>JAGVSL010000066.1:0-1200000 GCA_022494535.1 Himalopsyche phryganea | reverse complement strand
TTCTTTTTATTGAAGTGCTTTTGGACAAAAAATATTTTCTATATCTGTCTGGTGCGTACATGAATAAATCGGAAGGTTTTCCGAAATGTCGCTATTTGTACGAATTTGGTTCTTTATTTCAGTTTTTTTAGATATTAGATACATCTGGATTTTTATACATATGATAAGACCTACTGTAAGTTAAAAATTAAAACGTTGAGAGTCGGGTTCGGGCAGGGCCGGACCTGATTGTACTGTGCGTATATCCTTTGCGTAAGTGCAAGCAATAACTTTTAGACAAAGTTTTATCGGAATCGGATGAACGGTATGGCAGTACATAAGACACGAACAAACACACATTGATTTTTATATATTAGATAATGCATGATTAAAGACAAATATTGATACTTTACAAGTAAATGTTATATTTATTATTAAACCATTATCATTATTACCATCGGCTATTACGCAAACTAGGTGTTCATTTTCCAAGGCGCTTTTCGGTTACGAATAGTAAGTCTGTTTCAGTAGAGTTTGGCTATCAATCATGTGATATTTAGCCCCATGTTATATTAATGTCGCCATTGTATCACGTGACGGTGCCAGGCACCAATCAGATCCAATGATACGCATTCGCGATATAACCAGATACCTATATTTATAACTAATGGTAATATATCATATTAGACAAAGCCTTCAGTACGATACTGTCAATTCTGGCTTGAAATGGTGAGATTTTTCATTCACGTCTTATGACACATGACTTATGTATAATATATTTGGTAGGGGTTTATGAAAACCGTATTTCAGCCTCAGCATTCTTGAATAAAAAGAAATAAACCATTCATTTAATAAAAATTGAACATCTTTTCAAAATTGAAGCACGATTTTTATTAATCTCGTAAGAGTAACTACTAGAGATTACAACTATTCAAATATATTCTGAAGTATGAAAAGACTTAAATAATAATACAACATTATTTAAATACAAATTTGAATTGTTGAGATTTTGTACATTTCCATATCTTCAGGCATTCGAGCACACGAATGAACTCGAACTGAGATAAGTAAACAGTCCAATTTAATATAGAATTCACTTCAAGAACAAATTTGGCATTTATAAATTACAATGTAATGATTCCAAACACTTCTATGTGGGTAAAACCACACGTACATTAGATATAAGAGTATCAGAACATTTAGCCCCTTTTAGATTAAAGAAAAGTACATCAACATTAATTTGCAAATCACTTGTTATTGGAGAACCATACCTTCAATGCGGATGATGGGGTTAAAATGTTGCATGAAATCTTAAATTATTTTATCAAGAAATTTTGGAAATCAATAGAGCCACTGTATTACAATATTTAAAAAAATGCAGCTGCGTCGGATTAACACAACGGTATTTCTTCAATTACTGAAATTACTGAAAAACGGTTTTTTTAGCCCAGAGTCGTTCGTCGAATTTAAGTGATGAATGAAGTATGAATGAAGTGATGAGTGAAGTAAGATAAGATATCGAAAACGCCCAAGTTGGGTGAAGGAAAAAATAAACGCCAAAGTACCAGAGGTATTCGTTACTGTTCTTGAAATCAAGAGAAATTTTGATATCAAAATATTCGAATATGAAATATTTAAAAAAGAATCGAAGATATTCGGATATCGAATGTTCGAATATTTGAGTTGAAAACCCTAATAACTTCCTCGTAGTTGAATTATTAACTTATTATAACCCGACCCCGAAAGATGATGTAGATATTACTCTCAAAATCACATTAGATGGTAAAAGTATTTAATAAATTTGATACTATGTTTTTTTGAGAATTGCGACAATTCGATATTTGAGGGAACAGATTTCGGAAAATTTTCCTTCCGTAGCGTTCATTCTACCGATGAAAATCAATACAAAATGTAGAAGTTTCATGTTTCACTCATTAATGAGCTTTGTCTAAAAAGGGACAAAAAGTCATTAAAACTTGTCACTTGAATCTTTATTGTTTTTTTTTCGTGCCAATATTGTTCTAACGTAAAAGAGGATAGCTGAATAGATGTTGGAGTATTTAAGTTTTTTTTTCAATTAAGAAATTACGAAAAACGTTCTCTAGTAAGATGATAAATAAGGCTTAGAGTGATTGTTTGACGGACCCTTATTTAAAATTAAGTTAAATTGAAAGTTTATCCCCATAAAAAAACTGTTAATTGAATTTTAGTAGGTCTTCCACACTACGTAAACTCTTATTAAACTTTATATATAATACATTTAAACTTTTGAAAAGTCACGAATTTTCTATGTTATTATACGTGTTAATTTAATAATTAAAATATTTTCATTGACAATGCAATCCACAGCATTTTTATGATAAACGAGACGATTTATACATACGGAATGCGACATATGGATTTATAAAGAATAACATAGTTATATATACTTGTGGGGAACGAATCAGTACCGATGGCAACTCAGACGACATGGCAATACAAAATCAGAACCATAGCCACGGTCAGAACGCGGAATACCGTAAGAAAAGCCGGACTACACACGGAGAGACAGCAATAAAGAGGGACATAACAAAATGTAAAAGAATATTACTGGTTACTGTCATTTTTTTATAATGCCCATGGACCTCTTCTTACAAAACCTGACCATGAATTCCTCCAAGTAAAATAACTCAACGTAACTGCATAATACAAAAATGATGTCTTTAATGGTAAATGGTGATGTAAAAATAAAATACAAATTAAACATTTAGATATTTAAAGTAAGACGAAGTTCATAACTACACTAAATCCACGTTATTTTTTTTAGATAGGAAAGTGGGAAATCAGAAACCTCTGTACAGTGACCCATATTGCCGGATATAAAATGTGTATCTGTTTTTGTAACACGTATTTGTGGAATCCTTGATCAAAAATAGGTTCGTGGATAATTCAAAAAATTGCTCCTGTATTAGTATGGATTCATCTGAGTTTGTGGATTTGCTTGCAAAAGGGTCCAACACCTATAAAATCGCTAGTAATTTATTTATTGTATTTATATCAACTTTCATAATAATGAAAATGTGTCACAAATATTTTTTCGTATTAAACTTTTCGCGGACCTCCCCCCTCCCTCGTCGTTGTCCGCGAACCCCCAAACTATTTTTAAATTCCCACAGACCCCTTCAGTGGTCACAGGGACACCTGGGGGACCATAGGAACCACTTATCTAGATGCACAGCCTAATTGAGTTCTAATAACCAGAGCTGTTAAACTACCATTCGTCATTATGATGAATGTAAAAGCTATTTATTTCCTATGAACCAAAAATCTTATCTTAATTAATACTTCGTGAGGTTTTCTTTAAGCGAGCTTTAATATAAAGCTACTTTTTAACGGTAACGTTGTAATTTCAAAGCTATTACTGTTATCGTACCGTTAAACTTATCGATCAACAGCTTTAGTTGCATCAGTGCATGATTAAATAATTTCTACACTTTTACTCGTGCAGAGTATTTCATTTTCTCTTAATAGGTTGCTTTAATTAGAGCACTATTTTATTACTATATTCAAAGTTTTCTTATCGCCAATAATAAATACCTGTACAATGCAGTATAATATATTTACGGAAATTCTTGATATGTTTCCATCATTTCTTTTGATTGCTGTTTTTGTAAAGAACTGGACAGATAAATACGATTAGCGGATATGAGAATATAAAAGAAATACGTATTCACTTTTAATAGTCGTGATAATTATATAAATGTAGAAGTGCTATAAAACAAATTGTGTTTTATTAATAAAATATGTGGTTAGTCATCAGTATGACGATTCAGATTTACAAATGGTATGCTATTTATCAAACATATTTATATAAGTTAACGCAATTGAAAATGCAGTCAGGTAAATCAAACGATCGAATGATAAAAACGAATGCCCTGGAAAAGACAAGTCATGATGACTAAAGCAGAACACAGACGAGAATAATATGGATGACCAAGGTAAGGACAGATATTCTGTCGTCGCGCCCGGAACCGCATAATCGTCACACGTCATCATCATCCTATACATACAATTGAATCTCATCAATCATAAAACAATTGGAACAATATTCCTAAAAATGTAACATATGAAAGAGTAGTATTTATTACTAGGATTTAGACGTTGGTTGGTATTATCTACGTTATTTTGGTGCGAGCTAGTGTAGAAAGTGGAAAGTTAAAAAAAAAAGTGAGCCATACCGCATCTAACATTCACAAAAATAAAGTATACCTTGACAAATCTGTCGAGGGTATTCAAGAAACAATGGACAGGCTGCAGAGCAACTCGTATCGCATTGGTCTCAAAGTCAATGCGAGTAAAACCAATGTGCTCTGCAACAGTTTCTGTCCAGACACAGACTACCCTCTGACGAGCGCGGGGCAAGACATCGAGAGCGTCGACGACTTTAGGTACTTGGGGGTACACATCACGGGAGATGGCAATCCGCGTAAAGAGCTCGCAATCCGATTAGGGATAGCTGGAGCAACTTTTAACTCAATGCGGAAAGTCTGGGATTCACGGTTGTACTCGGTCAGAACCAAGTGCCACTTATTCAACGCATGCATCCTGACAGTGTTGTTTTACGGTTGCGAGTCATGGCACCTCACCAAAGCACATTGCGCCACTGTTCACCGTATTTTCTGTTTTATATTATAGATTATGTATGTATATGGATTTATAGTTTTTTTTACTGAAAAATCTTCGAAAATAAATACACTATCAAAGAATGCAACCACATATACATTTTCATGAACACATTAAATCACAAAAGCTGTCAAAAGTGAATGTGATGAAAGATTTTCTCCGTAATAATCTGTTTGTCACGTTTGCCATAGTTTACCAAATACTCCATTTTTTAAAATTCGTTTGTACGGCAAATACGTCTATTGGAAACTGCTACTAAACACGAACATGAAATGAAAAAACTTGATTTTCATATTTTTTATGCTACGTTTGAAATGAAAACACTGAAATTGAATTCTTGGTGGATTAAAAAAAACGGTGTTTGTAATCCAAATGAAATGACCGGAAACGAACGGAAAATTGCAGTTAAAGTAATTCTGCATTCATTATTCAGGAAGGTAAACGGTCATATTAAGTGGCCTCGTTCCAAAAGGGTATGTAGTACACTTGGGCCTCGTATAGCACGGTCATATGGTTTCACAAAAACAAATCCGTGTTACAAAATTAGGTTATGCGTTCCAAAAAAACATCGAAGTTTGTTAATATCTTTTATTTTATTTTTTTTAAATAATCGAAAAAATATACATTTACGTATGTATTGAAAAAAACTTTAATAACATTTAATAGATCAGTCATTCATCATCGCTATGACTTTGGGTCAGTTGTGAGTTTTCATTTTCGGAAGACTGTGGAGTATTTTTGGATTTAGGCTTTAAAAATTCTAAAATAAGCGATTGTTTGCTTTTAGCAAATAAATCTTCACGTATTTCGTTCAAACTTCTTTCCATTACAGGATCAGTTTCTGTAAAAACAATGCTGAAACCGTGTCATATAAAAACCGTGTTATACGAGGCCTAAGTGTATTTTCATTTGTTTTTCACTGTTAGAATATTCCGATCTCGGTTAGCATGATGCTCAATGCCGTCGAGAAATACTTTCAGCACATTACAGATTTTAAACTGCTTTACGATGCAAATACTCCTTCCGCCTGTTCCTGTTCACGGTGGTGTACTATAAAATTTATGCTGGACGAAAGGGGGGACATCGTTCTACCCTTCGGTCTAACGCTCGGCTCTCATACAACGTAAAAGTGTTTATGGTAATACAATCCGATTATTAAGCGAATATTTTGATACGCTCTAATTCTCAATAGCGAAAATTTTGCTGTCGACAGATTAAATCAAACATTATTGTTGATTGTCAGCTTAAGTGGATTAAAGAAAGCCAGCGGCCTAAGCGAAGGTGTGCAAAGCAGATTATATTACGCGTACAGCTCAGTATTATTACTGAACGTATATATGCTAAGTAAGAAGTTACCTTGAAAATTTCACGCAAATTTGAAACTCCGGGTAAAATTTACAGCTGTACGACCTGGAACAGCGAAATTTCATTTCAACTGTACTACACTACCTTGTTTTAAAATGTTGTGAAGTACACGGTTCTTATTTCAAATAATGTGTCAAAAGGGAATGAGACGATATCAAAAATTAAAACTGAAATATTCTAGAAGACGTGTTTCAATTTGTATATAAGTGTTCAAAACCATTTTGTTCCACTTAATCAATTCCCAATAAACAGTCATCGATAATTTCCACAGCAGATAAAAAAAAACAAATACTCGTGTAATTCGTTGGTAAAAACAGAAATGAAAATAGTATGGGTGAAATTATTAGGTAAAGACAATTTATGTCTTGTTCTGACTCAAGAATTTAAGACATGAACTTTTAGCATGGACTATGGGTTTTATTAAGCATGTCCGCTCCCAACGTGGAGCATATGCCCTACTTATGGAGGTATCTCAACATCAGTTTTCTATGAGAGATGCTTGTTACTCAGTTGCTCAACCTCTCTTTTTTCGAAGAGAGTAGGGATGAAAGGAAAGGGTTAGGACAGGACTAGTGGTTAGCTGATCGCTCTCGCTACGCCCGGTTTTGAGGATCGGGTGGGTTGGAGGGTGTTTTAGACATCACAAACATTCATGACTATGAACAGAAATCAATCAATTGAAAGATAAATTTATGAAAACTGTCCGCATCGGGAATTAAACCCGAGACATCCGTAACTGTTAACTGGAAACGACGTTACCAAATGCGCCACGGATGTTTATTTCATTAAAATAATAAATGATTAAAATTTGCCGATGCTCCTAGCATTTGTCAAATATAAATTTAAATATTTACATAATGGAATGATGTCCGATCCCAATATGTAGCATATGGCTTCCTAATGAAGCTATAACTTTAAACTACCTTGTTATGTAACCCTCAAAAAATTCGAAAATGACTTAATGATCGGATGTCATTTTAAAGACGACTTAGCGGGTCTCGGCCAAATGATGTAAATTAGAAAAATAAATTGACTACTTTTTGGAAGGGAGGTATCATTTTACATTGGTTTTAGGTTTAAAAATTCTAACTCGGCCACTTGATGTCAGCCACTATTATATCGGCAATCCCTACGTATAGTCCCGTATCTGCAGACATGAGAATTTACTGGGGTGCGTTTCAAAGATTCATAACGCAACTCACCATATGATGTTTTCGATAAAAACAGTTTTTACGCTCTCTTGAACAATTTTAATTTTGATGGCTACATCGGTTGGCCAAAGCACCGTCAATTTATTATTCTCGAGTGATACATACTAAGAAGTAAGTCTACTTCCTACGTTTTTTTTAAATATCGTTTTTGCCGGGTATATCATATTCTATAAAAAGCCCTACGTGGGTAATATATAATTAATAATGTACGACCAATATATTACGTGTTGAAAATTATCAGGACATTGGAAACTGTAGACGTTTTGTCGGTAATTACTAGCTGTGAAGTTTTGTGATACATAACGTATTAGTTCGTTTTGCCATATTTGTTGCAGCTCGACAGTTATAATAAACAACTGCCCTGTGGAACCATTTCGGCGTCCTACTTCTCACGTATAAATACGATGATTAAACATATTCGGTAGTCTACAATTGAAAATTAATTATATTCTTTACCAATTATAATCTAAATTATTGCGTACGATATTATCACCACGCAGCTGCTTCAAGATTATTTGTGACCAACTAGGGCTTCCAATACCGGGATCCCTGTCAATTATTCAATATCCCGGGATTGATATTCAGATAATCCTGGGATTCAGGCATTCACTGGAAATGCTAAAAAATTATTCATATATCAAATTAAAACTTTTTGATTAAATGCAACGTGTACCTCGGTTTGTTCATGTACATAGTTTTTAATAATAACTATAAAATTAATATAAATTCATTGTGGTCTCTCTCCTTCTTATATTTCGTAACAGTCGTTATAAATCAATTTAAAATGGAAGAACAATTAGGACCGCTTCTTAAATGAATTCAGGACAATATTCTAAAGTCAGATTGAAGGACTTGTGCTCTTTTTGGATACAATGTGGTAACATGTATAATAATAACATATCCTCGAAAAATGATTACTATTTATTACTCTTATTATATTTTTGAGATTTTTTTGTTCAAAGACGTATATAATACAATTTTTTGTAGCTCTATTTCTTTAAAAGAATATATTCAGTACAGTTTTACTTTAAATATCAGTCAGAAAAAGTGCGAGAAAACGAACTCTTTGGTACATTTTAAAAATATTTAAGAATCGTTATATGCAATATATGCAATTCTTAAAAATACTTTGTTCTACGATTTTGTCTCAGACATCAAATCTCGATAACCTACAATAAAGCCAAATCTAGTCACGGCGTAAAACAAATAAAAGCATTTCTAAATAACAGGTGTCAATTCTTTGATAGACAGGCTTGAAAACTTTACTATTTCCATTTCAATAAAAGTGAAATAGTGCGTCCTTTGAAAGTGCAATTCTTAAAAGAAAAAAAAAAATTTCGACGTTTCATATTTTTTAGGCGACGGAAAACGATTAACGATTTTCGCAAGATTAGAATTAAACCTACTTATTCGCCTTAATGACACAAATTAAATTTTAAATTTACAATTTAACAAATTAAATTACATTTAATGACCAATCCCGGAATACCGTAATCGACAAATTCTGAATCCTGAAATCCCGGGATCATAAAAAAGGTCCGGAATTGGATGCTCTATCACCTACCAATTACTTTGCTTCTTCATATGACATGTCACGAAAGCATCTTTTCATCATATATAGGTATTATTCGGTGGTCGTTGATAGAATTTTTGAATGCAACCGTACAGAAAAAGAGGCACGTGTTTCAGATAGTTTCATCAGGTGCCACAATTTCTAGCACAAAAGAGTACTAATGGAATGTAAGATTTGAAAAAACGACAATTAATTTTAATCGAATATATCGTCGCTGTTCTGGAAGAAAACGCTAAATCCAAAAAATTACATATTGAGTTAGTTATACCAAAATGTTCCTTATTTCAAATATTACCGTGTGAAAGAACTTACATGTCGTTATAAATTATACTTTAACATACAAGCTCTGCAGAGGCGGAACGAGAATTTTCGTTGATCAATACTTCAGAAAAAAGGGCAAATTTAAGTGTTTGACATAAATACAGATCATTAATGTGATAGGTTTGCCACTGAATTCATGGGATTCCACACCATTCTTTAAGCCATGACTCAGGAGTCACCGTCAGACAGTAGATGACGATTATGACCCGTCACGGTTAAAGTTTCGAATGAAAATCTACTTGAAAACACTATTTGGAATGAATTTATGTAATATGTAATGTAAATAAATAATTTTGTAACGTATGATAATGTTTTTTAATTGAAAAAAAAATGTATACTAATGGGGGGTTGATGTTCACCGAGGTGCGAGCCGGTTGATACAATTTTAGCAGCACATCACTGGATACTTCCACTAAGAGGCCATAGGCCATAAACACCGGGGGTGGACATGGTAATAAAAAATATCTGGAGCTTTTATTTTTTTTCGAATTCATTTCATACCAATACGAGCAGAATGGCTTTGTAATATTATGTCAATAGACACTTGAATGCACCTGAAGGTTTTGTCAAATATGAAAGCATATCCGGCGTGCGAATACATTATGGAAATACTAAGAGAATGATGTCGGATTATTGTTCACAAAGAAAATTGATATCGAGTAAAACTATTGCATAAAAAAATCTTGTTATATAAAATATTATAATATTGTAAATATGAACATTATAATAACTGTTTTTTTTGATTTTCAGTTACTTTTTAAACATTGTTTTAAAGAAATAAACATTTATTCTATGAAATGTAATATAATTTAGCTGGTTGTATAAAAAGAAAATATGCATTAAAAGAATTTTTTCACAAAGAAAAAGCCTACCATCGGTAAAAAAATCATTACATATTTTTTAAATTTCAGAAAGTTGCTGTAAAATATTAATTCTTTTTCTTTTTCAGTTGCATTTTCTCACTGGAGAGGGTCGTGACCTTGGCCTACCGCTACAACTTCGTTTTCTTTGACGACCCTGCGCCACTCGCTCCTGCAGCACAATGCTCTCAGGGAAATCAGTGAGGATAGGCCTGTGGCGACCATTCACGTGGCGTCTCCAGCGAGTTGTGGCCCTTCCGTGTCACCTTCTGCCTTCAAAATTTCTTGTGACGGCGAGTCTCTCAAGACTGTCGGTAGACTTGCGAGCGATATGGCCAAAAAAGCCGAATAGGCGTCTTATATAAACGACCCAGAGTTTATCTTGGATTTGTGACTCGTTCAGGATAGATGCGTTAGTGCGCTTGGCCATCCATGGTATATGAAGCATCCTTCTCCAGCATCACGTTTAAAATGCATCTAACTGTTTTAAAAATCAATGAAATAGTAAAAAGAATAGAACAGAGTCATGATGGTGTGCTTAGATTGAATCAGACTTAATCAGTTTTAATTTGATGCTCTTAATGCCTAAATATTGTCTTACTTTGTAATGTGTATCTGTAGCTGCAGTCTGTCGTTATGTAAATCCAGTTTTTAGCTCGGACTTCATTATGAATCAACACTGAAGCGTTGCATCAATTTGAAAAATGATGCTGTCTGGTGCGTACACGAATAAATGAAAAGGTTTTCCGAAATGTGGCTTTTTGTACGAATTTGATTCATTATTTTAGATTTTAAATATATCTGGATTGTGAGATTGACTTTTATATACAATAAGACCTACTGTAAGTTAAAAATTAAGAAGTTGAGAGTTGGGCTCGGGCTGGGCCGGGCCTGATTGTACTATGCCTATATGGTTTACGCAAGTGCAAGCAATAGCTTGACGAAGTATTATCGGAATCGGATGAACGGTATGGCAGCGTATAAGACACGAATAAACCCACATTGATTTTTATATATAAGATTGATTTACGTTCGCAACGAATTCACAGTATCTTATATATAATAGCCCAGACCGTTCTGTAGGCGTTTTATTATTATTACATATCACATAAAGGTACTAAATTTTCTCATGACGCAAGCGTTCGCGCTGTATATAAAATAAAACATTATGCAATGCACACACAGTTTCGACGTACTAGTTACTTTAGACGTTCAGTATTTCAATTTCAATACCGCTATTTATGACGGGTACGGTTATACTAGTTCAATATAAAGCTATGTATGATTTTCGACTTTAATTTTTTGTTTCTGAGTCCAAAGATTTAACTATATAATAGTATGTGAAATGTTAAAAACCGAAAATCTCATTTGTGGTTAATTTTACAGACACAATTAAAGTAATTAAAAATGATAAACATCATTACCAATTCCTTTTTAATAGAGTGAGCTTATCAAAATTAATAGCATATATTAAATATCAGAATGAGTGCTTAATGTCACAGTTTTTTGCTGATAACAATGGCAAAAGGAAATATCAATCTTCCATATGATATATTATGACATATGTTTTAAGTCGCGTGATGTGGGACTAAAGTGCGTGCATGCTAAAATGTTAATCCCGCAACGAAAAAAATAAGTCATTAAATGAGATTTCAGAAGGAAGTCACATGGAAACACTTACTGTTACTTGTGCTTTATGAATAACTTGTATTTTTTAGCCGGCTTCGCCTAAGATAAAGGACGTTTATTTTGGGTCATTAAGACGTTGGCTTTGTAAGCCAGCTTCCCTCTCAATTTTGAAATAACATGTTAACCAAATATTGTTGAAAAAGTTGTCTATAGTTCAAAAAAATGTACTCTTTCGATCACATCATCAAACGATAGGCGTAGCATGCTATTGTACATACCATCTGAGAATGCCAGCGTCAAAGAGGGAGCGAATGCTTGCCGCTTTAATCCGGTTATAATCTCTTTTATCGAAGATGCAGTGTTTAATAATATATATTTAATGGTATACCCCTCGGGGTTGTATCACACTTGTTAATTTTATTTGGAGTTCCTGGCTGGACTTAATTTTTATTATTGCATATCAATTCTTGCCACGTGGAAACATGGGTGGATATTATTCGGCATCATATGGAGAGATAATATCACGTTTATCGAATTCATTTCCATCAATGTTGATGGCAACTTTATTTACTACCGTTGCGTCAAAGACACGAAATGAGGATTTCACTGCTTTAAATGATAGATAATTTTACACTCAATCTTGCTCAAAATATTTAATCAAACGCTCAGCTGAGTGCTCAATATTGTTGTTATCTATATATTTTGAACAACTAAATATATTTTGACAATTAAACACAATTTATTTGTACAAGTTACATATCGACTGTGGAAAGAAAAAAGGAAGTAACCCACACCAAAAAATAAAGTGTATAGCTTACAAAAAACATGTTAATACACTATAGTTACATACATTTCTATAAAATATCGACTGTAGAAAGGCAAAAGGACATATCCCTCCGTCTTCTAAATTTATTTTTTCGATAATCACAATGTATACAATTAAATAGACATTTTGTATGAGCTATACACAATATTTATGGAGTGTGGGTTAAGTCCATTTTCCTTTCCACGGTCGATATGTTTACAATGATCCAGTTTCGATCATCACGAGCATTATCAATTGATAAAAATTCAATCACCTAATGATGATTTACTCTTTTATCAGTTAATGATCACTTGATAATGAGCGGAACCGGTTCGCATTATTTTTTTTCTAATCAATAAAATTTTCTTGAGCAGGTCTGTAAAAGTACTAATTAATTTTCAATAAGGTTTAATTTTAACAGAAAAGTTATCATATCGACTGTGGAAAGGAAAAAAGACGTAACCCGCACGCAAAAAATATGGTGAACCCAACCAAAACGTGTATTAAATTGTACGTATTGTGATTATCGAAAAAAATATTTTGAAAAGACGGAGGGATAAGTTCTTTTGCCAATCGATTTATTGTATATTTATGTATACATATAGTTTATTAGCACGCTTTGTGTGAGCTATACACAATATTTTTGGTGTGGGTTACTTTCCTTTTCTTTTTTCATAGTCGACATGTAAGTAAATTTCTTTATTGATTGAATTGGCATTTACTTGGTAGAAGTCTTTGTTATTAAATAAAAGTCAAGGTGCCATCACATCTTATTCTCTTCGAAAAATAGTATTTAAGAAACTGACTAATAGGCTATTCTCATAGAATACTTTTGTTGAGATAACCAGCATTTTTAGTTTATATGTTCCAACTTGAGATAAGATTGCTCAAAGTAATGTAAAATACGTCTGAATCAGTAAAAAGTTACGGTAATGGGGATTAGAGAAAAAAAAAATCAAAATAATTCAGAAATATACCACCAGTTTCGTATATTCAATATTTGGTATGCGTATTGGAACACGCAAGCGCTTCTAAATTCATGATCAAAATAAAATACTGGTGTAACATTACTAAGAGCCCCTTTGGATATTATGTTCAATTTATTAAAGTTTGAGCTTCGTATATAGTACCTACTGAGAATTCCAACTATTCGTCATTATCAACTATTCAAATATATTCGGATATTCGATTAGTTTCTGAGGTATGAAATTACTATTAAAACTGGATTTGAATAATTAATAACATTATATAAATACACATTCCAATACTGTTCTATTGTATTACTATATTTAAACTTCATAGCTGCATCGGATTTCTACAAAAGTATTTCTTCAATTATTATTGAAATTACAGCATGTTTAAAGGGGTTTTTTTTAGACCCGAGTTATTTGATAAATTTAAGTATTATGATAAAATATTGAAGAGCCCCTGTTGGGTGAACTCAAAAAAAAAAACACTCCCTGAGGTGGGGTACTCGTTATTGTTCTTGTAATATGGAGAAATTGCGTTGTGATCTTTCGTCGATTGTGTAAAATACTTCATTAAAATAATAGGATAAAATAACAGAGTATTTAGCCTTAGGCCTTAACCTTGGCCTAACTACCTGTAGTTCTGGCCGAAATAGCTATCAACTACCTGATAAAAAATTTGTAGAACTAAATACTTTGTTATTTTATCCTATAAAAATTGAGTAAATGCCAATTCAATCAATACTTCATTAAAAATTATTACGAATAGTGTCCCAAATATTAGAATATTGAAGAGTTAAAGAAAAAATGTGAACTATAAATTACTAGCTAGATGGACAGGCTAAACAAAAATCTGTTATTTATTAATAAAAAGAATGGTGACGATTCGTCTGAAGTTTTAGGAATATAGTGTGTTTTAAATGAGCTAAAATTATCTTTGGACCGGCAGAAAAATTCGGCGGACTGGCACTGGGTTGGGAAACTCTGATCTAAATGGTGCAGAAAAATGACGGGACAAAGAGTATAAAACTAGCCAAATAGAAAAAACAAAATATTTTTATCAGATTCATTTTGGAACAATCACTCACAAATTGTGATATGGAAAAACACAGCTTCTTGAGTTATAAATAAATTGTGTTGGTAAACAATATATTATTAAGACTTCTGGGCGAAGAAAGAATTAAAATAAATAGGTAGTAAAGATTGTCGTAGTCATTACTGAGATAGTGATAATCGAACATGGCATCCTTCCTTAGCGAGAAAGTAAAAGACGAGTTATTTTTGGAGAAGAAACTTAGCTAACGACTTGAATCCACAAAGGGTCGATCGGTGCAAACAGTGTTGAATTGAAAGTGTACATTTAAAACTTAAACTTATTTTCATTTGAACCCTGAGAATTTCTCTTCTAGAAGATTTAAGTTTTAGAAGTCTTTAATTATAAGTAAAATATGGTGACGAAGAGAAATTTGACAGAACTTTTTTTGTATTATATTTGTATTGTGTTATTTTTGTTCAATTAAAAAATCTTAACACCGTTCCTGCCATCGTGATGAAATATGGTTATGGATTCATCCGGTCCGAGCCCAACATCTTTAGACCCAGCTCGACTCGAACCCCAGTCTCAGTAGAACACTTGTTTGATTTTTCTCAGCCCTAAAAAAGCCCGATTTCTTTCAACATACAAATTCATTTATAATTTTCGAACAATATTGCCGCCCCCTCCACTTTCACTTCATGATGATTTTATATTTGCAATAGTATTTTTAAAATGACTTACGTATTTTTTTAGCCATAAACCAACACTACTACGAAGATGCGCCGCAGGCAGAATTTTTTTGTATAAAAATAATTTCTTTAAAAATATGTACTACATTTTTACAATCCTTTCATTTACAAATGTTAAATTTAATATTAATATCCCGCAGGTTTGTTATCTAATATGAAGAAAAATCTATTAGTCACTCAAATAAATTTTACATTTATTATTAATATCTAAATACAAAATTATTTCTGAAAAATACATTAATAGGTAAAAGTAAACATGTGGAAGTGTACATAAAAACAAAAAAAAAAATTATAAATAAATTTAGAAGAAGATATTCAGCAGATACAACATAACATTAAACATAACAGTTTGCAAAGAAAATTGTTTAAAAAATTATGACGAATTTCCCGTCACGTTTCGTTGTGAACATTCCATTCAGCTTTTGAAAAGGCCAAATCGAAGAGAGGTGAAAGTTTGGTTATCAACGTCCGGGAGGTCTGGGATCTCAAGCAAACACCATTTCAAATTCAGTTCATGTCTTATTTAGTTAACGAAGATGCAGTGGTTTATTACACAAAAATATTACCACATAAAATTGAGTATACATTTACATTTACTTAACACACGAATTTACCTCAAAGTTATAATGCTATTGACACAACAACGATTTTAAATTAAGTCCAATTTCAAAACAAACAAAAACAATTTATAATGCCTTGCGAATCCGACCGGCTCCGAGGGCCGCCACTGCCAAACTGATAATCAAGCATCAACCACTGTATATTCTACCCCTTATTGCCTATAATAGACCCGTCCACTGGACGTTTTCTAACTTTTAGCTATAGCCCCTCGTCGGTTAGCAACCGATTTTTAATAGCCATAAACCGGTTCGGCTAACTAACATTAGTTAGAAATTATTCGGAGCATTGCGATATTAAAAGTGCTCGAATGCCGTTGTTGGATCACTCCAACCTCCAAGAAACAAATAAATGTTAGCAAAACTATCAGGGCGTGTCACTTTGTACTACTTTATTATTAGGAAATAATTAAGTAACACAGGGCATTTAAGATTTCGGGTAGAATCTCATCAGGTTGTTTTTACTTTAAAAATAAAGCACAGTTTGTTTTGAACAGGAACTGTTTCGCTCATCGCGAGCATTATCGACTTATAATATATCATTGACCACTTTTTGGAAGAGAAATTTTACATTGGTTTTGGATTTAAAAAATCTGACCAGGCCTCTTGTTTTACACCACTATTAGATCGACACTCCTTACGTATAATCCCGTATCTGTAAACATTAGAATTTATAGGAGTACATTTCGAAGATTTATAACGCAACTCAATAGATAATGTTTTCTATAAAAACAGTTTTTATTCTCTCCGGAACAATTTCAATTTTGAAAGTTTCATCAATTGGTCAAAAAGTCGTCGAATATATCGTCGTTGTTATGGAAGAGAACACTACATCGAAAAAATTAAATATTGAATTAGATATAACAAAATAATTCTTATTTAAAAAAAAACGATTTTGTACAAACAAACAAAATGAAAATGGTATGGCATTTAAACATTTGACAAACTTTAAAGTCCGATTACTCAATACTAGCAGTGTCTCCTTCCAGAACAACGACGATATCTTGAAAAGGTTATTTATATGATCCTGCTCAAGAGCGTTCCTACTCGGCTAGAGCAACTGAAATTTGTTTCCTTGGCCATGTGGACAATTTTTCATCAAACAGTGTTAAAAATAAAATGATTCACACTGATGCAGACGTATGAAAAATTCAATATTAAATATTGCTTTCCTCTGCCAAAGCGAAATATATTATGTCAGAAAAGAGCGACACTAAAAATTCTGTTATAACAATGTCACTGTCAAAAAAGGGTTTTTTAATTATTCTCTTCAGAAAATGCTTCGTTGGAAATATTCATTTGCCTAATTCATATTTTAGTATGTCGTAAGAAGTAGGAGCAAACCAGTAGAAAAGTTTTAATCCAGCGGAGCGCATGGTACTTCAGAAGTGAGTGACAAACAGCGTGGAAAGAACGATAAATTTGACACATTTTCTGTCTTTTTTGAAGTCAAATATTTTATTAATACTCACAAACATCTGTCATCGAATGTTATTCAGAATTTCTGTTTTCGTACTTTTTATGTAGTTGAGGTGAACAAAAATTAATGCATTCATATCGCAAATGAAAATGAAAACGGACACTTTTAAGGTATTAACTGTCAATTCTTGGTGGAAAGGCATTATATTAATAAAAAATTAAACACAATTTGTTTGTTCCACATATTTTTAATGATAAGGATGTAGGATAAGGAAAATTTTTTTTTGAAAAGTTATAAGTCTTTTTGCCTTTTTTCAGTTGATATATTGTATATTTAAACATAAATATAGTGTATTAGCACTTTTGTGTGGGTTATAAACAATATTTTTAGTGTGGGTTACGTCCTTTTTCCTTTCCACAGTCGAAATATAGATGTGGATAGAATAAAAGCGTAATTGCTTGTACGCAAAAACCTTTTTTTTCCGTTTCACCAATAAATATTTTTTAATTGACATGAATTTGTAGGACTTTCGATACTTTGAAAGAAACCAGAAAAAACAAGCATTCACTTAGAAAAAACTTAAAAATGATACTTCAAGCAACTGTTAAAAGAAAGGAAATTAAGATAAACATATTAAAACGGAAGAGAAGTGTTGTTGTCTTAATAGGTTGACTTTATAATTATAATAAAACAGAATACTATTTTTATACAACAGCCAGTTAAAAAAAAATAAACTCTGGATGAAATGATCTATCAGAAGTCATATCGACAGTAGAAAGGCCCACTTGCTATTCATACTTTAATCCATGAGCACCTTTTACAGTTCCCTATTTTTTTAACAATGTGCTCTCCCGATGTGAATGAACCATATCGACCATGGAAAAGCAAAAGGACGTAACTCACAGTAAAAAATATTTTGTATAACTAATTCACACCGAACGTATTAATATACTTTTAATGTCAATTAAATTTTTATGTTCTGTGTGGATAATATTTTTGTGTGTGGGTTACGTCCTTTTGCCGTTTAAAAGTCTATATGGTTCACAAAAAAATTGGGAACTGTAAATAGTGCTCACGGATAAAAGCATTAGTAAAATTCAAAATCAAGTTATCTCCGTGGTTACATGAAAGGATAACCTTGGCACGGAACAAATGCGTATGTAAAAAAGTTTTAAAATGATTTTTTCTCTAAAGAAACGTTTGCTTTTCTACTCTTGATTTAATTCAAATGTAAAGTAAAAAAAAACGAGTTATAAGATCAACGTTTGATTATGCTAAACGTTGGGGATAAATTAGTAACAAGTCCATCACCTCACTGTGTATGAGCCATAGTTAAGTAGCACGCCCGAACGTTTAGATGTAAATTTTCATTCGCCGCGTGATTCACTTCCATGAACTTCATAAATATTTACAAGTGAACTGTCGGCGTAATTACGGCTATATTTTTATACGTTTTTTTATCCAGCCTCAAATGCGTAACTACGCGCCATGAACGTATATTTACATATTTTTTTATATGAGTACACATCTCCACCAAAATGGCAATAAGTGAAAACGCGTAAGACTGTGGAACTTGTCTCGTTATTTTACCATCACTAACTTATTATAATACTTCCTACAAATGTAATCATAATTTTTTTCCGGAAACTTAAAAAAATATTTTGTTCATTTAAGTTATTTGTTTAGCCAAGTGGTGAGGCAGAATTTACTCTTTAATACCTCTAAGAATTAGTTGCTTCCAGGTTTATATGTTTTTTCCAATGTTGACGACGGATGATAATGACCGATGAATAGTTGTTTAACGATTGAAGGTTGGTGAGAGACTTTAGGAATTAATGTTGCTTCCTATGTTGATGACGGATGAATAGGTGCTTCCCAATCGGAGGTTGAAAAGAGACTGAAAATTCTTCCTCTATATTGTTGTCTCGCTGTGTAGCGTAAACTGATATTCCTATATGAAGATTTTCACGGTCACAGAAGGTCTCCGATAATAATCATTAATCACAATTATGTTTATGCTGAATTCGGTTGCCGAAATTTTCTCACGTTTGGGGTCTGTCATTGTGTGGAATATCACATTTCATGATATGTCGCGTCGTGTATTCCCACATTTCAGTCAATATAGACGATGCGGATTCCGCATAATATTTATAAAAGTTTACGCTGAAGCAAATGCAGTCAGCAAATTCAAGCCATGACCGATATGGACGACACCAATTCTGCAGACGTAATGATATGAGTGAAAAAGCAAGTCATCAATGCATGTGATGAGTAAAGTAAAAAAAAATTCGCCCGACGACAGTATAAATGGACAACCATAAGAGAGGACCGATATTATATCGTCGCGCCCCGAACTGAAGACATCTCTCCGGATCCATAAAATTGTCAGTTTAAATTACCATCCCATACCTAAAGTCAGATCTCTTTAATCATACAACATTTAGAATCGAATTCCTAAACCTTAAATGTATTAATTTAATAATAAGAATAGTCAATGATCGAAACTGAAAATATTATTATAATTAAATGAACGCTATATACAATAATTAGAATTCGTTGAAAAGGCGTTTGTCCAATTCAGTCTGCTTCCCCCACATCTGGAATAAAGCTTGTATCTTACTCGGTTACTAATCGACGAATGAATATGTCAACATATTTTTTACTACTCATTGGTGTATTGATAAGATATTTTTATCTAAAAGAAATAAATCTCACCGGTGTCATTAATAATAATAATAGTCACTTTTAAAATGGTAACTGTCAATTCGTGGTGGAAAGGCATTCAATTAAATTAATTTACATCGGACGTGTTCTCAATAAACATTTTCTATTGGAATGCTCTTTAAGCACCCATTAAAGTTCATTCAGTGTCAAGAAAGACAACATTTACATATAAAAACTGAAAAATTTAAATATACTACAGCCAAGTAGGAAAAAAATGTTCATCCTAAGTTATCGTCAATTTGGGTAAGTTTGCCAATCGGTCTAAGATTGGCCCACTACATGGAAAAAGGTGCAGTTATAATATCATGATAAAACTAACGCTATATGAATATTTTTTAGTTAAGCAAAAATATTGAGTAGCCTTCAGTGGTAAAAAAATAAATGAATGTGCAATATGTTTTGTTTTATTGTTGAATTTGTAAACTGTCAGGTTGGAATGATAAAACGAAATTTAAAAACTTATCTTGAAGTTTCCCCATATTTTAAATTTGTATTACTAATCTGTAAACCAATTGCAGTATATTTATTCCCATCTCAATTATGTACAGAATATATGAAAGCATAAAGAAAAGTTGCCAAGATTTTAAAATCATCGAATTTATAGTAATTACGGTGATCATTTGAATCGTGGGTCAAAGTTACCCGATTTGGATGCAAAATTTGGTGTACCTTGTTTTATCTATTCAATTATAACAATAAATTTATTTATGTTAATTAAATTTCATCTTAATACATTTGTTTTTTTCTATGTAGAACAATACCACACATAAACCTAATGGTGAACCATAAAAATACAAAAACCCTCAGAATTGGGCCAAAGTTACCCAGATTGACTGTACTGGAAGTTGTATGTGATTGTGACGTTTTATACTAAGAAATCAGCATCGTTTGAAAGCAGACCAAAATAATTTTAATCAAATTTAAATAAGTAATATCGAAAAGTAATTATACTAGAATCATGCTTCAATATCTAACCAAATTATTGCAAAATATACTCACCAAATTGAACATGTATATTATTATAATTGACAACATAATAACCATAAAGCAACCGAATCTATACCAATATAGGCGAGTGAAATCAATTTGATAAGCGTTACCGATGAATTGATTTCGGTATTAGTAGGGCGTATACATAATTTTGTGCTAAATTACAGACATGAATAGAACTTCCGCAATTGTTTTTAAATAATGTGAGTAATTTATAATATGTACATAATACATCGTGTGAATTACCAATAAAATGAGCGTCTATAATGTTTCCATCCCTCAACTATTTCAACATTTATTAATATTATTTATGTAAAGAGTATTCGAGTTTCAATAGTAATATTAGATAGTTGAAAATATCAATAGTTGAAATTTTATATGTTTACTAGGAATTTAAGATGTTTTTTACCGATAATTTTGTTCAACTCTTACACAATATTATGATGATGCGTAATATTGTATTACACCTAAAAGAGATGCTTGTAGTAAAATGAAAATTCTTCGTTCAGATAAATGTCAAAATTATTTTTGATGGATGATTATCGAAATACTCTTTGATATAATTTTCACTTTTGCCAATGTTTAGAAAAATCCAGTTGATTATGACGCCTGGGAAGTGCATTAATACTGTGTAACGGTATCGCTTCCTCCATGAACATGAGTGAGTGAGTGAACACAAACTTTTTAAAAATATGTTATATATTGTATTGAAATAAAATAGTACACAGATTTACAGTTCATTATATCCTTTTAATAATGTTGTCACTGAAATTTGTAAGACACCCTCTTTCATACATTTGTACAGAAAATTGTACCAGATTATCCATGGATACTTTGGTAACTTTGTGGAAATTCATTTTTAATATAAAATTAAAATTAAAAACTTAGTTATACTTTAACCTTCCCGTTTTCATACAAAAAAAATCCCTTCAGATTTCATGCAGTCACATTTCGTTTTATCATATAAACGCATTTATATAGTGATTAAGTAATTATTTTACGTGATGTTTTGTGTGTAAAACCTGAAAATATGCGAAATTATCGACAGACGCAAGAATCGAAATTCTTCATAGCAGAACAAGCTCGAGACGTGTCTCGGTGTCGTTTGAAACAATACGGTTGCATACGTTACATAATGCATCTTGTATTGACACTATACTATACTAATTGTTACTATACTATAATATTGTATTTTCGATGGCAAAATTGACGAGGGCTTCAAATTATGATTAACTATGTAAAGAAGATGTAAACTGCAATGTATTTTTAATTATATGTAGAACTATTTTATTTACAGACGGCAAAATTTAAAACTTTTTGTGTGACATATATCACAGATAATTTAAAGGTTTAAATTCCGAAGTAACACAATGTTACACTTTTTTTTTTTTACTTACATCATGAGTATGGAAGGGTTAAGAAACATCTTTAGACAAACTACATCGTAAAGCTATTTATTTATAAAGTAAATAATGATTCTTATTCTTAAATTAAAAATGAGGGGCAGGTTTCGTTTTCTTCTACTGGACGTGGAGAGGGAGTAAGACACAAGCAATAAATGATAGTACCAATTAACATAATCTGAAAATGCTTCTTAAGTAAGCGAAACGCGTTACATTAGTAACAAAACCAATGGAATAACAGAGTAATCAATTTTATTTTTATATTATATCAGATTTGCTTATTAATTGGTTATGCAAGAGGATAATATATTCAACTTTGACTGTCTGATGCCTTCCTAGTTTTCAAATTCACCATTTTAAACCTCTATAATCTAAGATGAAAACCGAAAAATAGTTTATTCGGAGAATATTACGCTCAGAATTTCATGAAGAAAGAAGATAGTGACAAAAAATCAAGGAAGTACAAGAAAAAGTCATCATTTCATTTCCTCTCAGTAAATATTTTAAAGAAAGTAAGTCAAAGCGAAAGATTTTTCATTGGGTCCACATATAAAAGAACTGTTGTGGCTGATATGATGTTTATCGATTAAGTCAATATTTATTGACAATGCCATTCTATAACTGTCATAAGTCATGTCATGTATGATATTATTTTCACTTGATGTCTATTGGTTCACGAGTGTCCAACGTTTTGAGTCTCTTGGACCACATTGAATAAAGAATATGGAAAATGAGGTATGTTGGTAATATTTTTTTTAAATGTAAACTTTCTTAAGAAGATATATATATTTGTTATTTATAAATTAAACTTATTGGTATTTAAACCACACTGTAAATGTCCAAATAAGTGGAAAAATCTTTAATTGTATTAATAATCAAATGAAATGTAAAACTTTTTTGACGAAGGTAAGTGTGTGATACTGGTTGACAAATCGATTGAGGAATCAATTTATGAAACTAACTGTAACCAACGACGTTGACCGTTGCACCACGGAGCCGGATATATAAAAAAATTGCTCGTAAATAAAATGGGAAGCAAGACATATTTCTCTGGAAAGGTAGGTCTTTGATTAAAGAGGCATAAATTTCTTTTCTTTACATTCAATGTATGATTTTAAATCTATGCATTACATTTCTAAATTACGAGGTAATGTATATTGACTGTTAATGAAGACGACAGTTTAAAAAAATGATGATTTTTAGACCTCATTATTTTATGTTTTGAGCCAAGGGTTGGGCACGCCTGTTATAGTTGTTGATCGGCGACATTGCTGAAATATAGATTGTATTGTGAGCTGATATTTTTTATTATTGATTTAATTATTAAAACGAATAAAATAAATAGTTTTATGGCACAACAAGCAGCAAAGAGTGAAATATTAGAAATATTATACTGGGTAATACTAAGATATTAGACGAAGTTATGCGAGTGCAACCCCACTTGTCAGAAACATTTTTCTAAGCCCAAAAAGCAGTGAACTATTTAGTTTTATATTAATATAAATTGTATCGAAAAAAACAACCAGTAACAATTCCGATAGTACATCTAAATTTTGAATAATTATTTTATTAAATTTATAACGAGTGATTAGGGTCGGTTTCGTTTAGCGAGGGAATAATTTCAAACGATAACTGAATAGACCTATTCATAAAAAATATTTATGAACAATGTGAAGGTATGAAAATTGTTTCATAGCTGTGAGATGGAATTATATACAGTCAAAAAGCAAAATTTAAGTTTTTTAAAACGATAATGTGAATAAAATAATGAGTAAAGCATCTATGAAAAACGATGACTAATTGTTGTATTGTTTTGAAACAAATTGAAAAATATTAATATTTCAAGACATCGACTGAGGGTGCTTGATGGAGTTTCAATATCAAATTTGGATTATTGAGATTGTGTACACTAAATACGTGGAAGTGTACAAAATCTCAATAATCCAAATTTATTAATATTTCGTTGAATACATCTTCACTTTAATCATGCATAATTTGTATTATTGCCTTATTTCAATTAACTTATTTTTAATAATTGAAAATGTTCATTCGTTGAGAAAGATCGTTTCTAAACACGTCTTGTTGTGAAGAATTTACTCTAAACTGAGAATTTTCTATACATCAATTATTATCTTTAATGAATGTTTGTTTGTCCATTATGCGTTCCTAAACTATTTATACAATATTGATAAAAGCTTGGTAAGTTGTTGTGCGCATACCCTAAAATAAAAATAAAAAATCAAATACTTAGAAACAGCGACATCTCAGAAAACCTTCTGGTTTATTCTTGTACGCATCTGATTGAAAAAGAAAAAAATATTGTGTATCCAGAAGCTCTTCAATAAACGTAATTAAAATAAATACACATTCTTTGAGAGGCATTGCAACGCATGCCGAGTAATCGCAAGTTTTTTATAAATAAAATTACAAATAATAAGCATTCGCTTTTGCTAATAACTAATGTGTTATTTTTAAATTTATGATCACTTGAAATACTTATAAACATGTGATATAAATGCCATATGAAAAAAAAACTGTTCAGCATTGATAGGTCTTGAACAAATAGCTATTTTTTGCTTAACGGATCTCTTCTTACAGGGATACTGAAGAAAATTGAATTTAGATAAGATTACTAAAATGATAGTTACATAAAAATAATAAGCACATTTGATCTTGAGAAAGTAAATCTCACAATGGGGTCATGCATAAAAATAAACATATTTTTTGCTCTCATATGAAATGTTTTGGGTATCTTCCCCAGCTTAAATATACTATTATGAGCATTTTCCTTTCACCATAATGACAGTTGGGTGACTGCGGAAATGGAAAACCCTCTTTATGGAAAACTTTGTAATGTACTGTCACTAACTTACTTATGTTGATATCAAATGTGGTCCCGAATTGTTCCATTGAAATGACTTGTGCGTTGGGGTTCACGGAACTTTCCAAGAATATCACATGAAATTTACATGACTTAAGGAAAATGTTAACTTCTCATTCAGATGTGTTGAGGACATGTGGTATGGTTGATTGTGCAAAATAAAAATATGGGATATAAAAACTAATACATTTGTAACGGTGTATTTTTAAAAAATAATCGATTGTTATAAAAATTTATTTTTAAAATCGTGTTTAATTTCATCCAGACATATATACAGTAAGTCCTCGACTTACGTAATTAATTCGATACGAAGGTTTTCTTGTACGTTGAAAAAACCTTAAATTCAAGAAATTTTTGATATAATATGTGTTAGTTTCAACGGATAGATGAAAATAAAATGGACCTACATACATTTCGATGGCCCAGTTCTATAAGACGTTACGTAAAAAAATTGATGTTTTCACTCTTCTACAGTTTGTAAAATGTACACGTTTACTCTCAAAAAACTGATATTTGCATATGTAAATCAGAAAAATTACATAATATCTCAGTTCCATCTATATAAACAACCTTTAATCCTAAAACTTTAAACTATTGACCACCTATTTGAACAAAAAAAAAATACAAATAATAATAAGCCGTCACTTTTTACGATTCAGTTTAGATGAGTCAAAACTTTGATCGACCATATCTCAAAACTACCAATTTATAATTGTACCTCTATGAAACTATGGCATCGATATATTTGATAAAAGATTATTATTTTTAGTAATTATTATTTATTCAGACATTTACACGATCATTCCTGCGTACATGTTTACCTTTACCGATACTTTAATAATTACGAACTACTTATTAAAATACTGGTCATGTGTTGTTTGCTTTGTAGCTCTTTTATTTTCTTCGTAAATGATAGTATGCTTTGATACTGACTTTTTTACATGATCTATAATTCGAAATTTATCGAGTATAATTGGTCTAAATGTGGAATAATACATTTTATGAGCGCGTGCGGTGTCTGCCATCTTTTTACCCTTTTCGTATTGTTTTATAATTATAGTAGCTTTGGTCTCCGTAGTAATGACATATCACTTTTTATCATTAATTGCACCTTCTCTTACTCTCGCATAAACATAATAGTTTATGTAAATAAAGCGCAGCCAAATAAAAATAACACTCATTTTTTAAAAATGCGTCTGAACGAATTCAAATAAGTCTAGGATTTACTGTATACATATCACATATATATATATCAATAGATATATAAAAAGCCGCCTTTTCTCAATTCTTAAGTGGTATAAAACACATAAATAAAAAAGCTGACTCTAAATATTCAAAAGCATATTTTTGTTAGGAGCTTTCGATTGAATTATCAAAAAAAGGTACAATGGAAATCGGTTAATATAAAATAATATTCTGGTCCTGACTAAATAGTATGAAATTTCATACATGTGTTTTCTAATAATAAACAAAAATTGCTTTACACGAAAAGATTTCGGATCTTGGATGGACAACAAAATATACCTGCCGTCGCCAACTTCTTTTGGTAAGGCTGGCAAATAGAAATCTCAGTTAACAGCTTAATTGCCGCATGTTTTTTTGTTGAATTTCACCTGGCGGCAGGGCAATTTTGCAAAAAATTCGCAAAAACTGTCATTTCACTAAATTCCCTATAATTTGTAAACCAATTGAGATATCTTAACCAAATTTGATTTAATGGCTTCCAGATACTTTGTGACAGCAGTGGTTTTATATCTGTGGGTTGCATACTGATGTCGTGTAGTGAAAAAAAACGTAAATATACTAAAAGGTCTTTTTTTAAATATGTAAAATCTTGCAGATGTTACAGGTCACACCGGGACAGGACACGATTATCATATAGATTTGAGCACCATATAAAATGCCATATGGACCCCTACGAATTGTGTAAATGATAATAGAAAATACTACGAGAGTGAGAGAAAAGTAAGTGTCTACCATCTAGGGGTAGTTATACAAAACTATTTACTAAAAATAATAGTTTTATTTTTGTTAAATAATGCATTGATGTGTATACCACCATCTCTCGTTGACATTTGAAATCAAAGTCGATTATAACCCAGTAATTTTTCAATATAATGGAACGTATGACGTATGATTCATATATGAGTTCACGGAGAGTAACCAAAGCTCTTCAATGACTCATGTACGAGTCCGCGGCCATTAAGCTATATATATATATATTTAGAAGTTGGTAATACGGTGGATTCGTACTTGTCATTTTTGTGACCCGTTCATTTGCTTTATCTCGAAGAATTAGGGTCGATCCGTGTCGCTTTTCTTCTTCACAAAACTTGATGACATTAGGTATGATAATTTTAGCTTGAGAGCGCAAAGGTTTACGCATGATTAAAGGGATAATAAGTATGGTGTCGGTAGGGTGCTTCGATACAAACTAAACGCGTGGACAGAGTGAGGTAGGTGGAAGGCTCTGTTATAGGGGGGATGCATATTTAATTTCAACGTCCGCCGCATTTCCGTACGCACTGCTTAGCTGACCAGACATTAACGGAGTACCTCAAAGAGTTTGTTTTACGAAAACTGGTTATCAGTCACTCAATGTCTTTTTTCAGAGTTAGTACAGGTTTAAAGATAAAACTAAAACCGGGATAGAAGTAACACATAAATCCATTCAAAGATCAATGTTTGAAAGTGTCCCTTCCAGGGTTTGAGCTCGTGGCCTCACGAACAAATAGGGCGAACTCCCAACAACCATAGACCAATTGGATATAAAATAAAATATTTTATATTTCAAATAAATAATAAACGACTATTAATTTTTTTATTATAGATATATAATGGCTTAATTAAACATGTATATAGCATTGGCGTGCGATGTACTTATCACACTATCTCTATCGCACAACCTGATTTGAGTATGAGCAAAAAGGATATAAGAGCATGGGCCGCATGCCCTTGTAGCTCGCTAATACCTTCACTTTTCATGTGATTGAGCGAGAAAAAGATAAAGCCACGGCACGCGCCTTGTATATATTATGTATATATATATATTTCCCATGCCCGCTCCCAACGTGGAACATATGGTCTCCTAATGGAGGTATCTCAACAGCAGTTTTCTATGAGAAATGCTTGTTATTCAGTTGCTTAACCTCTCTCTTTTTGAAGAGAGTAGGGATAGGAGGATAACGCTAGGGCAGAACTAGTGGTTAGCTAATCGCTATCGGTACGCCCTGTGAGAATCGGATGGGTGGGAGGGAGTTTTTAAACATCACAAACACTCAGATTACGAACAGAAATTCATAAATTGATTGAAAGATCAATTTATAAAAACCGTCTGCACCGGGAATTAAACACGAGACATTCGTAACCGTAGGAAACGACGTTACCAACTGCGCTACGGACGCCACCTATGTTTAATTCATTGAAATAATAAAACATTAAATTAGCTACCAACTGCCAATTAAATTGTTACATAAGTCACTCATTATTCACTATGGATAAAGATATTAATGTTTAAATTTGAATTTCATAAATATGTAATATTTAAATACACAAAACTTTACCTACAATTAAGATTAGTAAACTTAGTTGTCACATAATCAAAGTCTGAATATGAAAATGTGTTGTTTGAGGTATAAAACAAAAGATAAAACCTACGCGTCTTTCTTTTGTCACAAAAAGTTCTTTAGACAAGCTATGATAAAATTTTAATTTTAAAATGTAAATGGAACGAAAATAGAAACGAAGCACTAAGAATAAAATATTTATATTAGATAGATAACGGTGGGTATTTTATCGATCGTGTTTTGGCCAATTGATGTAAAACTCAACTAATACGAAAACGAGTTAATGATTGGATCTCATTTTAAAGATGACAAAGCAGTTCTCGGCCAAATGGTATGATTAAGAAAAATAAATTGACCACGTATTGGAGGGGAAACATTATTTTAGTTAATTTTAACAATTCTGTCCAAGTCACTTGATGTTAGCTACGAATATAATATATCGACACTCCCTATTTACAGGGAATTTACAGGGGGTACATTTCAAAGATTCATAACGCAACTAACGGGTTACATCAATTGACCGAAACACAGTCAATTTATATTACATGAAGGTCTTCCATGTTTTAATAAAGTTGGTTCAGGCTTAGAGATACAATCAACGATGAACATTGATGTATAGCTGGACATTGTTTTACATATTCTTTTACTAATGGTATTTTTTCATCTTTTTTTAGGCGTATCAATTGTCATGCTTTCGAATACAAAACTATGTGTTAACCAATTTTACCATCTTTATGAATTCACCGTTTTAGCACTCTACTTCAGGCGCTAGATTTTTCGCATTGAAATACGAGGACACATACGGAAAAAAATGCATCTTTGTCCACTTTGGTAGGTGCGGCACTCTTGTATTATATTATACAACCTAAAATTATCAAGTTGCAAGGTAAAGCCAAGTATCAAAATTTTTAGATGTGGCTTAGTTCTACAGCAGTCTTTGGTACTCTCCCATTTCGCTCATAATACGTGTTTCTATAGGCCCAAAATTTTATATTCTATTAGATAGATCTGTATAACTGAACTTATCTTAAAATAATCTTTGAAATATTTGAAGTAAAACGATTTTCATATATTCACGGCAAAAACTTCGGCGACTGCCATCTTGTTTCTGTTCCTGCCATTCGTGTTTTTATTGGTTTATATTTTTTTCGAAATATAAAAACTTACTACACATTTTTTCCATGTCCGCTCCCAATGTGGAGCATATGGTCTCCTAATGGAGGTATCTTAACAGAATTTTTCTACGAGAACTGCTTGTTACTCAGTTGCTCAACCTCACTTTTTTCGAAGAGAGTAGGGATAGAAGGATAGGGCTATAACAGGACTAGTGGTTAGCTAATCGCTCTCGCTAAGCCCCGTGAGGGTGGGATGGGTGGGAGGGAGGACTCAGACTACGAACAGAAATCCATAAATCGATTGAAAGATCGATCTATGAAAACCGTCCGCACCGGGAATCGAACCCGAGACATCCGTAACCGTAGCCAGCGACGCTACCTACTGCGCTACGGACGCCGACGTATACTTACTTAAAATTATTAGAATAATTTAATAAATATTCTAATAATTGTTAATGCGTTACAAATAGAACGAGACATCAAGACAAACACAGTATGAATTAATATATTGTAATTATATACAATCTCAAATATGAGTGACGGGTAAATGTAAAACTTCTTTATATATCTTTCATGAGATATGTTAGAAAAGTACTTTATTTGTATATATCATCTAAAGCAGGGCTCTCCAACTTTAGATAGTTCGAGAACAGCATTAAAAATAATTAAAATTTTATAAGCAAGAAAGGTCATTTTTTATAGATATTTTCATGGCATTCATAGATGTGTTCTATAAAGTGTCTCTAAGTGAATTATGAAATTTGCTAAAAGACAGTTAATATAACTTCGTTTCAATGGTCTACAAAATCAATTTCAGTCTCCGTCATAGCTATGGACCAATCCTCCATAGTTCAAAACTGAGCTTTGAACGACTCTTGAACTTTTGGTAGCCCCATCCAAAGTCAACAGTAAAACAGTAAAAATATGGTGAAATTATAATTTAGGAAAACAACATTAAAATTACCAATACCAACATTATATGAATCAAAATATCTATTTTGATTCAAAATTTAATTTATTCGATACGAATTGTTGAAATTTTGTACATTTCCATGTATTTCGTCACTAACGACACGGGTTAACTTTTTAGCATTTTTAGGAATTCGATTACGCGAATGAACTCGAACTGACAGTTAGCAAATAGTTTTTATTGTTTATATATAAGATAAATCAAGAAGAAATATTACCACTAAGTCTAGGAACTGCATTGCTATTTGAATTAATTTTAATACTGATTTGATAATAATGACTTTCAACCTTACCTGGGAAAACAATCGCATAAAGAATTACAAACTTATAGGATTTAGCAGAAGTAGGCAACCAAGAACTAATTAAAATACATATTAGAGAGATACCTACTTATTTTAAAATTGGTGAGTTTTGTTAGGGTGAATATCAGATGATGTATTATTATGGGATTTTGATTATTTTGATTGCTAGGATTACAATGAAAGAAAGTTGATTCTTCAAAATGGGTAAGCAATTTAACTGGGCTCATTTATTTACAAAATTTCTTGATAAAACAATTATTTGTGATCTCCTATGTTTTGATGCAATATTTTAACGCGTTCATCGGCGTTGAACGAATGATCCTCCAAAATCAAATGGTTTGTAAATGTTGTGACACACCCTGGTTTTTATTAAGTGTAAGTTTCATTTGTGTCCAGAACTGAAATCACCCAGCGGAAACAGCAATAATTCGCAGAATCAGGCCTTTCTTGTTACCATGCGTTCAATAGCCGCCGGCTATGTCCGCTGGACGAGTCCATTTTGACGGAAAGGGGTAGTCCGACGATGCAGGGAGTTTTTTTTTAAATTGTATTTGTAGACAGTCGATTACGATCTGCCGAGGGGGAAGAGCTGCGCTCTCGTGGCGGAGGTGACGTGACGATGTGAATTGTTTGTTTTTTTTTGATTTGCATTGGACTTAATTTAAAATTGTTGTGTCATTTGTATTATAACTTAAAGTAAATTCAGTTGCTAAGTAAATGTAAATGTAGAATCAATTTTATGTGTTAGGATTTATATATTTGTGTAATGTATACCACTGCATCTTGGATGGAAAATAAATAAGTTTTGAACCGGATTTGAAATGGTGTTTGTCTGAGATCACAGCCCTTCCAGGACTCTGGATAACCAGCCGCTCGCCTCTCTTCGATCCGGGGTCTTCTCAGTTGATGCATCTTTTTAATTTAATTTTTAAATTTTAATCTTATAATTAATCATTTAGGTGTGTGTTACACGACTGATCTAAAGAAAAAGTTGATTGCAACGTTTGCACATTTACATGTAGTAATAACCAGTGGCGGATATCAAGGGTGCTGCGGTTGATTTAAAATAAAAACGAAATGATTATTTGGATTATATTTTACTATTAACATCAAAATTATTAAAATTAAACATTACATGTATTTTTATTTCATTATAAAATTGATTCCTCTGTCTTTTTTCCTTGAAAAATATCATTTTTATTTAGACAGATGTCAAGCGCTAGGTCAGATCGCTGCACCCACACCCGCACGCAGAACACGAAATACTCTCAAATGGCAGTACAGATCAAGCTTCTAGCTGCGAGTCTCCCCTCCACACACCCCTCCTTCGCCCATCGAGCATTTTCCATCGAAAACCGTACTACACAAAATCATGAAGATGCCTCACTTTCTGATATTAGTGCCGCGGTATATAATAATTATTGGATGTATCGGTGCGTGAGCGAGCTTAATACACGCTTTAATAATAGTGATATTTTCATATGATATACATAAATTTATGTACATTATAATGTTAAATTTTTCTCAACTTGCTTGGGGGTTCTGCAGTTCAGCAGTACGTTTTAACGAGACGCGCCTGGTAATAACTCTAATTAAATAGTAATAATTAATTAAATATTGAAAATTCAACAAATGTATATAATGCGCGTGTGCTGTAAATAGTCTAATCCATCAACATCCAAAGACGTAGACATTATGTTTCGTCAAGGTGTGGAATTATTCTTCTGTTTATTTAGAAAATCTAGATAGTAAATATTTAAAGCAAGCCACATAAAAATGCCAGGGAATGAAAAGCTTGTATACAAAAACAAAAAACACGTAAAACGATTTTTTTCATCACGATCGTAAAGTCGAGCAGAGTTTGTTATGGGATGTTAATCAGTTTTAATGACTTAAAACATGTGCGTGAAGCCATATTGTAAATAAAAATAATGTTGCTTTTGGTTAACTGCAGGGTATGCGGTTTGATGGATGGTACATAAGAAATTGAGCAAACGTTCTGTATTTAAGAGGGCGGTGTTTTATTTCACTAACCTCTCCTTTAAATTTATTTATTTTGTAAAACTACCATTTTGTTCTTTATTTTTTGAGCTGATAAGAAGCGCGCAGCACATGCTATCATTAATTAAGAATTCGTCAAAATTAAAAAAAAAAAAAAAAAATCGTGTGTATATCGACTGTAAAAACTGTTTTTATCGAAAGCATTATAAATTGGTGAATTGCGTTATTAATCTTTGAAATCTACTACTGTAAAATCTCATGTTTGCAGATACAGGATTATACGTAGGGAGAGTAGATATAATAGTCGCTTAAATCAAGTGGCCGGGTTAGAATTTTAAACCTAAAACCAATGTTAAGTGATGTTTCCCTTCCAAAAATGGGTCAATTTATTTTTATAATTTAAATCATTTAGCCGAGACCTGCAATGCAGTCATTAAAATGATATTCAATCATTAACTCATTTCAGTTGGTCAAAACACAGTCGATATTAAGAAATGTTGTTTTAAACCTTTTGTAAAACCTTTAAAGGTAAAATAGAACCAATCGCACAAATACGAACGCTGATCCGTTTCGTTTAATCAGTGATTAATTTTATTTCAATAAATTGTCAATAAGAAAAGTATAAAGGCAGGCTTATTCGCTAATTGTAATCATTCCTAGACTTTATAAATCGAATTTGTGAAATTCGTTTTGATGATTTGTCATGATCAACTTATTGTCACTTCGATAAATATTATCAGTAAACAACATTCTGTATTCAATATCGCTTACGTAATATCGTCGGTGTTCTGGAAGAAAACACTAAATCGATAAAATTACATATTGAGATAGCTACACCAAAATGTTTCTTATTTCAAACTGTACCGCATGGAAGAAAGAACACACGTATTTTTATGAATTCAGCATTTACTTAAAAACAGTTTAGTACAAACAAACAAAACAAAAAAGCTATAGTATTTCAAACATTTGACAAACCTCCAATCCAATGACTAAAAATAGTATTTATCAGTTAGTCTCTTCTTTCAGAACAACGGCGATATAAAAACCTATAAATCTCCCTTTGTTAAAGTCAAATTGAAAATTAATGGTGGGTCATGTTTCATGTCATTAATCAGTTTCTTTTTTTAAATTTTATTATTCCTTTAAAGTTTTATAATCAAGTACCGGGAATTCCCGCAGCTCTTTGTATTGATATATTATCCTATTAAGTGGACATCGAGTGCATTCGTTAAAAATTAACATTGAATTTACCTATGTGGTAGAAGTCTGCAAGGGCTGAAATTTTGTGAAATTACCGGATTCGACCCAGTCATCGTCAGGCCTAGCCCGACCCGAGTCCAATTCTCAATACCATACTTGTTACCCGAACCCGACCCAACTCCCAGATTTATTTTTTTCTTCCCGAAAAGAGTCCGTTTTTTTCGAACTAGACATTCATTTATACTTTTCAAATAATATACCTTAATGTTTCTACATTTCCAACGATATTCATAAGACATGTAAAGTACATAAGTTAAATTATGAATAGTATTACTTTATGACTCATGACCCGGTCCGAAATATTTTTTTGAAAACTAAATTCCTCACCCAGGCCCGACCCGAGCCTGAATCTAATTTGTATTTACCCACCCGAACCCAGCCCACGAGCCGGACCTGGTTAACCTTTTATAGGGCAAATCGCAAAAACGGTCGATATATTGACCACCTCCTTTAAGGACCACCTCATACAGTGGCTATAGAAATGTCAACCTCAATACCTAAAAACGATATCAATAAAGTTTTTTAGTGTATTTATCGACCATCTAACTTGAAGTGTGCACCAATCAGCAGCAAACAATAGTTATAAGTAAGCGGTTGATAAATCGACCATTGCGCATTCGCGACCACAGCTGGATTTGTGTACAACAGTTTTTTTCCATGTCCGCTCCCAATGTGGAGCATATGGTCTCCTAATGGAGGTATCTTTACCAGAATTTTTCTACGAGAACTGCTTGTTACTCAGTTGCTCAACCTCTCTTTTTTTGTATAACATTTGACTTTACAAATCATATTTTTGATAGTTGTGTTGTGTGTTGAGGTGTAAGCTATTTATATAATTATTAAATATGCATTTATTTACCGATTTATAGTATTTTTTTCAATAAATAAAAACACCGACAATTATAGTTTTTCTAAAATTTTACTATTTTTTATTTTTATGGCAAAATCGTTGGTATTTATTCGAAATAATAATAACCTAACTTTCCCTATAAAGGGTTAAGGCCCGTGGGCCAAGCCCGGGCCAGTGCAAACCTCTACTACGTGGTTAAAAAATCTGAAAATATCCGCATTTGCAACCAACTTCAATTCCAGATATGTTATAAATCTATTAATTTTTCGAAAATAGAGATAATATTTAAGAGTAAAAAATGTCATTCAAATCATTTTTATTTCAGTAATATTTTAAAAAGGTTCCCATTATTTCAGTGAGATGAAAAATCAAATCGAATGCTTTTATATCAGATTTTTGGGATTCACATTATTATGGAAGTGAATTAAAGAAAACCACTTAACTTTCCTTAATGGAAGAATATCCGAAGTAAGATCAAGTGGAATAAAGATGTACGAATGTAATCAGTTCACTCGATCAAATTGTAATCTTGCAATTATTTTGATGAAGGGGAAAGACCCAAATTGGATAGCATATTTTATTTCTTTTTCGACGACTGTTATAAAAGATTCCACGATTTGGGTCTGTGTTCTTTATAAGATGACTTCTCTTCCAAAGTTTGGATTCATCTAGAAACGTAACGTGTTTTTAATGACGTTGCTTTGATTTAAGTGTTGTAAAATATAATATTTTACGAGAAGAATCGGCTATAAAGCTTTAAAAATTAAAAATACTTACTTTTAGTCGCTTATTTAAAAGCGTTGGCTGCGGTTGCGGGTGTCTCGGATTCAATTCTCGTTACGGATAGTTTCATAAATTGTTTTTTTCAATCGATTTATGAATTTATGTTCGTAGGCATGAATTTTTGTGATGTCTAAAATTTCCATCCACTCCTAATAAACGGGGCATAGCAAGAGCGATTAGATAACCACTAGTCCTGTTCTAGACCTATCTTTCTATCCATACTCTCTTCGAAAAAGAGAGGTTGAGCAACTGAGTAAGAAGCAGTTGTAGAAATCTTCAGTTGAGAAACATCCATTAGGAGCTCCACGTTAGGAGCGGACATGATAAAACAAAAGTGTAAGTGGCTTTTATCGCTTAAATACTTCATTAGGGGTTTATATTCTCTACACTGAAAGGGGAAATGAAGATGCAATCAAAGTTTGATGAAAATTATATTGTTTTGAAAAAAAAATAAGAGTCATTAATATTATTTGGTCAATAACTAATTTCATAAATAGTCAGTAAGAAATAATGAATGTTCAGTTAATAATTATCTTTGTTCAGAAAACAATTTTCAAATTTAAGGTTAGATTAAGTTAGGTGTAATCGTAAAACTATCCTTTTAATTTTATAACTGATCATTTTGTATAAACTACCGACGTCTATTTTATTAATTGACCATTGATTATATGTTACTGACCAACATTTGGAACAGTTACTGACGCCTAAATACAGGCCTGATTTAAATCACCGTGTGTAAAATCAGAAAATGTTTTTCATTTACTAATAAACGCAATAAGCAAAATATTAACAACGAAAACTCTAATCAGTTCATGAAATTAAAGCTCGCTTGTGGCGTTGTGATGGAAAACTGATTAAAAATTTGATATAATTGCTGTCGGATGAAAAACAAAATTAATGCAGCTGACGGTAAAGCTTGTTATGTCTGATACATTACGGTAATTAAATAAATATTACTCGCTAGTTGGTATTGATAATCACCTGGATTAGTACAGCGAAGCAGATTTGTATTGTTATTTTGACGTAAAATTATCGATACTTTTTTTGCTTCAAACTTTATAAAATCTACCCAATAAATCCTCTATTCTATCATCTGCTTACGCAATTTTTTAGATGGCACCATCACTTTTTTTGCATGATATATTCATTCTTATGCTATATTCGTCTTTTAAAAGCGTTTCATCAAACGAATCAGAGATTCAACAAGTCCGTTCAAAAAATCGCAAACGAATGTATTTCCCCACCATTGAAAGCAACGAGTGACTCCAATGTGGAAGTTAATATGATTTAATTTGAATTAATTTGTAAGTTTATCTTAACACGATCTCTGCATATGAAATATCTCATGTACTAATACAGAGTACATGGAAATCCATGATATTTTGATAATTTTTGAATCTTTATAATATTGTTAAAAATGAAATACTAATTACATTGTAATCACCTTGATGTCGTTGGTGACGTATCCTAACCCGATGACGTAAATTGAACAGTTCTTCCCGGCGGTTGTCCCCGTTGGACCGAACTAAAGGCGCGTTCAAGCCACAGTCATATTTTACATTTGTCCACATATGTTTTCAACAAAAATATCGTACCTTTTTTCGTATCATTGTAAGAAAATTGAAGGTTATTATGGAAATAAAAGACTTTTTTACAAGAATTAAAATAATAAATTTTAGTTTTCCATACATTCTTGATACTTTTTTAAATAATTTTGCTTTGGAACCAATGCATCGTGTAAAAAATGGATTGGGTGTATATAATTTTTTACATCAATTCATAATAACAAGAAGTTAAAGTTTTTTTAGAATTATGTTTGCACACTGAAAAGAGATATTTGATTGAATTTATACTATTGAGCATGAATAAAAATGATGTCGCAAAATTAAGTATGTAAGGAGTCTTAAGTAATTTATTCTTAATGTTTTGAATGTATTTCAGGAAAATGTCGTACCCTTTTCAATTTTAAATTTATGACCTTGTGTAAAGGGCATAAATATTGCTTCCCTAAGGAACGAGAGTAGCTCTTTTGAATTCGCATGAAAAAAAATCATTTATTTTTAAATTATTCCATAATTATTTTTTACGTAATTTTCTCATTTCAAAATATAACGGCAAAGGAAAACAGCCTTGAAATAAAAATTGTTGTCCAGTTATGATGTATCTATAAAAATTAATATCACAAAATATACGAAAAAATGAAAGAATAACATTTTTCAGGAACGACCTATCTCAGATGTAGAGTTCTTCAAGTTTTATAAATTAGGCCTACGACTGCACAGATGGACTAAAACTGACTTCTTGGATTCCTGGACCTGAAAATGCTGAAAGGAAAAACCCGGGTCGTAAGTGACAAAAAATATGAAAATGTATAAAATTTCAACGATTAAAATTTTATATTGAAACTCCATCAAGCACCCTCAGTTGATATCTTAAATTATACTTAAAGTACAACATTTACATGTTTGACTAAAAGCCAAGGGAAAATGCTGTGGAATTATTTTCCAGATTCGTATCGAAAAAGTTTAGTTTCACATGTATTGTAATATTTTAAAAAATAAAACACAATTCATTTGTACTACTTCCATATATTTATAATGATCAGCACCGGTTTCGCTCATCGCGAGCATTATCAACTGATGTTCGTGCTCGCAATGTTCGTGACGATGCTCGCGATGTTCATGCTCGAAATGCTCGTGATGAGCGAAACTGGTCCTCATCATTATAAATATGTGGAAGTAGTACAAATGAATTGTGTTTTATTTTATAAAATATAATGTCTTTCCTCCAAGAATTGACAGTTAACACCTTAAAAGTGATGTATTATGATATTAAATATTTTCTATTAAGTCTTTGGACAAAACGTAAAAATATTATTATTTTTAAAAAACTGTAATAATATAAAATAAACGTTGGGTAGGAGGGTAAATTTTCTTTGATACATTTTGAAATCCGTTTAGTTTGACCCGTTTGTGGCTTTATGTAATACTGTAAATCTAAAAGCTATCGCCAGCTTTTCTGAATGAAAACAAAAGGTTGTTATTCAACTATACCGGTGTTATTTAGTATAGGTACGGTTTATGTGACATGATTTTGAATGCTCCATTAAAAAAAATGAAAATTCTTTTTAAAAATTCAACGAGATTGGCATATTCGAAACATAAACAATTATCGTATAAACAAACATTAGCAGTACCTACTAAAAATTGATCTTGGTAACCAACTAATTAACCAATTAGTCGATGTTTTTTTAAAGCAGTGAATAATGGATATAACGGGAAAATGTCTAGCAAGGGATGTCCAACTAAAATGTCCGTTAATAATATATAATACTTTGTTTTTAATGTCATTTTACTCACAAAATATAATTGAAAGCCGTCAAACCAAAATAGCTCTCAACTACCAAATAAAATTCTGTAGTACTAAATGCTTTGTTATTTTATCTTATTATAATGGAGTTCTACTCATTAAATTCCAATTCAATCAATAATATAAGGGACACTGCTGACTAGGACATCCAATCCCTGACCCTTTTTTGATTCCTGGATTTCGTGATTCAGAATTTCTCAATCCCGAGACTCATTGTCATGAAGTATAATTTAATTGGGGGTTGGAGATTGGTTATTAATTATAATTAAATGTTTCAAATTTTATATCTAAAATTTAATTTGGGTCCATTATTTTTCCAATTGGAATTTATATATGATTTAATAATTTTTTGGACATTGGAATGTGTTTTTTCTATTAAAAAAAAGACATTTTTTGTTTATTTATTGCATTATTAAGATAGGTTCTACCAGATGGTATCCAAAAAGATGATATGCTCTTCAATTAAAGCTCTTTTCAAAAATTGTTTAAGCGGCTGTTACGAAATATGAGAAGGAAGAAGACCACAATACATTTGCATGAAAACACCGAGATACACCTTGTAGTTAATCAAGAAGTATTGAATTTGAAATATCAACTATTTATTAGCATTCACAGTGAATTCGGAAATCCCGGGATTTCGAGATCCCGGATCCCGGGATTCGAAGCCCTACTAACTGCTGACTAACTTTTGTGCGATTTTTGAGGGTCATATTTTAAGGGTGTGTTACGACGACCAATCAAATTAAATGCACGCAGCTGGGCGTCGTTATGATTTCATGTGCTAATTATAGACAGAGCATTGGTGACGATCAGCAGCGACTATTGGATTTATACCTGTATAGGATAAATTTACAATTTTTAAATTTGAGAGACAAGTAATCGAGATTTTTTACACACATTGCTGAGAAAAAAAACTATGGATAATATAATATCACCATAAGAAAGCGGAATCATTATCAAGATGATATTTTTGACGTCTTGATACATATATATGTTGGTTATTAGATTATAGAAATTTCGGAACGTGTTTATTGGCCTTGTTGTAATTACAGATATTTTAACATTTTAAAATAGATTCGCCACCAACCATTGCGGTCGTCGGCGTCGAGAGATTATTGTTGCCTTTTCTTTGCGCGAGGTAGGTCCGGCTTCTATGACGTGCGATCGCGTTCTATTGCCCACTCCATCTATGATATCCCCGTAATGTACGTATATTAGGTTTTGTTCGATGTTGTTAGCTCGTCGGTGTTGACTGCCATATTTATTCGTTTCCCCACAGAAACATACATCAACAAAAAACACACGAGATTTTTGTTGTAAGCTGATAAAAATAATCGATATTTCTGATGAACTCGCAGATGAAGGATCGAGTATCATAGCTCAGAATATCTGCCAATGCTTGTTTTGGCAAACACAAAAAAACCGTTTTCATGCTACAGTTAAAAATGCATAGATAAATACAAAAGAAACTGTGAAACAGACGCTTACACCATGATAATGTAACCAGTCACTGGTGGCCATGGCAGTACAATGCTGCAATCTCATTGACTGGAATGGAGATTATTAGTTTAGAAAATTATAGAGCATTAGAGAATGAGTTTTGAAATTAACAACATTTTCAAATTAATTTTATATGGGAATTTGTAGGCTTAGAAAGATATTTTATAATTTCAATGGTAGGTGTGAATACGAAAAACTGTTTTTTTGCATATGCTGAAAATTATGAGTTACGATACTAAACCACTCATAAAAGTATTCATTCATCACTTACTTGAAAGGCGTTAGTTCTCAATTATCAACGGGAAAAAATTTATTAAAAAAAAAACAAAATAAGTAAAAATAATTGCCATCTTGACCAGTATGGATTATTGAGCGAGCATATTATAGTTGTTTTCATTGCAAAATTGTGTATCTGCGTAATATGCTTTTTTGACTTATTATATTATTATTAATGCAAAATAGCTCTTAAGTGTATACAAAATAACGTAACTGACAAAAATTATGTTTATATATATTTAATGTTGATAACATGTTTTTCATTTTGTTTGAATTCGGTAAAGTTATTACTGTTTTTACGCTCCTTTAAAAGTAGAGATTTTGCAGATACACAATTTTGCAATGGAGACAAAGATATTCAACGAATATGTTAAAAGTTTTCTTTCTATCGTTGAGCAAAACTCGTCATGAGAATATTCAAATCGTAGAATAGAAACGACAAATTGTGATTATTTTTTTACTAATGTGAATTTGCAAGATGCTAGTTTTGTTAATCAAATATGAACATTTTAGTGGCGAAATTATTTATCATCACAATACATAGTGTAATGAAGAACATTACGAATTTTTTTTTTCCAACTATTAAAATGGACGAAGTATTACCTGCAAAAATTGAAATAATAAATAATTACTTAATGTCGATGTAATGGAAATGTTATGTTTATTACGGCAAAGCGGCTGGACCAATCAAGTCGTGCCGTAATAAACAAAACAGAACCAATGATATCGCTTAAAAAATAAATGCGAAAGTAAGCTCTGAGCAAGAAGAGGATTTAACAGACACTTCAGGTCTGGCGTTCAATCGTGGAAGCGGTCCTCCAAGGACTACCCAACCGAGCAGCGCACTGATGGAAGTCACTCGATCCTGATGCAGCTGCAACGTCTTCATCAGTATCAAATTTATATATTTTGTTTTTTATTATAATGTATTAAATTTAGCTATGGTCATCCCATATGTTGTGCTTATTGTAACCTTTAAATGTAGAATCATTCTTTTGTGAGACACGTGGTTACTTTAACTTTCAACTTGGATTTTGTATTTGTGGTCATTCTTTTTAGATTAAAATGTGATTTGTAACAGCCATAGAATGTCTTATTAATTAAAACTAATTTTTATCTGAAACTATGTTCTCAGACTGGCGCCCATTCTTTTATTCATAGTTTATTAAATAACCATGTTCTTGTGTCCATTATCAACATTTTTTTTAGGGAATTTTTAGTCATGTCAACCTAATAATATCTCTGTTAAGTGCAGAAGAGTTCCTACAACCACCCCTTGAGGATTATTGTCTAGATTTCTTGCTTATCGATGAGCTAGTTCTTTTAATTAATTGACGACAGATTACAGTTTTGCTTCATCTATTCTAACTTCTAAATCTTAACTTAACATCTACACTAACTTAAATATTTATACAGTGCTTTATTTATTTTCTTTCTATAATTATACTTAACTTTTCATTCTCACACGACAATAGCTTTACGACTCATGACTTCATTCAAAAAATTTTTCAACTATTAATTATTTGTTCTAAAAACTTTAAGTTTAAGTTTTACTATTTTAATTAATCTGTATTTCGTTTGATTATAAACTTTAGTCATTGTTATTGAGCTAATTGTTTTATATACCAGGTTATTATCAAAACCCAATCTATATATATGTATTTCTTTAAGCAATAATGATTGCGTCGAGCATTGCTTGGTCCTGATCAAGTAGTGCAAAACAAATTGTGTTTTATTTATTTAAATATAATACCTATCCACCAAGAATTGACTGTGAACACCTTAAAAGTGATTAGTTCCGTCTATCTTATCTGAGGCTTCCGACCCTTGTTCTTCTTTCAAGCTCAATTTGAAGACTCTCTAGGGTGATAAGGTATCTTCCATCATTTAGATACTGACTTCCCAATAGACTTGTCCCATTTTCACAAATGGTTCAATAAAGGGATCTTTGAATGAGGTATTTACACCCTTAACGTTGCCTACCTTATAATCCACAACATCATTCATATTATAAAGTGTCCATAGACTCACCCATATGTGAGAAAAATCGCTGAATAGTCTTATTAAACGTTTATGTGTTAATGAGCTATGACCTTTATTTTTTACCATATGGACTCCTTATATAATAAAAATAAAATACAAACAATGAACAAGTTAAGTGTCTCAGTGATGATAACTGGCAGACACTGCTACTTTTTTATAAAACTAAAGTGTGTGGTAACGGATGTCAATCGGCCAAAGTGAGTAGAGGGAGGGTTGCATGGTTTTCAAATGGTAGAATTAAATGAATTCCCAATATTAAAGTTTTTAAAAATAAAACATATATTGTTTTGTATTACTTCCTCATTTTTATAACGCTTATCAGTTGATAATGCTTATGATAAACGAAACAAGTTCTGATGTGGAAGTAGTATAAAACGAAATGTGCTTTATTTAAAGGAAATATTATATAATGCTTTTCCACGAAGAACACATTAAAAGTAATAAAAATGAAATTTGTTTGCGAAGCTTTTAATTATTAAAAAAATTGTTTAAGCGACATCTGAAAAATAATAGCTGAAATATTAAAATAGTTATAAAGCATTATTCAAATTATTTTTTTTAAATTAAAAAAAATGATCCATCGTACAGTGGTGGTGTTCTGTTGTCAGAATTAAGTAACTGCTTAAAGTGTTATTTTGTAAACGATTAATCAATCAATAGTTTTCGTTGTATATGAGCAAATTTTGTTGTTATCAAAGAATTGGTTTTCCATGACGTAATACTAACCGAATATATATTATTATTATACATATACATATATATATTGTTATACTAACTGATTATTTTTCGGAATAAAACTTAATATAAATCTTTCACTTCTACAATCATATCTAAGTCTGATTTTATGATCTACACATAAATAAAAATGAATGAATGTTTGTTTGTTTGTTTGTTCTCTATGCGTTCCTTTACCATTCATCCGATTTCGATAAAACTTTGGTGAGTTGTTGTGCACACACCCGTGAAGGTTTCTGAAAAAAATCGACAATCTGAAAAAAAAAACGAATCAAAAACATACAAACAGCGACATCTCGGAGAAACTTTCTGATTTATTCGTGTACGCACCACACGGAAACACCAGACGGGAAAACAAAAAATATTGTGTATTTCGCGGGCCGGGATCAGGTGGGTAAAAGAAATTCAGATTCAGGTTCGGGCCGGGCCCGGAAGAGTTTAAATTTAAGAAAAATACTATGTTCGGTTCATGAGTCAGCCATAAAATAATAGTATTCATAACATAAATATAATAATTCATTTCATATGTGCCATGAGTATCGTTGGAAATATGGAAAAAGTAACATATATTGTTTGAAAAGTATAAATAAATTACTATGTTACAAAAAATCGGTCTTTTTTCGGGCGGAAAATAGTAAATCTGGGCTTCGGCTCGGGCTCGGGTAACAAGTGTTATATTGAGACTCGCGTTCGGGCTGAGCCGGGCTTGAAGATTATGGGCTTGGACCGGGTAATTTTATGAAATTTCGACCCGTGCAGACTTCTGAACCAAATGCACTTCAATATACAAGATTAAAACACAAACCCTTTCTTTCTTTGAGTGGCATTGCAACGCATGGCGGGCTAGTAAATAATATAACTTCACGTTATATCGAATATTTATAAATTTGTATTAAATATCTGTGGCAAGGAAAAGGTTAAAAGATCTGGAAATGTTTTGGGTATTTCAGGAAACTACTATATAATGCGCTTTTTCCATTTTAATCTTTTTAGATAAATGTTTTATTCTACTTTATTATTATTCAAAAAGCTGTGGCACCGATAAATCATGTTTTAAAAATAAATTTACATACATTTTTCAAGATACGATTAAAGCCAAGACGCGTAAAGGACCTGTCACATGGGAATACTTTAAGTGAGTAAGGTTAAGTACGGTAAACCAATTGATAGAAATAGTAAACAGGTATGTGTGAGGAATGTAGCATTGAGCTTCCTGAGTTGAAAATGGATCGTCGACAATATAGGTGATACATCATCAATAACATGTTTTTACACCAAGAAACAATAACACTTTGAGCAAAGATATTTTTTATAGTGACACATTTAATTAATGATAGAAATATTCAACAGGTTGTTTTCTTTGAATAATTGAAAATTCTATCAGAAGTTCTGTACAAGCAATGTTTTACATAAAGATTTTTATAACATTTGCAATAACTAGACACCGACATTTTCATCAAATTGGGAGGCAAAAGTTTTGCTAAAAAAACTTAAGTGAATAATTCAGTTAATCACCGTAAAATTTTTTTTATAATTTGAATTAAATGAGTAAAAACTACGGGTTTCCAAGTTGAATATTTTATATCCGAATATTTCGACAACTATTCGAAAACTATTCGTAACAATTTTTTATGAAATATTTTACAAAATCAACGAGAGATCACATCACAATTTCTTCAGATTTCAAGAACAATATTAAAAGCCCTAGGTAGTGGTTTTTTTTTGTGTTCTCTCAACTGAGCGCTTTCAGTATCTTTTCATAAATCATAATACTTCAGTTTGCGTCCGTGGCGCGGTTGGTAGCGTCGCTGGCTACGGTTACAGATGTCTCGGGTTCGATTCCCGGTGCGGCTGGTTTTCATAAACTGATCTTTCAATCGATTTATGGATTTTTGTTCGTAGTCTGAGTGTTTGTGATGTCTAAAAACCTCCTTTCCACCCATCCGATAATCACGGGGGGTAGCGAGAGCGATTAGCTAACCACTAGTCCTGTCCTAGCCCTATTCTTCTATTCCTACTCTCTTCGAAAAAAAAGAGAAGTTGAGCAACTGAGTAACAAACAGTTCTCATAGAATTTTTTTGTTAAGTTAACTCCATTAAGAGACCATATGCTCCACATTGAGAGCGGAGATGGAATAACATGACTCGAGGTTGAAAAAAAATCTTTAAGCATGCACTAATTTCAGTATTTGAAGGAAGACTTTAAATTAAATGCACTTTTGTTTAGATCATATTCATTTTCACAAACATAGTAATTCACTTATAACTAAAAACAAAGTGATCCCACATAATAAAATATATTTTAACATTGAAGAAATATATTACACTTACGAAAGAATATTTTCACATAGATAAAATAGTTTTCACTCACACTTTGAAATCGATAGTTGCACGAAGCTGTACTGAAATGTCACTTATTTTTCTATCCTATATTAGACCACCTGTATTGTATTTGCTCCAAGCATTAGAATACATTACGAAAACCAAACCAGATCAACCCTAACACTACAACTTAACTCACTTCGTTAAAGAATTCGTGAATAAGTGGAAACTATTAAAATCAAAGTTTGAGTGCAGTAAGTTAATATTATCTAATCCAAAGTGAAAACTATCGAAATAAATATTCAAGTGTACCAAGTGAATACTATCTAACACAAAGCGCAATTATTTATAACCCTTGAAAAAATACCGTTGTATTAATCCAACGCAGCTGTATTTCTTAAATATTGTAATACAGTGGAACGGTATTGGAATGTGTTTTTATATCATTTTATATTATTAATTTTGAAAATCGAATTTTTGGTAATATTTTCATACTTCAGAAACTAATCGAATATCCGAATATATTCGAATAGTTTTAGTTTTACTATTCGATATTTGAATAGTTGATAATATAATGGTATGTATAATTTCTTTTTCCCATATCTAGATTTTATGATAAACAAACATGTGATTACATTTTTCGTATATTTCCCGCTATAATCCATCCTCTTCCGCACAGTTTGAGAGGATCGAATTCACCCAAAGCTTGTATTATATTTCGGTATGTTTTCAGGAAAACATGTGCTCTTAAGCCGGATATGACCCTGTAAACGGACATTTGTGGGTTCACAATATAGTTTTAATTTGTTTTGAAATGTAAAATGTTTTTTCTGAACATTCTTGTCGAGTTGCCTTGTCGTCCTTGTCGATAAAATATTTCATACGCTATTTAATACTATATATATTTATAGTTAGTGAAATTGTACAATAAAAAATATTAATAATAACATCATTTTAATTGCTCTGTTTCTATCTAAAGTTTTTTATTTACTTTTATTTTTCATAATGATTAAAGAAACTAAGATAAAAAAAGAAAACTGCTTTAATTCTTTTAAGCTGTGTATTTTTAATTTTGTTTTCTTATTCTACCAGAAAGTTTTTATTTTATCTTTTAATTGCATTCAGTTGTTAAACTGTTTACAAAGAAATTATGTGTAAGGTTAAAAGCATAATATTAATATTAAAATAAATGGTAAGTATACAACCAATAACACGAATAAAAATGTAAAATTAAAATTGATAATTTAGTTACTCAGAAGCATTAGAATCATTGTTTTCTTTATAAATAAATCTGTGTGAGAAAGGAAAAGGGAGTTAAGTCCAGTTAATTGAAAAATGAGTTGAATATTCTAAAATAACAACAATATAAACATGCATACAACATAAAAAGGAAGAGTCGGATTAATGCTGCTGAATTGAAAATTCATTGAGTGAACTGGAATTTAATTGGTAGAACTCCATTAAAATAGTATAAAATTCATGTTTAAATATCACATTTTTCAAAAAATTTTATACAAATGCTAATCTTGTTTTGACTCTCCTGAAAAGTGCAAATTTTAGATACAACGCTTTTTTCCTTTCGCACCCAGAAATAGCCTTGCGATACAGATAGTCTGAAGATGCTTCTTAAAGAAGCGAAACGATGTACATTTAGTAACACAGCCAGTGGAATAACTAAGTTATCAATTTTAATTTTATATTAAAAATGAATTTCCACAAAGTATGCACTAATCGAACTATGCAATATAACTTTATATTCGATCTGCCAATTCATCTTTGAAAAGATTACCTCTATAAAATGTCGACTAAGTAATAGACTTTTTAATATCCTAAGCTGTTTCTAGCCTTAAGAAAGATCCGATGGTCATTCAGCCATGCTTCCCTCTTTGATTATACGAATGATTGGATTTTGTGCCATTTCACATATCGTTCTCGTACATACGTCGTAAATCCGAATACTGAACGTTGTTTATAATATGGAATCATGTCATCAGAAACAATAAGATTTCGACGAAACACCCTGTTAAGCATATTAATTGGTGCTAGCTTTTTCAATTAATTTATCCTTTACGTAATAAGCAATTGTTTCGAATTTTAGCGTATATCATCGAGAGTAAGACAATAGAGCTAAATGATTCATTAGCTATATCACTTAACTTGGAATTTATAAGTGCAATATACTATTTGCTCTTATTTTTCTGGTCAGAATTTTAATTCAGTTTCGGTCATTATTTTTAATAGATTGGTAAGAATTAATATTAAATGGTAATAATATATCTGTCAGAATTATAGACAGTAGAATAAATAATTTATGGTGAGTATTTCTAACATACCCTAACCTTTTATTCAGACCATTCATATTTTTATTCCGACCAAAAGTTGATTCGAACCAAAAATCTGACCATTTAATTTGTTGTCTATACTATTTAGCAGTTTTAAATATCGAATAACATCAAAAACATTCTGCACTTAAATTTGAATGCATATTGATAGAAAATTCTTTACCATTCATCCGATTTCAACTTAGGTGAGTTGTTGTGCGCACACCCGTGAAGGTTTCTGAAGAAATCTAAAAAAAATAATCAAATACGTACACACAGCGACATACCAGAAAACCTTCAGATTTATTCATGTACGCACCAGACGGAAAACAAAAAAATGTGTATTCAAACGCATTTCAATAAAAATACAAGCCTTTCTTTGAGTGGCATTGCAATGCATGCCAGGTACTCGCTAGTTAATTATATTAGTCAAATCAAAGTCTATGATATTTTTTTTAAATAACAATACAAAGCAGAGTATTATAAATAAAATTGTATTCAAGAAAAATGTATTTTTCGTGGCTACTTTTCACATACAAGTGAAATTTACACAGACAGAAACTATATGAGACTTGACCCATTTTATAATATTAAAATTTTATTTTGTACAAAAAAATGTAATATTTGGGCGGAAAACCGTCGCATCCGCTATTATTTAAAAGTTAAAACAGAAATACTGGACGAATTACTTCCGGCCGGCGTGATCGTAACACACACCCTTTAAAAAGTCATCCGGGCTTACTACAGACTGAAGGAAGTCTGGAATCACGGATGTGTTGGGATTTGCGGGATTCTCTTTATACAGGCTGTTTATGCTTTTTGGTAAAATACTGAGGAAAAAGTTTCAAGCTCATTTAGCGATGCATCTGTTGTAAAATAATTAATGATAACCATGTAAACCTTTATAAAGACTGAATTTATTTACCACAGCCGACCAATTCTTATAAATAAATTATCTCATACACCAGTATATCTAGAATCTGGGTAGATATAAGGAACGCCCCAATGCTGGCTTGTATGTGCCAGTTTGACCAGTTATAAAATATTCACCCAACGAATAAAAAGGACGTGTAAAAGCAGTTTATATTATATATCATTGTTTCGATTGAAAAATTTTACATCTACAAAATGATTTTTTCAGGGGAGTATAAAAACCGATTAGAAAATAGTTTTATCGAATTAAAACAAAAAGAAAACAGGTTATTGATATTAATAAATATACTTGTCAACTCCGTGGTGTAGTGGTTAACGTCTTTGGCTACGGTTAAGGATGTCTTGGGTTCAAGTCCCGGTGCGGACGGTGTTATGGATTTCTGTTTGTAGGCATGAATGTTTGTAATATCTAAAATTCCCTCCCATCCATCCAATCCTAAAAACGGGGCATAGCGAAGGCGATTAGCTAACCACTAATTCTGTCCTATTCCTATCTTTCTATCACTACTCTCTTTGAAAGTGCAGGTTCAGCAACTGAGTAACAAGCAGTTCTCTTTTTCGAAGAGAGTAGGAAAAGAAGGATATGGCTAGAACAAGACTAATGATAAGCTAATCGCTCTCGGTACGCCTCGTTTTTTTAGGATCGGATGGGTGGGAAGGAGTTTTAGATATCACAAACATTCATGGCTACGAACAGAAATATGTAAATCAATTGAAAAATTAATTTGTGAAACTCTCCGAACCGGGGCTGGATCCGTAACCGTAACTAACAACGTTGACCACTGCACCACATACCTGAGATAAATATATATCGATAATATAAAATTATCAATCTGTATTTCTTTTCCGCTTTATAAGGGGTCAATTAATTTTACTAGTATTAAAAAATATTGTTTAACGGTTTTTCTCGAACCTATCAAATAAAAAATATTTCATTAATTTTGTTTGTAATTTTCCGAGCATGCAAAACATTTATTGTATTGGATAGACAGGAATTAAATTCAAAATCTTAGAGGATGCCAACAATTGATTGTATAAGACACCCCTTTGCTAAGGGATTGCAAATAAATGAATGACCCCCTCAGTCGCCTTGCGGTTGACCCGATACGAGAATTGTCGTAAAAAGACCACAAGTGTTATGAAAGTCAAACAGAAAGAGAGATCGCGATCGCTGAACGGGTGGAGAGATGAGGAGGTTTTTTGAAGCAAAGAGGAGGGTTGTATCCACAGGGGGTGAATAAAGTCACTGAGTTAAAAAAATGGCAATGCGCTCATTCGTTCGTTAATGCTATTTTTTATAAACCATCTGCTGTAATAGAAGTAAATTTATTTTTGTGAATTCCACTTATTTTTTAAGCCATATCTGCTTTTATTTTGCTGCAAATAGATTCATTTATATCGACAGTGTTTTGGCCATTTGCTGTAGTTATCAAAATTGAATTGTTCAGGAGAAAGTAAACTCTGTTTTTATCGAAAATATTATAATATATAGTGAGATGCGTTATGAATCTTTGAAATACACTCCTGTAAATTATCATGTTTGCAGATAGGATTATACGTATAGAGTGATGATATAATAGTGGCTTACATCGAGTGGGGGTGTCAGAATTTTTAAAACTTAAATTAAAAGTAAAATGATGTTTCCTTTCCGAAAAGTGGTCAATTTATTTTTTTAATTTACATCATTTGGCCGAGACCTGCTTTATCGTCTTTAAAATGAGATCCAATCATTAACTCATTTTCGTATTTTTTGAGGGTTACATCAAGTGACTAAAACACAGTCGTATGAAGGTATTCAATAATAATTTATAAATCAGTCAATTAGAAAAATCAGATGAGAATTGTTTCACAAATCGTCCTAAAAAGTAGATATGGACGAAGAGAGAAAATATCATAGGGATTCATAATTTTAGATACAAAGTAATGTTAAGTTAGTAATTTGATAAACGATTCAAATAAAATATACTTCCTATTCTTTCGTAAACTTGATTTTTAAAAGCTTTTTACCAAAATTGGGAATAAGACAAAGTGGCGATGAAAAGTGTATGTTGGTCGTAAATAAATAAATAGTTAATACGAAGTTAATGGGTATTTAAAAATACAAAATTATGCAACATAATTAAAATCGCTAAAAGGATTGATCGATGGACACATCTTCAATATCAGGAAAGACTAGTTATGTTTTCTGTAGATTCGGCGGTAACTTTGTGGAAATTCATTTTTAATATAACGTTAAAATTGGTTAATTGAAGTATTATTAAATACAATTTTAAATAGGACGTGGCTCATCACTATTAAATTTATTTCCCTTGGGATTTTCATCTCTAAATACTTTGCTTTGTAATTAGTAGTGCTATGGTAATTAGTAATAATTCTATCAGTGCTTATGTCTTAACCCCGTCCCCACGTCTAGTAGAATGGAATAAAACCTACCTTTAGTTCTTAATTTTAGAATTAGAATCATTGTTTACTTTTGAAATAAATAACCATGCAATATGATAAGTCTGAAGATGCTTCTTAAAGAGGCGAAACGCGTCAAGTTAGTGATGAAGCCAGTGGAATAACAAAGACCAATTATCTTTTGTTTATTTACTAAAAAATTTTAAGGACTCAGGGTGTCGTTGAGATTGAATTGTTTTTTTTTTTAATGAAAAATATTGATGTTAAACGTAAATATTACATTATAATAATACCTATGTCTTATTATGTTTTTTACGATAAATACCCCATTTTCTAACATACAGTATTTCATTTCCCGTTTAACAAAATAGAATTAATCTATTAAGAAATACATCTTTCCATTTCCTGCTAATATTCGATTTCTATGGAATATTTTCTGATAATTCACCGCAGTGAATACTGCCCATTCAATTTTATTGCAGAAAAAACGTATGGTCTTTCTATCCGGTTTTTCTGAATGATACGATCTTTCTGTACAGATTCATACTAAGCAAGTTCTTCAGTGTGTCAATATAATATTAGTTTTATAGTCAATAAATGAATGAAAAAGATTTGTTTCCATTAAAATTTAAAATACGCCTGATTTATATTGATTCATTTTTAGAATATTCTGTGTATTTTTATCTTTTAGTTTAAGTATTATATAATAGTTTTAGCGAAAATAATAAGTTTTTTCCATATTTTATACTTTAGCACAAATAATTGTGATGAAGGTTTATTTTATTATCAACTATTAAAATAAGAATACACACGCTCCGCACAACGACATTCGTCACATTACTAAAAATCAATTAAAGCAATCCGTGATTTTTTATTAGTTTTATTCTCTACTAACCGGCCAAGCTCAAAGAGCTTTGCAGCGAAACCACCGTGGCCAGTAATGAATTGGCTCGTCCAGTGATTTGAAGTCAGTACTTTAACTATCTCCATTCGCCACTTTAGATTCGGAAAAAATAAGTAGGTTTGGCGGCCAGTTTCTGGGCATATAGATGTGCCCAACGAGAGGAAATATGTCAAATACTTTTTCGGGGGCAAAGGTTTCCACTTCTTGCCATGTCCAAAGCCTATCGAACCTGCTCAACCAAATGTCTTCCTGTTATGTTAGGATTTATTCCTATAGATTTAGAAGTCCAAAGAAGAGCTGCATTCATCTTTTATTGATCAGGAAATCAGCTCAAATCGGCAGCACAATTCTTCAGCCGTTGGATTCTCAACAGTTTCTCAAAGTTAAAGTGAAAAACTCTGCTCACTAACTAATGACTTGGCAAAACGGTGGTCGATGTCTTCTCGGAGTAGAACTACGCATTTATTAGAATACAACATGGGTTTCTCCAGACCACTGGACCTCCCAATTTATCACTGGTAATGGTGCGTTTAATGCTAAATTATATGAGTTTAAAATTAAATCAGACGCATATTGTCCTTGTGGTGCTAAAAATCAAGATTCTGAACATATTATTTGGGATTGCCCAATTATGTCCGATGTCAAATAGTCGCGATGGTCCCATTGGACATCCGGATCTGGTTTCTTCCCCAGAGAACTTTTGTCGTTGCGCTACGAACCTGAATGTGAAGATCCAACGAAAGCAATCCGGCGAGTACCGACAGAGCGTCCGTGGAAGATGTTTTATAGGTCTTGGTGATGCAAATCAATGCACTGTGTTGTTCACTTAAAAGAATATTGCGAAAGAATTGGAGCTTACATCTTTGGAACCACACGCTGGAGGTGTATCCAGCGATACCAATGAATATGGCGTCAATTTTAATAGTTCGTACATTCAGACCCCAGTCACTGCTAGAAAGTGTAGCAATGCGCAAGTGGGCCAGAGTGTCTTTCCTGATTGCACTTTTCGCATGCTGGGCAAATGACAGTTTATTATCAAGTAAAACTCCCAGGTAAGTCTGATAAGGCCGACATACAAATGTGGTGCTATAAAGGAGGATGCTGTACACATTTTATGTGAGTGTAGTTTAATGCACGGAGAAAAGGAAGAGCTACGCAAGTTGCTAAAACCTTCCATAGGACCAATCGACCTCGCTGACTTGGTGGCGAATAAGGCAAATTACCAGGAATTTAAGAAATTTGCGGCATCATACGGAGAGTGAGTAGCTCCAACTCATAGAAGCTTTTCAAATATGTGTCACGTAGAATAGTAATGGTGTAACTCTAGTTTTGAAGTTTTGAGAAAATCAAGGTTTTGTAAAATGTTCTTAGGATCAAATAACAACCATTAATAACTGTTTGTCAATCAACTGAAGAACTTCAACGTTAGTGTAGTATTCTGTCCGGATAATTTACTCCTAATCTGATATTGAAGATTCTTCACTATTATTCTGAAAAATGTTTTTATAATATGGGAATATGGCGCAGTTGGTAGCATCGTTGGCTAAAGCTATATTAGGAGCGGATATGGAAAAAAAAATCGTTAAAAGAGTAGATTACAAATTCCATTATTCGTAAATGTCACAGATCGTTGTTTTTGTATTGTTTTTATAGTAAAGTATATTTGGATACAAATGTTTAGTGATTGGTTTAAAAACTGTTTTCTTAAAACTGGCAATAATAGAATTATCCATTTACCTCTTCATCTAGTGTTGAAATGGCAAAAAGTTCCAAATATAATAAAATTTCACAGTTATTTCTCTCAGAACGAAGCTTTTTTGGGTAGAAAAATTTGAGCGAGAAAAACCTATCTAAAGTAAATGAAAAAGTGTGTTGTTATATCGCGGAAAGAGACCGCAGAAAATAAGTTCGTCAATATGTTTTTTTCTCTTTTCATAGAGGGAATATGGCAACAAATTGGCCATTGACTTGCGAAAATCTAATAATCCATCGTTGCAATATGTGAAAGTTTCCTATAGATGATGAGAAAATATAATACAACGTAGTTTTTTCATTTTTAGAGTGTTATGATATGATATACTTTTATAAATATTATATATTTTGGTTATAGGTATTACTCTAAGATTTATTTTGAAGTGAAATAATTCATTTCTCTTTTGAAGTTCAGCATACCGAACAATTAGGAAGTTATGATCAAGATTTTTTGTCTGGTAATTTGATTGACTGATCCCATTGATTCATTTTCCTCAAAAATATTTTTTTTTGAAATTTTAATATTCTTTTTTCTTGGGAAATTGTGTACACGCATTATTAAATTCGTAACGACATATATATCGACTGTGGAAAAGAAAGAAGACGTAACCCACAACAATAAATATTGTGTATAGCCCAAACAAAACGTGTATTAAATTTAAAAGTTTAAAAAGCTAAGTAACTCATTGTTATGCCATGAATACGGAATGGTTAATAGTAAAATAGGTACGTAATTATAATATTTATTCAATTCACATAATAATTAAATTAATTGGATTATTGAGGTTTCCAAATTTGATATTGAAATTCCATCAAGCACCTTCAGTCGATGTCTTAAATTATAAATTAAATTAATGTTTAATTTATGAAAACAAGATACAAATGTTTCATGTCGTGGAAGAATATTTAAAATGAACAATGCTATTTTGAATCTGAATGGAAAGTAGGAAAAGAAATGATTTCAACATTTTAGTGATAGCTAAAGATTTTATTTATTGTTTTTAAATTATCTCGTTTGACTAACATTAATACAACAAAGCCTGCATTAGCACCTAAGCTTGCAATAAAATTCCGATATTCGACGTTTGCAGAAAATAAAGAAAGGAAAATTTCACCCTCTGTTATAAGTGTGAAGAAAAAAGAAAATTTGGCCTCATTTACAATGTGAAAACATGTGCTTTTTCCACGTAGACAGACACAAAAGCAAACAGTTTTTTCACTAATGATCATACTGCCCGGAACAAAAAAATCTTTTCACAAAATAATCTGATTTTATTTAAGTAAAGCCCACCAGCCAACGGAAAATTGGTATAAATTACTGTGAAAAGTTTTATTTACGCCGACCTTCTATGCGAGAGCTAAGAAGGTCAAAATAATAAAGCAGACTTAATTGTGGGAATTAAAACTGTTACTCCGACATTGAAAACATTTATCTTTTTTAATATCTATCTTTGAAATTACATTTTTGCAAATATTACAACTAATGATGCCTAGATAAACTAAGAGCAAATATTTGTTGAAATAATAACAGAAAATTGTACAGTCTTTGTGGTTGCAGATTAGATAATAAATGTTGCAGGTAATAATAAGTGTAGTAGAAGTTAATCAATAATACAGCTTGAATCATTTAATGTGTTTTTTTACCACGACCGCTCCCAATGTGGAGCATATGGACCACCAATAGAGGTATTTAAAAAAAGTTTTCCATGAGGACCGCTTGTTATTCAGTTGCTAAATCTCTCTTTTTCGGAGTGAGTAGCAATAGAGAGCCATAAAAAGTATGCCCCGTTTTTAGGATCACGCTTATCAAAAGAAATCTATTAAACTGTTCGTACCGGAACTTGAACCCGAGAGATCCGTAACCGTAACCTTCGACGTTCAACACTGCAGCAGAGACCCGGTTATGTGGTCAATACCATCAAATATTTCGGAAAACATTTATATGATAATAAAAAAGTATTTATAAAAATCAATTATAATTCATTAAGACGTAAAAAGAACAGCTTTTCGACAATTTGGCGTCGTTGATATAATTCTTTTTTTAATATTCGAAACGTACTTGGTGGAAATCCAGTTTATTAAAGTAAAAAGAATTCTAATTTGAATGCTTCCAATTTGATATTGATAATCCATCAAGCACCCTCAGTAGATATCTTAAATTTAAAATGAACTCTGTTTTGTCACCATACAGTATAACGCCAAAATAGCTATCAATTATATTACATTCCTATTTATTTCCTTTGCATTTTTATACGTAATATAATAAATCGTACATTCACTTGAAACATGAAAACTTTATAAGACACGTCTACCGTAAGATATTGAAAATATAAGAATGTATAAGAAATGTTAAAGGAAAAATTGTTTGCAATTTAAAAATTAATATTTACAAAATTATAATCGTCTGTGTTTTGTTCAATTGATGTAACTCTCAAAATTGAAATTGTTCGGGAGAGAGTAAAAACTGTTTTTATCGAAAACATTATATGGCGAGTTGCGTTATGAATCTTTGAAATGCACTCCTATAAATTCTTAAATTTGCAGATACAGGACTATACGTAGGGAGTGTCCATATAATAGTGGCTTACATGAAGTGACTGGGTCAGAATTTTTAAATCAAAAACCAATGTAATACGGTGTTTTCCTTCCAAAAAGTAGTAAATTTATTTTTCTAATACGCATCATTTGGCCGAGACCTGCTCTCCCGTCTTTAAAATGAGATCAAATCGCTAACTTATTTTCGTATTTTTTGAGGGTTACTTCAATTTGCCAAAACATCTTCGATATTATAATATCACTCATATTAAAATGAAATCACTTACACAAGGTATTGACTATTAATTCTTGGTGGAAAGATATTATGTTTTAAAAATAAGAAACGATTAGTTTTGTACAAATTCTACATTTTCATAATGATCAGAACTGGTTTTACTCATTGCGAGTATTACCGACTGAAGTTGATAATCAGTTGACAATGCTTGTGATGTAGTAGTACAGAAATAATTGTGCTTTATTTTTAAAATAAAATAAATTATAAAATTCAAATTGATAACTTAGTTATTTCCCTGGATGTGTTACTAAACTAAAGTTTATCACAAAATTATTTAAATTTGGATTATTGAGATTTTGTACACTTCCATGTATTTTGTCACTAACGACCCGGGTTTCGCCTTTCGGCATCTTCAGGCATTCGAGCACACGAATGGACTCGAACTGAGAGACAGTAAACAGTGTGATATTTTAACACTAATTTACTGTAGAGTTCAGTCAATCTTGCTGTACTGGCAATATTGATATAATTTAAGACATCGACTGAGGGTGCTTGATGGAATTTCAATATTAAATTTGGATTATTGAGATTTTGTACACTTCCATGTATTTTGTCACTAACGACCCGGGTTTCGTCCTGAAGATGCCGAAAGGCGAAACCCGGGTCGTTAGTGACAAAATACATGGAAGTGTACAAAATCTCAATAATCCAAATTTAATATTGAAATTCCATCAAGCACCCTCAGTCGATGTCTTAAATTACAAAATTATTTATTTCTTAGTTAAATAATGATTCTATTTATTAAATTAAAAATAAAGAGTAGGTTGGGGTTTTTTCCCTCTACTGGATATGAGAAAGGCGTAATGATAACAGAACCAATTTCTATAACAATCCTAATTACAAAATTAATTACTTGTGTTTGGAGGTGAAAATCCCACCTTTCCTATTTAAAATGTTATTTACTAATAATGTATTACTGTCGATGGAACTATTTATTTAAATACCTTTTTTATTTACTCAATGGAGTATTTCTACGTTATTATCTTTATTAAAATTAGTAACGCAGACAGCGGAATGACTAAGTTATCAATTTTAACTTTAAATTAAAAATGAATTTGCACAAAATGAGTTATCCATCGAAAATATTAAAATGAACTAGTTGGATTCTGTTTTTCTTATTATAATGAAAACTTTAAAAACATTTTCAATTTACAGAATAATATTTGTAAATACATATTTATCTATATTATCGTATAAAATTATAAAGCAATATTTTTACAAGATGAATGTGCAAAATACCTATATAGACATTACTCTAATGTTTTGTTTCCTTGCTGTAAACAAAACATAAAACTTCCATGTTTATAGAGTAATAGAAGTATCCATGAACGTTACAGTAAAGAACGGAAAAAACATATAAACACATGCTCCGCTATAATGTTTCATACTTTGAGAATGGAGTATAATGAAAAGGTGAAAATGGTTTTAGCCTCTTCAACTTAGTAGGATATATGAAAAACAGAATGAAAAAAGTTAGAAGAAAACAGCCTACGTGTAAAAAAATATTATGAGATTCGAAAGAGGGAAAGTATATCCGCTGCCAGTGGAAATGGGAAATATATTTCAATGGTCTTGTCAACAGGTTGAAACGTGTGATGAAAATTTTACGGAAAGAATCGTATCTTAGTTTTATTTAGTTTACAAAAATAAACAATTATTTGATATAAGCTTCCAGTATTTATTATAAAAAGGTGACATTTATTATTATTGTGCATGAGAGTAAAAGTAACTCAAATTTGATAACTTCGAAAAATAATTTTTCATTCTTAAGAGTGATTGAAACAGTCAAAACACGCCAGTTCAGTATAAGGTATCGTTTATTGCAGCTAGTTAGTTTAATACATATTAAAAATTTACAGTTACAAAAAAAAAGTTTTACAGAATACACGAAAATAAATAAAGACAAACAAAAATACTCAATCACCGGAAGTGATTGAAATGCGGCACTCAGGGCGACTCAGTACCTCAGAGGCTAACGTTTTTCAACAGACGAGAATTTCCTAGAAATCCTCCAGGCGATACATCTATCCTGAATTTTGCAAAAGATGAAAGACACATTTTAACATTGCTTCGCGAGAGAAGAGTGACGACTGTTTTGGAACCTTTAAATGTTTAGGGTTCACCTGACACGATTGGGCCGTGTCAAATTGTATTGTCTTATGAGTGATGAAAGTATTGATAAATATAGCATGAAATAATTATTTAATACAGGGAAATTTTACATATGTGACGAACACACATGTGGCGCGCAACTCACTGGTCATCAGACACGTCCGCAATGTTTTTTCTAATTTAGAGCAAAGCATGAGAAACAATAATAATTGCTTTAAAATTGCTCAAAATCCACAATATGGATACTGTAATTAAAGACTGGAGTTTCAGAAAGCTGAGGGCTTTTTACTTGAGAGCAGTAAGAATACGGAAGAAATAAATGAGACGATGGTGCCAATTCACCCGATTTCCCTCTTCTATTTACCCGAATTTTAAATATAAATGTGTATTTGAATAAAATGCCAAAGTATAATTAAAAAAGGTGAACACAAAAAATCGTATTACGGAAAATAGCTTGCCAGCATAAATAATTTGAAAGGAAAGAAATACAAAAATGTTTTGGATTCTTTTCAAAATTTCGTTAATTTGCTAGAAATATACAATATTTTTTTGTTTCTGAAAACAGAATCTGTTCATTGTGACTAAGCAAATCTGGTATCACGGGTGAAATTAAAAAATGGAAATCTCTGATTTTAAAAGTATTTTAGAATTTAAAAAATTTGAATCATTAATTTTTTTTACATTTCCATACGATTCGTCACAAACGATCCGGGTTTCATCTCTAACGATCTTCACGGGTGAGCGCGAACTGACAGTGAGTAAATAGTTAACATACAAAATAACTTAATAAAAATTATTATCACTAAGTCTGGGAACTAGATAACACTGATAACTGAATTAATTTTGACACTTAACTAGTGGGGACGCCTGTCATAAATGACGATATTGAAATTGAAATACTGAATGTCTCAAGTAACTTTTCTTTAGTTTCCATACTGACGGACTGATTTTTGTTTGTTTGCCTCGGTTTTGCGTCATGTTGGAATCGTGTATATTGTATATATACACCGCCGACGTTTAGGTCATGAGAAAAATGTGATATGCGATGTTAATACAGACCGGTCCGGGCTACTATATATAAGATTTATAATGACTTTTTACGTTAATTGGGAAAATAGCTGACTCGTCAGTTTGAGTTCATCCATATACTCGAATTTATGAAGATGCTGAAAGGAAAAACCTGGAACGCTATTGACGAAACGCACGAAAATGAATAATTTGAAATATTCAAATTTGAAATTCTTTTATATCCGCATAGTGGCTTAATTATTGCCCATTTACTTCATGTCAAACTACTTTTGTTGAATAGCTCTAATAAGTGACATATGCTCCACAGTGAACATAATCAAAAAAATCACTTGAACGGTGCTATCTGTCAACTCTTGAAGGAGGTACATCATTATAATTAACTATTCCCGAACCCAATATCAATGAGAACTGCTTGTTACTCAATTGCTCAACCTCTAGTTTTAGAATAAAGTAGAGATTTAAGAAAAGTAATACGAAAGGGATATTGGTTAGCAAATCGCTCTCGCTACGCTTCGTTTTTAGGATTGGGTGGATAGTAGGAGGGAATGTTAAACATTAAAAACATTCAAGCCTCCGAATAGAAATCCATAAATCGATTGAAAAATCAATTGATGTAACTTTCCGTATTGGGATTTAAGCTCGTAAGCACCACAACCGAAGCCGATGACGTTGACCACTCCACCACGTACTCGGCAACAGAAATATTTTTACATGAGAAATAATTTTTTATCACTAAAACAAGCAAAATTTTTCAACTTTGAGTTTGCTGAGAAAAGCTGATTGTGATTATGTTAAAAATTGTGTTGCATATTCTTCTTATTGTGTATAATTTATACATTAACAAAAAAAAATAACGGTATTTGGTTTGTTCTTTGTAATCAAATTTGCAACTTAACAATAAAATTCTTAAATGTATACTGTTTTTATTCTTTTCTTGCACCAGTTTCTGTCTAGTGCTTGGTTGATACCATCCAGTCTCGACACTTTCCCCCCATTTTGTCTTGTATAAACTGTATAAAACCACCCCCATATTCTTCGTATTAGACCAGTGTTTCTCAACGTGGGGTTCTCGTACCACGTTACCCAAAGCTCGGGTACCGTAATGCAGAGCATCACAAAAAATTTTGTACCTGGCGCGACAATGAATATTATTTTTTGTTGATATATAAATAGTCGTAGGCTTGTCTATATAATGTTGACAATTAAAAAGAATTTTGAAGGGGGTAAATATCTTCAAATGTTTCGATGGCCTAGTTCCATAGTGATTTATAAATTGGTAGTTTTGAGATATGACCGATCACAGTTTTGACTCATCTAAACTGACTCGTAAAAAGTGATGGATTAATATTTGTATTACCTTTTAATTCAAACAGGTGGGCAATAGTTTATTGTTTTTGGATTAAAAGTTATTTCTTTATGGGACGCCACGATTCACTAAAACTTACATAATATCCATAATGCGATATTTCAATATGTATGTACATGGAACTGAGAAATTATTTAATTTGGCTGATTTCCTTGTGCAAATATCTGCCTTTTGAGAGAAAATCTGTAAATTTTACAAGCCGTTATTTTGTGGAACTGTAGAAGAGCGGTGTTTGAATATAATGGCCAACATAACTCAAAAAATCCAATTTTTGACTTATCATCCTATGGAACTGGACCATCGATTTGTTTATTTCTCCATAAAAGCATAAAAACATCATCAATTATGCAGATTTTGGAAACAAAGTATCATGTGAAGTGATAAATAATGCTTATTATAAGTACATTGAAAATGGAATTAAGTTCCGAGAATTTCCGACAATCTCCATGCCTTTCCCTCAATTTCTACGTTCCATTAGCAAAGGGAGAAATTTATAGGTTGTAGGCAAACGAGATACGGCAAACGATGTATTAGTCACGTGGACTTGGACAAAAGATAAATAAAAAGGAAAATTATACGTTGTTTGAAAAATATACGTAAGCTTAAAAAGGTGTTATAATTTAAAATACAGTAAATTCTAAGAAAAAGTTGTATGGTTGCCTCAGGTAAACAATGTTCTATCTGCCGTTTTTTTACAAAACCAATTTTAACTGCAGTTTTATTCACATTAAAAATACGGTTCTATCTGCATTTAAAAAACCTTTGTCCGTCAATCTAAATTCAAATTAGAAAAATTTTCTATCTGAAAATCATACAAATGTTACAGTGCATCAAGGTTCAATCTGAATATATAATTAGAAATACTGCATGTAGGAAATCAAAAGCGGTCGTCTCTCTCATTCACGTTTGAGAATGAATAAGTATATTTCATTAAAAAAGTTACATTTCCTTAAATCTAAAATTACTCTTGAAAAGTTGTAGTTTTTGTAGACATAACTTTGTTTACCCAAGGTGAAATTATGTAAAGTCTTATTAAAAGATATCCGACCTTCTTAAATGACTGTAATGAAATCAATCAATAATTTAAGAAATTCTAGAAGTCATTATCTGGCAGCAATTAAAATAATCAATTGATTATAAGAGGCAATTATCATAGTGCAAGAAGTATGGGTGAGAGATTCAATCATTACTTTCGTATTTTTTGATAGGAACATCAATTGATTAAAACACTATCGATGTGTTGTAATTCAATAAGCACAGAACGACGTCAACAAATGCAAAAATGGTGACTGTCATTTTTTATCCAGCACACCTATTATACTTCTTACAATATTAAGTGTAATAAATATCTAGCTTAATACATAAGGTGGACAGCTAAATGTTTTAATGTAATACTAAATGAGCATATACAATTTTTCAATATAAAAAATCAGAATTTGGAAAAAAAAGTATGAATATTAATCATGTTTTCATAAAAATATATAAATATAACATCGAAATGGCGGATGTTCTTCTATTTCAATCATTTTTTTAATAGTACTTAAGATTTGAACGAGTTCTGTTAAAAACAATATTCATTAAAAGTAATCAAACAAGTACGGAACGAAATACTGAAACTAGAAATCTGATTACAATTTATAAATAGAAAATTGGAAATTGAGTTTTGAGTATGATTTGATCGTTCATCTATAATACGGAATAGAATTCTCGATTCTAGGTGGAAAGGAATTATATATACATATATTCCATGTCCGTTCTTAACGTGGAGCATATGGTTCTCCTAATGGAGGTATCTCACCAGAATTTTTCTATTAGAACAGCTTGTTAATCAGTTGCTCAACCGCTCTTTTTTCGAAAAGAGTAACGCTAGAGAGATAGGGCTAGGACATGACTAGCGGTTAGATAATCGCTCGCACTACGCCACGTTTTTAGGATCAGATGCATGGGAGGGAATTTTAGACATCACAAACACTCAGACTACGAACAGAAATCCATAAATCGATTGAAAGATCAATTTATGAAACTGTCTGCACCGAGAATTAAACCCGAGACATCCGTAACCGTAGCTACTAATACTATAATTTAGTGAATTTTTCAGGACCGGTTTCAGTAAAAAACTCTCGCAATGAGCAAAACCGGTCCTGATCTTTGGTAAAATTGTGGGATTAGTAAAAAAAATGTGTTTTATTTTTACAAAAATAATTTGATGCAGTTGCTTAAAAAGAAATGTATGCTGGAGGCAAAGGAAACAAATTCTTGCCATATCCTATCATATTAATTGGAGATCTAAGAAACAGCCTGAGACTCCCAGTGGTACTAATTATTGTACCCAAATCTGTCAAGTTGTAATTAAAATAAAGTGGAATACTAAGATATCAAATTCATTGCGACAATATTAATGGGCATGCTGTAATCTTCTTATTTTAATGATGGTGTACATCCAGTGTTTTAATGAAATTATAATTAACGAAAAAACGTATTTACCATTTACTTACCGTAAACATTTAAAGAACTAATGGAAATAAGCGGATGAAGATGAGAAAAAGAAGTGCAAGAAACTTTTTACTATCATTTATTTCATAGTTGTATTAGTTATTGGTTTTTATTGGAGCCAATACTCCCAATTCCTAAATAATTGAAGACCGTACCCTAAAAACAGCAAATTTCACAAAACTAATTTTCTTTCTGGAGTGGGTTAAAACATAATATCTTTGTTGCAAAAGTATTTTTTATTAATTTTACAATGAGGAACCTCAGTGGAGTGTGTATTCGATTTTTATTATATTAAATTTGGTTACATAGATATTTAAAAAAACAATGAAGTGAAAATTGCTGTTTTTACACAATTTCTTGGAATATTGTTGTTATTAAAGCAAAATCAAAAACATAGAAAAGCAAATAGTATTAGTAAAATTATAATTTTAATAAATATACCAAGGAATATTCATTTCTAATAATTTTTAATCGGTTGGACATATCATTACATATTTTTTTTTTAAAATAAATTTCAATTTGTTTTTTACTCCTTCCACATTTTATAATGATCAGGACTTATCTCATTCATTGCAGTATTATCAACTGAGACCTATCAGTCACCGTCTGGTGATAAAAGTGCAAAACTACAGTACATTTACTACTTTTTTATATAAAAAGGTCTGGACTATTGCGGTTTTTATAAAAACCATATATTTTTGAGAAATATTTTAAGGGGCTTACGCATTATATGAAAAATATATATCTTCGCACAGTTGTGTGGAGTCATAGACAGGGAATCGAGAAATGCAATAAAACGAAAGTGGAAAAATGCAGACATTTGCTATTTTTAGGCCATGGTCTTCAATTAATATGTACCATCAACTGTGGAGCAAGCTTTGAAATCAGAATAAAACATTTAGATTTTGAACTCCTCCATAGTTATGTTATCTTTTTTTTCACTAATGATTCAGATTTCACCTTGGGTGATATTCATACCTGCAAGTATCGGAATGTATCAGAATTGAAGCCCGGAAGTCTGTGGTGAAACATATGGCATAATGTAACATTAAATTTAAGTGATTACAATGTTTTCGTTACAAAAAAATATTATCTCATTAAAACTTTGGTTTTATTTCCACGATACGATTATCTACGGTTGATATTTAACGATTTTTAAAAATGTTGTCGATAATAACATATGAAGAATTAAAACCATCAAAGCAAAAACTAAATAGCTAACATATTTTCTATGGATTCGGCGGTAACTTTGTGGAAATTCAGTAATCAACTATTATTAAATAACATTTTGAATAGGACAAGTGACTCAATACGATAAAATTTATTTTTCTAGGGATTTTCACCTCCAAACACTAGTAATTAATTTGTAATAAGTAGTGTTATGATAATTAGTAAGATCATTGTTTATGTCTTACCCCCTCCTCTTGTCCAGAAAGACGAAAAAAGCCCCCCTACACTTCATTTTTAATTTTAAAAATTTAAATCATTGTTTGCATTAGAAATAAATAACCCTGCGATATAGTTAGTCTAAATATGCTTCTTAAAGAAGCGAAACGTTAGTGACAAAGCCAGTGGAATAACTAAGCTACCAATTTTAATTTTATATTAATATTTCTAATCAAATTTGGATTATTGAGATTTTGTACACTTCCATGTATTTGTAAATACATGGAAGTGTACAAAATCTCAATAATCCAAATTTGATATTGAAATTCCATCAAGCACCCTCAGTCGATGTCTTAAATAAAATAATATTTCTAATGTTTCTGGTAAAACAAAAAATATATATTAAATTTTCATCAAAACTTCTCAATTATTTTTTTCGCTACACTCATTATTTAAAACCCATGTTTTACAATTTTATGTCTTGTATATGGACGTGAAATATGTTATCTGCAGTGCAATGAAGTTGTATTGATCCTGCAGACAATGCATATTGCAAGGATAGCAAAAATTTTACTGACTCAGGTACATTATCATAATAAATATTTTGCTGCGAATATGCAAGGCTCTTTTCTATTTGTGTGTGCTATGGACATTTGATTAACAACCAGGTCTGCGCAAAAATCGTTCGATTTTATTGTTGACTTAAATATAAAGAATGAACGTATTTTTATAAAAACACAATTTTACCACATCATTATTTTTGCTCTTGTGTGTTTATAATTATTATTAGTAAAATGGCTACCGATTATCATATTAAGAATCCTGAAAAAAGGTGATCAATCTATAAGTATTAAGAAAAAAATCACCTAGAAAAGATTTGCAGACTACAACTTATTATTAGAAGAAAATAATAATTGAGGGAATATTTAATTTATAAATCTAATATATTTTTATTAGTCAATAAAAATACAATTTACTAAAATAACATAATATTAAAAAAAAAATTTGTAGTAATTTTTAATGTTTAGTAATCGCCCAGAATGAAAAAACATTTCAATTAGATCTGGTAAAATATTTTATTTTATTTCTATAATTAAAATAAACTATATTATTTGTTTATTTTCTTCATTAAGCATATTCGCGTAGACCGATTTTATATAGTACCCACAAAATTTAGTCCATCAATTAACATTAAATGTTAAAAATAATACAGTTGACCTAGAAATGGTAGCCTGACAGAATAACATGTGCAAATTTCACGTCGCTGTTTAGGGAGAGTTATTGTGACAAACAGACAGGTTGACACAAAACGTATTTTCTGTTTTATATTATAGACTAGAATTTTTTACCCAGCTTCGGCCAGAATTGATAACTTTAAATTTATAAGTTGGCGTTATTTTGGTGAAAGCTGATGTTGAATGTTGAAAATATCACGTGGGCAATCAATAATATAGTCCATCAATTAATAATAATTTTAAAAGTTTAATGTTGAAAATATTAACTTTGACCGTACCCCATGAAGTATTCTCAAGTTATATTCAATAAATTAATGATAATTTTAAAAGTTGAATGTTTAACTATAACGTGGACCGTACCCCGTGTGGCACGCCCAAAATACAAATTCAATCAATTAATAATAATTTATAAGTTGAAAGTTGAAAATATCACCGTGGACCATACCTCATTTAAAACTTACAAAAATATAGACCATCAATTAACAATAATGTTTAAAGTTGAAAGTCGAAAATAGCACATTTCACTTAGAAATCTCAACCAGAATGACTTGTGCGAATTTCACGTCGCTACTGTTCACTGTTTGGGAGGAGTTCTTTTGACAGACAGATTGATACATACATTTTCTGCTATATGGTAGAGATTGCACATGTCAACTTGTTCACATGAAATACTTTTTTTATAATTATACTAAAAATAAACAGTACTGTATGTACATAATATATCAGTTATTTAGATTTATAGAATTATCAAAGGCCTGTCTAGAGTGACATTTCATAAAAACATACTAATTTTGGAAAAAGGTATGAAAGAAGTGTACGTTTTACGTAAAAGAAAAATAAAATCAAACAACTTCAGTTATATTTTGTAAAAGAAATATGAACTTCGATGTAATTAAGTAACACATCCACAAAAAAATACTCAATCACTGTCAAATTGAGTGCATATTCAAGTAGTAAAGTAAAGAACTAATTATTGTAACATAATTGGCAGACATATTAAATACATGTTTTTTATGATGTATGTATCTGAAAACTGTATTTAAATATAGAAGCCTTGTTATAATTACAAATATTATTAGTCAAAACAGACCGTATGATTAGCAATCTATATTTAAAATATTCGGATATCGAATAGTTAAACTGAAACTATTCGAAAATATTCGAATACATTCTGAAGTACGAAAATAATATAAAAAAATCGTTCTTAATAATTAATAACATAACATTATATATCATGCTAAAATATTAACTTAATAATACATTAAAATTTGTAAGAAAACGAGGTTATTTATAACACGAACCACAAATATTCAAATTTTAAATCACTGATATATATTATATACTATTGAGTACCCGGCATGCGTTGCAATGCCACAACGGTATATGACTTCATTCCATATAACCTTATTCATAACATATGTGAAATCAATTATTTAAAATAATTGAAGACATCGACTGAGTGTGCTTGATGTAATTTCAATATCAAATTTGGATTATTGAGATTTTGTACACTTCCATGTGTTTTGTCACTAACGGCCCGGGTTTCGCCTTTCGGCATCTAGCATTCGAGCGCACGAATGGACTCGAACTGACATCATAACTGGCGTAAGTTCAAGTCCATTCGTGCGCTCGAATGCCTGAAGATGCCGAAAGGCGAAACCCGGACCGTTAGTGACAAAATACATGGAAGTGTACAAAATCTCAATAATCCAAATTCAATTATTTAAGTTATGAATACTATTACCTTATGGCTAACTCCTTGCCCGGGCGCGTGCAGACCTCTATTTTGGACACACAATATTGCTTTCCCGTTTGGTGCGTACACGAATAAATCAGAAGGTTTCTCCGAGATGTCTCTGGTTGTACGTATTAAATTCTTTTTTTTAGATTTTTGATTTTAAACTTTTTTTTTCAGAAACCTTCACGAGTCACAACAACTCACCAAAGTTTTATCGAAATCGAATATTTTATTGAACGGTAAAGGAAAGTATAGAGAACAAACAAACAAACATTCATTTATATATGTATATATATAGATAATATTTTCTTAAGGATGAGATCAATAATTTACGATTACATCTTTTCACACTTCTGTCAAACCTTACATGGAGATAATACAAATATACATTCCAATACCGTTCAAATATTTGAAATTGTGGAATGATTAATGGGTATATCTATCCCCCAGCCTTTCGTCAAATAACTTCATAGGGTATTGTTCTTAAAGAAATTGTGATGTGATCTTTTGTCAATTTTTTAAAATAATGTAAATTGATTTCTATTACTGGAATAAAATTATGAAATCTTATGACGAAGGGCCCACCTCAGATGGCCTCATCACGAACCTTAAATTTTTGGAGAACACAGCACACGCACCAAAGAAATGTACCGAGTCTTGGGTCCCGAAACGTCTGACCCACAGCAGTGAGAGTACTAAATTACTCAAAAAAATGCTGGTCACTAATTTTCTCATGTTAAATTATTGTCTTTACATAAAAATAATAACTAATTAATTGATGAATGTAAATTGAAATAAATGCATACTAACAATTTGTATGTTAAATTTAAAGTTTTTTTGTCTTAATTATATTGAATACTTTATTTAAATTATTAGTAGGGCCCGCCCCCTGTTTGCCCTAAAGACGAGCTACCGTTGGTCATATGTATAATTTTCGTTGAAATTGTCTTAAGAAAACAATCAAAAATAAAACACTTTATTGATTAAATTCTTCAATTAATACGTTTCAGATCTATATAAGATGACAGAAAATGAAATACAATATTAGTTGATAGCTAAAACTACGCCACCGACCGGCGTGTCGTTAGCTTTTGGGGTGGTTAAAATTTATTCAATTGACCGTGTCGCTGCTTATATAATTTATCGTTTGTAAATGTATTCTTGTTACAAAAAGACTCCTTGTCAAATATGATGGCGAGCATAATTGCCTTTAAGCTTTGCACATTGTAAACAGTATTGTATTATGTAGATAACATTATTTGTCTATAGAATTTCTTGTACCCATAGCCACCCAAAGTGATTGTCATATTTTAGCGTCAGAAATATATAACGAAGGTGACGTTTGGTTTGAAACCTGATATGCTTATTGTTTTGGGCTTTAGCATAATAGTATATGTATACAAGATAAGTAATTATTGCTAATAATAGAAACCAATGGGTATGTGTCTTGTTTAATAATACATAATAGTATTTCATAGAAACTACGATCCATAATTTGGGTTAAGCCGCTATACTATCCACAAAAATACCTCAGTCAGTAAAAACATTAGTCTTAAAGAATTAATGTTGTTTCCTGGTTTGTATGTTTCTTCCGATGTTGACGATGGATGAATAGGTGCTTGTCGGTGGGAAGTTACAAAGAGACTTGCGTAGTTAATGTTGCTTCTTATGTTGACGACGGATGATGATGATGATGGATGAATAGTTGCGTCCCGATCGGAGGTTGGCTTCAGACTATAAAAAATTATGTTGATTCCTATGTTGACGACGGATGATGTTGATGGATGAATAGGTGCGTCCGGATTGGAGGTTGGCTTCAGACTGGCGAATCTTTCTCTATATTTTTGTCTTGCTGTGTAGCGTCTACTGATAATCGTATATGACGATTTTCACGGTTACACAAGTTCTCCGATGACAATCACACACAATCATATTTCCTCGGCTAAAACATTCTCCTGTTTGGCGATTGCCGTTGTCTCACAGTCTCTTCTTTTCAGATACTTGAACTATCACATGTCACTATATGGCACGTCGTGTACTACCACAACTCGATAATATTATTAATATTTCTAACAATCCCATCATGGTCAAATTTGAATACTGAAAGTAATAAAACAAATTTTAGTAAAACAAAATTTTTTTGAAGAATGTTTTGTTGTTGTTAATATTTAATTAATAAAACCATTAACAGTAGTCGATTATAAGTCAACAGGATATTAAATAAGACAGGTGGTTCACCACTATTAAAGTTATTTCCCTTGGAATTTTCACCTCCAAGCACTAGTAATCGGTGGTGTTATGATAATTTGTACTATTGTCGTTTGTGTCTTACGCCCTCACCACGTTCAGTAGAAGGGAAAAAAACCCACCATACTTTTAATTTTTAATTTAAGAATTAGAATCATTGTTTACATTATAAATAAATAACCTTGCGATATAATTAATCTGAAGATACTTCTGAAAGAAGCGAAACGCGTTACATTAGTAATACAGCCAGTGGAATGACCAAGCTATCAAATTTATATTTAATTTTTTGTTGGTTTCTGAAACTATGAATAATGAAAAAATACTTTGATGTATTTATTACTTCCACCAATTAAAAATACCTCTTTAATTAGTTTAATGTTGAAAACATAATGGCTTTCATACAACCGATTCAAAAAACTGAGAGATCATGACCATGGAAAGGTCACTAATCTATAATAAATTACAATGCCACGCAGAGTAAAAGGCCACATTTAAAACATAAATAATTGATTGCATTGGCATTTAATAGATAGAATTTTATTATAAAAATATTATATTAAAGGTAAAAAAAACTTTAATAATTCAACGATAAATATTGATACTATTTTGGAGAGACAAGGAATGGAACACTTCGCAAATCAATCGATCTTGAATCATATTTATTAACATAAAAAAAAATATTTCCCAACTATTATTTCTATTGGTTGCTATACGAACACCTTTTCTTTGTAGTTGTAAAAATGCTCATTGATATTTTGATTATTGATGAACAATTGATGTAATCGAAAAATACGAAAATGAGTTAATGATTTGAGCACATTTTAAAGACAAGAGAGCATATCTCGGCCAAATGATGTAAATTAGAAAAATAAATTTACCACTTTTTGGAAGGGAAATATCATTTTACCTTGGTTTTAAGTTTAAAATTATGATCCGGCCACTTGATGTAAGCCACTATTATATCAACACTACCTATCTATATTCCCATATCTGCAAACACGAAAGTTTATAGGAGTGCATTTCAAAGTTTCAAAACGAAACTCATCTTATTCGGATACACAAGTAATGATGTAATCAGTTTGAATGAGAGTTGTTTACTTCAAAAAAGAAAGGCTGATCATAATAGGTGATGGTAAAACTATAGCCTGTAATCTGAAACCCCAAGAGTTGTAAATGTCCAACTATTTCAACCATTGAAGTAATTCAGTGTTATTGAATTATACACAATAAAAATAAATTAAATGCTGGCAACATCTATTTATTCTAATTGTATGTTTATAAAAGCGAATCAGTGGCAGATTTTTTCATCATTTTAAATATTGCAATACGTCATAATGGCGTTGTTTTTATCGTGCGGAGTATTGTTCTGCGGACGAATCTGTTCACAGTAAAAAAACACTCAGAGTTAGCCTTTTTCAGATTCATGCAAAAATAAATGTCAGGGTTTATTTGAGTTTGCAAATGAAATAATAGATAAACATTAGGTGACTAGTTGTACGGTAACGGAAAACAATATTAGGTACCATGCCCGCGGCATTTGCAACAAAAAATGTACCATATCTTCAGTATTTCGGCTAATAAAATTATTCTTAATTTTTCCGGTCAACCATACAAGTTCGCTATTTGGCTATATGATTGTATTTGCATGAAAAGATTGGATAAACAATTTGTTTTCAGGCGAATTTGATAATAAAATCCGTTTAATATAATTTAAGATATTGACTGAGGGTGGTTGATGGAATTTTAATATCAAATTTGAATTGTTGAGGATTTGTACATTGCGATGTATTTCGACACTAACGACCAAGGTTTCGCTGACACGCCAGTTCGAGTTCATGTACGAAAGTACGAGGAAATGTATAAACTTTCAACAATTCAAAAACATCCATTTAGTTTCAATTAGAATAAACACTTCTTTCATCAAATCCATATAGTAAACGTTATTTCATAAATCATCTGTTGATAAAACCGTAATCATTATCAACAAATATTCCGTAAGCCAATAAAACTGTAAAGCAATTTATTACTAACTTTTTTAAACCACCCAATTCCTAAATTCTAATCCAAAGTTTTTGGTTTACCGTTTAACATGATGTATATTTTAATTGAAATTATTTATTTACCTATAAAATATAAACACGTAATACATTACTGAGGGAATACATGGCGCGCTGTATCGTGAAATGTAATATTTCATAAAATTACAGTTGCTAAACGTGAGAAATGTTCGCGAAGTCAACGATAATATAATTGTTATCAGAGACCTCTTGTGACTGTGAGAATCGTTATATTATCGGTAGACGCAACACAGTGCGACACAAATATAAAGGAAGAATTATTAGTCTGAAGCCAACCTCCGATCGGGACGCACCTATTCATCCGTCATCAATTTCTTTCGTCAAGATAGGAAGCAACACTAATTCATAAAGTCTGAAGTCAACCTCCGATTGGGACGCATATATTCATCCGTCATCATCAAAATTGGAAGAAACATACAAACCTTGGAAGAAGCCTTAATTCCTAAATAACAATTAGGCGTTTTACCGAAGGCAACGAGATAATTTTCCATAAAACTTTGTAATGTTTTGTGTTATAATTCGTTTAAATGATGCTTTGGTATTAATAAGAATATAATAAAGCATTGTATTTTCACTATGTACATTGAATCAGCTATATATATTATGTCATATTATGTCGGAAAAAGCATCAGTAATTTGATTTATATACACATTTCCTGCGATACTTTGGTATTTGGACTCATACATAGAAGGTACTCAGTCGCAGGTTAAAAAAAAACACCAATAGGAATTTAGAAAATTAAATATGTACTATTCCATTTTTTGTCGTGATCAGTCAATTTTTTAAATTTAATAATCATAGCAATGAAACGAGTTTCACCGATAATTTTAAATAATTCAATGTGTCTAAAAACAGCAGTTTCTGTGAATTTATTCGAAAAGAATTAAATAACATTAAAAAAAATTGAAACTTAACGGAATAGACAATTTTAAAAACAAAATAAACAGGAAAGTTATAAGCTTATTGAAAAGCTTTCCACATTGACATTTCGCTTTGACGGAATCGTATAATATTAAAAAAGTTTTTTACTATTTTTAGTCCAATAAAATACCATGTATTTTTGATCACATACAGTTTCAGTTATCCAAATGTTAAGCCAATGTTTTCCCAGTTGCATCATCGCAATCATAGGGTGACCATGGCCCATTTAAAATTTCTAAAAATATAATACTATCTAAATTAAAAGCTTAACACAAATTCTTGGATAAATTTTGTTCAAGGTATTTCCATTTTTTAAGTTTAAACCTTTGAATGATCTGCCGAATTGAATACAAATCTTATGATAATTATAATCACTTTCAAGGTGTTAGATGTCAATTATTGGTGGAAAGGTATTAAGGCATAATAGGGCTATTTATATGAAATTGAATGTTAACAATTACAAGGTATATAAAACAGTAGGATCATGAACTAAGACAAGAGTTTAGAGATATTCAAACCAATTATATATAAACGAAATTAAATAGTCTACGAAGAAAATGTTAAGGACTTCTTAAAAACCAATAAATACTGACCTGAAATCAAAATTAAAGCGACATTAAAAAAACCTTAACTGAGCAAAGTTTTAATGAGTTAAACTAATGCGTAAATATTCATTAAGTAAAATAGCAGATTGAGAATTTTTTAAAAGAAATTAGTGAACCATTTAAAAATATTAAATACGCAATTAACATTAACAGTAAATGAGGAACGAAAATTAGCCAGGAAAACAAAAATGCGAAACCGGTCCCGTAGTACAAACGAAGTATTGTATATTATTGTTAAAAGATAATTATAATGTGTAATTTTTTGTTGTAGTTGTGAATATCCTTTCATTCAGGAGTTAAATGATTTAGAATGAAGGGTTGGGTTAGTTTAGGAAGGAAGGTTTTTTATTTGTGAAATTAACAGATGGGTATAAGGAAGACTAAAAATTATTGGATAACAGGACATATAGTCACATTCAATAAAAATAACTAAAAAGTTGTCCACAATTGCCAATGACTGAAATTGAAACATTGCGTCTGAATTTTGTTTCAAGCATTTAGCTGAAATAAATGTGCACACCAAGGACTGGCATGGTTTTATATAAAATATGCTAATGTGTATCCGCCAAAAAAAAAACACCATTTCATATTTCAAATTAATGAGTTGTTTTCGAAAATATCCCAAAAAGGTTTGCGAGTTACGGCAACACTAAACGTGCCATGCATAATATAATTTCAAAATTGCTTATTAATAAATTATCTTTGGGATTATTTTTGACCCTTGGTCAGCAACCCTGGCCACCAACTGTGACCCGATGACTGTATCCGGCTTCTGAAACTTTGTATATCTTTTTTGTATCTATGCGGGTTCGCCTGTGAATGGGTGGGTGCCATCGCAATATGTGCAACGCCCTACTTTTGTATCACTCCGACATTCAAACGTTTTTTTCCATCTCGGGTCAAATATTGCGGACGCATAAAACCAAAATGAAATATTGGATTTTCGTTAAGCAAGGAAATTTTGTGGTATAAATCTGTGGTAGCGTTAGAGCGTTTTTTTGTAATATTGCCTAAAAGAAATGTAATTTAGCATGATTTAATATTCGCTTCAAGAACTTAAAAGAAAATCTTATTGCAAATGTGTTTTTGGTTTTTACTTACATTAGCGAGACGATTTGTTAACAATTTAACAAAAGAATATTAAATTGTGCCATTAAGCAGAATGTTCTAAATCTTTTTAAAATCTGTTTTATATTTTTTAATATTCACCATAAACTTAATATGAAGTTGTTGTTAAGCAAATGAATTATTTACTATCAAAATTATAACATTACCATTTTTTTGCATGTCCGCTCCCAACGTGGAGAATGTAGTCTTCTGATGGAGGTATCTTAACAGAGTTTTTCTATGAGCAATCACTAAGGGATAGAAGGATAGGGCTAGGGCAGGACTAGTGGTTAGCTAATCGCTCTCGCTACGTCCCGTAAGGATCGGATGGGTGGGAGGGAGTTTAAGACATTGGCGGCGTCCGTGACGCAGTTGGTAGCGTCGTTGGCTACGATTACGGATTCAATATCCGGTGCGGAAGGTTTTTATAAATTGATCTTTCAATCGATTTATGGATTTCTGTTCGTAGTGTGAGTGTTTGTGATGTTATGAAAAATGCCACATTAAAATGGTAAATTTGTTAGTTTTCTAGATAAAAATTAAATTAAAAGTCACGTATTGTACAGAGTAACCCGAGTTCCTGAAGAATAATTTAATTTTGGGAGTAATTTTGTCAAAATTACAGGACATCGGAATTCATTTGTACATTGTACAAAATAATTATCTTAAAAGAAAACTTTAAATTTTTTTGGAGTAGGTGATGATTTATGATTACGTATAAGTAAGTCAACTAAATTGTTATTACATATCTTCGACATAATGGCAGAAGGCGATAAGTCTAAAATCAGCTGTTTTGAGCTATGAACGCAGTACGATAGATTTTTGGACGGTTTTTCGTCTAAAAAAACAAGCTCAGCCATATTACATATATTTTTTACGTAATTTGAAGAAATCAAGACGAATTAAGTCAATTTTGTTCACAGTTTTAGTGGCAAAAAACTATAAAAAATAATTACTATGCTTAAATCGAATTCGTAAATGACTAACATATTTCATAAAGTGTTTATTTTAATAAACGATGGCTAAGGTGTGTAAATAAAGAGACTTAAATTTGGATTATTGAGATTTTGTACACTTCCATGTATTTTGTCACTAACGACCCGGGTTTCGCCTTTCGGCATCTTCAGGCATTCGAGCACACGAATGGACTCGAACTGAGAGACAGTAAACAGTGTCTAACGCTTATATAGAAGATACAAATGCGACAAATATCATTTACGAGGCAATACATTATACGTCTGAGAGCCACACCGATACCTGAGTTAAAATTTCGGAAATCGCCCTAATCTTTATTTTGTAAACACCATATTACCAGAGTGGCGATTGCCGAAGGCGAATTGCCGCTTTTCAACTTCTTTTAGAAATACCAGTGATTTTACAATTATAATAGTATTGTGGGTTTTGACGGGATGTAATTCGACGAATGGGTAAACATATACAATCATTCCACATTTAGTGAAATCTGTTAGGTGTTTCAACGTATCGGATATAATAGCGGAGAATTAGGAAGGTTCAGCTGCTCATTCAAGATTGGTAAGGAGTATAACTGGCCTCTATTAATTTCTAAAATTTCCTGATAAAATAATTTATGATCCCCCATGTTTTTATGCAACAGTTTAACCCCATCATCCGCATTAAACGTATGGTTCTCCATTAGCAAGTGATTTGCGAATGTCGAAGTTTCTTTTTTTAATCTAAAGGCAGCTAAATGTTCTGATACCCTTATATCTAATGTACGTGTGGTTTTACCCACATAGAAATGTTGGCAATCATTGCATTGTAATTTATAAATACCAGATTTGTTCTTAAAGTTTACTCTATCTTTATTGTTAATAAGTAATTTGCCTAGAGAGTTTTTGCAATAGAACGCCGGTCTAACACTATCAGCGAGTTGTTTTTTAATTTTAAAGCTTGTGCAACCTAAATAACTAATTCTATGCCAGATTCTAGGGCGGTCTATGTCTTTAGACAAGTTCCCGAAATATAGCATCTTTTCTGCTAATAGAGACTTAAATTAATTTTATGATTTTATCAATAATATATCTTTTAAAAATATCAAGTAACTTTCGAATTTTGAGAACAATTTGGTAAAATAATAATCAGTGAACACTGTCCGAATCAAAGTTGAAATAGGCCAAGTTATATTTTATTTATATTTATCACGTCATAGCTGATAACTGTAATTCACTTTGGCGGTATTGAAAGTGGGTATTGGTCAACGTCAATGGCTTTGGTTTCGGTGCTCACGGGATCGAGTCCCAGTACAGACAATTCCATTAATTGATTTTCAATCGAGATATGGATTTGTGTTTGAAAGTATGGATCACTGTAACATCAAAATTCTATCACACACATCCGATCCTAAAAATATTGGTGTAGCGGGATCGATTAGCTAACCATTAGCCCTGCCCTAATTCTCTCATTTTATCTTCACCCTTTTCGACAAAATGTGAGGCTGAACAACTAAGTTACAAGCAATTATCGTAGAAAAATTTATGCTCAGATAAGCTCCATTAGGAGTCCATATGCTTCACAAACGGAACTGACATTGTTTAACAAAAATCAAAGAGAAATAAAAAAAGCCAGACAGCAAAAGACATGGAAAAAAAATATTTAAGTGTTATTAAGAACCAAGTTGATTAGGTTAAGAAAAAAATGATACATTGTCTGAGTTTACTATAATGTCCAATTGTCGAATCAAATTGCGTAAACAAGGAAGACATAACTCATGCCCAATGACACGCAGCTGTTTAATTTTAGGTAATAAATAATTGCACTTTGGATTAGATAGTATTAACTTAGTACACTCAAACTTTCATTTTAATAGTTTCCACTCAGTCACGAATTCTTTGAACAAAGTGAGCTAAGTTGTAGTAAGTTATGTTAGGGTTGGTCTGGTTTGGTTTATGTAATGTATTCTAAGACAATATAGGCGGCCTAATATAGGGTAGAAGAATAAATGACATTTTATTACAGCGTCGTGATCGATTTCAAAGTATGAGTATTTATATTGAGTGAAAACTATTTTATCGTATGTGTAATATATTTATTCGTTGTTAAAATATATTTTATTAAGTGGGATCACTTTATTTTTAGTGAAAGAATTTTTTGTGGAATTTATTTGTTATAAGTGAAAACTATTTTTATGAAAGTGAATATAACCTAAGCAAAAGTACATTTAATTGTGTGCCATTTTTAAATACTCTTGCCAGAAGTTTCTGACGCCAGAAACAGTAACAGCGTGTAATGGCCAAAACTCGAAAAAACCCAAAAAATAAATGAATAAGTCCAATAGGTACATGACTAAATCTCTAGATTTCATATTATTAAAGACAGTTTGGTACAGAATTCATTTGCTGTCATTAATAATAGAACTTCGCAAGAAATTAACCTTTTACCTTAAATTGCGTCAGAAAACTTGTATGGCCTTATTCAAAATATTGACCTTTATATATTATAATAACATCGACTACCATATAGCTACCAGTGATGTGCTGCTTAAATTCTATCAACCGGCTCGAACCGTCGTAAACCTACAATTATTGCACATTTTTTTTTTTAATTAAAAAAGACAAATTTTAAATTGGGGAAAAATATATATCATACATCAAAAAAATATTTGTTTGCGTTGCATAAATTCATTCCAAATAGTGTTTTGATTTTCATTTAAAACTTTAACCGTGACAGGTCTTATTCATCAATCATCTGCTGTGTGACGGTAACTTCTGAGCCATGGTTTAACAAATGGTGTGGAGTCCCACGAAGTCAGAAATAGACCTATCAAATTAATAGTCATTACGTCTGATATATGTCGAATACTTAAATTTACCCTTTTTTCTGAACAAATAGTATTCATTAACTGAAATCCTCGTTCCGCCTCGACAAAACTTATTGCAATTGTATTAATAATGTTTTTAGGTTTTCTGACTGTTTCAGGAAGTTCATCGCGATTATGTCTTAAAATATTATTGATATAATCTCTGAAATGACTTAAATTTATTTCGAACTTTATAATTTCTCTTAGAATTATAACACTAACGGCCGCAGGTTTTTACTTTATCCATATCGTCTCAAGTATTGTGATCGTCTAAAATTTCGATCTCGGAATTACGATACTTAAAAAAATCCGTTTTGTTTAAGAACCAGCTCTCCGAATTAAAATTATTGTAGCAAGTGTTGCAAACCCATAGCAGCACATCACTGGTACCTACCAAAACAAAGAGTGGCCAGAGAAATAAGGTCAGTTCCGGTGGGCTTAATGAGGGGAAATTTCTATGTGATTTATAATATGTTACCTCAAAGAAAATGATTTGTCATTTTCAATAGTTCACTTCAATAGCGCTAAATGCCGATTCTTGGTGATAAAATATTATGTCTTACAAATAAAACAATATATAATTCACTCTCTTGAAGCACGAAGATCGTTTTCGATTCTAAAGCACTAAAATCTCAATAATCCAAATTTTGAGGCATTCAATAAATTTGCAACATCATGTGTTGCGCGGAATATTCTCGATTCCTCTTTAGATTCAACGCGGAGTAGATTAAACTCTAGCGCTACGGCGGATTCTCAGTATACGGATACACAGGATACTTAATATCGCTTAAACTGAGTGGCGCAGCAAGTCACATTTTATTTTTGAACCTTCTGTCTTTTCTTTTTTTAAGTTCAATAGTGCGTGGTAAAAATATCGGTACTGTACAGCTCTGCATAACTGCCAATTCATAACTGGCCATGGTCACTTCGCTGCCAAGCTCTTCCAGCTTGGCCGGTTGGTAGATAGTCCACTATGTAAATGTGGCAATATGATCCAGGATGCTGATCACATCCTTTGGGAATGTCCAGACATGAACAACGAACGGGAAAAATTGCTCAAGACGATACGACTATCAGTCGGATCTGTCGGCCCCGTCGGTCATGTCTACTTGGTTGCATCTCTGACAAATTACAAGGCATTTAAAGAGTTTACGGCGTCTTATGGAAAACGATTGGAACGCAATTCCTTAACACATTAAACCCCTTGTTTTACCTTTTTTTTTTTTTTTTTAAACACTTATTTTAAACATAACCTACTGCACACTAGAGTGCATGCAACCAAATCTTGAGGAATTTCTCCTCGGACATTCCTGGCAAACATTTGAAACACGCATAACGTTGTTACGCTGCGGAATACACTCTGTTAGAGTGTGAAGCCGTAGTGGGTGGTGGTGGGTACAACGTTGAGTACCCTAGGGCATTTAAAAAAAAAAAAAAGCTCTGCATCGGGTCAAATACATGAGGATTAAATTCGTTTCATTTCTTAATCGTTATTGCGTTTTAGAAGGTGGCCATGAAACAACGGCTGCATACACGTAACGGGTGAAGGTAGAGCAACCAACTTGTATAGCATAAAAGGACCTGACTAATCAATGCTTTTGAATTAGTAAATTTCACCTTAAAACATCATATTTTTCATCCAATTTCACACAAACGCAAATCCCGTTTTGGCTCTCTTGAAAAGTACCAATTTTAGACTTAACCGGATTTTTCGTTTCTTAATTTGTATTGAATTATGCAAACACATGACGGGTAGTCGTGGGAATACCAAATTAAACAACCATCTCGTATTTCATCGAATGGAACATTCAGCTATGAATAAAGGATTTATTCAATATTAAAACAAAATAACTTATATGAAATCTTCATAATTGAAATTAAATTAAATAAAACAAACATTTATTTCATAAGATTTTATTATAGAGTATATTTTGTTGAACTAAAACATGATTTAGTTATTTTATACTATAAATCCTTTAATATCACATTAGTATTGAAATAAATTTGTATACCTTCTTCATTTTCTTATAAATAAAGCTAGAATATTACAGTAAATCTATTGTAACAAGCACAAAAACTTTATTTAGCACTCCGTTGTCAACTATGTAATACAAGATAATATAACTTTCTCTTACAAATTTTTACTACAAATTCTCTCCAGATAAGTTTTTTATTGGAGCTTTTTACATCTCTAGGAAAAGGCTCTACTTTTTTATTAGTTTTATTTTTAGCAACTATTTCATTTGTTGTAGATTTTTTATTCCAAGATATCAATTTGTTTCATTATTATTCTTGATAAAATGAAAGAAAGTAATGATATTATGAATAGTTCTGACGATGGTTTACATCCGAAATATTTATCAAATTATTCAAAAAAATCTTATTTGAGATTTTGTACACTTAGAATTACCTAATATTAGTTGGAAAGCGGCAATCCGCCACCCTGTTAATACGTTGTTTACAAAATAAGGATTGAGGCGATTATCGAAATTTTAACTCAAGTATCAGTGTGGATCCTAGACTTAAAATATTTTATCTCGTAAATAATATTTGTCGTATTTGTATCTTCTATATAAACGTTAGACACTGTTTACTGTCTGTCAGTTCGACGTCATTCGTGCGCTCGAATGCCTGAAGATGCTGAAAGGCGAAACCAGAGTCGTTAGAGACAAAATATATGGAAGTGTACAAAATCTCAATAATCCAAATTTGATATTGAAATTTCATCAAGCACCCCCAGTCAATGTCTTAAATTAAAAAAATCTTAACCAAATGCTTCGAGATTTTTTACCTTATTGGAATGTAAGTATTAATGAATGATTATATTCTATGGATTCGGCGGTAACTTTGTGGATATTCATTTTTAATATAAAATTAAAATTGATAGCTTAGTTATTCCACTGGCTTTGTCACTAACGTGATGCGTTTCGCTTCTTTAGAAGCATCTTCAGACTAACTATATCGCAAGATCGTAACCTTTATCACCAATTTTAATTTTATATTATTGAATTTTCTGTTCTGTTCACCATATTTACATATCTTTAATCTCTCCTAAATAGAGAGCTTGAACGACTGATTCAAAATCAGTTCTCGTGTGAAAACTTCTTTAGGGATGTTTAGGAATATATTTACAGTGTTGAATGGGTGACGTGATTTAGCTGTAGGTATAAGATGATGATGACGTGTGACCATTACGCAAATCCGGAGAGATGTCTGCAGTTCAGGGCGCGACGAATGAATATCCGTTGTTCCCTTGTTCGTCCATATATTACCGTCGTCGGCTGTCTATGTTCTGCTTTAGTCATAATGACTTGTCTTTTCAGAGCGTTCAACTTTATCATTACGTATGCAGAATTGGCGTCGTATATATTGGTCAGTGCTTCAATTTGCTGAGTGCATTTGCAGAATTATTTTATTTTTATAATTCTAGTATTATATTGTTTCGTAAATCTGCAGCGTCATCTTGATGACTTGCCATAAATACTATTTGTCAAGTACAATGTCTTGTAAATATCATATATCACTACAGATGCTTCATTAAGAGTCCATATGCTTCACATATGGAGTGGAAATAGTGGCGGCTACGTGGCGTAATCGGTAGCGTCCATTAACTACGGATACGGATGTCTCAATTCAATTCTCAATTCTCGGTGCGGACAATTTCATAATCTTTCAATAGATTTATTTATTTATTGTAAATTTAAAAAATTTAAATGCAAGGCATTACAGCTGACGCCAATGCGCCATGCATTACACAAACATAACAACAGTAACAATAATAATAATTATTCAAAACAATAATACTAATAAAAAAAATAAAAACTTTATGGATTTATATTCGTAGTCTGAGTGTTTGCGATGTCTAAAACTCCCTCCTACGCTTCCGATCCTAAAAATGGTGCATACGAGAGCTATTAGCTAACCACTAGTCCTGTACTAACCCTATCCTTCTATACCTACTCTCTTCGAAAAAGGGGAGGGTGAGCAACTGAGTAACAAGAAGTTCTCATAGCTGTTGAGACACCTCCATTAAGAATCCAATGGACTCGAGTCCATTCGTGTGCTCGAATGCCTGAAGATGCCGAAAGGCGAAACCCGGGTCGTTAGCGACAAAATACATGGAAGTGTACAAAATCTCAATAATCCAAATTTGTTTATTGTTTAATTTATGGACAGATCGTATATCAAATTTTACATTTCATTTGATTTTTTTTCTTTATACAAATTAATATGCCTTTATTTTCCTTTATGTCAATATTATTTTTCATTCATCGATATAACGTTCGGGTTCATATTTTATTTCTGAGAAAGCTTTCTTTTGCTTTTTCTATTCTGATATTGATTTCGTCATATCAGATTAAATCTTTTTAAAGATTGAAACAGATTAACGTTACGCAATTCCCCCATATTAAATTAGGTACATAATTCAATATTATCTGATTAAAATGCTGGATAAAAGAATAACAAATTTGGCATAATGCCCAGCTTTCATCCACGCGCATTTTTGAATAAATATTCATTAGACTTAAAGGCTTCTATTGATAAATTTACCTTTGTTAAACAAAACGTAGTTAACCTTTATAGACTCGTTACTGATTGCCCAAACCCATCATTTCAACAAATCGTGACATAACTGCAAATTATTTATAATATGAAATACAACATTTTTGTATTTTACGGTTCTATTTCATTCTTTGTCTTGTTTGTTTACAGATTTAATATTCAATTGACGATAACGTAAAGTGTTTGTCTTAGGTTATCTTTATCTACTGATGAAATTTATTTTATTCTTCGTAGTAAACATCAACAGAATATATAAGGTAAACGTACCAGTAGTTGACCACTTAAGAAAACAATCCAACAAAAATAACGATTATCGTTTAGCATTAAACCGAATGATGTCAAAGCAAGTGTATTCGTAATGGTTGAAATGTCTGAATTAATATGATAAGTCAAAAATTACGAAAGACTCACAAACAAATTGCGAGCAATTTTTAACATCCATGTTAATGTTTTAGTAGTTAACCATCTAAAAACTTGAAAATTCCAAGAGTCGACCACTTTTTTCACAGTAGTTGACAATGTATAATCAGAAGGTTTCATGACAACCTTTAATCAGAGTCGCCTTAAAGCATACTGTAATAAATACCAGTCTAGGTTGAATCAAGTAGCATATGCTTAAATTCACTCATATCCTTAACAACTCTTAAGAAACTCAAAATAAAATACTTACTGAATAAGGCGTTGTTTTCAAATAGCCGCTATGACTCCCTAATGATATATATGGTGATGTGTTAGTTCCTCAATCCGACAAAAAGTGGTTTGATATGTCTGAACTCTACAATTTAGAGCAATCCCGGGTCTATGTTTTTTATGTTGCGCACTTTATTGAAAAAAGTCAACCAACAGTACATTTACGTTACATATTTTTAAAATAACAAAATTTTCTCTCTACTACTTCCACGGTTTTGCTCCTCACGAACATTATTAACTGAATAAGACAGTAAGTTTTGCCGTACACCCTTCATTAATCACGCTTAAGGTGTAAACTGTCAATTATTAGATTAGATTTTAAAAAAAACATACAATTTATTCTGTACTACATCCACATTTTATAATGATCAGACCGGTTTTACTCATCACGAGCGTTATCAACTGATGATAATGATTGTGATGGGTTAAACGAGTCCTGATCATTATAAAAATGTGGAAGTAGTACAAAAAAATGTGTTTTATTTTTTTTAAATCGATTTTTATTGCCTTTCCAACAATGATTGACAGATAACACCTTAAAAGTATGTAAAAACATGTTTGTGTGATGGTTACGTTATTTTATTAAATGAAAAGCAACTTGAATTTCTTATAGTTATCTGATGTTGAATCATGTATTGAAAAGAAATATTATTCACATGTCCAAAAAAATGAGATTCTATATATACCGTTTTGTATTGACATGAGACCGTGAGATTGAAGGAAAAGCAAGAAAACACTTTCCATGTATTTGGAAATAAATTGCAAACTGCCTTCAATATATTATATTGAAGGCAGGAAACAGGTTATGTTATTAGATGCAAAGAGTCTAGAATTCTCCACACTATATTCGAAGGATTTTCATTAGGCATTCGAATTTTATGCCGTACCTGGATGAGATGTGTGAACTACATTACGAAGGATGTAGATAGGATCGGCTTCAACGATTGGAAAGAGAGAACCCTAAACAGAAATGCCTAGAGAACGGTTATTAAATCAACTGTGAATTTCAATGAGCCATAGAGCCATCCAAACAAATAAATAATCAAAATAATATGTAAGTATTGAACGTTCGAATTCAAAAGTGTTTCATAATATGACCATAGATCAATAATGCACAACCTATTTGAAAGAAAGGCTGGATTATTTGTTTTATAATTTTCATGGGTCGCAAAAGGTAAAATTGTCAGAAAATATACTAGAAGAGATTTACATTTTATTATTTTAAATTTAATAGATACATAATTTTACTATTTATAACTTGTCAGTTTGGGCTGTAACAAATGCCGTTTTAGGGTGAATGTGGCCTACGGGCCGCAATTTCTATATCACCACCATAGATTGCTCATCAATGAATACGATATTGATTGGTGCCTATATACAATCCAAGAGTATCTTTCCAAGTAGAATCACGATTTCAAAAACGAAATAGGGTAACAATAAACAGGTGCATGTTAGGAAATATCCAATAATAGTTTGGACATTTCAATTCAATTTAAATCAGGTATTTTAGTTGAAGGTAAAATGTATGAAAATAAGTAAATTTCTGTGGGGCGTAGCGATAGCGATTAGCTAAACTTTAGTCCTGTACTAGCCCTATCCTTCTATTCCTACTCTCTTTGAAAAAAAAGAGGTTGAGAAACTGAGTAACAAGCAGTTCTCATAGAAAAACTTCTGTTGAGATACCTCCATTGGGAGCGGACATAGTAAAACAAACAAATAACCGTACTCGTCATAGATGATGGCATTGAAATTGAAATACTGAATATCTAAAGTAGCTAGTACGTCAGAAATGTGTGTACATTGTTTACACCGTGAACGCTTACGTCATGAGAAAATTTCATACCTACATGTGATGTGTGATAATAATAAAGCGTCTACAGAGCGGTTTGGGCTATTATATATAAGATATGTTTTTTCAGTCAAAAAGCCGCACTTGTGATACTAAAAGGCCGCTGGTTCCTCACCTCTGTACTAGACGCCTCAAATGGTTTGATTCAAAATAATTTACATGAATAACTGTTGGAAATACAGATGTAGCAAATAAATTTTCGATTCATTTCAACGAAGCGTTATTTGGAAGTGCATCAATCAAGTTTTAATTCAACTGAACGATTACAAATTTCAAACTGCAATACAAACTGCTATCCAATGCAATAACAATAAAAAATGTCAAATTTCAACATCTGTTTTGGAATTGATTGCCAGTGTTACAATTCTGTATAGCTGAGAGTGAACGATATTTAAAAAAAATTTAGTGTAGGTACTAAAAAATGATCATTATAATTGCAATTAAATCGTTTATAATGTTTTATCTAAAATACTGCTTTTGTATGCAAATATTAGAAATCAGTTAACCCTTCCGCATGGAATAATGCGTTTCTTCGACCTTTAAACCTTGAAATTATCTGTGAAATAGGTCATACAAAAAATTAAAAATGTTGATATTTGTAAATAAAATAGTTCTACATATAATTGAAAATTAAAAATACATTACAATTGACGTATTCTTTGTATAATTAATCATGATTAGAAAACCTCGTCAATTTTACCATCGAAAAATACAAAATTATTGTAGAGTATAGTATAGTATAGTAACAATCCGAGGTGCATGATATACCGTATGCAATTGTTTTGTTTCGAACAGCATGGGCTTGTTCTGCTATGAAGTATTTCGATTCTTGCGTCTTTCGATAATTTTGCATAGTTTGATATGTATTACAGGTTTTACACACAAAATATGGTGTAAAATATATACTTAATACTATATTACTACCATATTTCACTTTTTAAAATTGTCATATCACTTTATAAATGCGTTTATATGATAAAACCAACACGGTAACGAAATGTGGCTACATGAGATCCGAAGGGATTTTTTTAGCATGAAAGCGGGAAGGTGTAATAACATCCCGTGTAAAGCAATAATACTTTATAATTTGAAACATCGACTGAGGGTGCTTGATGGAATTTTAAAATCATATTTGAATTGTTGAGATTTTGTACATTTCCATGTATTTTGTCACTATAGTGGAAATGTACAAAATCTCAACAATACAAATAATACTTTAAATAAACTGTTCCAGAATTTTTTAGAGTGAAAACGAGAAGGTTAAGATAGTTTTCTTATCTGTTTAATAAAATCATATAGGCTCATTCAAAATCTGGAAAACTTCTTTGGAATTCATTTACAGAACGAAATTGGTTGTACATTAACTTGGTTGTAAATAAAACTGGTTGTAAAAAAAGACAATTATGTCGTTTTGAAATTTGCATGTAGACATGTTGTCTGTAAGCAGCATACTACCAAGCATTTTAAAGTTAACACTTTCCTTTAAATTTACGATATCGACTGAGAATTTTAAAAGAATTTCAATCATAAAAATTTGAATCGTTGAAATTTTAAACACTTCCATAAGTTTTGCACTTGAATACTTGAGTGCCTGAATATGCCGAAAGGCGACACTCGGACCGTTAGTGACAAAAAATATGGAACTGCACAAAGTTTGAATGATTCAAACTTAACAGCGTTTCATCTAGTTAATATCCGAAAAACGAGAATGTATTTGAATAAATTTAATTTTTAAATCAATGGTGAAGTAAATAGTGAAATCTAATTATTTTAAACAGGACTTTGATCGTTTGTTGCAGTAAATAAATGTATGTAGCCAAATTGTCAACATTTTCATGAAAAGCACTTCATTTACATTACATGCTCGTATTAGCCATTTGATACAAAAATGTATTCAGTGTACTCGATGTGTTTATTGCAAGCTTTGTCAAAATTAATACAAATATTAAATAGGGTAAATGTACTGGTAGTTGACCATGTACCAGTAGTTGACCGTTTTTCAATAAAGGTACCCAAAATAAGAAACGTACACGCTGCAGATAAGTGAAACCATCTTGACGATGTGTTAGTTCCTCGGATTGAGGAACTGACACATCATCATATATGTCATTGGGGTGTCATAGCGGCCATTTGAAAACATCACCTTATGAAGTGAGTATTTTATTTTGAAGAGAAGTGAATGTAAGCATATGCTACTTGATTCAACCTGGAAAAGTCTGTCTGAGAAAACGAGTTACAAGATGCTCTGAGGCAACTCTGAAGAAAGGATGTTATGAAACCCTCTGATTAGACATGGTCAACTACTGAAACTTTCACTTTTTTAGATGGTCAACTACTAAAACATTAACATGCTTGTTAAAAATTTAACACAATTTTTTTGTAACAGACCCTTTAATAATTTTTGTCTTATCATAATAATAAAAACATTTGATCCATTATAAATACACTTACTTTGTTATCATTCGGTCTAATGCTAAACATTAATCGTTATTTTTGTTGAATTTTTTTCTTAAGCGGTCATCTACTGGTACGTTTACCTTAGGCATAATTTAAATAAATATGATTAAATTTAGCTTACTGTATATTTATATTATTCCTTATACTGAAATAAAATATGATTTACTACATATTGCATAATAGCGCTAAGTGTTTTAAATACAAATGAGAAATTATTTTATAAACGAATATTCTTTAATTATTGAAGACATTTCTTGACGAAACATGGTTGGCCATGTCTGGAAAATATAAGTTTACACGACTTACAGAACCTCACTCAAAAATCAATGCAAAGTGTTTTTTGCTGTTGTTTTCGAATATGAGTAAGCATTTTGATGATATTTGTTTCAAACTCACAAGAAGCTATGAAAAATAAGAGGTGAAAATCTTCAATTACTATGAAGCAGTCTAAACTAAAACGTACAATCTAAAACATTTTTAATTAAGTGCCAACATCAAATCGGATCGACCACAATTTATACATAATAATATTAATTATCGGGAACGGTATTGTTGTGGCGGCCCAGGGCTGTTATATATAATATTATTTGACAAGTGATACATAAAACTTAATATGAAATTATCCACTCTAATATTAGCAGCAGCGTAATATGCCAAACTCAATTGCATTATCGCAGGTCATATTGAAAACTCTAAATAATAGAATAGTGGGTTATACTTTATGTAACAAAATTGTCTAGTTTATGCTTTTTTTCTTCCGATCAATTTAGAAGTGCTCAGTGCTAGATATTGACAATAGCATGTACACAATATTGTATTAACTATTTTCACACCAACTTTTTTATGTATTTTGATTGATATCATTTATTTATATTATCCACTGTCGATCGAAGTCTTCCTCGCACTCAGTTCTAGTTTTATATACAGTCATGTGGATATTATTTATTAATCAACAGGCTCAGAAAACTTAGTGTTGTGCGTTTCACCTTCTAGTTTCTAGTTCAACATGTGTTTTACAAATCAGTCGCTAAGTCGCTAAACACGCTCCCGAAGGTGTTTAGAGTTTTGGGTAAGCCACAAAAAACTCTTATGGGTGGTATGATAAAATTAAGTTGTTTCGTGTCTTCCTGTGTATACAGAGGGGCAATATTTTCTTTTACGATTTCGCTTTTTTGGAGCGCGTTGACCGCGTAAAAAGAGGATCGAGATCGTGTAAAGAACGACATTTTTAGGTTTGAAAATATTTTAAATTTCAAGCAAGAGACAAAATAGAAAGAAATTTTAGACTTGCAACTGGAAATATTGATAGATCTATCGATAGAGCATATACGTATATTAAAAGCTTATTTTATTAAAAATTGCCAGGAGTGTGTTTAGCGACTCAGCAACACAAATATTTTAAATTATTAAAGATAGAATATTTTCGACATATGATAATAGTTTGGGCGTATAGTTATAAATGTATTCGTCTAAATTAGCTGCTAATTTTTGGTGGAAACGTATTGAATTTACACAAACTAAACACAATTTTTGTAGATACGAATTCTAAAAATTTATACAATGATCAGTTTCGTGCATCACAAGTATATTCATCAGGTATAAACATTGTGAAAATAATAAACAAAAAAAATGTGTTTTATTTTTATAAATCCAAACTCTCGCAGAATAATATTAAACTATTCACGTCAAATAATATAAAAGTGAGCGTAACATGAAAGCGTCATTTGTTATCCATCGTTTGATGCATCTGGAATCTGGTATCAGAGCAAAAGGCATTAAGAAAATCCTCGAATAAAAGTATTAAGAAAACGGACACGTAGCTGTAATATGAAAAAAGTTTCATCGCTTAAATACTTCGCTTCGCTAGTTACAAGAACGATTGGGAAAACGACATCCAGCAGCACCATCTACGTGATCTGGTTAAAGCGCATTGATAAAGTGAACATCTGTTGCAACAATAATAAAAGTATTCCAACGGGGAATGAAAATACAATGGCTCATACGAAGTATAAGATTTTCCGCCATTATCTTAAGATCTTTTCTTCGCATAGTTGGCAGCAAACATTTGTTAAAGTTTCCACAGGACTTATTTAAATCTAAGAACGTTCTTAATTTTTTTCACTCCGTAGCGATAAATGGCGTAGCAGGTCATCATTTGTGTCAGATTATTTATGTCAAGTTAGCAATATAGACGAGGAAAATTGTCAAATAAATATTTTAATTATCAAGTTATCGCACTTACAAATGCAGTCAGCGAAATCAAGCGGTGACTGATATACGACGCGAATTTTGCATTATTCTTTCTTCGACCATTTTCGCTGGATGTGGAGCATATGGCTACCACGCAGCGCCTCCATGATTCCCTGTCACCCGCCAATCGCTTTGCTTTCTCCTATAAAATAACAGAGTCCCTCAGCTCCGCTGAGTACATCCTATGAATAGTACCCGATGGTCTTCCAGGACACCAAAATCCCAGATGGAAGAAGAGACAAGTAGGATTGAGGCTCTCTGAAGGCATCCGTAGCACGTGAATCAGCCAGTTCCAACGTTTCTCCATGACCGTTGATGTGATAGGGCGTTGCCTGGTCCGTTCCCTAATCTCTGAGTTCAAAAAACACACACAAAGACAAACCGTTTCTTCCCCAGTATCCAACGCAAGCATGCTAAAGATTAACGCTCTAAAAAGGTAAGTCATGATGACTAAAGCAGAACACAGTCAGCCAACGAGAGTATATATGAACAAAGAAGAAAGGACCTGATTCATTCTGTCATGGCTTGTCGAACTGTTTTTTTTTAATATATTGCATTACAGTTGACAGCCAATGTACGAAATATTTTGAAAGTTAGAACATCATTCGACATAAACTCGATTAGAATCACAAATTTAAATTGAAAAAATCTAAATTTTGATATTGACCTTGCTGGGTATTGAACCAGGACCTACCTGATCACTAGGGCAAACATTTACCACTAGACCACAGAGGCCGACATTCAGCTGTCGCGCCAGGAACTGCAAACACCTCTCCAGAATTGCATAATCGTGACACGTCACGTGTTGTTTTCCGAGTATGATTTTTTTACATTCAAATCAAAGAATTGATAAAAATAATTCGTTTATAGAAAATGTATCACTTCAGATTATTATAGAAACAGATAATCTAAGTTCCAAAAGTATGTGGATGACCAACTTTTTGATGACGTAAGACGGGTGTAAGCTAAAAGACTGGCTGGGGACGAGCGTGTTGACTAAAGAAACAAAAAAATGTTATTTTAGGTTTTTTTTATCATTTATTTTAAAGGTCACCTCTTACCCAGCAGTGCTGATAAAAAATTAATGACAATTTTTGCCACTGAAAGACACATATTTTTTAAATAAATGATTCTTTTTACTGGTTGCTATATTTTTTTTAATGTAAAAAGAATAAAAAAAATATACCCATATTCCAAATCCGATATCAATAAAAGTTTTGTTATTTTTACTTTACTGTATATTGGAAGTGATAGTTTATTTAATTATGTTGTGGTGTACACATTTAAATATCGACTGTGGAAAGGAAAAAGAAATATTGTATTTAATTTTATACATTGCGATGATTTAAAAAATATATTTTGAAAAGATGGATGGATACATCCTTTTGCTTTTCTGCAGTCAATATATTAGATATAAATATATTGTATTAACACGTTTTGTGTGAGTTATACTCAATTTTTTGGTGTGGGTTACGTACTTTTCCTTTCCATAGTCGATATGTAGAAAATTTAGTTATAAAATGGTCAGACTGAATAATTTGATAAAGGTACATCTTATCATAATTTAATATACATGTTATGAAAAACGAAGAGAACTTTTATTATAATCAACTTCTTATTCAATTGCAAAGAATATTTAATTAATTTAAAAAGTCATATATTTTCCAGCTGCTGCGGAAAATTCGTTCACATGCCAAGCAGTGGTGAATAACTGCTTCGGTGAATAAATAATTATCATATGTGATTATGCACGCAACTAAGGCCTTGGTACCTCGTTAGCTCTAAATAAAACATACCCTAGCCTCCATTTTGTACCGACTAACATTGCTTAATAGAATTTATAGCACGAACATGTACTCAAATTAAATAATTTATTCCAAATGCCGCTATGATTCAATAATATTTCAACAAAAATGGTTATGTTTCAATTGATGAAAGATTTAATAAACCAAGCGATTTTGAATTAATATTCTATTATGTATAATTATATTATAAAAAAAATCACATCGATGGTATTTTGGCCAATTGATGTAATAAGCCTCAAAATTGAAATTGTGAAGGGTTCATCGGAAACATTATATGGCGAGTTGCACTATGAACCTTTGATATGAACTATAAATTCTCATGTTTGTAGATACAGGACTATTCGTAGGGAGTGTCGATATGACAGTTTCCTAAAATCAATGTAGAATGATGTTTCCCTTTCAAAAAGTGGTCAATTTATTGTTCTAATTTACATCATTTGGCCGAGCCTACTCTGTCGTCTTTAAAACGTGATCCAATCATTAACTCATTTTTGTATTCTTTGAGGCTTACATAATTTGGCCAAAACACTATTGATATTATGTTTGCAACCGCCATGCATATTTTGGTGGTGTCTCTTTGAGTTAATGAACGCTGGAGTTTTCTTTTTAATTTGATTAATCGATAATTTTAATCAATTTTACTAGTACATTAATTTGATGCAAAAATGATTACGAAATAAGCTTTTTTTGTAAATTCTCATGTTTACAGATACAGGATTATACATAGGGAGTGTCGATATAATAACGGTTAAGATCACATGGTAAGGTCAGAATTTTCGAACCTAAAACCAATGTGAAATGATGTTTCCCTTCTAAAAAGTGATCAATATATTTTTCTAATTTACATCATTTAGCCGAGAGATGCTCTCTCGTCTTTAAAATGAGAAAAAATCATTCACTTATTTTAGAATTTTTTGAGAGTTATATCATTTGGCCAAAACATAGTCGAAATATTCTTTTTCAAAAATAATGTTTTTTGATAAATTCATTGATAAAGCAAGTAAGATCTGAAAGTTGTTGTATAAGAACAAGTCAATAATGGGTGGAAAATGTTCTGGGGGAAAACATAGAAGGGGTAGCAAGAAGGGGTTGAAAATGCTTAGGCTTTTAAACGTCAAGACACTGTAAGCCTTCAAATGACTTCATATGTATTGATTAAAAAATCAATGCCATGGAATTTGAATACTGTATCGCTGGCACCGTTCTACGGTTCGACATTTTTTATTCTGAAAAATCGCTCTCTATTTTTGATATTCCCTTGGCGTATGAACATATTACTAAACTTTCTTTATTTAGCATCAAATAAATCCATAAAAAATAACAATGTGTTATTAATGCTTGGCTTTAAAATATATTCATTTCAAAGAAAAAATATACTATAGATGTACCAATTTACCTCGGCCGCTAGTGAGGGCGCAACCGTTGCGTTAGGAATACTCAACCAGAACTGAAATTTCAATAAATTCCAAAACTGATATTTTAGCGACGGTTAAAGAAGACATGGATTTTCGAAAGATTTAACATTTAATGGAATTGGGGAAATTTATTCTAGACTGACAATTCTAGTTCCAAATTCTGCGGCGGCCAAGTATGTTGGTAACACTATAGTAAAAATATTTCGTTTCCATCCACTAAATCAGTGTTACGCCACCTTTTCGCACCCATAGCACATCTAAGTATAGTAAGTAAAAACGCAGTGTTTTCGCAAACATTTTGACGTTTTTTTAGTAGAAAATATAAATTTACTGTGTTTTCTCTTGCGTAAAATATTCCAAATTGTGGGTTTTGTCATATAAACGCATTTATGAAGCGAAATGACAATTTCAAAAATTGGAATGTAGTTTTTTGTAGTACTAAGTAATTATTTTACGTCATATTTTTGTGTAAAACCTGAAATATATGCGAAATTATCGAAAGACGCAAAGATCGAAATTCTTCGTAGCAGAAAAAGTTCGAGACGTGTCTCGGTGACGTTTGAAATAAAACGGTTGCATACGGTACGGAAATGCATTCCGGATTGTTACTATACGACACTTAATACTATACTATATGACACACCCTGGTTTTTCTTTGTTAAGTTTAAGTTTCATTAGGGTCCAGAACTGAAATCGCCCAGCAGTAACGACAATAATTTTGAGAATCGGCCGACTGTTGCCAAGGCCGCTCGTTCAATAGCCGGCGAGCACGTCCGCTGGACGAGTTCATTTTTGACAGAAAGGGGTAGCTCGACGATGCAGGGAGTTTTTTTAATTGTATGTGTGCACAGTCAATTAAGATCTGTCGAGCCGGGTGAGTCGCTGGTCTCGTGGCTCGCACCGGTGATATTATGGATTGTTTGTGTTTGTTTTGAAATTGGACGTAATTTAAAATCGTTTGTCGTGTCATTTGTATTATAACTTAAAGTAAATTCAGTTGCTAAGTAAATGTAAATTTAGAACAATTTTAAGTGTTAGGAATAGTATTTTTGTGTATTGTTAACCATTGCATCTTCGATGAAAAATAAATAAGTGTTGAACCGGATTTGAAATAGTGTTTGTCTGAGATCCCAGCTCTTCCAGGAAGTTCGATAACCAGCCATTTGCCTCTCTTCGATCCGGGTCTTCTCATATACTGTAATTTTATATTTTTCGATGGTAAAATTGACGAGGTTTTTTAATTATGATTAATTATACAAAGAAGACGTAAACTATAAATGTATTTTTATTAATAAATTATCTGTAGAATTATTGTTTTTACAAATAGCAAAATTTTAAATTTTTCGTATGGCCTATTTCACAGATAATTTAAAGGTTTTAAGTCCGAAGTAGCTCATTGTTACACCATGAGTACGGAAAGGTTAATTAGAAGGGCAGTATAGTATGCATATATTTTCTAGCACTGTTAAGAGAGCCAGTTATCCTTATAATCCACGGTGATGGGTGGAGAAGTTTCTCTTTTGAGATGATTGTTTCTTTTCCCACAATTATTTTATAAAAAAAATATAAATTTGAGAATATTTACGCTACACTAGTTCTCAAGAAAATGTGTAATTTGTTTAGTAAATTTTCCTGTAAAGTAAGAATATTTACAGAAAAAATAAAATTGTCGTTAAATTTACATTTGGGAAAAAAATACGGATGAATGTCTAACAAACTTGAAAACAGCAAGTGGCAGTCGGTGACTAAAATATGATATTTTGGATGCATTGAAGGAAATTAGAACAAGGTGTGACCGAGTGAAAAATAAACAATGTCGGCTGGAACTTGAATACTTAGCCTAAGTAGGCACTACATCAGCATTAACAGTCATAGCAAAGCTTTTACGCCATTTTTACATGACAATTCACCAAAGATTTTGCAAGTGCTTTTTAGTACAGTATTTTTTATGTACCATATATATTCTATACAGTCTTTTACTCAAGATTCATTATTATTTAAATGACAACCATAAACTCACAGTTATAATTCTAATATATGAGTTTTAATCTAAATATACTAATGGCTTAGGTCAGTATGCCTTTATTAGTTAATAGGAGTTACCTTCTAAGTTAATTTTTTTGGATGTAGATTGGTTTTATAACAGAAATTATTTTGATTTGCATCACATTTAGATTTTTTAATTTGATTTGAAAAAAGATAATCTATAAATATAAATGAATGTTTGTTTGTTTTTCCCTTATGGGTTCCTATAAAATTCATCCAATTTCTATGAAACTTTGACAAGTTGTTTTGCGCACACCCGTGAAGGTTTTTGAAAAAAAAATCTAAAATCTGAAAAGAAAACCAAATACATACAAGCAACGACATATCGGAAATTTTTTTGATTGAGTCGTGTACCATACGGAAAAAAAATACTCTGTATCCAAAAGCACTTCAATAAACAGAATTAAAACACAAAAACTTTCTTTCTTTGAGTAGGATTGCAACGCATGCCGGATACTTGCTAGTATCATATAAACAAAGAGAGAAATTTGAAAATATCTGTTACTGTCAGTTTGTTTATAATGTGTATTTTTACTGTTTTACAATTTTAGGCTCAGAAATATAAAACAGTATAAAATTAGCTAAAATCATTACAATATCGTCGGGGTCTTTAGAAGTTTGTTACCAATTGTTGAGTTATTAACGAGATCCGACTTAATGTGTAGGGTGGTAATTTAAAACGAAGAGTTATATAGATCCAGAGAGACGTCTTCAGTTCAGGGCACGATGACAGAATATCAGTCCATTTATACGGTCATCGAGTGTACGTTTTCTGCCTTAGTCATCGCTTGCATTGATGACTTGCTTTTTCATGGCGTTCACCTTTATCGATATGTATGCAGAATTGGTTTGCGCTTGAATTTGCTAACTGCATTTGCATTTATAAATATTATTTGTAAATTTGCATCGTCTATATATATGACTCGTCAAATTTTGGTGAAAATTCCACGACCATATTAAAATATTCCACGGCTTTATATAATACTTAAAAAAAAATATATCTAGTATTGCTTTTCTTATTTTTTAGGACTCACAATGTTACACTTAAAATATAAAACTACATAAGACAACAGTTTAAAAATTATAAGATTATTTAAAAAAAAGAACCGATTTTCATTTTCCACATTTTTTTACTAAAGGAACGCAAAACAGACAGATTTTGTTACATACGACCTGTGTACGAATATTTATTAAAACTTTATGTTTGTAAAAATTTATATTTACTGCATTGCGTTTCAATTCTACGATGAAAAAATTCTTGTAAAGAATAATAAAAGTATTCTCTGTGGACAAATTGTTTGTGCCGTTGTGAAGTAAGGTCTATAAACATAGGTATATATGAAAAATATTACCTTTTGGAGGAAAACTTCTTGTACGTTCTTGTGAGTGATGTTTTATGGAATATTTTTCGTGAATACATTAAAAAATGTTGAATAAAGTTTCATGTTTAGTTTGCTGTGTAATCGAGGAAAACATGTGAGGAAAAATAAATATTTCGTATTTTTGTTTCAATATAGATTTGATTTTAATTCAAATTATTATCATGATAATAATAATCATTTGACAATACAAATATGGCATAGAAAATTTAAATATTTAATTTAATGTTGAAATAATCTATTATATTTTCATTTTATATTGGCGAGTACCCAGCATGCGTTGCAATGCCGGGTAATGCAAAGAAAGAAATTTTTTGTGTTTTAATTCTTGTCATTGAAGTGCTTTTGAGTACATAGTATTTTTTTGTTTTCATTCCGGTGCGTACACGAATAAATCAGAAAGTTTTCCGAGATGTCGAGATTTTTGTACATATTTGATTCTTTTTTAAGATTATTTTTTCAGAATCCTTCACCAGTGTGCTGACAACAACTCACCAAATTTTCATCGAGATTTGATGAATGGTAAAGGAACGCATACAGGATAAACAAACATTCATTTTTATATATATAGATGAAAGAAAAGAATACATTGAATGTAGACAAATTGGTTTTGAATTAATTTATTATAGCAGAACAATTTTTCCATACCAACTTCAAAACCAACCACTGTGCTAGTTATTGATTGAAAACTAAACGTTGTCATTCGATATCACTATTCACTCATTATAAGGCTAAATATGGTCTGTACGTGTGGTCACCAAAAAGAAAAACAATAATTTTAGCAAATAATTTAAGTATAAGACATTTGTGTTCGACATAACTTAATTAAATATATATATTGTTTACCCTACTTGCCGATCTAAAAAGACTGACAAAGAAATATTTGTGTCAATATGTAAAAATATCAAGAACTTCATTACATTTTAAAAATAAGACAGAGCTTATTTTGTACTACGCACTTCCCCTATAGCAAGTATTATAAACTAATAAAATGTCAACTTAAAAAGGCTATTCAAAACTTCATTATACCTGTATTATTCTTTTAGTACTCTATGTAAAGTAAAATTCTCTCTCGAACTTTATCTTCAAAATATGTATCTTGAAGTACAAATTAGGAGTAAACTGATGATAAATTATTCCTATATGATAATTCGTAACGAGGCATTGTAATGTTGGAAATTATTCTACCTACATAATATATAAAATTGTAATATTTTCTTATATTCGTATTTTACAAGCAAACTTTTTTTAGACATAAAAAATAAATTTAAAAAAAACTTGAGTATTCGTATACGCATAAAATAGTGTCAATTTCATTTTTGTTAAAAAAACATTATATTCTATTGAAATAAAATAAATGTGATTTAAAAAAAACACTTATATGTTTTGTGCTAGATTCGAAAAAATCTCATTTCAAAATTCTAACAATTTGAAAAGGTGAAAGTCTTCAACTCTAATCATAATAAATGAAAGTTTTCATAGTAAAATATTTACAAAATTGAAACTAGGGCATCCAATTCCAGACCGTTTTTATGATCCGGGATGTCGGGACTCAGAATCAATCCTGAGATTTGTCATAATGTGTAATTTCATTTGTTAAATGGTAAATTAAAAAAATTATTTGTGTCGACTATTGCTTCAATTGGAATGCATATATGGTTAAATATTTTTTTTGTTGATTTAAAATCAGACAGTCATTTACACAAAAAGAGGGAAATATTGAAAAAAAAAACAACCATGAAAATAATTGTACATATTTTTTTTGCAATATTATGATAGATTTTACCAAACGAGATACAAAAAGAGGATATGTCTTTCAATTTGATTTTAAAATATTGTCCACCATTTCAAATTCGTTAAGAATGGTTGTTACGAAATATAAGAAAGAAGGAGAGCACAATTCATTTATATTAATTTTTTAGTATTATAAAAAAAACTATGTAATGAACAAACCGAGGTACACGTAGTTAATCAGGATGTTAAAATTTTATATAAGAATTATTTTTTAGCATTTATAGTGAATACCGAAATCCCGGGATTGTGTGAATATCAGTCCCGGAACTACAGGATGGGAAGCCCTAATTGAAAGTAAGGTTTCTCTCTCATGAACAAATATTAATATCAAATTGAAAATTTCCCTAGTTAGAAGAATTATATTTAGATGGTAAAAAAATGCAAAAAGGTTTTTTCTGCAAAATAATGCCGTCGCCATCGTTGATGAATACTAATTTAAAATAAATGTATTGATTAAATCATTAAAATTCCGTAACAAAACACGATAAAAATTCAACCCTTTTGATTAAAGTCAGAGTTCTTAATTAAAACGAATGGCTATGAATATTAACGGCGTTGAGCCATTTTGAAAAAAAAGTCGAGCCGCGAAGTTAAGCGCCGAGAAAAAATATACGCTGGAAAATGAACACCAAAGCGTTTGTCGGGCGGACTACTGTTTCCGCCGGAATGAAACTCTTAGCTTTTGTTAAGCTCGGAGCCATCTGTTTTAAAACTTAACCAAATATCAGGTCATGACCTTCTGACAAATTTAAAGATAAGCAAACAACAAAACAACATTTTCTAAACTCTGGTAATTCATAAATAATAGTTTATTTTAGTTCATACTGCCATATACTCTTGATCAACAGAATAAAAAATATGAATGAATTAAATCGAAGTCCTTATCCCACTCTTTGGTGTCATACTTTGTGTTAAGAAATATTTCATCAAACTGTTTTTAAGTGAACGATCTGCTGAAAACTACTAAAGTATACTACGGTATAATTGAGACGATTTGCTGCGTTAACGCAGTGTCAAAATATAACGACGATATTTTTGAAAACTTACTGCAAAATATTGATACAGTCTTTATACAGGAACTTCTTTTAAGAGATATGTATTAAACCAGCGTTTCAAAAATGATGGGTGGCGACCCGGACCGGATTGCAGAAAGCAAAATACTGGGTCACCAATTTCCTAAAATAAATCTGTATATTTATTATATAATTTGGTAATAAGCAAACTTGACACAACTTTACTTTTAAATTCATCGACTATATGATGAATAATAATAATCAATTTAGATGCCTCTCAATTTCTTATAAACAAGCATAAACAAGTTATATATATTTTATACTTAGTAAAATAAGATTAATCTTTCAAAATTTTGATCTTCTTTTTACAAACTTAAATAGTTATGAGTGTATAATTAAACTCTTGAATTAAAGAAGTCGGCAATAAATAATAATTTAATGAATCTTCTTTCAAACTTTTTTAATTTGTAATCGTAAAGTGAAATTACAAAATCGAATAAAGAGTTCAATAATAATTTCAGCATACTGTCAAGTTAATCCTTTATAAATTTTTAAAAAAAATATTTTCATGTTGTCTATTTATGTGATAGTAATTTGTGTGTTCATGCAATTTCGTTAATTCATGTCATTAAAAACATTTATACTATGAAGTTTTGAAAAAATTTTCATTGATGTAAATAATGAATTAATTTTCGGACGTGAAATTAACGTGTTATAAATTGAGAAGCTTTTTTTGTGATTTAATTATGTGTTTTCTAGCTTTGACTAGTAACGGCTAGTATTTTTTACCCGCCTTCGTCCAAGATAGATAAATGTAAGTTAATTTAACACTTTTTTCTTTCTTTTGGGCATACTTCTTGTAAAACCCACGAGCTGGGGATTTCACTGGTTTATGTTTTAAATGATGGATAATTTTCTGCTCAATATTTTTATTTTTTATAAATTTTCTGATTGGTATTAAAAGTTATAATTTGTGACATTTATCAAATTTGGATTATTGAGATTTTGTACACTTCCATGTATTTTGTCACTAACGACCCGGGTTTCGCCTATCGGCATCTTCAGGAATTCGAGCACACGAATGAACTCGAACTGACAGTCAGTCTGTTCGGTCAGCTCGAGTCCATTCGTGTGCTCGAATGCCTGAAGATGCCGAAAGGCGAAACCCGGGTCGTTAGTGACAAAATACATGGAAGTGTACAAAATCTCAATAATCCAAATTTGATATTGAAATTCCATCAAGCACCCTCAGACAATGTCTTAAATTATGTGACATTTATATTGTAACATTTATCAACGCTAAGCAAATTCAACGCAAATTGAGTTGTTATGACGAAATGACGGATTATTTTGCTATGCCACTATTTGCTATTATTTTTTCTGTTGCTTTTCACCGGGATGTTAGAAATACAGTATTTTCAGTTTAAGGTTAAGAGTTAAATGTTGAGGGTTGAAAGATGAAAATAGTACAATTGACCACATAATGGCAGCCACAATGACATGTGAAAATTTCATTTCGCCATTGCACACCGTTTGGGAGGAGTTCTTGTGACCGACAGACAAACAAATATACATATTTCTACATGTATTTCCTGATATCTATACATTAGAGATATCGTCGAACTGGAATGCCAAACTCTTTACTTTACAAACTTTAATATATACAATACTTCCCTCCAGAGGAGCTTCAAATAAAAATAATAATTACTCAAAGTGATCTTACATTTATTTAGTGATAATAAACAAAACGTTTTTTTTAATTAACATCATTGTTTATTTGGTCATTAGATTTTTGTTTTTGCAAGTTTTTGGATGAGCAAAATAAACTTAAAATTGGCATTAACATCTCGTTATAACTATTGATTAATTTTGAAAACTAAAGATAAAAAGAATATTAAAATTTTTAAAATAAAAATAAACAATTTTAAAACTTGTGTTATTATTGTATTGAATATTCGCTTCGCGATACTTTCAAAAAAATCAGATATCATACAAATTCTTTCGATTCTAAGAACAGCGACAGAGCTAGTCAGAATGCAGTAACAGTATAAAATTGTTTGACTTTGGTATGACAGTTGTTTAAATAAAATAAAAAAAGAAATCCTTTTTAACATTTTGAATGGAGCGTTCAATAAATTTAACTTATTTGCAATTTTATATATCGAGGGTGTTCAAAGAATTAAAAAATGATTTAATGATTGTATCTCATTTTAAAGACAGAGTAGGTCCCAGCCAAATGATGTGAATTATCAAAATATATTAACGACTTTTTGGAAGGGTAACATCATTTAACGTTGGTTTTAGGTTTAAAATTCTGACCCCACCACTTGATGTAAGTCACTATTATATCGACACTACCTACGTATAATACCGTATCTGAAAATATGAAAATTTACAATAGTGCATTTCAAAGATTCATAACGCAACTCACCGTATAATGTTTTTGATAAAAACAGTTTTTTCTCTCTCCTGAACAATTTCAATTTTTTCGGGTTACATCAATTAGCCAAAATACCATTGATATGTTAAGTTTACTACACAACGAAATAATAAAAATACGAACATAAAAAAATGCTATCAATTATAAATAATATAACGTTACTTTTAGATAGTCATATGAAATATCATTATTAATGTATACCCTTGTATAACTTTCGTGTAAAGTTTTGGTTCGCAAAGTTATGAGCTTTGCACTCCTGAACCGATGATATGAGTTAGTTTGGTGTGGAAAAACTTCTGAATGTAGCAAAATTATTAACTTTTACCTGTTATGCTTCGTCATCACGGCGTGTTTTTTTGTTACTTTTGGTTAATGACTGCTCAAATTTCATAATATCGATAGTATATTGGCCAATTGATTTTACCATCAAAATTGAAATTGTTCAGGAGAGAGAAAAAACTGTTTTTATCAACAACATTATACGGTGAGTTGCGTTGTGAATCTTTGAAATACACTCCTGTAAATTCTCATGTTTTCAGATACTTTATCATACGTAGGGAGTATTGATTTAATAATGGCTTACATCAAGAAGATGGGTCAGAATTTTTAAACCTAAAACCAATGCAAAATCATTTTTCCCTTCCAAAAAGTGGTCAATTTATTTTTCTAATTTACATGCTCTGTCGTCTTTAAAATGATACTTAATAATTAACTCATTTTCGTATTTTTTGAGAATTATATCAATTGACCAAAACACTGTTGATATATAGGATTGTATTTATATATTATATGAAAACAAATTTCGTGCTTTTGCATCTGTTATTACGGACAACATTACAATCATTATTTATTTAAAAAAAAAATAACCTTGCAATATAGTTAGTCTGAAATGCTTCTTTAAGAAGTGAAACGCTTTGCATTAGTAAGACAGTCAGTGAAATAAGTAAGTTATTAATTTTAATTTTATATTAAAGCTCTTATTCCTCTTTTATTGACAATATCAGAATGTATGCATGCGAAGAATTTTTGAAGATCCCCAAAATCGCACCTTGTTTCTTTCCTTGTATCCTTTAGTTTACGGAATATTTCCGATGAAAATAGCTGGATAACTTTTCGCAACGCTAGAACCCCGATGGAGGAAATAGATGCAATGAGAGTTAAGGGGTTTGCAGAATTGATGCATGCCCACTGTCATAGTAATGGGCTTCCTGGCCCATTTTTTAATTTCCGATAACCTCTCAAAGTTCAACTATATATACTCTAAGCTTAGAGTATGAATTTAGAAGCCGTTTTTGGTAACTGTATTTTCAATTCATTAGATATAACACAATCATAATAAAAAGCATTGTGAAAAATACTTTCGATATACTGTAAACTCTTTTTTATTTGTTATTCAGTGTTAGTTTAAGCCTTGTATTGTATTTTTCAATCATCTGTGCTGCCAATGTGAAGCGAACAAGCCCCGAAATGAATGTTTCAACAACCATTTTTGCGAGTAAGTAAGCGAGTGGATAAGCCTATACAGTATACACATATTAAGGTGAGTCTTTGTAAAACAGTTGTCCATTTTAAATGGCAAAACAGGGAAAGAAAGATTTCAATCATCATGCCACCAATATCCTTGGATACAAATGTATCAGAGCCGTAAAAAAAAAAAATGTGCTATTTTAAAAAATAAAACACAATTTGTTTGTACAAACAAATTGTGTTTTATTTTTTAAAATATAATGTCTTTCCACCAAGAATTGACAGTTAACACCTTAAAAGTAGTTTGTGCTATAATTCTGTTTATTGAAGTGCTTTTGGATTAGAGGTCTGCACGCGCTGAAATTTCATAAAATTTCCCGGTCCAAGCCCGTCATCTTCAGGCAAGGCCTGAGCCTGAGTCCCAATATCACACTTGTTACCCGAACCCGACCCGAAGCCCAGATTTGTTTCTCTCAGCCTGAAAAAAGCCTGATTTTTTAAAATATAGTAATTCATTTATACTTTTCAAAAAATACATGTTATTATTTCCATATTTCCAATGATATTCATAGCACATGTGAAATAAATTATTTAAGTTATGAATACTATTGCCTTATGACTGACTCATGATCCCAACATTTTATGGTGCGTACACGAATAAATCAGAAGAGTTTGCCGAGATGTCGCTAGTTGTACGTATTTGATTCTTTTTTTTAGATTTGGGATTAAAATTATTTTTTTCAGAAGCATTAACGGGTGTGCGTACAACAACTCACCAAAGTTTGATCGAAATCGGAATAGTGGACCCGGGTTTCCTTTCGTCAAATTACATCCCGTCGAAGCCCACAATGCTATTATAATTGTAAAATCACTGGTAATTCGAATAGTAGTTGGAAAGCGGCAATTCGCCACTCTGTTAATGTGTTGTTTAGAAAATAAGGATTAAGGCGATTCTCGAAATGTTGACTCAGGTATCAGTGTGGATCCTAGACATATAATATTTTATCTCGTAAATAATATTTGTCGTATTTGTATCTTCTATATAAACGTTAGACACAGTTTACTGTCTGTCAGTTCGAGTCCATTCGTGCGCTCGAATGCCTGAAAATGCCGAAAGGCGAAACCCGGATCGTTAGTGACAAAATACATGGAAGTGTACAAAATTTCAATAATCCAAATTTAAACATTCATTTATATATATATATATATATATATATATAGATATATATATATATATAGAGTGAGTGGCAATATTTACCAGGTATTTAAAAAAATTTGATTGTGGATTGTTTTATTTGATGTATTTGTCATTTGTGTGATTAACATAGTTCTTGAACAGCGCGAAAGTGGTTGAAAAAAGTATATGTTTCATTTTTTAAAATATAATGCCACTACACTTTGACATTTAATTGACAGTTAATACCTTAAAAGTTTTTTTTAGGATAAAATTAATTGATTCAATATAAGTGATTCCAACTAGACGCCTCATGTATACAATTTTTATTTTAAGGCCCATGGTATGATGACTGAATATACTTAAATTATAATTGTTTTTACTATGTCCGCATATGAGCTTCTAATGGAGGTATCTGAATAGAAGTTTTCCATGAAAACTGCTTGTTACGCAATTGCTAAACTTTTCTTTTTTTGACGAAAGTAGAGATAGAAGGATAGGGCTAGGACAGGACTAGTGGTAAACTAATCGCTTTCACTACGTTCCGTTTTTCACAATCGGATGGGTGGGAGTGAGTTTTTAATCATCACAAACATTCATGACTACGAACAGAAATCTATAAATCTATTGAAAGATCAATTTATGACTGACGGGGCCGAGAATTGAACTCGAGACATCCGTAACCGCAGCCAACGACGTTACCAACTGCGCCACGGACGCCGACTACAATTAATAATTTTAAAATATGAAAAACAATTATTTTATTTATAAGGGAACTAATTTTTCCTATTTCGACTAACAATCAATACAGAAATCTCCAATTTTATGTGGCTTATTTTACGTGGCTTAAATATACAGAATTGATAATTTATATCTACTCGTGAAAATTTTTTACAGCCTCATGAATTTGAAATGTCACCTAAGTACTGGAGATATGCAAAGGAAATGTGTTGAGACGATGTAGAATAAATTTCCTCAGTCGCCTTTCCCACAAAATCGAACAATCAAAAAGGTTTTAAAAATAGAGCAAAATTTGTTTTTTACTATTACGAAATTTTTATAATCAGCAAAAAAATGTATTGCATCTTCGTGAATCGAAGAAGCCATCAATTAATTCTCGAAGTAGTGCAGAGAAAAATACTTAGAAAAGGTTTACAGGACTCAAATTCAGCTTTAAAGCTTTAAAAAGAATATATACAACGGTGAGACTTAATAACTAAATAATCTCAACTGTGGAAAGGAAAAAGCACCTAACCCATACCAAAAATTATTGTGTATAACTCGCACAAAACTTGCTAATACACTATATTTATATATAATATATCGACTGTAGAAAGGCAAAAGGACTTATCCTTGTGTCTTTTCAAAATATTTTTTTTGTTCGTTAATCACAATGTATACAATTTAATACATGTTTTGTTTGGGCTATACCAGTGTTTCCCAACCTTATTTGTAACATGCCCCACTTCAACGATTCAAAAATTTCCACGCCCCCACCGTCAAATTTTTAATTACCTAAGAAATTCTAAAAAAAAAATTATTTGCTTCAAATAAAAATTGCATATGTGCAATTTATACTATTTTTATTTAATTTTCATAAATAAACAGTATGTTGCATTACTACTCGAAAAAAAGTGCGAATTTTTGTGTGGGTACTAATTTGGTCAATTTTAATCGTAAATCTCCACGGTTTGTAATATCAAAACGATTTCGAAAACAAATCATTTACAGCGCTAAAACCATAATATGCTTAAATATGATGATGGGAATGGCAACAGTGATTTTCTTGCTAAATTTATCATAATCGGGAATTTTGTTTCTGTCTCGACACAAAACCACGCCATTGTATTTTTTAAGTTGAATAATGGAAGTGGTACGTAAAGTATGAACATGTGGAAGTAGTAAAAATGAATTGTGTTTTACTTTTTTAAATAGTTTGAATAGTGCTTTAAAAGATTCATCAATTTGCAATTCTAAAAGTTCTTCTTGACACTTCATGTCCAAATCAATTATGTCTATCAACATTTGTTGAGTTATCCAAGATGGGAAAGAAATTTCTTTTAAATCTAAATATCTGTCATTTAAATCACTAGCCACTAAACACTAGTACAAATATAACGGTGCCGCCATCATATTCTCGAAAAGTCAGGGTTGCAGTATATTTTTTTTTCGATAATGCGTTTTTTGACATCATGTAACACATATTAATGATTTGCTCATTGCCCTCCCAAGACATTCAAATTGCCCCTGGTGGGGCGTACACCCCGCGTTGGGAAACACTGGGCTATACAGAATATTTTTTCTGTGTGCGTTACGTCCTTTTGCTTTCAACAGTCGATGTATATTTGCACCGGTGTAGAATTGTATTTTCTTTAAATATAACAAAATTGTTACTTTGAAAATATCTCGGAATTTTAAACGTAGCACCATCATTTTCATAAATTATTACATGACATTTTGTAAACGTCATGTGAATTCGAGGGTGATTCTAATTAAATTAATATTTAAACATGTATTTCAAACCATGACGAATATAAACAATTAAAACATTGGGAAGGCAGGAAACAAGACAGGGAAACAACGATATCACAAGTTAATTGCATTAGTTGCGTTGGGAATAATTGACAAAGCCTGGCCTAAAGGTTGTGAGGTATATGAACAAGTTGCGGGAGGATGTGATTCACATGGAGGAATTTATCATTGGAGTGTGAAATTTGCGAAGCCTTGCTGAACCCAGTCTACTTGTATATCTGTGTGGTATGTATATGTATGCGTTTTACTGGACGGGAAATTTTCCATCGTGCGCATTGGAAAATTCAACATACCACCCAAGCATACGGTCGAGTTCAGTGGCGGTAATACGTTTATGCAGTCGTGTGAAGTACGGCAAAAAGATTTATTGATTGTTATATTAATTGAAAAGCATAATAAGAAACAATTCTAGCTCAGATTTACTTTCAATGGGAGTAGATGGGACACTGTTCGCTGTTAATAAACAATATAACATAATACAAAATAAATATTAAGGCGTAAATCTGGCTCTCATTTTTAAGTCGCATATATAGTCATGATAAGTATATGAATCAAATAATCAATGTTCATTAGTATTTAGTTTAAAACTTTTTAGCATTTTTTGCTACAATTTTTGAAAAAAGTGACAAATATGCACATCGAATCCAGGGCTATTTTTATTATCACGGGATTTCTGGATTCGGAATTTGTCAATCCCGGGATTAGTCAATATGTGTAATTTTTAAAATTGTGTGTTAATCATTACTTCAATTGGAATGGATACTTAATTTATTATTTTTTTTGGGCAGTGGAATGGTTTTTTTATTGATTTTGAATCAGACTGCCATTTACAAAAAATGATAAAAAAACATACTTGATGATCAAAATATGTCTATACTTTATTATATTTGTTGCATTATTGACGATGGTTTTATTCTATACTAGTGAGTACCCGGCATGCCATGCAATGCCACTCAAAGAAAGAAAGTGTTTATGTTTTAATTCTGTTTATTGAAGTGCTTTTGGACATACAATATTTTTTGTTTTTCTGTGTCGTGCGTACACGAATAAAACAGAATGGTTTTTGAGATGTCGCTATTTGTACGAATTTGATTCTTTATTTTAGATTTTTTTTAAATTTTTGATCTATCAGGATTGTAAGATTGATTTTTATGTATAATAAGTCCTACTGTAAGATAAAAATTAAAATGTCGAGAGTCAGGCTCGGACCGAACCGGGCCTGATAGTACTATAATAATATCCTTTGCGCAAGTGCAAGCAATACCTTGACAAAGTTTTATCGGAATTGGGTGAACGGTATGGCAGTGCATAAGTTACGAACAAACCCAGATTAATTTTTATATATGAGATTGTCTTCCATTTCAAATTGGTTAAAACGGCTGTTACGAAATATGAAAAGAAGGGAGGCCACAATAAATTTATATCAATTATGTGTATTATAAAAAGTACTCACATGAACAAATCCAGGTAAATACACGTAGTTAATCAGGAAGTTTTAATTTGATATTTGAAATATTTTTGGCATTTACAGTGAATCCTGAAATCCCGGGATTACGGGATTGAATAATTGACCAGGATGCCGGGATTGTAAACCCTAGTGACAACGACTATTTTTCATAATCGAATTAAAAAAAATTAAAGATAATTCAAGCTTGCTAAGAAAAATAAAATTAGGCAATTTTTCATAAAATACTAAATTTGAATATACAACTTGATAATATTATATATAATGTTGAACTGTTAACTGCTTTTTGGTTTTGAAAAGCAATCAATATCCGTTTTCATGTAAGAGAAGCAATAAAGAATCAATTATAAAATTTCAGTTGATGTTCAATAGCTCTCACCTAACCATGTTTTGCATTACTTGACAACACAACTTTTACAAAGGAAAAGTTTTATATTTTAAGTCAAACCTCTGTCATTGTTGGGAAATTCACACATATATTAATATTTTTATATCTGGATTTTTTTATAAGATATTCTACAATACCTCTAGGGAAACGGATGACATTGTATTTTTATTTATATAATTCGATAAATCTTTCATATTTTTTTTTTGTAAAATGAGATGAAAAAAATATATTTTCAGAATTTCACAGAAGCACTTAAATTAGGTTATGTATGCAAAAACTGCTAACGTTCGTATAATAACTGCTAGAATATAAAAAAAAGAGAATATTTTTAAGAAGCTAAGTATCTAATTTAAATATGTCCAATTCTTTATTAATCAACTGATAATTTTAAGTTGAGATGTCTTTTTCAATTTTTTTTCTCCATGTCCACCTACAATGTGGAGTATATGGTCTTCTAACGGAGGTATCTTAACAGAATTTTTCTACGAGAACTGCTTGTTAATCAATTGCGCAACCTCTCTTTTTTCGAAGAGAGTAGGAATAGAAGGATAGGGCTAGAACAGGACTAGTGGTTAGCTAATCGCTCTCGCTACGCCCCGTGAGTATGGGATGGGTGTGATGGAGGACTCAGACTACGAACAGTAATCCATAGATCGATTGAAAATCAATCTATGAAAACCGTCCTCACAGGGCATTGAACCCGAGACATCCGTAACCGTAGCCAGCGACGCTACTAACTGCGCCACGGACGCCGACTTGATACGTCAATACTTGATTTAATTAAAAGAAAATGCTATTGCCAATCGTCTTATTGAAAATATCATGGTTTTAATAACTATTAAAGAAAGGATATACCACCGCGTCAATAATACAAGTCTTTCCATGAATAGTTAAATCTGAACCCTTTAATTTGATATAGAAAATTAATTTTAATATAACAACCGCTGGATTAATCGAAAACGATAATCGTTAAAGTGGGTGAGGTTATCATTATATTTTCATTAAATCTTACACTAGAGGTTAATTTTTGTTTCCCTTTATTAATACGGCAAGTCATTGTGTAAACCCACGGACTTAACTTACTGTTTTACATTCCTATACATAAAATATTACATGACGTCCTATATATTTAATTACTACAATGATATGGTCTTTTTCTTATCGATAATAGTTACTGGATAATATTCTTTAGAGACAAGGTTTCTATAAAAACGACTTTTTCACAAGCAGGAAGAAAAAAACAGTTGATTCAACGTATTAAATACATTCAGTTTTTTTATGTTTTGTTAACCCTTCCGTATTCATGTTGTAACGGTGAGATACTTCGGCCTTTAAACATTTAATTTATCAAATTTGAGTTATTGAGATTTTGTACACTTCCATATATTTTGTCACTAATATTTGATATTGAAGTTCCATCAAGCACCCTCAGTCGATGTCTTAAATTATTTAATTTATCTGTGAAATAGGTCATAGAAAAATTGAAATTTTTTAAATAAAATAGTTCTACATATAATTGAAAACTAAAAATAAATTATAGTTTACGTCTTCTTTGTATAATTAATCCTAATTTGAAAACCTCGTAAATTTAACCATCGAAAAATACAAAATTATAGTATATTATAGTAACAATCTGAGATTCATGACTTTTCTCTTTGTATTTAAATGATTTTAAATCAACAAAAAAACCATTCCCGTATGTAAAAAAAATATTTAATCATATATACACTACAACTGAAGCAATAATGGAAACAAATTAAATTTTAAATGTATTACAACTCATGAAATTACACTTAATGACCAATCCCGGGATCCTGGGATTGAGAAATTCTGAATCGCGAAATCCCGGGATCGTAAAAAGGGTCCAGGATTGGATGCTCTAGCACTAATATTACGAGCTAATTTTCAAATTCTTGTTGTAGGCATGATTTGAAGCATGGGATGCGACTATGAATATATCTAATAAATTAGCAATGAGATTTACCATTATAGTTGCTTGATAAAAGCCCCCTTGGGTCCACCACTGGCCAAGTTACCTACAGAGTTTATCTAATTAATTGCCCTACATTGAAGACATAGGTAATTTTTCAAAGCCCTTGTTAGGTTCCGTGCTTTTCCTATTGAACAGATTGATCGCCTGTCGGTGTGGTTTGGAAAAGGTTTTTTTCCCTCCATAAAGGCTTTATTTCCGCTAAAAAAATGTTTAGCTGGTCAAGAATTCAAATTTAGGCTTTTGAATTTTAAAGTATAATCTTTTCCATGTTAGTTTATTTTGTGGCTAGATAAAAATAATGTTGTGTAATTAATTTAAAAATTGTTAATCTACAGACATCGTTATCAAGTATTTTATTTAGGAGTGAGCAGTCGTTCAAAAAAAGTCGACTCAAATTACGACTAACAAAAGTCTAATTTTGTCAGGTTTTGTTCTTAAAATCCTATTTATGTGTAATTGGTCTTCAAATTAAACACCAACCAATCAAACCGGCAAATAGCCAATTTTTTCATATTGTACATATAAATGTATATTGGAGGATAAAAAGACATTATAAACATTAATAAAAATGAAAATTAATTAACGCAAAAATGCGAAAATGCACTTTATAGAAAAAGTAGTCTTATTCACTCGTTTTTACACAACTCCGACTCCGTAGTTCTGATTTTATTCCCAAAAAGAAAGAATTTATATTGAACAAAAAAAAAATTTTTAAATTATAATTATAAATAATTTCAGTTATAATGAACAATTTATTGATTTTAAAATTAAAATTATGTACAAATCCAAAGATCATAAAAAGTTTCCGGGATGCCTTAATTCTCGTATCAGTACACTTCGTAGATATAGAGTGAATTAATATTACTTTATAAATAATTGTTATATTAAAAGAACAAAATGTTGGTCTTTTGTAATCTTTCTATGCGTCTCTTGAAACACTTAATTGTATTTGATTATTTGAAATATATAAATAGCTTTTTTTGATTAATTTCAAATAGTCATAATATAATAATTATTCAAAGTAAATTTAAGAACATTGTTTAAAGTTGTAAACACCTTCAAATCTAAGTTATAAAAGTTAGCGATTGGTAACTAGGGAAGTAGTGAAACCAATATACGTAGTAAAGGTACGAGATGTCTTATTAACACTATAATAGTTCAAATGAAGAAGTTTCACAAAATTAATATTAATTGTGGTTATAGAATAAGTAGGTCACTAGCAAAAGTTTTTTAACGAGCATTTTGATTTTCGATTGCTGATATTTCAAACAATATATGAATCTGTAACAAATGTACATGCCACCGTTCAGAGAATAAGCAAATGTATATATATAAAAATGAATGTTTCTTTCTTTGCTAATCCTCTATGCGTTCCTTTACCATTCATCCGATTTCGATGAAATTTTCATGAGTTGTTGTGAGGTGTCGTGATCGAACACCCATGAAAGTTTCTGAAGAAGAAAATTTAAATCTAAAATCTTAAAAAATAATCAAAAACGTACAACTAGCGACATCTCGGAAAACAAAAATATTGTGTATCCAAAAATGTTAAAACACAATTCTTTGAGTGGCATTCTTCAATTTATAAATTTTTCTATACATTTTTCTATAAAGTATGCTGCTGAAGATACTTTGCACATTGAGAAAATATTTAAAATACTCGGTGGTTAATGTTTACACAATAAGAAGTACAGCTGTTTATATTGAAATACAATTTTGCATATTTATAGTAGTATTATGTGTTATTATATATTTATTTAACAGTACATAGAAATACAATTATTTATGGGTGTGCAAAAAGATGCTATGATGTTGTTTATTGTTAAGCCTTTGTAAAAAGACGCTTCAAATTAAATTGAAAAAAAAAATTAACAAAAGGAATAGATTTGCCCAAATGTCTCAAATAAATGTCGACATTTTTTGTGAATTTCTTTGATTATTTTGTTGCAAATTCTTAAAAAAACGGCAAATCCGGTTACGTTGTTTAAATGAAATTGTGAAATATGTAAAAGCTGTATATTTTAAGATCTTAAAGAACAATAATCAACGAATTATTGTTTTGATGAAAAAACTGACCCAATTTTCTATTTATGGCTAGCCCAGGGAAAATTGATTTGTTCTGAATAATACGATATCGGTTTAGTTGTAATGATAAAAAAACATTTATAGTTGTATCAATGATTTCAAATTTCCAAAAAAATAAAGGGAAAATATGGTGGTTGATTTGAATGAGCGTGAAAATGGATTGTTTAATAAAACAATACGCGAATGACGTTTTGAATCCATGAAAATTGATAACAATCAAAACCACAAACCTTGTATTGAATAAAAATAGAGATTTCAGCTTATTGATTTTTGGATTTTATTCTAGCACGATCCACAAAAATATATAATTCCATGCGTGATAATTTTTGAACGAATAAACATTGTCAAACGTGTTGAAATGGAAAACAAAACAAAAGTGTGACAACTCAGTCTAAAAAATAGTTTCTCCTAAAGAAAAGTGTGTATCAAAAATTATCGTTATAAATTCATGCATTATATTTTAATGATGAAATCAATTTAAAGAGACTTGAAATTGGTCTTTTTTGGTAGGTTAGGAATCGTTTCTTATGAAACTGTGTTATTACAGAGATTTTATGTAACAATGTATCAAATGTTGAGCTGCTGACATCCAGTGAAGTATTATTAATTGTTGTACGCGATGTCTGATGATATTGCGCGATCTGCCGTGATTATGCTTCTGCCCTTGTAATGCCATTTCATCTGGGCTACCATTCGTATTGGTTCTTTCCCCACAGTACTCCTCCAGAAAATAAGAGGTAATTTCGTTAGGTTAGGTTAGGTCTTCTTACGGACTGCATATAGTCTCCTAATGTAGGTATTTTAACAGAATTTTTCTATGAGAACTGTTTGGTACTCAGTTGCTCAACCTCTCTTTTTTCGAAGGTAGTAGGGATAGAAGGATAGGGCTAGAACAGGACTGGTAGTTAGGTAATCGCTCTCGCTACGCCCCGTGAGGATCAGATGGGTGGATGAGGAGGGAGTTTTAGTCATCACAAACTCTCAGACCACGAACGGAAATCCATAAATCGATTTAGAGATCAATATATGGAAACTGTCCCCACCGGGAACCGTAGCCATAGCCAACGACGTTACCAACTACGCCACGGACGCAGCCATAAAACTACGTGCCAACAAATATTAATTGTTTATTTCATGAACAAAACTGGTTTCACTCAAGTTGAAAGCATTTTTAATTGAACGAAACCGATACTACTCCTTTGGCTGACGTTGTAATAATTAGACTAACAATAATCAAGGACTTCTAGAGCTATTATGAATACCTTACTATCGTTAACCTCAATATTACGTAGTGTTTTCAACAAATTACTAGTTCAATTAATAAATTCTCGACAATATACGAAGAAATTCAACAAACAACTCCAACGTAATCATCTCTATTAAAAGTTTACTACAAATTCTAGAAAATTCATTACAAAACGCATTAACGACATTTTGGTACAAGGGTGACTAGTAAGGGTTTCCCGAAAAAGTTTGGGGGGTCATTTTAGTATGCTTACGAAGCCTCAACCATTCCAAGTAGGCATTAATTTATTTTAAAATTGAACTATAAATATGCTTTGCAGATCTTATGATTTTTGTACCAGCCTATAAGCGAGATTGAATTCTAGCATCAACACAGGAAGTCGAAAAGAAAACTAGTCGATGGTATGATCAAAAAACAATTTTTTTTGCAATGTAAATAAGTAAATAAAACACAATTTGTTTTGTACAACTTGAGGTAGTATAAAACACATGCTGTTTTATTTTTGAAAATACAATGCTTTTCAATCAAGAATTGATAAGGATGTAACTAAGAATTAAAAATATTTTTTTGATAAAACATGCATTATTTTAGTAAAAATTTTCGATCGTATTTTTTTACATTTATAAGAAATATTAAATAAAGATGTTTGATGAAGAAAGGCTAGGAATTAATAAATTAAAATAAATATTCATTTAAATTCAAAAATGACTACTTTTTTTATCTCGATTGCGTTGTGGAAGGCTGAAGAACAAAAAATTCGCTGCACATTATGAAGAACTAATCGCACATTAAATAGACTCCTTACTTAGAATATTTGAACTTGTTTCTCATTATCTAGGCCAGTGTTCCACAACCGGTGTGCCACGGCACACCAGTGCATCGTGAGACGATCGCAAGTGTGCTGCGATACAGTGCGTCCAAAATGAGAAAAGATCGAGTATTTTGAAATTATATAAATAATACACATGATCAAATCAAAATTTTTTTGAAAAAGTATCAATCACGATTGTTTCACACAGAAATACGTCGGTTGTCCCGAGGCAAAGTTACGGTAAGATTTTTTCAACTTTGCTATGTGACCATTTAATTTTTACTCTATCAAAACATACCAGAATTCTATCAATTCTTTAAAAATAATCATTGTATGAACTTGCCGTACTGCCGGTATCTTTGAAAATCTGAATGAACTAAAAAAAATGGTCGAAATTAATGTTGATATGCTCTGATAAATAAAACGGGTTCAAATAGAAACTAAAATAGTGATAAAGTCAAAGGAGTTTAATTGGTTTTCATTAAAAATAGTATTAGCTACTATTTAAAATTCATCTAATAAGAGCAAATTAATAGATTGTAAGTTCTGCTTATGAAATTTACATATTTAGGCATATGGTGTGCCGCGAAATGTTAATGAATACTTAAGTGTGCCGTGGGTGAGAAGAGGTTGTGGAGCACTGACCTAGGAATCCAACGGCGATGACATGTCTATATAATATTTTAACTATGCCCCATAATTAGTTTTCAAATTAATTTTTCATACAATCCTATCTGCGATGTTATAAATTATGTTTGTTTAGTAATAGGATGGTCAAAAAAACAAAATTTTATAATAATTTAATTTGTTTGAATGTGAAATATTTTATATTTAAAAACACTGTACAAAACATTAATTAAAAAATCACGATAGAACAATTGAAGCATGTAGACCAGAGGTCTGCACGGGTCCAGGCCTTTACAAGACCAAGAATGAATTTATTTTTCAGAAAAATATTTCGGACAGTGTTCAGGTCATAGTCAGCCTATTTAAGTCAATACTATTTATAACATAAGTATTTTTTCCTGTGTGTTATGTATCATAATTTTCAGCAGGGATCGATCCACTGCTGGGTGAACGCCTCTCTCAGCTCCTTCCACTCTTCTCGGTTCCTAGCTTTACGCTGCCACGTACTTCTTCCAAACCTGCCAAGTTCGTCAATTCAGCGGGTTTTGGAACGCCCCTGAGGCCGTTTAGTGTCCCTCGGTTACCAATGAATGACTGCATTTGTCCAGCGGTTGTCCGTTCACCGTGCGACATGTCCGGCCCACCGTTATGTCCGTGTTATGTCCGAAATAATATTATATAGTTTGAAAATAATACACGAATTTCTGTATTGTAAAATATCGGGCTTTTTTCGTACTGAAAAAAATAAATCTGGGATTCGGGTAACAAGTGTGATATTGAGACTCGGGGTCAAACCGGGCAGAGCCTGAAGATGTTGAGCTCGACCGGGTGATTTTATAAAATCTCGGTCCGTGCAGACCTATAATATAGATAAACAATTATTAAAATACGAAACTATGGTTTTATATTTCCGCATAAGTAAATAAACATAAGTTGTTTTTGTACTATAACTAGACGAAATATATACTTTTGCCACAAATACACGAGGGCTTTCGAAATACGATGCGATTTTTTTATCTTAGATGCATGATTTTTTTTCTGAATCTATACTATCTATACTAAACTCACCAAACAATAAAAGCATGTTAAGTTTATACAATTCAAATAAATCACCAAGCGGTATTATTGTATGACTATAATAATGTTAAAACAAAACTATAATTACATCAACAATATTATGGTATTGTTTTATTTTGAAAAATTAATTACTTTTATTGTATTAATGATTTTATTTAGTAACCCTGTACTTCGAATATAATATAATATGAAGGGCAAATGTCAAATCAAAATATGTGACTTGTCAAACTTTATGAATAAATAAAATAGTTTTACCTTTGCAAATAATTATGCAAAATGTACATAATTGTGGTTGCAAACTAATTCACTTGAATATTATGTTTTATGTTTCATTTCGTATATTCTCATGGCTTTTTTACTTATAAATTCTTATGTTTGCAGATACGGGATTATACAAAGGGAGTGTCGGTATAATAGTGGCTTACATCAAGTGGCCGGGTTAGAATTTTTAAACCTAAAACCAACGTAAAATGAAAATTTGAATTGTTGAGATTTTGTATATTTCCATGTGTTTTGTCACTAACGACCCGGGTTTCACCTTTCGGCATCTTCAGGCATTCGAGCACACAAATGGACTCGAATTGACATACAGTAAACAGTAATTAACGTTTATATACGAGATTGACTGAACTCTACAGTAAATACAAATATCGTGTTGCTGTATCTGAAAATTTAAATAATATTTTGTTGTATTTGTATCTTGTATATAAACGTTACATACTGTGTACTGTCTGTCAATTCGAGTGCATTCGTGTAATCGAATGCTTGAAGATGCCGAAAGGCGAAACTCGAGTCGTTAGTGGCAAAATACATGGAAATGTACAAAATATCAACAGTTAAAATTTGAAATTGAAACTCCATCAAGCATCCTCAGTCGGTGTCTTTAAAGTAAAACGAAAAATGATGTTTCCTTTTCAAAAAACGTCGTCAAATTATTTTTCTAATTTACATAATTTTGCTGAGGCCTGCTCTGTCGTCTTTAAAATGAGATTCAATCATTGACTCATTTTCGTATTTTTTGAGGGTTTCATCAATTGGCCAAAACACGATTGATTATACTTTCTTCTGCACATGGCTTTAAAACTGTATAATTATCAGGCTGTTCTTATATCACAAATCAAGAGTAGACAAAAACCGTTTGCTGTATAATTTATGTACACCGAATCAACATAACAGAATCTAGCAACCTGTTTGTTAAAATTCAAATGCAATCGATGACTGTAAAGAAAACAAAATACGTAATATATTATTTACCAACAGTTTGAGGTTTGTGTAGTTGCACAGATACACATCGCTGAGGGATTTTCTGAACATACCCTTTGAACAGACCGCTTCTAATTTCAGTTTTAATGTTAATAACATTAAATTAAATTAATAATTTACCACGTATGTAACAATGGCACGTATCAAACAAACATTGTATGACTTTTAGGGTGATAACTGTAAATTCTTGGTGGAAAGGCATTATATTTAAAAAAAATAAAACACTATTTTTTGTACTACTTTCACATGTTGGTTTTGCTCATCATGAGCAATATCAATTGGCTATTTATACAGAATTGAATGTTGACAATTACAAATTTATATAAAACAGTTGGTTCGTAAGGCAAGAATTTTCAGGTAATCAAACAAATTATGTATAAACGAAATTAAATAGTCTACAATTAAACTGTTAAAACATTAACTGAGAAAATTTTTAATGAGTTTGAATAATAAATGCGTCAATATTCATTAAGCAAAAAAGTATATTGGGAAATTCTTAAAAGAAATTAAAAAACCATTTAAAAATAGTAGAATATTTAAAAATTAATAAGCATTAAAACTAAACAGCCATGATAAATGGGGAACGAAGATCAGTCAAGAGCATCCAGTGATGAGCGAAACCTGTCCTGATCATTATAAACACGTAGAAGTAGTAGAAAAAAAATTGTGTTTTATTTTTTACGTGAAATTCTTTTTTTTTCAGTCATTTTTTTCACTGGTGAGGGTTGCGACCCCCGCTTACTGCAATAGTTTCGTTTCCCTTGACTATTGTACACCACCTGGTCCTGTACTTCGCTGATCTAAGCACCATCAGTAAGAAGAGGCCCGTGTAATCATTCACCTGGTCTTCTTTTGTCTTCGATCTTTCCTGCGACGATGAATCACTCAAGACTGTCAGCAGTATTGCAGGCGATATGGCCAAAAAAGCCATGTAGGCATCTTGTATATACGTTTGAGAGTCTATCATGGTTTTGTAACTCGTTCAAAATAGATACGTTTGTGCGTTTCAACGTCCATATATACTTATATCATTTGTTATTAATATGTTTTGCTTGTTTGAGTATTGTAAAAATGCGTATTAGGCTAGATATCTATTTCAGCCACTTCAATTTTTCTCCTGAAGGTCGAATGAAAGTCGTAAACATGTATTCTAGGGCCTTGGGTGAAAGAACATAGGAAGTTTGAAGAGTCATATTTTACCCAGAATTCATTCAAATGTTTTCTTTGAGTTTATTACTGCCCCAGTTGAATGGTAAAGAATTTTCTTTTTTTAATTTTTCAAGTAGGTAGTATGAAAAGTAATAAGTTTTCAGAATTTGCGAATAATTTTATTTAAAGAAACCTCAAATATTATTAAAATAATCGTATGGAAATACTCCATCTAGTAATAATAAAGGTTTGGAAATGAATATTAATTTTTGTGTCACATCCACCCTCTTTCCACGTCCAGTAAGAAAACATAATATGCCACTTTAGTAGTCTTGATTTTTAGTATGTATTTAACCTTCCCGTTTTCATGCTAAAAAATCTGTTGTGATATCATGCAGTCACATTACAGTATGAGTTTCTATTTCAAAAAGTGAAATATTGTTTTGTTTAGTATTAAGTAATTATTTTGTGTGTAAAACCTGAAACATATCGAGCTATGCGAAATTATCGAAAGACGCAAGAATCAAAATTCTTCATAGCAGAACAGGCTCGAGACGTGTTTCAGTGACGTTTGAAACAAAACGGTTGTATACGGTACGGTCATGCATTTCAGATTGTTACTATACGAATTGTTACTATACTATAATATTGTATTTTTCGATAGTAAAATTGACGAGGTTTTCAAATTATGATTAATAATACAAAGAAGACGTGAACTATAAGGTATTTTTAATTATATGTAACGATATTTCATTTGTATGACCTATTTCAGAGATAATTTAAAGGTTTAAAGGCTGAAGTAACTCATTGTTACACAATGAGTAAGGAAGGGTTAATATAAATAAAGAACTAGAGTTAATTTCTACATTACAATCTAAAATTGTACTATAGATTTAGTTTTGAAATGCTTTGTAACGAGAGGAAAAATTAACACCCATAATTACATAGAAGCTGAGTATAATTTTGATTTGTATTAATATAATTATGTAAGTGGAATTCTTTGAATGAAAAAAACCTTCAATTAACAAATTTCCATTTTGCCGGTAACGACCAGTTCCTAGAACAACACTTAACTTTTTCACCCATTGTATACTATCTTAAAAGACGCAAGATGCTTTAAATTTAATTTAAAGCTCGACACGGACATTCTTCCAAGCCTTCTAATCGATCAACCTATTAAAATATAGCAAAATCGATACCGGTAAATACCACCCAAAAGGTATGAAATACTTTGTACGAGTTTCTTAGAGATATTTAAAAAAAACATTTAAATTTAAAATTGAACTGATTTAGATAATTAATTTCTCAGAATAATGAACATGAGACCGAAAACAAGGATAAGGGAAATATTAAAGCCTGCTTCGATGGTGTTTTGGCCAATTGATGTAACTTTCAAAAAATACGTGTGAGTTAATGATTGGATCTCATTTTAAAGACGACAGAAGCAGATGACGTAGCTGCCAAATGAAGTACATTAAAAAAATAAATTGACCACCTTTTGGAAGGGAAACATCATTTTACATTGGTTATAGGTTTAAAGATTTTTACCCGGCCACTTGATGTGAGCCACTATGTTATCGACATTCCCTGCATATAATCCCGTATCTGCAAACATTAGAATTTACAAGAGTGCATTTTTAACATTTATAACGCAACTCAGCATATAAAAATTTCGATAAAAAAAGATTTTACTCTCTCCTGAATAATTTCAATTTCGACGGTTACATCAATTGCTCAAACCACCGTCAATATATAAGATAGCAAAAAAAAGAAATAACTTAACAAATTCGAGATGTTTTAATTAAAATATTGAATATCATAAAGATAATATAAGTGTGATTGTATCCGAAAACTTTTTGTTTTTTTTTTCGCAATCCATTTAATAAATTATACATATTTTGAAATTAATTTCCATGAAAATCTAGAATGACGTGCCAAGTAGGGCTTCCAATCTTAAGATCCCGATCAGTTAATCAGTCCCGTAATCCCGGGATCGTCTAATCATCAATCCCGGAATTTCGGGATTCATTGTGAATGAAATACTCCCTGATTAACTATACCGTGTACCTCGGTTAGTTTATGTACATACATTTTTATAATACATATATCTTTAATACATAATTATAATGTATTGTGATCTCCGTACTTTACATATTTCACTAGTTCCGTGGACAGGAAGAGATAATTTTGACAGTGATGTATTTTTTTGGATACTATTTTCATACAAAAATCAATTTTATCTAATCAAAAATATGAATTTACGCTTTATGACCAAACCCGGGATCATAAAAAGAGTTCAGAATTGAATTATATGGAACGTCAATTAATTGATGACAGTGTGGTCATAAAATAAAAACAAGTGCCATAAAGATTTAATAACTCAGAGTAATTTATTAAAAACAAAACAAGTTTTATATATAATAATTTTTTTTGAAATTCAACTTGAAGTTTATTCATTGTTTCTTAAATACTTTGATTTTAATGATTTAATATCAACAAGAGAACTTATATATCAATTAAACTTTTCTATCTGAGCAAGAATTAAAATAGTGTATTGTGCTTAAGTCATGCAAAAAAAAAAAAAATAACGAAATTTTAAATTAATTTTGCGTCACAATAATTAAGTTTCTCGATGGACAACGGAGTTCTTCTGGTTGCAATTGCTTATGTGTCTAAATGATATTATTGAATGACAATTAAATTAGTTTAATTTAAAAGAATTTCCCATAAAAAGTCAATGAATTGTTGTAATTTCCAGTATACGAAAAAATGAGTTATGAATGTATCATTATTCTTCTTGTTCACATCTACCATTTAAATTATAAAATATCTTTGTAAACTTAGCAAACTTCAATCTAAGATAAATGTGAAAATTTAGTTAATTTTTGAAACTCATATTCTGTAATGCCCTGTAATTTTCTAAACTAATAATGTTGATTTTAGCCACAGATAGTGCAGCATTGTACTACCATAGCCACCATTGTTTTTTTACACAACATGGTATAAGCGATTGTTATACAGTTTTATTTTTATCAAACTATGTATTTGTGCAAACTATGCATGAAACCCGAGTCGCTAGTGACAAAATACATAGAAGTGTACAAAATCTCAATAATCCAAATTTGATATTGAAATTTCATCAAGCACCCTCAGTCAATGTCTTAAATTATTAAAATAAATGTTTTGTCTTTTCGTTCAATTCTTCGAAATAATTAGGCCAATACACTATAATAATTGATACAATAGAAATGGCAAAACCGGCTTTTACCCGGTAAATTCTAATGAGTTTTAAAGAATGAATGATTGATAGAAAAACAGAAAACAAAGAAGCAGAAAAGCCTGATATTTATTCAAACAATTTTAGCACATAGTAAAACCAACCTTTTATGCTTCTGTTAAAGGATTTAAATAGTTAATAGCATTTGCCGCTGATATACAATGGCAGGTATCCTTTGTTGAAAGTAAAAATTAGTATTCTGTTAGAGAAAAACTACTATTTTTTCATGTTATCCATTTCAAAATAAAGTATAAATATTTCCACAAAAATAATTCCTGGAATAAAAAATCGTGGTGACGTAAAAGAGTAAAATAAACAAAAAACAAGTCTGTCACAAAACCTAGATCATAATATAATACTAAGAAAAAAACAAAGCTTCATATTTTCATGTTTCTATTTGGATGATTAAGTATTAAAATAAATATCAGCAAAAACAAGTTTGATTTAAAAAAGAAACCTTGAAAACATATTTAAAAAGACTCAAATTAATTTTTTAAGCAACGCAAAAACTGTTTTTATGACAGATGGTAAATACTAGACGTAAAAGAAAAAAAATATGATTTAATGATGTAAGATATTTAATAATATATATAACACAACATTTTATTTTAAATTTTTTGTTGGTTGTTTAACGTGAAGTGGTAAACGTTGTTCGCTTCGATTGCTGTGATCATGGCTTCGAATCCCAGTACGGACAGTTTCATAAATTTATTTTTCAAACGATTTATGGATTTATGTTCGAAGGCATAGATGATTGTGATGTCTTAAATTCTTCCCATCCATTCTATCTTAAAAACGGGGCTTAGAAAGAGCGATTAACTAACCACAGGTCCTGCAATAGCCTCTTCCTTTTATTCTTAATCTCTTCGAAAAAGGAAGCAACTGAATAACAAGCATTTTTCATGGAAAGTCTTCTGTTGAGATAACTCTGTTAGGAGCTCAAATGCTCAACACTGGTAGCAGATATGGTTCATTCTTTCATATTTTTCTAGCCTACTTGATCTTTAATTCACTTTATATATATATATTTAATATTTTAATAGATATATAATATTTTTAATAGCGGTTTAAAAATTCCTTTAATTCTTATGCGGCTTGTAAACTAGCAAGCGCTAGTCGTATGAAGTTTTAAATACAATTTTATTGAAAACTGTCTATATAGAATATTTTCTATGAACTAAATCTTGCGTTACATATTTTATTAAAATTATACTTAACTACGTAATAAAATACGTTTTTGTATGTGTGAGATAGAGGTCTGCACGGGCCCTGGATTGGCCCGTGGGTCTTTACCAGGCTCAGCCCGTTGGCCGGGTTCAGGTAGGTAAAGACAACTGACATTCGGGCTCGGACCAGGCCCGGGTAAAGGATTTGTTCTTCAGAAAAATATTTCGGACTATGTTTGGATCTTGAATATATATATATACTGAAAACTATCGAAATATTAATTATTGATAACTGAATACTGTTGATAAAATTGTGTGCTATCGATGAGTCTGGAATAATTCTTTGTTTATTTAAGAATCGCCAATACTAAGTAAAAATAGTTTGTAAATAAATAAAGTGTATTATTATTCAGTATCTGCTTTCTATTGGTTTTAGACAGTGGACAGTTTCGTGTGCCGAAAAAGTCATTATAAAAAAATACATAATAAATAAAAATGAGTTTCAACGATATCAAGAAAAAGTTGAAAAGTGGTGACCTTGGTGTTGTGTGGAAATCATTTCGTGAAATAATAAATTTTTCTACATGTGAAAAAGTTGGATAAGTACGTTGAGTGCGTTAAATGTCAACTTTATGCTACTGTAATTTATTTTAAAAGATCGTGTTTTTTTCGGGCCGAGAAATATAAATTACGGCTTCGGGTCGGGTTCGGGTAACAACTGTAGTATTAAGAGTCGGGCTCGGGCCGGGTCGGGCTTGAAGTGGGCGGGCTCTAGCCGGATAATTTCATCAAATTTCGGCCCATGCAGACCTCTAGTGTGAGATGATATCTAGTTTAACTAGGGTTGCTAGCAGGTCTCTTTTTAAAAGAGCGTGTTCTCTTTTTTAACACAATTCTTTTGTTCTCTATCTTTTTCACATTGTACCTAGAATATCCTCTTTTTCAATTTTGAAAATTTTCACTGTCTGAGGTATTGTGAGCGTAGTTATTAGAATTTTAGAATTATATAAAGAAATCAAAGAAAAAAAGAAACTTTTGCACCAAATTAGCTGTGTAGATAAATAGAGAAACAGCGATGACAAACTTGAGAATAATAATTTAAGCGCACTTTTCATTTTACTAACTATTATAATGTATATTTGTTTCTGCCGGTTACTATGAAAGTGGAATAAGTCATATAATATTTCGTTTGAGATAATTGAACTTTTGCGTAAATTTGTTTTAAAAAATATTTTGATGCTACATAAAAATATGTTTATACATTACGATTCTTAGCTTAATAGATATAATTTCTCCAGTACTTACCTTGTAAAATAATGGTATTTTGGGTACCTTGAATGACTTATAACAATACTTTAATAACAACCGGCACAATTATAAAGAAAATTGTACAAAATAAACATTTTTTTGGTCCATAACACTTGATGACCGTAAGTTTAACCTTCTGTATTTTTTTAAAACGTATTTTGAACGAATGTAAAGTATTAAAAAAATCGATATTGTGGTTTGGAAAATAATCAAATGGTTATCACTTTGGAAACGTAATGGTTAAGAAAAAATTTCTATTCTTATTAATGTTAAAAATAATAATCATTGTAAGTAATACATTAGCAAAAACTGTTAAAAATATTTGTGTTTTTTGTGTTTATACTTGTGTTCTAGCCAACAGGAACCAACAATTTTTGTTTGTTTAATATTAAAAAAAAAGGTTTATTGTGGGATGATGTAATATTTTCATATTGATAAATTATAAAAATGAAAATATACGGATCCAAGTAACCTGTCACAAGTCAACCATATTTGCTTATTCATAGGGTTGCCTTTTTCCTATTTACATGTAAGCCCGGCAGCTAGTAGACCCTTGCAAAAAATCCAGCCATGCATGGAAGAAAATTGGGGAACAATTTATGCTAACACTATTGCAGAACATTGTATAAGAAAACAACGCAAAATAAAGGATCAAGTTTTTTTTTATTTTGACTATAAACGAATTATTTATACCTATTTGATATTTTTTTATAAAGGTTTACGACTTTTTCCGATTTGAAATGTCTGAAATCGGAATATTACTGGTATTATTTTGGGAAAAAGGGTATTTGTCTGAAACATGTGATATTGTTTGGACATCAAATAATTTTTATATCTGAGTCAAACCATTTTGCAACAATTCGTCAACACAGATTTTATTAGCAGTAATAATTTCTTTTGGAATGATTATATTGCTGTTCAATGAAGCATTTCAACGTGTAGAACGTATTTTCCAGAAAGATTTGAAAGTCGCTTCATTCACCCGTCAAATGAAATGGGTGAACGGGTTAGGATATACAGCCTACGGATTGTAAGTTATCAAACTGACGCTTCATTTCCAGTCAATATAAAAAGGAATAAAATAAAAAGCTACAGCTTAAATATGTTTCACAGTCATTTATAGCAAAAACGTTTTATAAATAAGATGACAGTACCAGAAATATCGCAATTTATAAGTCCTTTTTATTCAAATATTTTAGTCATTTTTAGTTAGTTTTCTTATACAGTGTATGAGTTAGCATCATTAAGAGTAAAAGAACAACCAAATAAAACCACATACTATCAAAAAGATGATAATATCAGAGATAGCAGTATTATGTATTGTCAAATTAAAATGTTAATGAAAAAAGTTGAAGTGTGATTTTAATTTAAGAAATTCATGCTTCAGAACTAAGTTACATCCGCGAATTTCGACAGGTGGCACTGCCACCCGTTCATTTATAATTTTAAGTATTAGTCAAATTAAGCATTGGGAAACGATACATAGCCAGTGTACATTAATGGATTAGGACAATTATATTTAAAAGATTTTCTCCAATTAAAATATTGTTATAAGAAACAAACTGAATTAAATGTTAGCACTATACCCAGTTTCACAAAATACACAATTAAAGTCCTTTTTAATGATTTTTTTTCATTGATAAAATCAATGATATTTTGATTTTTTAAATAATTTTATTGCTGATTAACGCAACGTGACGCAGTGGTATCGCTGTAGTTTTCTCCGTTTGCCATCCAAGATTCAAAAATTCATTTTCCAAATAAATGTTTCGATTTTTCAACCGATACGCGAATTTTGTTTCGATGACTGTCGGTTGTATGAAATATTACAGATATTTATAGTCAATGCTTGGGAAGTAACGAAAACACTTGGTTTGTCTAATTTTTCTGTCTTTACCTTATTGGTAAGGAATTTTGAATGAGTGATCGAAAGAAAAAAAGGATTTTGTGAAATACATAGAGTTGAACTACTATATTTAACAGTGTTTTAGCCAATTGACGTAATCCTTTAAATTGAAATTTTTCAGGAGAGAGTAAAAACTGTATGGTGAGCTGCGTTATAAATCTTTTATATGCACTCCTGTTTGAAGATACATGATTATACGTAGGGCGTGTTGATATAATAGTGACTTTGATCAAAATTTCGGGTCAGAATTTTTAAATCTAAAACCAATGTAAAATAATTTTTCCCTTCCAAAAAGTGGTCGATTTATTTTGTCGCCTTTAAAATGAGATCCAATCATTAATCAATTTTCGTATTTTTTGAGTGTTACATCAATTGGCTAAAACACTGTCGAATTATTATGGAAAAAAAAATACGTTACATCGACAACGGTATCTAAATATATATATTTATTTATATTATACACATTGAATGACAGTACCACATAGAAACATTCGCTATGCACGCACACTCAGAAAAACACACTTTTTACTTGTCGAACGTCGTGTGCAAGCGTAGTGGTATATACATTGTAATATATATGATAATTTTTGAAAGGTGTTATATTTTTATTTGATCCTTTAAAATCAACAATGAAAATTTTGAAGAAAAATAAAGGGTCGTATACTCGACTTGCTCAATATGTAATTAAATATCACCAGAAAACCGTAATATAAAGTAAATGTTCAATTGGCATTATAAAACAAAACATTGTCTCTTCGGTCTTGATTGCTACAATTTTAATAGTGATAAAATTTTAATGAAAGGAGATGAATTGTCAAAGAATGTGAAGATGGTCACAATACATCTTTTCGATGCTTTTTTATGTAACTGGAGTAGCAAATTTGCCAAAGAGGACGTCCATGCAATCTCGCCTCGCATCAATAATGTAAAAGGAGAATCACATAAAATATTCAGATTGGGCCACCGCATTCCCTCTTTCTTTATGTTCAGATACACATCTTATTCGATATCTTTGCTTATCCGTCTTTGTATCGGAAGATAAATATTAGACCCATGGTGGTTGACATTGATCTGCGAATGTGTGCTTTTGAAAATAATTTACCCGCGTTGTGTTTAAATGAACTATGTAAATATGAAGGGAGCCATAATTGAGAAGAAAATAAAAGCGGACGAAGGGTGGAATATTTTTCAAGCACCTGGTAACAACACACAGCAGAGAAAATATTCAAAGAAATAAATTTATGCAATATAAAATAATATTTTTATTTAAAACATACAGATAAATTAGTTGGAATAAAATAAACCATTTATATAGCTATTTTTCAAGTACAAGATTTTTCTAAAATAATATGAAAACTCAATTTTACTGAGAATTAAAAAAGTGATATTAAATATACCAACAATCAAAAAATCAGAACTTTCTGGAAAATTAGTAAATTTCAAATTATATATCGACGGTATTTTGTCCAATCGATAACCCTCAAAATTGAAATTGTTCAGGTGAGAGTAAAATCTGTTTTTATCTAAAACATTATATTGCGAGTTGCGATATAATAGTGGCTTACATCAAGTGTGGGGGTTAGAATTTGTAAACCTAAATCCATTGTCAAATGATGTTTCCTTTCCAAAAAGTGGTCAATTTATTTTTGTTAATTTACATCATTTGGCCGAGACCTGCTCTCTCGTCACCATTATAGTTTTTCTTTAAAAGAACGAATACAGAATTCTAAGGAATCAAAACTTTTTCACATATGACGATCGTAAATATTGTATATGACAACATTGAAATAACGGGAACATTCTGGAAAATTAGTAAATCTCTTTGAAGTTTTTTCTCAATTTAGTTAACGTTTGTTTGGAAACATTAGACTTAGAAACGCCAATTTCAAAGTATTTTATTAATCTAGCCAGACAATATTTCAAAAAAGCATAAAGCAATTTAAACAATCTAGAGAAGTTTTTTCGTTAAAAATAATAAAATTTAGCAGTTGAAAAACTTCTCACAAACATTTATTTATTACTGATTAAATAATGTGGCCCAGAAAGAATGTAAGGAATATATTATTAAATACAATGAGGTTGTACTGTAGTCTTAGGTGTTATCAGTGTTTTTATTATTCCCAATCTTCTTTTCATCTTAATAAAAAAAGCACTTAGTAAAATACAAATAAGATATGCACAATGAAATGAAAATCAAGCTATTGGTCAGTCTCCATTTATGGTAGTTACTGAAGAGAAAATATTACTGATTTGTTTTGAGTTGCTAAACACACTACTAAAGGTTTCTAGAGTTTTGACTAAATCATGAAAAACAGCAGTATGATAGTTTTAAGTATAATTTAAGTTATTTTGTGTCTTCCGGTGTATAATGAAAAGTAAAATATTCTTTTATACTTTCGTTTTCTCGGAGTGTGTCAACCGTATAAAACGAGGATCGAAATAGTGTAAAAAAACGACATTTTTAAGTTTTAATATATTTTTAATTTCAAACAGGAGACGAAATAGGAAGAAATTTTTTGGACTTGCAACTGAAACGATTGATAGATCTATTAATAGAACACATATGTACATTAAAAACTCATTTATTGAAAAATCACCAAAAGCTTCCTTAGCGACTAAGTGACTCATATATTATTCTTTAGAAGAGACACGTATTTTGAAATTTTTTCGATAGATTCTTAATAAATGTATCAATTCATAATAGGTGCTTATTAGTAAATTAATAAAACATGCGAATAGATATTAAAATCAGATGTTAATTTGAAATCAGTTTATTTTATCAAAGAAATACATCATAGTACGTAACTATGATCAATGTTGACTGAGACAGATCTGTTTTGAAAAATTATATGAATAATTCAATACATTTGTAGCGCGTTGAAATGCAAGGTTAATGTGAAAGATTTTTTTTGTACATTTACTATTGTTAACGTCATTAAAATAGGTCCAGTCCGAAGAAAGGCAAGAACATTTATTTAAGCAATCTTTTACTTAAGTAAAAAGTGGCTTAAGCACTGATAGATTGAAATTATTAATTGGCCTCGAAATCAAAAACTAAATATGAAGAATTTGCCTGTGATGTTATCAAGTAAATTTGGTATCCGGTAAATAGTATGGATGCTGAAGGATTTTTCAGCAAATATGATTGAGTTATAATATTGTTTGTCACTAGGGCATCCAATCCCGGACCCCTTTTACGAATCCGAGATTCCGGGATTCAGAATTTAACAATCCCGGATCCCGGGATTGGTCATTAAGTGTAATTTCATGTGTTAAATTGCACTTTTAAAATTTAATTTGTGTCCATTATTGCTTCAATTGAAATGTATATATAACCAAAAAATTTTTTTGCGCATTTGAATGGTTTTTTTGTCGATTTAAAATCAGCCATTTGCAAAAAAAAAGAAAAATATTTAAAAATAAAATCTAATGATCAAAATAATGGTATCAAAAACAATTCAATTTGACTTTAAAATATTGTCCATACGCAATACATTTATATTAATTTCGTAGGTATTATAAAAAAACTATGTACATGAACAAACTGAGGTACACGTTTTGGTTAATAAGAAAGTTTTAATTTAATATATGAATTATTTTTTAGCATTCACAGTGAATCTCAAAATCTCAGGATTGAATAATTGACCAGGATCCCGGAATTCCAAGCCCTAATTGTCATACTAATTAATCGGAAAGAATCCTTTTGTTAATTTTTTTGAGTTAAAATTCATGGTTTTGTTTTTGTTTTTATATTTGTATTTTTATATACATAAATTGTATTAACATAAGAAGTAAACAATTTTAATTTATGTATTATTAAAATAGAAGCTAAAAAGTAACTGAAATTATGCATTGAACTACAAAACGCGTAAATTGCAAATCATAATGCTGAAATTGATAAAAATAGATGCTCAAAATACGTATTTCTAGCAATAAGCATAAATCTCTTATAATATACTTTGTAACGAGTATTGCGCGTTAAGCACTTTATCAATTAAAATAAGTTATTTATTGTTTAATAAAAGGAAAAATACGATATCCATATTCTCATTTGGACTAAAAAATTTATTTGTTTCGTAAAAGTTCTATTGTAATAAAATACTTCATTAGTATTTCGAAGAGGATACGATTTTTTACTTCGATAAACACGGATAACGAGTAAACTCTGGTGACAAATAACTTGGAACGAAAAAAAGAAAACGGCCTTTTTAATGTATGGCATCACGTAATGTCGGATAAAAGATACGTACGTACGTGAACGTTGGAAGTTGTTTCAGACAAATTGTAGATAAACAAGCAATAACACGTACCAAAAGACAAAGTACTAAAACAATTTATGGATAAACATTCTCTAATGAATCCAATTAATATTTACAAACGTACAATCGGTTTTTGATATCAAATGTATTAAATATAAAGAAATATCGTGAATAATACACCTTGCATAGAGATAGCAATAATACCTAAAGAATATATTACATCAATACCGGTATTACGAAAAAAGATATATATATAAATATGTTACACCGAATGTGTGAAATTGTTTATTACATGAAATAGGCAAATAATCTGCCAAGTTGATGCATTGAGCAAAATAAATAGTAGCGTTCCGGTGGTGTTTTTTGCAACTCAGCCAACAGCAAGTCATGATGACTAATACATGTGAAAAATAAAGGAAGGGCTGAATTTATTCTGTCATCGCCTACTGAACTTGGATTCTGTCGCCATCCGTTGAACCGGAAACATCTCATTTGAATTGCATATTCGTCATCGCCGTCATCGTCATTTCGTATTTACTGTTTAATCGCATCAAGCATTCAACAATTGGAAATATATTCCTAAAACTAAAATGACGTTCATTTCTATTTCACATGGTCAAAAAAATCTAAAACTATAATATAACGACGTACGAATTTTATTGAAAAGTATTTTCGCGATTTGCATCGTGCGTTAGGTTAGATTAGGTATAAGTGCAGATATACTTAAATGAAAAATTTCAGCAAATCTGGTAACTGTAACATGCCAATCAATTACACAATCTAAGCCATGGACATTCCACATCTTATTTAATCAATCTAAATTTGACGGCCGTATTAAAATTAATTTTTTTACCTTTTCTTAGCAGATAACTTGCCTAATTCATGAATGAGGCAATGGGCTTGCACTTTTCATGAATTAAGCAAAATTTTGCACTTTTCATGTAATAAGCAATTTTACTCATTCGGCGTAAAATATTTAACAGCATAAAAGGATGATTTTTGTAAATACTTTAACTTTATTGTTTTTCTGATTTCGAATATGATATTCAAAAAAATCTGGCTTATCAATGCTGTAATCTGCTCATAAAGCTCTATTGTATCAGTCAGGTTGCAGCAAAAGCCGTCTCAGACTTAACACTTGTTAAAAGAACAATAGTTGAAAAACGTTTGAATTGTTGAGATTTTGTACATTTCCATGTGTTTCGTCAATGTGTTTCGCCTTTCGGCATCTTCAGGCATTCGAGTACACGAATGGACGAAATAAAATTCCGTCAAGCACTCTCAGTCGATGTCTTAAATACTATATTTTTTGCAAAAATTTGTTACTACTGTTTTCAAATTAAAAATATATTAATCAAGTGCATTTGTGTTACGACTTTACGTTACGGTATTGAAAAAACAGCCAAAATGTCGAGATCCTGATTTCTGTAAAATATGTATTACAATCACTAGCCTTACATGGATTTAAAACAGAATAAAATCGTATAAAAATAATACGTTATACTGTTTTGTGAAATTATTTCTGAATGTCAGTTTTACAGAAAATTATACTAAACTTACACAGAAATATTTTGACAGCGCAGTGAGAATAGACGGTGAAATTATTTAAAATATACATTTGCGTGCATGCGGTCATATTTATATACTCGTTTAAAAAATAATAATGTAATTACCTTTGTAATTTACATATTATTTATGAGCTGGTTGGTAGTGGAGTAGTGTTTATTGTTATTCAATGTTTGGATCGAATAAATTTGGTTGTATTTAGTAAGTTTTGACCTTTATAATAGTCGTACTAGCAAATGGTTACTTAGAGCGGAATATAACAAAACAAAGAGACCTAGCTGCTTAGAAATGCGACAACGCTATACAAACAGCTTATTAGGGACTGCCACTATGGGGTCATTATTTGAACAATTCATTCTAAGGAACGAACCACCAAAGGTATGCTATGACTGATTTTTGTAGAAATGTTACATATTTTAAAACGGGTTATAAATAATTGCACTTTGAATCTTTTAACAAAGTAAGTTAATTTAAGACATCGGCTGCTTGATGGAATTTCAAAATCAAATTTGAATTATTGAGATTTTGCAAACTTCCATGTATTTTGTCACTAACGACCCGGGTTTCGCCTTTCAGCATCTTCAGACATTCAAACTGACAGACAGTAAACAGTGTCTAACGTTTATATAGAAGATACAAATACGACAAATATTATTTACGAGATAAAATATTATACGTCTAGGATCCACACTGATACCTGAGTTAAAATTTCGAAAACCATCTTAATCCTTATTTTGTAAACAACGCATTAACAGAGTGGTGAATTGCCGCTTTCCAAATAATATTAGAATTACCAGTGATTTTACAATTATAAAAGCATTGTGGGTTTCGACGAGATGCAATTCGACGAAAGGATAAATATATACAATCATTCAACATTTGGCGGCATCTGTTAGGTGATTCAACGTATAGGATACAGCAACGGAGAGTTTGGAAGATTCAGCTGTTCGTTCAGAATTGCCAATTATTGAATTGAATTTGTTTGTTTAATGTATTCTAATGCGTGGAGCAAAGACAATATTGGTGGTCTAATATAGGGTACAAAAATAAGTGTCATTTCATTACGGTTTCGTGCAACTGTCGATTTCAAAGTGCGAGTGAAAACTATTTTATCTATGTGAAAAGTCTAATATATTTCTTGAATGTTAAAATATATTTTATCATGTGGTATTGTATCACTTTATTTTTAGTGAAAGAATTTGTTTTTTTTGGAATGTATTTGTTATAAGTGAAAACTATTTTTATGAAAGTGAATTTAATTGTAAGCCTTTAAAACATTGATTCAAAATTGTCCATTTTAACAGCTACAACAATTGTTATTTGAGTCTTATAAAGGTATACATAGCCATGACTTGACAAAAGACATTTATTGGTCACAGTAATAGTGTTACAAATTTTACTTCTGGCAAGGATTTGAGAAAACATACAAATAAATTTGCGTTAATGTGCGGAAACTAAAGTTTCGAAAATTTCTTTGGTAAATACTGAAGATAGAACTAGCAAGGATAATAATTTGATTTTATGTTATATTTTAAAGCATTTATTATTTTTGATATAATACCCGATGTTATATTTAAATTTGATTAAGCCAAGATAGAAAAAATGATCGCATTTGTTTCGATTTCACGTGATAAAACACACAATAAAAGTCGAAATATAAAACATTATTATACTTGTTAGTTGAAAAATGATACGTTAACCGATATTTGTGATATCTGTATTATTTGGCATGATCTCAAATCGATATCTAAGTCTATTTTAGTTTTTATTTAAGTCAAAGTCTTCAGTCTGACAAGCCGAAGTATAAAAACACAATAATAACGTAATACGTATATGAATAAAACCTTATAATTAGTTGCCAATTAAATTGCAATAAACATACTTTAAGGGCTCAAATACCTGAAGCTTCAGAGACCAATAGCACTGTAAGAGTGACTGCGACAATTTTACAAACTAATGTATTTATGGTGCATTATCTAAATTTTCTATATCAGCTTCTCACGTTTTTCTTTTTATATTCGAATCGATTCTTTACTTTAAGACGATTAAACAAAAATATAGTACAGATTTGTGTTCAAATCCAAAAGTAAAAGCTAACTTTTATTCAAGCTTTTTATTAAAGAAAAAAAAATATTTATTTTTATTTTATTCATGTCAAATCTAAGGTTATCTTTGGCGGCTAGTTATATAAATATGGATTGTTATTAAATAAGCGCAAACGCTGTTTCATTTAACTTTTTTTAAATGATTAAAAACACCGTGAAAAGGTGCTGGAGCGCCGTTTCACCACGTTATATAATTACAAAATTGACAATTTAAAATGTACAGCTGCTTCGTATTACTACAGTGTTATTTCTTCAATTAGATGGGTTTTTAGCACTGAATCATTCGTCAAATTATTATGATATGACATTGGAAGCGCCCGAGTTGGGCGAGGGCAAAAAATACCCACAACCTTCGGTATTTGTTCATGTTCTTGAAATCTGTATAAATTGTGATGTGATCTTTCGTCGATTTTATAAAATATTTCGTTAAAAATATTACGAATACTATTCGAATAGTTACTATATATATTTGAATATTCGAGTTGGAATCCATAGTCCTTATCCAGAAAACTTATACTTATCCTTTTCTTTAAAGGAAACCTCTTCAAACGCCATAATTTGTTGCTTCACCTTCACCCGAATAGTAATCTGGCTTAGATAAAAATTCATCATATTTGATTTTATGAAAAAATAATAATTTAAAAATCTTACCTTTTATGGAGAATGCAGCTTCAAGAAGAAATAGAAGAAGTAAAGATTTTCGATTTTCTTTTTCACCCATCGTTTTATATAGATCACTTCACTATTATAAAATTCATTTTTATACGCACCATAATTTAAGAGTTATTTCATCGTTTGTTTATAATTATTATTGATAGTCACTATTTCACAATTTCAGCAGCTTTATTGACGATTACTTGAATGTATGAAAATTAATAATTAATTAAAACTTATAAAGTAAAATATGTATACATAAATTCTGTTCCTCAGAAGCTAATAGTCCTATTTCTAAAAATAAAACATAATTAGTATGAACCATTTCCACATGTTTATAATGATCAAGATTTGGAAGAGGTCCTTAACATTTTAACTGTAGACTATTTATTTTTGCTCATATTTATTTTATTCGATTACTTAGTTCATGAACCTACTGTTTCATATACCTTGTAAATTTAAAAATTCAATTTTATATAAATAGCCCTGTTTTGATTGTATTTATTCTGTTTTGATTGTATTTATCAGTTGATAATGATCGTGATGAGCAAAATCGGTCCTGATCATTAAACTTGTAAAAGTAGGACAAACAAATTGATTTTTATTTTTTTAACACCTTAAAAGGTTATAGTCCTATATCCAAAAATATCGAAATTGACTTATTAATGTCAAATTATTTGAAATTTTAAGATTTATTGATGGGTAAATAAAACTTGGTCGTATATGGGCTGGTTACCGAAAAACTCTATCCAAAATCAGTCCTACGTCACAATGTATTTACGGAGTAAATAATCCTATATATATCAAATACTATATAAAACTTATGATTTCCACTGTCAATAAAACTTTTAAAGCCCCGTATCTATCCAACTGTAAAAGAACGAAAACAATAAGAGACCAACTATGCTAATTGATATAAAATAAAAACTATTTTAGAAACACGTTTTTTCTCCTCCTGTAAAGTTGATAACATTCACATATAACTATTAGCCTCTTAGATACAGAAATATTAACAGCAAACTGATAAATATAATTGCATACTCTAAAGTATTTAATGTAACCAATCAAGATAAATTTTAGTCAACAGTTTACATTCACGTGTAAAAAATGTGTCTGTTTTTGTTTGGTCGAAAGTAAATTTTGGTTATTCATTAAGTACGTGATTCTTGTATAATAAGATAATGTAATGAAATAGTATTTTGTATGCATATTATAAATTTTATAAAAATATCTGACTGGTATGGGATTTCAGATTTAAATAATGGGTTTCAGTATTTATATTATTTTGTATGGCATAATGACTAATAAATGAATCCAAGTGCAATTCTTTTTTGATTGGTTAAGTATTCAGTTGTCATGTAATTCAGATTCGTTTATGGCAAGCTGTACAATCCAGCCGTTTTGTTTATCATGTTCTACCAAATGTGGAGTATATAGACTTCTAATGGAAAATATTGCGGGAGAAGTTTTTCTACAAGTCTATTATTCAGTCTAGTACTAATTTTCAGAGAGAGTAATGATAGGATGACCGGGCTAGAACAGGACTAGTAATAAACTTACGCCACTTAATCGCTACGTCTCGTTTTTTAGGATGGGATGGGTGGGAAGGAATATTTTGATACCACATGCATGTATACATTTAAAAACAAATCTATTTAAATGAAATAAAAAAATCTCTCCCACCCATCCGATCCTGAAATAACGGGGCATAGAGAGAGCGATTAGCTAGCCACTAGTAAGAGAAGTTGGGCAACTGAATTACAAGCAATTCTTGTAGGAAACTTCTGTTGAGATAACTTCATTAGGATACCATATGCTCTACACTGAGATCGAACATTGTAAAAAAAGTTGTATTCTGTTAAAAATTGTAGTATATTTGATGCTTTTTATCAAAATTCAGTTCAATTGTAAGGATAATAACGATAATTCGAAAATATGAAATCGTAAAAAGGTATATAAAGAATAAATCAAATTAAATTAATAAAAATTAAATTACCAAAACTCGGTGCCCTCTTTGCCTTAATAAAAGTTTTGAGATTATATTTACAATATAATACATGCAGGACATAATTTGTGGCAATAGAGTAAAAGTAATTCATGAAATGTTAATAATCCAAGACCAATTTTCAATACAAATTAAAAATTGAATCCTGTAGAACGGTACCAAATTAAAATCATTGGAATTGATTTAAAGTTACATAAAATTGAAAAATAGGAGTTTCTGTATTCATTTTTTTTATATTTTGGTGTTCAGATTAAATTGTAAATTTCTTTCACATGGTATTCAAGCCACCATTTTTTAGTTATCAAAGGAATAATTCGAAGGTATGCTGCTTTTAACGCGAGAGCACATTGTGATTTTTCTGTTTGATTGCCTCAATAAGGCTTCCGCGGTGAAATGTCATTCCACTCCTCAATTTTAAAATTATTACAAACAATAAAAAGAAAACAAAAAAGTCCGAGCAACAAAGAAATGTTTTTTTTAATGACTTATAAAATACAAAAACACCTAAATTATTGCTAACGTCGGAAAAAAATCAAAAGACTTTTTGTTTACATGTTATTATTTGATGTTATGAATATAAATATTCAAGAGCAGCTTTCACTGACTCTAAAGATAACTGTTTTTTTTCTTCTATTTGTATATTTTGCCCCCTATAATTACAAGCCATGCTGTACGGCCGGTCAGCCGGTATTTTTGCAAACGAGTGGTCCGTTACATTTACTGCAGTCATGAAATCGATATTTTAGACTAATTACGATGAATTCTAGCATATTGTTATAATATGAAACAGTGGGTAATTAAATGTAGTAAAAAAGATAATTTAGATGGATTTGGTGGAAACTTTGGTGTTTTAATATTAAATTAAGGTTGATAACTTGAAAAATAACTAAAAATATTTAAAACTAGAAATAGTAAGTATGTCTTTTTTTAAACCATATCGGCTCCATATTCGGAGCATATGGCCATCACACAGTTTCTCCAAGATTGTCAGTCCCCCGCCAGTTTTGTTGCTTCCTCCCAGGTAATTAAAGTAGCTCCGTCGAGTACATCCTATGAATGGTCATCAGCGGCCTTCTCCAGCGATGGAATCTATCCAGTTGATAAAAGAGACAGGCTGGATTCAGGCTCCCCTTGGGAATCCGCAGCACGTGTGTTTGCCAGATTCATCGTCGCATTTTTATTTTGGACGTAATAAGAGGCTGGTCCGTCCTCTCTTTTACCTCCAAGTTTCTGACAAGTTCCAAGTCCGAGTAGTGAAAATAGTATAAACTTATACCAGTCATCGTTAATCTAGTTGCGACCGTCCACACAAAGTGGTTTAGCCTTCATGGTGGGCGGTGTGATATCAAATACATTGGTGGCATCTAATAAATTCTGTTAATATTTCATATTTGAACATTCAATATAGATATAAATTAACAAGATATTTAACTCTTCGTAAATCGTGGACGGTGTACCAATAAATCAGCTTTGAAATAAAAGCTAGTAGTTAAGTATATATAGCTAGTGAATACATTTAGTTACACATTTGAATTGTTGAAATTTTGAACATTTTCATGTATTTCATCACGTAAGACCCGGACTTCGCCTTTCGGCATCGTTAAGTATTCAAGCACATGAATGAACCAAAACTGACAGACAGTAAATATTTTATATCGTTTATATATGAGATAAAATAGGACAAATTATTATCACTAAGTCTAGGAACTACATTGATATATGTATTAACTTTAATACAGATTTGATAATAACGACTTTTAACCTTAATTGTGAAAACAAACGCATTAACAATTACAAAAACTCATAGGATTTTAAATCCATCATCCGCATTGAACATATAGTTCTCCAATATCAAATGATTTGCAAATGTTTTTCTATAAAATAAATTATTTCATCAGGAAATTTTGGAAATCAAAAAAGCCTAGATTACTAATCAAATTCAAACGAACAACTAAACATCCCTAATTCCTCTTTATTGCAACCTTTACGTGAGATGCCGAAAGCCGAAACCGGGTCTTTAGTGACGGAGTACAAAGAAATGTGCAAGATTTCAACAATTTAAATTCCATCAACCACCCTCAGTTTTATATGTTTTTTAAAAACTCTAGATACCCTCAAAAATTGCTTCGACTTTGCGCTCGATCGAATTGCTGTCGTACCAGTAAAATTTCGTATCTTGTGACCTAATATGTAATAACAAAAATAGTGTGTTGTCGACGTTTCAAATTGAAAAGTCAAGAATTCAAAAAAAAATAACTTTTTAAAAGTCAACAATATCATTTCATCATCATTTTTTGTTTTTCAAAAAAATTACATAATGTCAACCGGTAAAAATAGATTGCATGTGAGTTCTTAATTTCCTTAAAATAATATTTAAATATTCAACATGTTTATTAAAAGATATTAAAAAGATCACACGAGAAGCTTTGATGAAATGATGAAAGAAGTTATCATTTAAAACTGATTTAGAAACATGATAATCTTCAATTAGATTCATACAGATAATGTTAATGTCGCGTTTATATTTAATCAAAAGACATATTTCTCTAATCCTTTTAACTTTTATAGAAGACTCGTTAGGGTTAATAATGGAGAGGGATATATAACTGCCTTGAATTAAAAGACAGTCAAAAATAATGAATACAAAATAATAATAATAAAATCAGAATCAAGGATGGCAAAACGGATTATGTAATTTATTAAATAAATTTCGTTTAACTGAAAATAAAATCTTGATAAAAATTTTAAACACTTGCTTTTTAACGATAGAATTACTTTTTATAGTATGTTAATTATAAAAAAATATCCAACATCTTGCCGATATAATTTAAATAAAACAGAATAAACAGAAGTCCTAATGTGACCTGACAATATATTATTCTATATTTATATTTTACTCAGGACGTAAAAATCGCTATCGATTTACCTATTGCTATTCATTTTAACTTTTATAATAATAATAATAAATTGAATTGTGTTATAAATATTTTTTATATTAAACCTTTCGCGGACCCCCCGACGTTGTCCACGCACCCCAAATTTATTTTTAATTTACAACGGACCCCAGAAACTCAGTAGAAACCACTTTGGGAATCACTGGTCTTAAGAAAGAAAGTGTAACTTTATAAATACCATGTTCGAAATTTACAATTTCAGTTTAGTATGAATGATACTTCAACTCTATTCAATAATTTGTTTTAAATTCGGTAGCTAACGTGGTGCGAAATCGCCATCATTTTTCATGCTGAAGTAGCTATCGATGATTAAGCTTTTGAAAGAATTATAAACTATATTTAAAAGCAACTCGATATTTTTTACTCGCTCAAGACTTTGGTGTTGAGTGTTGTTTGTAAGACGACTTTATTGTTTGCGAAATTGTAAAAACTTGAGTGTAGGATTTGCCATTATATTCACCACACTCTGTAAGCTTTACTGACGATCAGTAATATGAAGAATTATCGGCGTTTGTTAAGTATTAATATAAGATAACCTTGGAAAAATCTATATGCAGTGTGTTGTTCACAAAGAAAATAAAATTTCATATATTATTTTAAGAGGAATTAGTATGTATTCCTCTTATATCGCAAAAATCATTAATCGTTTTTCGTCGCCTAAAAAACATGAATCGTCGAAATTTTTAATAATTGTCTCTCAAAGTATTTGTGTACACTATTGCACATTTATTTAAATGGAAATAGTAAAGATTTCAAGCCTGTTAAGCAAAGAGTTGACACCTGTTTTTCAGAAATGCTTTTATTGGCTTTACACCGTGACTAGATTCGGCTTTATTGTAGGTTATCGAGATTTGATGGCTGACGCAAAATCGTAGAACAAAGTATTTTTAAGAAAGTGATGTGAAGGGAATTCGCAATTTATTGAATATGACGATTCTATAAAGATTTTTGAACTTAACCAAAGAGTTCGTTTTCTTGCACCTTTTCTGGCTGATTTAAAGTAGAATTATAATGAATATATCTAAAAAAATGAGCAACAAGAAATAAATAACTCTTGTCATATCAACAGTGTTGTGGCCAATTGACAAAACTCTCAAAATTGAAATTGTTCAGGAGAGAGTAAAAACTGTTTTTATCGAAAATATTATAAATATGGTGAGTACCTTTATGAGACTTTGAAATGCACTGTTGTAATTTCTCATGTTGACAGGTACGGAATTATACGAAGATAGTGTCGAGTGGCTGACATTTAGTGGCCGAGTCAGAATTTTTACACTTGAAATCAATATAAAATCATGTTACCGTTCCAAAAAGTGGTTAATTTATTTTTCTAATTTACATTATTTGGTCGACACCTGCTCTTTCGTCTTTAAAATGAGATCCAATCATTTACTCATTTTCGTATTTTTTAAAGCTTACATCAACTGACCAAACACAGTATGAAAGATTCGTATCAAATTTATGAATCATTTAAAAACTCTGGAGTATTTTTAATTGCAGAGATATTTTAAATGTTAAGTGCAAAAACATGCTGATTTAATTGAAAACTAATTGCTCAAATTAAATTTCAACGTAGTAGCACAAGTAAATTTATTTTCACCTGCATTTCATAAAAAAAGAATGCATACATCGAATACAAATTAATTGAATACTATTTCTAAAATTTAATGTATAACATTACCAAATTTAACTTGTTGAAGTTTTGTACATTTCCTTATTTTTCGTCACTAATACGTGCTTCGCCTTTCGGCATCTTCAGGCATTCGAGCACACAAATGAACTCGAACTGACAGACAGTATATCGTTTATATATATGATAAATATGAAAGATTTTAAGTCTAGGAACTACATTGATATTTGAATTATTTTTAATACTGATTTGATAATAATGACTTTTACCTTTAATTGAGAACAAATTCGCATTAACAATTGAGCCCATATGCGGAAAAACAACTTTAGTCTTTATATGGTTTTTTTTGTCAGCACATTTATCCAGTAAAAGATTTTTCAATAAAATTACTAAAACCATCTTCATTCATCAAAGATAAATATTTTTGATAAAGGGTATCTACAAAACAACCTACCGCTATTATCTCTGATCAATGTTTTTATGAAGACGCTGTTCTTCCTCATATGGGTTTTAATTACAAACTCATAGGACTTAGCAGATGCAAGTGACCAAGAACCAACTATCATTAAATTGCATAGCGATACCTAATTATTATAGAATGGTGAGTTTTTAAAAATGCAATTTAAAGAAAGCATAGATATTTTAAATTGGTAGATTTTATGGGTGAGTATGTTTTAATATCGGAATTTCATTATTTTGATTACTTATTCATTTCACGCAAATGATACAATAAAGTAAAGTTAAGTATGTTAAGTTTTTCGTTAAAAATTGGTAAAGAATTTAGCTTGGCTCTATTGATTTAAAAAATTTCCTTATAAAATATTTCATGATATTTGATGCAAAATTTTAAAACCATCCCTGAGTTGTTGTAAGGCCTTCCGATAACAAATGGCTAGCAAATTTTGATGATTATTTTTTAAATTTAAAAGGAGCTAAATGGTCTGATACTCCTCATGTAAAAGTGCTACATTACCTGTTTTGTGGTAGAGCTAAGCATCCATGTGTTATAGTTGTAAAACCTTGCTTTGAATTGTTAGCTTAAAGGTCTTAAAGATATCTTGTAGTTTATAGAGTAATATGTAATAAAAGAATATGTGATGAAAAATATAAACGTTAATTTGGTTCGCAAATAGTTTAACAAAACATATTTTTATCCGTCATGTACGAGAAATGTGGGAATAGTGTCTATTTTCTACATAAAAGCGTGTCACATAGCACACTTAATTGAAATTCATACGAAAGACTCATCTTGTAACCAACCTTTCCTTTGTTGTTCTACTATTCTCACTAATAGAATGTACGCCAATTTACCGTTACACTAGCTATATTGTATGCTTGCAATTTTCAAAGTATTATTAATTTCTTGATAGTTGAAGCGACCACAAGAAGTCTCATATTTGAAGTGAACATACCAAGCTAACGTTTTTTGGTTTGTATATCTAAGAAGTGGTATTGAAATATCTCCGATGTGATAGTATCACGTTATATTACGATGAAATAAATTAAAGGAGTATAGAATTCATTCGCGGTATATCAAAAAGAAGAAAGAAGAAACCATTTTGTGTATTTAGTATATCAGATAATTCAAAAGGAAAATTACGAATGAGAAGTACATATATTATGTACATAATTTGTTTTGAAGTGCGCATGTTAGGTGGTTTTTAATTACACGTTAGACCTTAAATAAATTTTCAATTCAGTTGACAAGGTTATACGAAAATCATTATGTTTCATTGAACTAAATATGATATACGAGTGGGTATGTTTAAATTTTATAAACATTGTACCGTGTTATAGATTTTTTACAAAAATATTATAATATTAAAAGAGTTGTATAATATTTTAAAATTAAATGGAAATATAACCTTATGGAATAAAAACAGTAATGAAAATATACACTGAATATACCCACATGACGTTATAAATTCGTTTTTATGATATTTCTTAATGATACGAATTTTTAAAGCCATTTTCTTATGATTTAACATATACCTAATATAAAAAAATACTTTTTCACAAAAGGAACACTTTAGATAGTACTTTACGTAGTATGAAAACGTGAATGTGACAATAAAGCCAAAAAAATATGTTTTTGTAAAAAACATATTTTAAGAAGTATTTATTTTTTTGTAGCTCTTATAAAGAGCGTGCTTAAAGTGAACAACATCGGTATCAGTTCAGATTATTTTTTTAGTAATCTTGGTTTCGAAAATCACACTTAAATTTGGATACATAATATTTTTTGTTTCCGTCTGGTGCGTACTCAGAAGGTTTTCTGATGCGTGAGCCGGCCACATACAGCTGTCCATGTGAGAAGCATGGATTTTCCATTTTTAGTCCACACACTTGTAGCAATTGTCGCAGTGCTTTGTTGATGGTGATTTGCAAATGCAAGTCACACCGGAAACTGCAGACGTTTGAATTCGACTGCCATATATGTTGAAATTATCGGGATGCGTGGTAACATTACATCTTATCCTATAAATTTTCTATTTTAGAGCGCCGATTGGAATTTAACAATTACCATCACTTGTTATGTCACACATGAACTGAAATGTCGCTGTTTGTACATATTTGATTATTTTTATAGTTCCCAGTTTCATGTAAAAAAAATTCTTCAGTTCTCATGCAGTCACATTTCGTTACCGTGTTTTTTGTATAACCCGTGTGGGTTTTGTCATATAATCGCATATCGGTTTTGCTTATCGCGAGCATTATAAACTGATAGTTCTCAGTTGACTAGACTCAGATGCTAATGATGGTTATTACAAACATATGGAAGTAGTACAAAACAATAATTAATAATTCTGCTTTATTTTAAAAATACAATAAAAAATATTCGTTTCATTTTCGTGGTAAGATTGTTGCTGAAAAATTTTGTAACAAGATAGCACTAGCTTTTGATTCGTGAAACTCGTTTACTGTTTACAGTTTGTTTTATAATATATCGGTGGTGTTTTGGCCAATTGATGTAACCCAGCCATATACCATAAATATACCATTGTAATGTGCCAAGCAGACTTGGGGATGATAAATAAATAATAATTCACTATTATTCCGTGAGTAATGAACTTCAAACTATTTTTCCACTACATTTGATAACAGAGCATTGTTAATATCGCTTAATGGATTCAACTGTTTACACTGGCGATCGATTTCGGTTTCAATAGTGTTAAAGTGCATAAGAACGAAATGAAAATATCGAAAAACAATTAGCCTTAATAGATGCTCGACAACTATGATAGCCCGTGCCCAAATTATTACCAGCCATTATCAAAGGTGTTTGGTAAATTACAAAGTAATCGAAATATTACATTCATCGAAGAGTTCGTAATTCATATACGTCATAATAGCGTTAATGGATAACATAACATACCGTACTAATTGTGATAAATTGCACAATTTAGCACTTTCATGTTTTTTAATAGGTAGATTTGTAGTTTATAATAAACTTTATTCACACTTTACTTACAATTATTCGTGAATTATGTCGACGGTGTTTTGGCCTATTGATGAACTTAACCGTCAAAATTGAAATTATTCAGCGGAGAGCAAAAACATTTTTTATCGAAAAAATTATAATATCGTGAGTTGCGTTATGAATTTTTGAAATCCACTCCTGTAAATTCTCACGTTTGAAGATACGGTATTATACGTAGGGAGTGTCAATACAATAGTGGCTTACATCAAGTGGCCTGATCAGATTTTTTTAAACTAAAATCAATGTAAAATAATGTCCAAAAAGTGATCAGTTTATACTTCTAATTTACATCATTTAGTCGAACCTGCTCTGTCGTCTTTAAAATGAGATGCTATCATTAATCTATTTTCGTATTTTTTAGCGTTACATCAATCGTATATTACAGTATATTATACTCAAATAAATAAAATAGTTAAAAGTAAAAAAATAATTCTCAAAAATTTACGGATGCGAAAAGTTCTTGTCTTGTTAATTAAAAACCCGCCAAAACGACATTCAGATATATTTTTCATTAAAAATCAACTCGAAGTCTTTTTAAATTAAATAATGTTCTCTTGTAAAGTTAGTTAAGATAAGAAAACAAAGCAATTTATAAGTTCTAAATAGTTGTATTGTTTATATTTTGTATGGCGTGATATAATATAATAGTTTTAAACAATATAATTATAAAACATAATAGTTGTGGAACTTGAAACAAAGCATTTCTGTCTAATTAGAAATGATGTACCATACAGATTCAATCAATAATTTAACGGAAATGTTCTCTTTAGTTCAGGGATACTCATTCTTCTAAAATACTTATCTATTAAATATGTAATACGAACTCATTTGTCAGCATAAATCGACATGTTTATATTGTCTGGCTACTCTGCTAGAGCACTGAATTAGGGAGAAGAACTAAAGATATAAATTTTTGACCTTCGGAATGATGTTATGCTAAAGTCCTCAATATCAGATGTGAACTTTTGGTATATAGTGAAAAGAAAAAGTTGCCATTCTTAAAAATGACGCATATAAATAAAATAAATTTTCGCTTTCACATACCATTGTTTTCAAAATAAAATTATATATATCTCTTTATGATTGTTTCCTTAAAGGAGAAATATACTCTCCTAATTATGTGGCACTTGTCAATGAAATGCAGTGAAAAAGGTCTCACTGACTTTGAGATTAATATTATGATCTATATATATAAAAATGAAGATTTGTTTGTTTGTCCTCTATGCATTCATTTACCATTCATCCGATTTCGATCAAACTTTGGTGAACTGTTGCGCGCACACCGGTGAAGGTTTATGAAGAAAAAAGATTAAAATCTGAAATCTAAAAAAAATAATCAAATACTTACAACTAGCGACATCTCTGAACCAGAAGGAAAATCAAAAAAATATTCTTTATCCAAAGAAGAGGTCTGCATGGGCTCGGGTGGGTAAAGACAATTTGCATTTAGGTTCGGGCCGCGCTCGGGTTCAAATTTAAGAAAAATATTTCGTACTATGTTCGATTCATGAGTCAGCCATAAGGCAATAATAATTTATTTCATATTTGTTATGAATATCGTTGGAAATATGGAAACAATAATATATTATATTGTTTGAAAAGTACATGCGGTTTCGCTCATCACGAGCATTATCAACTGATGAACCGGTCCTGATCATTATAAATATGTGGAAGTAGTACAAATGAATTGTGTTTTATTTTTTAAAATATAATATATTAAAAAATAAATCTGGGCTTCGAGTTAGATTCAGGTAACAAGTGTGATATTGAGACTCAGGCTCGGGCCAGGCGGGACCTGAAAATGCTCAGACCCGTGCAGACCTTTTATCCAAAAGTACTCCAACAAACAGAATTAAAACACAAACCCTAAAAATTACTTTGTATGTATTCTCGTAGAAAAACGTCTGTTAAGGTACCTCTCATCAGGAGTTCATATGCTTCGCATTGGCAAAGGACATGGTAATTTTTTTTATGTATCATTTACGACCTATGTCCAATTATAAGTTTGTTTTGAAATAATCGGTGGTCTTCGCCGTCTTATCGATATTTCGACACTCCCTATGACAATCCCGTATCTGCAAACATAACATTTAACAGGGAGCGTCTCAAAGATTCAAAACGCCGTTGCAAAGTAACGACTGCTCTATCTTCTTCAAAATTGCGGCAGTGCTATTATTTGAAATCTGGTTTCTTATTTCATTTAAAGTTTTGCTGAAAGGTTAATAGTTTTGGACTTGCGATTTTAAATAAAGTGGCTAGTTACGTGTTTATACTTTACGAAAAAACGATGAAGTAAATTGATACTTTTCCTTATGTTTTTTGACGCCTACCTATAGAACTTAGTGCGTAGAGAACGAAAATACAAAAAAACGTATAATCACGTATGTGTTTCTTAATCTTTTTACATCCGCGGACCACCAAGAAATCAAAAAGTGTTGCGGACCATGAACGTTGGAATAAAATAATTAATATTTGTATAATTGATTTTTTATTCAAAAAAATTAATTTACAGTAACAAGTTTTTACGACCACCAATGGTTCGCGGACCACCGGTCGAGTTTGAGTACAAATAGGTTGAGAGCCTCTGCTCTAAATATAAAATATTTACTTTAAAAAAATTGTAATACTCTTTTTCCGATGGTAATTATTACTAAATGAGATCTGCTGAATTGATTGTAAGTATGTAGTCGAAGAGAAACACAAAAATGATTGATCTTACGTCTTGAACGAAGTGAAGTATAAATATGTATGAAATGTTTTGTTAATACTCTCATCGATCAATTAAGGCATAATGTCTTAACAACTACTATTCACTTATGAATTCCTGTAGGACGATCCATCAATTTCGTCCTTTTTCGAATTTATAAATTAGCTTAAAAAAAAACAATCCTTCCACAACATAACACCAAAAAATATTCACAAATCGAAAATAATAGATCTATTTACAGCAATATATTCTGACGATGATTTTGATTATCGAACGGTACTCAAACTATGGGTTTAAAGTACAAGTAGTAAGGATTCAGTTTCAAGAACGTCCCAGAAATAAATCCCAGGAAATCAATATGTTATGGTATTCTGGATTCTCTAGACTTTCAAAAGAAATAATTCAAGACTTTTTAAGTACGGTCAATCTGGGTAACTTTGGCCCAGTTATAAGGGTTTTTTGAATTTTTATGGTTCGTCATTGCATTCATGTGTGGTATTGTTCTACATAAAAATGTACTGATGCCTTAAGATGAAATTGAATTAGCATAAATAGATTTATTTTTATAATTGATATATAAATAAATATAGATAAAACAAGGTGGGCCAAAGATTACATCCAAATAGGGTAACTTTGGCCCACGATACAAATAATTACTGTAATTACTAAAAAATCAGTGATTTTAAAGTCTTCTGCAACTTTTCTTTACGCTTTCATATATTCTGTACATAATTGAGATAAGAAAAAATATATCGATGTTATGGCTAATCCAATTGATTTCAAGAAAAGTTTTTTAATTGTGTTTCATCATTCCAAGCCGACAGTTTACAAATTAAACAATAAAACAAACTATGTTTCATATTAATTCATATTTTTATCACCAGGGGAGGGCCTACTCAATATCTTTGCTTAACTGAAAAATATTCATATGACATTAGTATTATCATGGTATTATAACAGCACCTTTTTCCATGTAGCGGGCCAATCTTATACCGATGGGCAAACTTACCCAAATTGATGGTATGCATTTTAAGTGTACATTTTACTCATTCAACAAATACCATCGATAAATACCGTTAGATACAACCCTTAGCAGTTAGCATAGAATGTCATATAGTTTAAATATTATGTAATACTATAATGACCTGTGTGAAAACGTGACAGTCTCAGATATCGACATTCTCTATATATAATCCCGTATATGCTAACATGACATTTTACAGGAGAGCTTCTCAAAGATTCAAAACCCAGTTGCAAAGTAACGGCTGCTATCTTCTTAAAAATTGGGACAGTGCTATTTTTTAAAATTTAGTTCCTTATTTTCTTTACTGGAAAACATACAGTTTTTGAGATATTACGGAAATGAATTGTACTTAGAATTTTAGGTAAAGATCTTTTGTATAAACGGCTAGTTATGTATTTATTCTTTACAAACAAACGGTGAAGTAGATAATTTTCTTAATGTTTTTTGCTGCCTACCTATGGCACTGAGTGTGTAGACAATGGAAATGTAAAAGACGTATAATCACGTATGTGGCACTTACGTGATTATACGTAGGGAGTGTCGATATTATGATTGATTAACGAAAAATGTTGTGAAGTAAATGTTTGATAATATTGTCAAGCTAATCAAATAAAGGGTAATATTGTTAAGATACAATCTGGTTATGTGCTGCAAAATGAGGGGTTTAGTATCATTACTCATAATCTCCAGCACGATATTGAGTTATGAATGCAGCATTGTGCTTCGTGTTCACTACTACCATTTGAATTATTACTTTCTGAACTAACGAATTCCAATCCAAAATTAATGAGATAATTTTCAAAACTCATATTCTCCAATACCCTATAGTTATCTATTATAATAATCTCCATTCCAGCGAATGAGAGTGCAGCATTTTACTGTAATGGCCACCAGTGTTTGTTTATATTATATATCATGGTGTAAGAGTCTGTTCTATGTATTTGTAGCTGTAGCGTGAGAATAGTTTTCATGGGTTTACCAAAAACAAACGTTGATGGAGATTCTGAGTTATGATACTATAACTTTTTCTACCGTCATTTTGACAGCTTAAAAATGCTATACCCTGCCGAATTCATGCACTCGGCAAATAATTTGCCTAATTCATGAATGAGGCAATGGGCTTGCACTTTTCATAAATAAGTCAAAATTTTGGCCATTTCATGTAATAAGCAATTTCACACATTCGGCGTAACATAAATACTACGAAGAGCTTTAATTGCATGTTGAATATTGCTATAAATGATAACGGAAAAGTAGTGTTTCACTTTTCTTAAACGATACATCGCATTGTAACTAGGGCATCCAATCCCGAACCCCTTTTCTGATACCGAGATTTCGGGATTGAATTTTTTTTCAATCCCGGGATCTCAAAATTTAACAAAAGCTAGGTTTTCATGTTTGAAATTGTCAAAAAAATTTTTTTGTACATAATTATGGACCATGAAAAACCGTGTAAATGAAGCCATGGAAAAAATATAAAAAAGGTCATACAAAATAAAAATAAAACCCCGTGAAATGGTATTTACAGATCATACAAAATAGCAGGATAGGTAGGTATGTTTCTAAAAACGCATAAAAGAACATAATACCTAGGTATACGATGATTTGATTGAGAATATAAAATAATACAAAATGATAATAATTATGTACCAGTGCAATCACATAAAAAATGTTTGCTTATTTTTAAAATATGTAGGTAACTAGCTATTTTCATAATTATCCAAAAAGTATTTCCATTAATTGCACATTTATTTTATTCGATGTTTTGGATTTTTATTAGTAATTGAAAACATGTTACAGTTAGATGTAGAAAGCTTCACATGTGCTCATCTAAAAATAGAAAAGTGGTCAACTGCTTTTTGTAGATAATGATGCAAAAAAACAATAGATTGTCTTTCCCTGTCTACAGCAGGCATGAAATATGAACTGAAGGGAGAGCACTATACATTTGAATCGAAAAAAGTTACTCGGCCGCCGGAAACTTATAGTTCATCGGATAATAATTTGCATTTTGATATCAATTATTTTTTACTATTTTAAAGCGAATCCCGAAATTCCAGTATTGTTATTGAGTCAATCCCGGATCCCGGAATTGGAAACCCTAATTGTAACAGAGTAAAATGAGCAATTAAAGCTTTCGCAGTGCAACGCAAAGGCTTTTTTGTAGTGGAAAAAAATAGTTATAGCTTTGCTGTGTGTGATGCAGAAGCAATTAAATACAGAGTAACAGATTAAAAATTAATGGTTTCCATTTTAATTTTTCCTTGGAAAATTCAGCCGCACGTTTTGTGACAATTAAACCAATTTTACCTCAGTACAAAAGCATGCGTGCTTCATGTCATAAAACAAAAGCCTTTTTTGACACATGAGTATAACTGATCGATTACTGTGGTATTTACTGAAAAAATAACGCAGCTAAAGAAATTAAGAAATTCGAGAAATTTTACTCTTAATTACTTACACAATTATTTGTATAAAAATAATCGATACTTTTTATAAAAAGGCAAATTTACATTTTAATAATAAAAAAAGAATAGGCTAAACGTACCAGTGGTTGATCGCTTAGAAGAAAAATCCCACAAAGATAATGATTAGCGTTTAGCATTAGACCGACAAAGCAAGTGTATTCATAATGGGTCACATCTCTTAATTAGTATGATAAGACAAAGATTAGAAAAGGGTATATTACAAAACAATTATGTTCAATTTTTAACAACCATGTTTTTGAGTCAGTAGTTGACTATCTAAAAAATTGAAAGTTTGAGTAGGTGGCCACTTTTTTTTCAGTAGTTGACCATGCCTAATCAAAGGGTCTCATGACAAGCTTTTATCACGGTTTCCTGTAAGATCACTCTTAGTTGAATCAAGTAGCATATACTTACATTCACTGACATTTTTAACAATTCTCTTTAGAATTTCAAAATAAAAAAATATTTAATTCATAAGGTGTTGTTTTCAAATGGCCACTATGACACCCCAATGACATATATGGTGGTGTGTTAGATCCTCAATTTGAAAAACGATGGTTTCACTTGTTTGAACTCTCCGTATATACGTTTCTTATGTTGAGCACTTTATTGAAAAAGGTCAATTAACAGTACATTAGCCTTACTACTGTAGAAAAAGTCTCAATTGTGTTTGTGGGGGCAATAACACAGCTATGTAAAGAAACATTATGTTAAATTAATGATTGAATTAAAATTTTCCACAATTTTTCCAAGCAACTGGTAATATTCAGGGCCTCTTTATAATAGTCGAATTTCTTCAAAATGGTCAAAAATTACATAAACATTTTCAATATTTCGCACAAAAGAGTCAAAACACGTGTCGCACCCAGTAAAACAACCAGTGGAAAAACAAAGGTATCGATTTTAACGTTACATTAAAGGTAAATTTCCACAAAGTTATCTTTGAATACATTGAAAAACAAAGGCAAAAAAAGATATATATAAATATTGACTGTGGGTGTTTGATGTAATTTTCTTTATAAAATTTAAATGGTTCAAATTTTGCACACTTCCATATGTTTTGTCACTTACGACCTGGGTTTCACCTTTTCGTATTTTCAAGTATTCAATAACAGAAATGCAAGGATAAAATCGAACTGAAATTAAGCATATTGTGTATATAACAAGATATTTAATACTTGTCGGGTCCGTGGTGCAGTGGTTACGAATGTCTCGGGTTCAAGTCCCGGAACGGACAGTTTCAAAAATTGATTTTTCAATCGATCTATGGATTTTTGTTAGTGGTTTCATGAATGTTTGACAACCACTATCCTTCTATCCCTACTCTCATCGAAAAAAGAAGGTTGATCCACTGAGTAACAAAGAGTTTTCGTAGAAAACTTTTGTTGAGATACCTAAATTAAGATGCCATATGCTTCACATACCTGGCAAAAAAATATGTCAAGATGAACCAAAAAAATATTATCATTTAGTCTAGGAACAATATTGATAGTTTTCTGAATTTATTTCAATACTGATTTGATATTAATGACGTCTTTTGGTAAATAGACGCATGAGCAACGATATAAATTATTTACTAACATTAATTTTGAGTTCATCCGTGCACTCGAATGTATGAAGATGGCAATATACGAAGCCCTGGTCATTAGTGAAACAATTTATGGAAGTAAAAAACATTTCAACGATTCAAAAAATAATATTGAAATATATAATAGGCAGGGGCGTGCTTTTCGGGCAAAATGTCTCATCGCTTGACTTCTTTAAACGATAGAATATAGGAATAACTACACTTATAGAAAATCCAATTCAATTATGCTTACTAAAGTATATTTTGGTTGAAATTAATTTCCTTGCATGCCTGATTTTCTTCCACAATAGAAGATTTTGCCATCGAAACCTCATCGTTCACCTTGTCTTAAGTTAAGCGATGGAGTTTAAAGGCAGCGAAAAGAAAAAAAAAGCAAAAGCGTTATTGAGATGTAGCGTATATTATAACTGAAAATGTAAATCGAATCTGAAAGGTATATGCATGCAACTTTAAGTTTTAGAACAACGTATTGTTAAATTTAAATATTTATAAAAAATAAAACCATAATTTTTTGTTCTGATTCCACAATTGTATAGACCAGGGGTAGATAACCTTGGCACGCGTGCCAGAGATGGCAAGTTTAACAATTTAGCTTGCACGTAACAATTATCAGATTTTTTAAATGGGAAACACATTGGTTAAGGTATCTGCATTTTATTGTATACTTAATATTTTCGATTAGCGACTGCAATGTTATCAATTTTCTCTTCCACATTGTCATTATATTTAGAAATTAGTTTTAAAAAATGTAGAACAAGAAGAAGTTTGACCAATGAATTCAGTAAGGCGTGCATTTTACAAAAAGTGAAAATACAATATGTACCGGATATGAAGTATTTGGCATCGAGTGCAAAGCAAAAAAAATCTCATTTATACTAATGACTAAAAGTGTATTTAAACTTTTTTTAATTTTTCCCGTATGAAAAATTGCTTGGAAGGGTGAATGAACCCATTCAATCTTATCAGACCATGCTGTTAAATGATAGCAGGTCTTTGCGCTATTATTTAATTAAAACAAAACTAATTATAGCATAATTGTTAACATTATTTTTTTGAATTAATTATTTTGCAAATAACTTCTCAGTGCGTCAGACAGTCGATATATATTATTTGGGGAATTTCGACACGCACATGTAAAAAGGTTTGACACCCCTAGTATAGACGTTACAAGACAGAATTTGGTCATAGCCAGTATTTTAGCCAAAGTCCTGACCAATTTATTATAATTTGTTTTATGTTTATAAAATACTAATGACTACCCAGCATACGTTGCAATGTCAATTAAAGAACGAAAGAGGTTGTGTTTTAATTTTGTTTAATGAAGTGCTTTTGGATATACAATATTTTCTGTTTCCGTCTGACAAATAAATCACAAGGTTTTTCTGAGATGTTGCTGTATGTACGTATTTGAGTCTTTTTTAGATATTTTTAGAATTCAGATTTTATTTTTTTTTCTTCAGCAATCTTCACGGGTGTGCGCACAACAACTCACCAAAGTTTCATCGAAATCAGATGAATGGTAATGGAACGCATAGAGAACAAACACATAAACATTCATATATAGATATTGCTTTCCCACCATTAATTGAAAGTGAATACTAAAAGATGATTGAAATAAAATCGAAAAGAAAAGAACATTTTAGATGTTTATGTAAAATACCAGCAGTTTACCCATGTTTCATCGTCATATCAATACAACTAGTAGATCACAATTGTATTCCTTATTTTCATTAATATGTACTTACCTCGGCTTTAAAAAACCGATCTTAAATTAAAAAGAGTAGCTCACCAATACACATGATAAGAAAAAGTCGTTTGTATATAATAAACGGTGTAACTTTACTATATATCGAGCTATACGTATTACAAAATTAAGTGGTAAATACATTATCCGAAAGCACATGAATTATTACTGTCGATTACATAAAGGTTTGTGATGTTATTAATTTATTATCATGTCTAATTTGGAAACAAAATGTGAACATTTTTTTATTTACAGAGAAATATCACTGAGAACTTGTTGCACATCGATCTTCAACTTAATTTTTTTAAGACAGTAAGATCAGAGGATGGGTTATGAAAAACAACGGTTGTCATTTGATTGCTTTCCTTTTCGTTTCCTAGTGAGTAGAGTATACATTTTTAGTTGAATCAATTATAAATACTAAAGCCAAGAATTGTTTATAGTATTTAATAAATTGGTAATTGAAAATTTCTGAGATGTAATTTGGAATAAAAAAACGTACTGTACTATTATTGAGCTGCGGTAACTTTATTAAAATAGGCTATGTAAATTTATTATTTCAATTCAGATTTATTTTATTTACTTAATGCAAACAAAATTAAGATAATACATTTGTTAAATAATTCAATTAATTATAAGCGAAACTGTGTCAGACCTTAGAAAATTATGAACGTAAGTTGGTTTTTAATTTAGATTAATTATTTATAAATAAGAAGTGATATTTAAAATATTCAAAAAACCTTTTTAACAGGAAAGGTTGTTATACAATACTTTCGATAGTTTATGTTGATCTACTTACCACCTCTCCTGACTTGATGTAGAATTGTACTGTTTCGAATACACGAAAATATTTTTGAATAATTTTTATCAATGTACATATATTATATTTCTTATTTTATTATTAGAATTAATTGAAAACTTTTCAAAATAATTATCATCACATTTATACTGTTGAAATTGAATGCAGTGTTTCTTAACCTATGGGTCGATTGGTATATTTAGTGGGCAGCGAAATATTTTCAACAAAACAATATTATTTAGATAATAACATACTTTACATATTCTATTTGACGAGTAACATATTGAAACGACCACAGTTCGAGTGCGTATTATCTGCAGTATCAAACGCAGTCCGTATTATTTTTTACTTTTAAGTCAATTCTTGGTGGAAAGACATTATATTTAAAAAAATAAAACACAATTCATTTGTACTACTTCCACATGTTTAAAATGATGAGCGAAACCGGTCCTGATCATTATAAACATGTGGAAGTATTACAAATGAATTAGGTATTATTTTTATTTAACTCTGAGAAGTTATACAAAGCCAAGGTTCATATTAATGTCACAATGTAACAATCTCTCGGTGTTACAAATACTGTATTTTGTATTATTAAAATAAACAATATTTTTATTTGTATCTGTTTTCTAACGTATGTTGTCTTGAGTCGTGAAACCAAAACTATTACCACAATTTGGGGGTCGACGCGTAATGATTGAGCGCTCGGGACCAATGTTATGTTTTTTGATAGAGCCTTGTTAGTGTTGTCACCAGAAAATGGTATTCAAACCGAATATTCTATTTGCATTTCATATTATAAAATACTTACCAGACTCGTAGCCGATAAGCTAAATTTGTACTCTTTGGTTGCGGTATCCCCTGGTAAGAATACCAGTTCAGATTGATTTTTCCATCGACTAATGGATTGGTGTTAAAAAAACATGGATATTAATAATGTCTACATTTATTCATATTTATCCGATCTCAAAGCAGTAACGAGATACCGTATACCGATAGAGATTAGTTAACAACTAGCACTGCCCGAGAATTATCTTTCTATCCTTACTTTCTTCAAAGAAAGAGTTTGGCGTTTAAATAACAAGCAGTTCTCAAATAACTGTTTTACTATGAGTCCGAATGGCAAAGTCGTACTCCCAGTGTGCCACATATGGCCTCTTAATGGAGCTATCCGAAAAGAAGACTTCTGAAAGAACTATTTGATTTGCTCAACCTATTTTTTCGAAGAGAGTAGGGAAAGAAGGATAGAGCTAGTGGTTGACTAATTGCTCTTGCTATGCCCCGTTTTTAAAATAGCATAGAAGGGAGGAAATTTGAAACATTAAAAACATCCATGTCTACGAACAGAAATTGATTAAATAATAAATTTATGAAACTGTCCGTACCAGAATTTGAGTCCGAGCCATCCGTAACAGAAGCTAACAACGTTGACTACTGCACCACAGGCCCGATTTATATACTTCCACAACAGTAATTCTTTCAACAGAGATTTATTTTTAATATGAAATTAAAATTGATCAATTTGTCATTCGGAATAATGAAGTTAATTCATTTGGAGTAATAGTTAATAATTTAATTCAAGAAATTAAAATAAATGAATACTTTTACGAAATTCATAATATCCGATACTGATTATATCTGAATAATTTGATATTTCTATCGGTGTTTGATAAAATCGATTAACTAGTTTTTTGAAGAGATCGGTCTCTTTTATGGCATTTTATTTTATGTGTCAATGATTTTGATAGTAATTATCAGAATTGATTTAATATTTTTGATTTGGCTTAAACAGTTATCTTTCTTGAAAATTGCGTTAAGTGAAAGGTATTGTTCCAAAGATATAGACAAACGCAAGAACTCTCATTTGAAAAGGTTCTTAACTCAAATTGATTGATTGTTTAATTATGAAGAAACATTAGCAAAACTGTGATACTTATACCATTAAATAATTCAGCTATGCGATCAATCTTTCAATCGTCGAAGAAGAAACCCTTGTGAATAGATAGCTTTCTTTTATAGGTAACCATTGTATAACTGATTTAAACAAAAGAAGATTTATGGGCCAGATAAGAAGTTACATGTTTAAAAGCCGCTTCTATGGAACGAAGAAGTAAAATTTTATTCTAACGCAAATTTCACGGCTGAAGATATTTTTCATGCCAGCAAACAATTAAAATAAAGAATGAAAAAAATACGACCAGCCGATAACACGCTAAAAATACGATATAAATAACAGTTTTTTTCGTTTTATAGAGATAATAAAATACATTTAGCATAATCAAACTTTAGAAATTCAATTAATTTTATTGACATTAAGAAAACACTAAATCGAAAAAATAACATATTGAGTTAGTTATACCAAAATGTTCCTTATTTCAAACTCTATCGTATGAAATAACACAACTATTTTTATAAATTATACTTTTACTTAAAAACAGTTTTGTACAAACAAACAAAATGAAAAAGAAAATATTTGACAAACTTCAATGTACAATTACTCAAAACTAGTATTTTTCAGTTAGTGTCTTATTCCAGAACAACGACGATATTTGATTTAGTTTTGTTGAAAAATAGAATATTAAGTTGATTAATTGCCATATTGTTATTGCGGCTATTAAAAGTGGATGCTTATTAATGAAAAAAGAAATGTTTGACTATTAAAGCTTTTCATATTTTGTTATGAATATTGCGTATTTTTTTGTAATTATTATCCTGAAATCATGTTATATATACGAAGACAGTTTAATTCGAATCTGTTATGTGAACTTACATTAAAATAATATGTTCTCGCAAGTAAAAATGAATTTAATGGAAGCACTATAATATCCGAAATCGTAAGTATTTTAGCGGCTTTTTTCCGTGGTTCATAAATTTTCGATAACTAACCAAATTAATGTTTTCGTTACGTTGATTCATATATTAAAATAGCATTGGAACGGCAAAGTATTAGCAAAGAAAGCGTTCTTATAGCTAAATAAACCGCAAACGAGATTTTTATCGGTATTTTGTAATTATGATAAAATCTTGGCAAGTAAAATATTTCAAACTAATATAAATAACATTCAAACGCCACAGTATTACAGCACTCAAAAATATTTACCGAAACAAAACAAAAGTTGTCGATCGATCAAAAATAATTTGATTTATCACTTCACACTGAATGAAATTTTCCGTTTTCTGTTTGGTGATGTTTTTAAGATTCTAAACAACCGCACTGAATAGGTTGCAGGGTCACGCCTCCTATTAAACACAGACCGGTTCGAAAGCTTTACGTCCTATCCTCGCGAAGTTTAGGGAAGAACTGAGTTCAGTACTAACTCAGAGCTTTTGCGCCGTAGAGTCCTCGTAGACTCGTAGAGCTTCGGAAATACCAGTGGGTCGGCGAGTTTCGGCGTGGGTGGCAAATTGAGTTAAACACAAAACAGAGGGCGCAATATTTATATATATATATATATATGTATATGTATATGTGCAGATTGTTCACTTGTATTATAGTACACCGTCAATTTAAATGATTTGACTACAATATTAGATAACATATATTACTTATTTTGTTTAATACCAAACTTCTACTTCGTTATTACATGTTTAGAGTTTTGAAAAATATTTTTATTAACTTTTCTCGCGTAGGCACATATAAAGTTATTTTGTATGATTTTTTAAAAAATTAAAAAAAGCCTACTTGCTATATTTATAATCAGATTTATATTCAGACTATTGTTAGTATTGCAATTATTAGTAACTGAATATACAATTAAAATTGATAACTTAGTTATTCCACTGGCTTTGTTATTAATGTCACGCGTTTTGCTTCTTTAAGAAGCATTTTTAGGCTAACTATATCTCAAGGCTATTTATTTCTAAGGTAAACAATGATTCTAATTCTTAAATTAAGAGTGAAGGGTAGGGTGGGTTTTTTTTTTCTACTGGACGTGAGGAGGTGATAAAACACGAACAATGATAGTGCAAATTACCATAACACTACTTATTACTAGTGTTTGAAGGTGAAAATTCTAAGGAAAGTAAATTTAATAGTGGTAAGCCACCTGTCTTATTCAAAATGTTATTGACTAATACTCGATTACTGTTAATATTTTCAATTAAATGGTTCGCAAGCTTTGAATAATTATTACTTTTGAGACATCTTATATGCTCTTTAATTCTAATATTAAAATTTCTTCTTGTCTGTCTTACATAAGAGGCTTAACAGTTTTCACAAGAGAAGTGTTATATGCCACACTTGACAATGATTTAATTCGATCTTTATTATTCAATAAGATTTTTCCAGTATTATTAACTGTATAAAAAGCCGGTTGCAAGCTATCCGTTAACAGCTTTGACATTTGCAATGATGTCTTTCAAAAAAAAATATTTTTAGGCCAGCTACAAGCAATATCATTTGTTCGTTCTTTGTACAGATAATTTAATAATCAATTTTAATTTTATACTAAGCTTCTACTATATTATTAAATGTAGTAGGCTCAAATAAAGATATTTTGAATGACGATGTTTAAAAAAAAGGAAAAAAGCTTCCTTGCTGTATTTATTATCCGATTTACATTCAGACCGTAGTATTAAATTAATTATTTTCATTTCGTTTATTAAGTAAAATATTTTATACAAAATAGCATTAAAATAATTTGTCAATATCTGAACTGTTTCTTTCTATAAAGTGTAAGTTAATACTTCATAATTCATAATTTATATTACTGATTTGTATTGAATACGTTTTGACAAATAATGCTTCTTTTCAATTCATACAATATGTTTTTATCGTGCAGTTGCCGATAAGTATTAAAATTATATGAATTATGAAAACAACAAACTATGTTTAACGTATATGTCGCATTTGTAACAACCCTTGTTGTAAGGGATTTGTCATTTCGTCCTGACATATTTGTCGAAGTTTCTCACTGTTCAACATTTTTAAAGCGATAATAAGTAATCAAGCGTCAGGATATTATTTAGTTGCGATGAATCGTAATATTCTTTGTTACAGCATTGTTAATTTCACTTTACATTATTTCGTCACTATTCTGGAAGAAAACACTACATTGAAATTGACATATTGGGTTGAGTAATACCAAAATGTTCCTTATTTTAAACTCTACCGTATGTAAAAACATACTTATTTTTATAAATCATACTTTTAATTAAAAACAGTTTTGTGCAAACAAACAAAATGAAAAAGACAGAACATTTTAAATGTTTGAAAAACTTTAATGTCTTATTACTCAAAACTAGTATTCTTCAGTTAGTGTCTTCTTCTAGAACAGTGTTTCCTAAATTTATTACGCTCATGGAACCTATTTAAAAGCAAAAACCTGACCATTAACACCCAAATAAAATAAATCTACATAACGGCATAATATAAAACTTATACATTTAGTTTTAATGTCTTGAATGGTAAACTGTGATGTAAAAATCAAATATAAATAAAATGTATGATGTGGTTCATACATACATTAAATTCACGTTCTAGTAAATAGGAAGTTGGGAAAGCAATTAACAGCCTCTCTACCATGGTCCATAATGCAGGATATAAAATTGGTATATGTTGTTTTAACCAGAATTTGTAGTTTCCTTGTTCAAACATTGGTTTCCGCTCCTTATTTGTAGATAATTCAATAAATTGCTCCTATATTAGTATGTATTCATCTGATTCTGTGGGTCTGCTGGCAAAAGGGTCGAACACCTAAGAAATCGTTATTATTAATTTATTACTATTTCTTTTTAACTTTGACAATACTGAAAATGTGTCACAAATATTTTTTTTATATTAAACCTTTCATGTACTCCGCCACGTTGTTTACGAACATCCAAATTGTTTTTTATTTGCCACAGATCCTCTCAGCGGTCATAAAGATCCCCGAGGGTCCGTAGGAACCACTTTGGGAACCACTGTTCAAAAAAAACTACGATTTATACAAATTATATGAAATAGCAAAGCTGTATGATTTATTTCGAAAGGAAAGTTCGCACAACTCGAATTACTACACGAATTATGTATTAAGACGTTTATGTACTATTCGAAATGACGAATAACGTAAGAACATGTTATTTGTTATTAGCATTCCATAATTATACTAAACAAATAAAGCTATTATTTATTTCCGCTTAAAAATATAGCATTTCCTAAGTGTTTCTTAGATAAATAATTTTCGGTACGGAAATTTATATATTATTAATGAGTACCCGGCATACGTTGCAATGCTACTCAAAGAAAGAAAGTGTTTTTGTTTTAATTCTGTTTGTTGAAGTGCTTTTGGACACACAATATTTCTTGTTTTAGTCTGGTGCGTAAGTACCACATACGTGATTATATGTCTATTGCATTTCCGTTGATCACGCACTCAATTATGTAGGTAAACATCAAACAAGAATGAGAAAAGTAACTACTTCACCGTTTTTCCTTAAAATATAAACACCTAACTAAACAGTTATACGAAAGATCTTTAACTAAAATCTAAATTACGATGTCGTGTCTGTAGTATCTCAAAAACTATAAACTTTTGAGCAAAACTTCATAAAACATAAAAAACTAGAATACTACTGTATTAATTTTGAATAATATAGATGCAGCCATTACTTGCGTTACGTGCAATTGCGTTTTGAATCTTTGAGACGCTCTCCAGTAAAATGTTATGTTTGCAGATACGGGATTATACGTAGGGAATATCACAGGACATTTATTTACTGTTTCCTTCTATGTATCTTTAAGTTCATTGAAAATAAACATGGATTAGCTGAATTAATACTATTTGTCGTTAATCCTTTGAAATAATTTACTCTATAAGTGGATCATGTGCTCCAAATCGGGAATGGGCAAAAATGCACTAGAAAACTATAAATTATAGCAAGATAAGCAAAGTAGTTATAATAATATCATTTATGATGAGTGCCAGGAATAGTCAAAAACACTTAAGGAACCACTCTTGAGTTTCAACATTTTTTTTTCCACGTCCTTAATATTTTTTTCCTTTCATTGAGGACGTTCAATATTATTTAATTTTAACTTTATCATCACAAGTTATATTACATGTTGATACGTTTATTTTTTGTTATTATTATTATACTAACGGAGCTATCTCAACAAAAGTGCTCTACGAGAACTTCTTACATTTGATTTTTCGAAGAGAGTAGAGATAAAACAATAGGACAGGACTATAGGTTAGGTAATCGTAATCGGATCGGGAATTTTAGACATCACAAAAATCCATGTCTTCGAACAGAATTCCATGAATCGATTGAAAAATCAATTTATGAAACTGTCCGTACAGCAATTTGAATTTGTGAATTCTGTAACTGAAGCCGACGTCTTTGACCACAGAACCACGATCACGTTCTTTTACAGAGTAAAAAACATTTTCCTGGGATAACGATATATATATTTTCAAAAATACTGGTATAAAAAATTGTTGGAAATCAGTGTACATTTAATGAATATGAAATTCACCTGAAATATTACCTAGAAAAATAGACTGCTTAGATTGCTTATAGTATGGATGCGAAATTATTCAAATTTTCAATACCAAAGTTCTTATTTCATTTATTTCTTTGAAAAACTCTAATAATTTCCAATTATTTATTTTTAATTAAATGATAATTAAAAAATACTATTAATTTATGTTTATTTAATCTAGTTTAAGTATCTTTTATAGCTGTTTATTTGAATATTGTTTTGTCAGATTCAGTACAAAAGCAAAAAGTAATTAATTAATTGATACATTATACAGGATTTGTCATGGAACGTTTTGATTCAATTCCAGAAAAGTATTCCACGGTCAACGTACTGAGGACTTTTCCGAAAATCCTCTCTCAGCATAAAAAATTTGCTTTATAATTTTTCCAAGTCCAATTCATAATTTTTATGCATGCTAAAATTCCAGGACGGAGAGAGAAGAATTACGTACCGAAGAAAATTTTTGTAAAATAATAATCATTTTAAGCACTAGTTAGCTTAGGTGCGATCATTACTAAAGACCAAAGAAAGTGAGACGATAATAAATGTTTGCACTCCTCTTTAGATTGACAAACAAAAATAATACAACATGACCTAAGGATATAGATGCTGACACATAAAAATACCAAAGTTCAATCGTTGAAATTTTGTACATTTCCATACGTTTTGTCACCAACAATCCAGGCTTTGCCTCTCAGGCATTCGAGTACAGAGTGAACTCGATTAAACAGTAAGTGAGTAGGTTATATCGCTTATATAATATTATATAAGAGAAATTAAGAAAAAATAGCACCATGAACTCAAGTCCCGATGCGGACAGTTTCATAAATTGATTTTGTAATCTATTTATGAATTTCTATTCGTAGGACGCACATGGATGTATGTGATGTCTAAAACTGCCTCCCACTAATCTAACTCGAATAACTTTGAGAAAATAATCAGTTTTCTTATAAAAACTTCTGTTTTTATAGCTCCATTTTTTGTAACGGTAATCTTGGTTTCATTTTTTGTCCAGATTGGATTTACGTTTAATATACTTATTGAGGTTAATTGTTTTATCAGTGCATAATGGGTTTACCTCAAACCGTTTAAACACAACAGCTAACATCTGACCTTTAATATCTTTGTTTCTGAAGAGCAAAGCCTGAATGATGTTGTAATTGGCTGGTCTAACAGATTTTATTAAATTACGATGCGTAGAGACCGCAAATGCTAAAAGAAAGAACGTAATCCTATTTTGAGGTAGATTTTTTAGTGATTATTTGAATAGGAGCGGGAAGCTTTAAGGGTTTGAGATAAGAGTCTGGTTTAATTTCAGTGTAAAACGTGACCTAGCATTGCATATTATTTGATTAAACGTGTTATCGTTTTAAAAGTATAACAAATTGAAAAAAGGGAAAATTGAAAATGGCGAAAAATAAAAATACTATCACATGAAGAATCTCAAATAACCAAATGAATGTAAAAAATTGCTTATTGAGATTTTAAAAATAAAATACGATTTGTTTGTACTACTTCCACATGTTTACAATAATCAGGATCGGTATCAGTCATCACGAGCATTATCAGCTGATAAAAATAAAATCGTAGCAAGGATATTCATATAAAATTGAATGTTAACAATTACAAGGTATATAAAACAGTTGGTTCATGAACTATGACAAGAATTTACAGGTAATGAAACATATTATACATAAACGAAATTAAATAGTCTGCAATTAAAATGTTAAGGACTTCTTATAGATCAATAAATACTAATCTGAAATCACAAATGAAGCCATCTTAAAAATCTATTATCTAAGTAAAATATTATGATTTTTAAATTTTACATAAACAGTCGATAGCCAAAGTATTTTTTTTTTTTTAATTATAAAAGAAATTAGTTTTTGAATGTAATGCCTTTCTTTTTTAAATATAATACCTTTTCACCAAGAATTGACAGTTAAAACCTTAAAAACTTATTAAGATCGTTAAAAATAAACTTAAAATAAAATCAATTGTGGTCGAATTGATGATTCAAAGCAATTAATTCAGTTGAGTTTAAAAATAAACTATATTTATGAAATTTTGAACCCTGTTTTTATTATTCATCGACAAGTATTTAAATGATTCTGTGCAGAATGGAAATTGACTATAGATTTAGATTTGTGGACTGTTGTAAGATATAATATACAACATGTATAACAATTGCTGGTCAATGCCTAGGTATAAATATTTAAATGAAATCTAATACATGACAAAATATGCATGTATATATCTATCTGTCTGTATGTCACAAGATATCCTCCCAAACGGTGAATATTAGCATCGTAAAAATTGTACATGTCATTTTGGCTGAAATTTCGAATTCAAGTGTGGTATTTTCCATTTTAAATATAAATTTTTGGTGTGTATTACATAAAGTACAGTCCACGATGATATTTTAATCTTTCAACATTAGAGATTGTCATAATAACGCCATAATACCTATCGCCAACGTCTAAACAACCTATTTTTATCGCTCTCTATCGCGAGCGAAGCCGAGAAATACATACGTGTGACATGAAAATGAAAAGGTAGTTATATTTGTAAAATTACTCTTTAAAGTGATACAATAAATTAGAGTTGTCTATGTACGTAGTTAAAGTGTCATATACATACATTAAAACCTTTTGGGTGTGTGAATGCTCATATTGTGAAATATATATATGGGCTCTTAATAAATGAAAATGGGTACTGGATATATAACATGATAAGCCAGTAGCTAGAATTCAAGTTGAAAATATGTAGAGGATAAATAAAGATCTTTTCGCTCGATATTTATATTTATATATAGATATCTATATAGATTGAAAAACAGAATATTTGCAAATGTGCAATGATGTATTTAATACGAACAATGTGAGAAGACCCCGGATCTAAGAGAGGCGAACGGCTGGTTATCCAAAAGTCCTGGAAGGGCTGTGATCTCAGACAAACACCATTTAAAATCCGGTTCAATACTTATTTATTTTTCCATCAAAGATGCTGTTGTTTACATTACACAAATATATAAATCCTAACACATAAAATTGATTCTACATTTACATTTACTTAGCAACTGAATTTACTTTAAGTTATAATACAAATGGCACGAAATATAAATTAAAGACAACGCAAATCAAAAAAAACAAATAATTCACATCGTCACGTCACCTCCGCCGCGACGAGACCTCAATCATCCGGCTCGACAGATCGTAATCGACTGACTTTAAATAATTCAAAAAAACTCCCTGCATTGTCGGAGCTACCCCTTTCCGTCAACATGGACTCGTCCAGCAAGCGTATCCGGTGGCTATTGAACGCATGGGAACAAGAAAGGGCTGATTCTGCGAATTATTGCTGTTGCCGCTGGGTGATTTCAGTTCTGGACACTAATGACACTTATACTTAACAAAAACCAGGGTGTGTCAAATGCTAAAACTTTAAAACAGGATAAAATATTTTCAAGTTTTAATTGATTGGTTCAGAGTTCGTTACTGTTCTGTGAGATCTGAGAATGTTTCGTCTTCGGTCAGCGAAAATTATATTTGTGTGTAAAAAAAAAAGTTTCCATAAAATGACAGTTTTATCAAGTCATCATTTCATACAGCAGCAGTTGCAAAATGTCATATTTCTGATTGCAAAGATAAGTAAATACGTGATTGTAAAAGGAGAACTGTCTGCTAGCGTGAGAATCATCATATGCGATTATTGGAAAACACATACAACAAGAGAAGAATATAGAAACGGAATCACCGATCTCTCGCCAACCTTCGACAGTGTAACATCCACTGTGGACTGCATTACCGACCTCGAAATCATCATCATCCGTACTGCCGTTTAATCACGTCAATATTCAACATTGGAATCACACATATTTCTAAACTGTTACAATAAAGACATAATTGAAATAAAATTCGTCATACTTATTTCCAATAAAACTATGAAAAAAGTTGTTTTTTGAAAATGAAAATAGTTGCGCATCACATCGCATTGTTTGACCTTCATGACCTGCCAGGTCGTTGAGCTTTGTACACTTTTAAAGGGTGTTGTTAGAAATTTCACAGTGAAAATGAAGTAACGTATCCGGCAATTCTGCAATATTGAAGTGGTTTTATTCCTTTTTATTATGATAAAATGCCCAACGAGAGCTTAACAAAAGACTTGCATATTGTGGAGAAATATATTTAATAGTCATTCAAAATTTACTTAGATAACAATGTGGTAGTGAAATACCTATTAAATTAGTTCGAGTTTTCAACAAAATGAAATGTAATTTGTGTTTAACTGGTGCTATTACTAAAGACTGTATACCATTCAAGTTAGCGGAAACCTCACAGTCAAAGCAAATACAATAATGAACGAAAGAAACGTAAAATAATTTATCATACCTATAGAAAACTTGCTTTAACCAATTTGTCTTTAACCAAAAAAAAGTGGTTGGTACATTTAAAAATATTATCGAAAAAGATTATTAAAAAGTAAGGGTGTTTACCCTTACTTTTTAATAATCTGTTAATAATGTGTTAAATATTTCTTTTTAATTAACGAAAAAGAGCTGTACCGCTTCATGACTATTTGAAAAATTCTTTAGCAACTACAATCAATATGAAATTGATAACATTTATATTTGAGTAGCTCAGTCTCTAAACACGTTCCCGAAGATTTTTAAAGTTTTGAGTAAATCACGAAAAACTGTTATGGGCACTAATATGATAGTTAATGCATGATTTTCTACTTTTAAATAAAAAAATACATATTTATATGTGATAAATAGTTGTGATTGCAGGAAATATAATCAAAAAAATATTAGATAACTTTTTTGATATGTTTTCACCCAAAAACACTTTGTACTTTATAAATGCCACCATGCATTAGCGACATAAAATATGATACTTACACAGAATTTTTAGAAGGTTACATTTATAAAATAAATAAATTATGTTGACATTTAATAACTGCTAAGTGCTAATTTTATGCTAACTTTGTATAAAATAATAAAAGTATTTTAAAGCTTCCAATATAAGAATACATTGAGTCGACTGCTCTTATAGGTTGATCATACTCTTTAATAATTGATTGATTTAGAATTTATATGGTAGAAATCCATTATAACAAAGTAAACAATAGCAAAATACTTAGATAAATAAAATTATACAATTATTTGATAGCTATTTCTACATCACGCCATCGTCAGAAAGATGGCATGATGCCGAAATAACTTTAGATTTAACGAAATAGATTGACGGCGTACTCTCGAAGCTAAATATCATTAAAATACTGAATTTATGACATATTTGCAATTTCAAAATTTATATTGTTAGTATTGACAAATGTTTTCGATACCCCATGCATGGTGTACTACGAAAAGTAAAAATAAACATTTTAAGATTTCGTTAAGTTGAAATTATTTTAACAACTATATTATCACAAATAATCAATCAATATGCATCAGTGAATCCAGTACTACTTTTTTCGGTACGAAAATCTAATATTTTATAAATTAAAAATGAATTTGAACATTCTCTAAAATCAAGAATTTTAAAAACTCTGAAATGTTTTCTTTGATTGCAAATTAAAGCCAACAACTGCATGTCATCACATGCATTTAAGGGTTAAAATTGTATTAGTATTAAATTGTACAAGTGCAATTTAATTTGTGTCCATTATTGTTTCAATTGGAATGTATATTTCGACTGCGTTTTGGCCAATTGATGTTACCCTCAAAAATTACGAAAATGAGTTAGTGATTGGATTTTAAAAACGACAAGAGCCGGGCTCGGCCAAAAGATAAATAAATTGACCACTTTTGGAAGAAAAATGTCATGTTATAATTGGATTTAGGTTTAAAAATTATTACCCGGCCACTTGATGAGAGCCACTATTATAAAGACACTCCCTAGGTATAATTCCGTATCTGCAAAAACGACAATTTACAGGAGTGCATTTCAAAGATTCATAGCGCAACTCACCATATAATGTTTTCGATAAAAACAGTTTTTACTCACTCCTGATCAATTTCAATTTTCAGGATTACATCGATTGACCAAAACTTCGTCGATTTGATTTAATATTTTTTTTTGGGCACTGAAAAGGCTTTATAAATATACTTAATATTTACAATTAATTTTTATAATGTATAAGAATATGAATATCTCTGTATGCTATTACATATTGATCACACGAGAAACAATTAAAAACAATGTAAACGCACCCTTAGTCTGGCACAATTAATTAATTTATACTTATAGTGTACCATGAAATTTTGTGATGGAGAATTTACCTACATTGCATGAAAAAGGTCAAATTTTGAATTCCCCAGAAAGTCGTTGACACTTTTTTGAGGCCAATATTTTAGCAATGAAAAAATATACAGCTCGCTACAAATTGTGTAATGTGTCACAAGTCACAAGTTAACAGTAAATAATGGTCGCTTGGATCGAGTTTTCAGTTCAAACTTTATACGTTGCACTTTAAAAAATAGTAATAAAATGATAAAGCATGAGAATTCCGTAGTTATGGGTCAAAATTATACTCGAGATGTGAGAATATATAAACTTTCAAAAGCTTGTTTTTCAATTAATACTCAGTGATTGTTTTTATACAGTTTGTCTTTTAATTAAATTATGTCTTGAAATTGCCAGTCATAAGTTGAAAAACTTAATTAAATTAACTAATAAACTCTATTAGAGTTGTGTAGTGGTTGGTGTTCTAAAGCAATTATTTTTTTAATCTCAATTAGCCTATATAATATAATATTTAATGAACGATTTTTATATTTATAAACAGTCATAATAAAAAACTGATTTCTATGTTATATATTCTGAGAAAATGGAATTCTCAAAATAGAACAACATGCCGAAATCGTTACATTTCGTCAAAAATTATAATAAGAAAGTACGCAAGAGAAAAGATTTTTACTGATTATTTTTAACACAAAAAGTATTTGCATGCTGGAAATAAACCGTCTTTATAAATAACTACCTATTTTTAATTGAGTTCTTTTTGGAATGTAACCAGTATTGCGATTCCTGATAGAAATCATAAAATTTCAATATTGTCAGAGTATAAAATTAAAATCTGAGATTATTTTATTTAGCTCATATGGGAAAACAGTGATGTCGATAAAGTAGAAGACCTCATTTCACTTGCAGATATTTTTGATGATTAATAATCTTGATTTAATGTAAAGAAAAAATGTTTTTCATCACACGTTGCTAATGGAAACGAAACAGAGAATTACTCGTTATACTCGCTATCGTGTAAATATATTCAATATTTTGATAATTAATGCGCTTAAAATGTGACCAAATTCTTTTTTTTTCATTTAGTTGCATTCCTTTTTGTTTTATCAAGATATTGAATTAAAACCTTCAGAACCATTTTCTTCTGCATTAACTTGACGTTGCACACACCACCACCAAGCGTAAAGCGCATTTAAATTATTGCCAAAGATTTGACTTGGAGAAATCTTGATGTCGCCGACTGGTTTAGTTTTGTTGATTTGAGTATTTCGTCGCTGTTCTGAAAGACAACACTAAATCGTAAAAATGACATATTGAGTTAGATATACCAAAATGTTCGTTATTTCAAACTCTAAAGTATGGATGGAAACAATTTATTTTTATTAATTTTACTTTTACTTAAAAACAACTTTGTAAAAACAAACTAAATTAAGAAGATATTGCATTTCAAACATTTTTCGACAGAGTCCAATTACTCAAAACTAGTATTTTTCAGTTAGTGTCTTATTCCAGAACAACGACAGTTTATTCACTTTAATTTTCATTTACTTAAGACAATTTACAGATAAAGTATCTAACGTACTTTTAAGGTGTTAATTCTTAATACTTGTTTAGCATGCGTTTGGAAAGGAATTGTATTTTAAAAACAGAACACAATTTGTTTTGTACTACTCTCAGGATCAGTTTCGCTCGTCACGAGCATTATCAACTGATATCAGCTGATAAACATACCATTGAATGTGATCCCTTTCTTAATACAAATCGTCAATGTTTATATAGACATACTTTTCAAACTGAAAAAGTAAACTTTACAATTCTCATAAGAATCTGCTTAAGGGTGTAGAATCTATTGCGTATTAGACATATATTAATTACTCTGAATGTGTATTTAATCTAGCTCGATTTTTAATGATCATTAGAAACGTTCTTTTTAAAAGCAATATTTGCGCTGTTATGAAAATGATCTCCATGCATGGACAACTTTGTGCAACTATGTTGTGAATGTAATAAACTTGGTTTTGGTTTTCACATTTTTCAAATGAAATAAAAAGTTGCGTGTGTAAAAATAGTCACTCAGTTAAAAAGACGTGTAACGTTTGTTTATTTCTTCAACATGAGAAAATTGCAACAAAAATGAGAAAATTGTTTTATTAGAACTGAAGAATTAAATTATTTTACAATACATTTTGACTGAAAATGCTTAGTTTTCTAACGATTCATTCATATTTTAAGACATCGACTGGGGGTGCTTGATGGAATTTCAATATCAAATTTGGATTATTGAGATTTTGTACACTTCCATGTATTTTGTCACTAACGACCCGGGTTTCGCCTTTCGGCATCTTCAGGCATTCGAGCACACGAATGGACTCGAACTGACAGTTCGAGTCCGTTCGAGTCCATTCGTGTGCTCGAATGTCTGAAGATGCCGAAAAGCGAAACCCGGGTCGTTAGTGACAAAATACATGGAAGTGTACAAAATCTCAATAATCCAAATTTCATTCATATTTTCTTAAATATTATCTCAAGAACATTAGTGCAAAAATTTTAGACATGTAAAATGTCCAGCTCGTTCATCAGGTAAATGGTGTTCTTAAAAAAAATGTTGACATCATTTGATAATGAAGCTTTCAAATTAACTACTCAAACATTTTTTAGGTTGAATTGCATTCTAAATATATTTCCTAGTTAATCTACTTCTCTGTTTTAGAAATGTTTTAAAATCCAAATTTCTCATAGATATAAGTATCAAGCAAACCATAGATATGAAGGCGATATAAATACATTCTTGAAATAAGGAATACAACTTGGTCATCTTTACGTTCTCGAAATAGAACTCAAGCTATTAAACTGTACAATGTTTTCACGAGTTAATGTACGTTTTTAATTTTACGTACTTTTTAAATATTTTTTACGAAAATTGCTTTATTTTAATATTTAGATTCCATTTCTGATTTATTGATAACAATTACTGTGACATACTGAAATAAATACTTATTTTGACTGCTTTTATTCATTTATTTTTATCCAGATTGGTAACCGTTCAATGAATAACTCGAAATAAAATCTTGTCATACCGACAGCAAATTGATGAATCTCTTAAATTTGAAATTGTTCAGGAGAGAGTAAAAACTGTTTTCATCGGAAACGTTATATGGTGAGTTGCGTTATGAATCTTTAAAACGCACTCCTGTAAATTATCATGTTTGTAGATACGGAATTATACGTAGGGAATATACACATAATAGTGGGGATCACAAAATCAATGCAAAATGATTTTTCCCTTCCAAAAAGCAGTCAATATATTTTATAAATTACATCATTTGGCCGAGACCTGCTATGTCATCTTTAAATGAGATCCAATCATTAACTAATTTTTGTATATTTTGAGTGTTACATTAATTGACCAAGTTTTATCTTTTTTACGTTTTTCTTCGATTCCTTCGTGTATTCATGATAGCTCATGCAGTTCGATGTTCCTCAATCATCTTCATCAATAGATGTCACTGGAGATGAACGTCTATGATCATTATGTAATTGTGTAGTTGCATTTCTGTATTATTGATTTGTTTGTCGCCGATAAAATATTTTTATATATCAACACTCCCTTTGTATAATTACGAAAGTGCATAATATGTGATTTTATTATGTCTTTTGTATTTTCATTGTCTACGCACTCAGTTATGTGGTTAGGCATCAAACAACAGGGAAAATTTAGATTTAAAATAGTACCACTGTCCCAATTTTGGAGAAGATGCATGTAGTCGTTCCTTTGCAATACGTTATGAACTTTTAAATGGTCTCTTACAAAATCTCATGTTTGCGTATACTGGATTTTACGTAGGGAGTGTCGATATAAATATAAGATTTTATTTTACTTTATGCGCTTTTTTGTGCTTACAACTTGTAAATGAAAAAAATATATTTTACAAATAAAATGTTTTCTATAACGAAATTAAAAGTTTTTATTTATACAGTTAATTGATTTACTATTATTTACTATTCTGGTAATTTAAGACAAAAGAATGCCACTGAATTTTCCCCAGTATGGAATTTAATTCATTTATCTAATAACAATTTGTTTTATGGCAAGAAACTGTACAAAATAACACTTTAATTGTGCCTGCTTTATGAAGGTCGTTTATATTTATTTGAAACTGTAGCATCCTAGGTCTTTAAGTGCCGCCCTTTTACTTTATTAAGGTTGTTTATAATAATATCTTTATTTAAATAATATATTTTCAATTAATATTTAAGATGGAAATATTTAAAATGAGAAATGGAAAAACTAATAAATCTTATCAAACCAAAGATTAAAGGACGTCACTTTTCTATAGGTGTTGGTGTAGTCTAGTGCAGTGCTATGCAACCTTTTCTCACTTACGGCACACCTGACCACTCATTAACATTTTACGGCACAACCGCAAGCCAAAATACGTAAATTTATTAAGATGAGTGTAAACAATTATTGCCCCTTTTTTGTTTGGTCAAATCAAAAATATTTTTTTGGTTTTTATAATACTCTAGTTTTAACTTTTCAATGATCCTAATCGTAACTCGCTAATGTTTGAGTTTCTGTTTTATTTATGAGAGCATGTCAATAACTTTTCATTTCCACCTTTCAGTTTCAATTCATTTAGATGATCAAAGATATCAGCAATGTAGTGAGTTCATCCAATTATTGTTTTAAAAGTGTCGATAGATTTTGGGCATGTTTTGGTAAAGTAAAAAATAAATAGTTTTATCGCAAGGTTCAATCAAAAAATCTTACCAAAGCTTTGCCTGGGAACAGCCAACATATTTCTGTGTGAAACAGTCAGGGATTGATATTTTTTTACAAAGTATGTAAAGCGTATTTAAGGTTCTTGATTTGATAATATGCATTATTTTGATACATTTGTTCATTGTTTGATGTAATTCCACTAGAAAAGAAGGAATATGTACTTTCTAAAATAGTATTACATTTATTTCAACGAGAATAATTTAAATAGAGATGGCAACCGAACGGCTTTAATTTTTTCTGACATAAAAAATATTTGATTTTTCTCATTTTTTTGGACCGAACCTCAGCACACCTGAGGTCGTTTCACGGCGCACCAATGTGCCGTCGAACACTAGTTGCGGAATACTGGTTTAGTTTATGGAGAATAATTTTTAATCAAAGCTAATATCAATTCTTATATAATAAGATGTTACAGTAGGCATTCATACTTTCATATCATTCTTAGATAAGCCTGAAAATCTGCCATTAAAAAAACTCCGATATTCGTATGGAGTTTTTCTACGATCTGGGGTTTGAGAGTGACACTTGTAAATATTCATAAATAAATGTCGTTCAGTAAAGAAAGTAGTTGACCCACGTTTAGGTTATAACAGGAGAAGGTTGACAGAAAACTATTTGTAAACCTCTAAAACGCCGCACATGATAATGATGGTTCTGAAAAAATATGAGATTTTGAAATGTTTCATAGTTTCGGTTCAATGAGCGATGTATTATTTGATTTAACACTATCGTAAGCCTTTCAATATTGGATCACTTTCGAGGATATTCGTGCCCTCTGTTAACTACGTATCCAAGATTATGAATTGTTTTTATGTAGTTTAATATTTAAGCCTAGTGACGACACATTTGTTCAAGAGAATACTTATTAACAATACAACCAGATAATTTCGTAACTATTAACCCTTCCATATTCATGGTGTAACAATGAGTTACTTCGGCCTTCAAACCTTTAAATTGTTTGTGAAAAATGTCAAATAAAAGATGGAAAATTTAGCCATTTGTAAATAAAATAGCTCTACATATAATTAAACATTAAAAACACAAAATATTTTACGTCTTCTTTGTATAATTAATCATATCTTGAAAATCTCGTTAATTTTACCATCGAAAAATACGAAATTATAGTATAGTACAGTAAAAATCCGAGATGCATGTCGTACCGTATGCAACTGTTTTGTTTCAAACGGCACCAAGATACGTCTCGAGCTTGTTCTGCTATAAAGAATTTTGATTCTTGCGTCGTTCGATAATTTCACATACCTTCGTATGTATTTTAAGTTTAACAGAATATGACGTAAAATAATTACTTAATCTAAATATATATATCAATATAAATGGATATTTGTTTGTTTGTTTGTCCTCTATGCATTCTTTCAGCATTCATCCGATTTCGATGAAACTTTGGTGAGTTATTGTGCGAAAAATCTAAAAAAGAATCAAATACGTATACCTAGCGACATCTCTGAACCAGACGTAAAAACAAAAAAATGTATTTCCAAAATAGAGGTCTGCCCGTGGACCGGGTTTGGGCTGGTAAAAGACAAATCCGATTCCGGGCTCGGGCCAGGCCAGGTAAGGAATTCAAATTTAAGAAAATCATTTTGTTCGGGTTATGATTCAGCCATAAGGCAATAGTTTTCATAACTTAAACAATTTATTTCATATGTGCTATGAGTGTCGGTCGAAATATGGAAACATATTACATTGTTTGAAAAGTGTAAACGAATTACTATATTAAAAAATAAATCGGGCTTTTTTCGGGGAGAGAAAAAAAATTTGGGCTGCGGGTCGGGTTCGGGTAACAAGTGTGATATTGAGACTCAGCTCAAGCTGAGCTGGGCCTGAAGATAACAGGCTTGCACAGGGTAATTTTATGAAATTTCGACCGGTGTAGACCTCTGATCCAAAAGCACTTCAATAAACAGTATTACAATACAAGCCCTTTCTTTCTTTCAGTGGCATTACAACGCATGCCGGGTACTTACTGGTAGTACATAAAACTGTATTTCGCTTTTTGAAATTGTCATTTCACTTTATTAATTCGTTTATATGACAAAACTCACACGTTAATTAAATGTGACTGCATGAGATCCGAAGAGATTTTTTAGCACGAAAACGAGAATGTCATTACTCATAAAAACTACTTATATAGAATATTTACAAGTAAAATAATATCTTAGGAGAAAGTTTTGATTATCTACCAAAATTATCACGATAAATCATTATATCTTGATCATTACTTGGTGTATCATGAGAGATATTAAATATCATAAAAATGTCCTTTTTACTAATCTACCGAAATAGCAGAGAAATCCCTTATGTACAAATATCGAAAAACCGTATTCCGAGTGTATAATAAATAACTATTTATAAATACGAATTAACAGATATGACAAGGCTTGTCGCCTGAATAAAAGGTGTTGTTTATTTTTCTGTTTTTATTTCGGTAAATATTTTCGACACACTGTGACGGCAGCCCATTTACTTTGAGGAAAATAAATAAGTTGCTGGAAAAAATGAGCTAAAAAGTTCTGAAGTCAGTTTTATTATATCTGGAGGGTAAATGTTTTCATGCCATTAATTTTTATGTGTTAAATTGTTTATAGTATACTGAGAATATTCGAGTTTGATAAACTTTCAATGATTTAACTATAAATTACACAAAGAAATGAATGAATAAAATTTACTTTTTAATAATATAATTTAAGATATCGGCTGAGGGCGCTTGGTGGAATTTTAATATCAAATTTGAATTGCTGAGATTTTGTACATTTCCATATTTTTCGTCACTAACAACCCGGGTTTCACCTTTCGGTATATTCAGGCATTCAAGCACACGAACAGTGAGTTCGAGTTCATTCGTGTGCTTGAATGCCGACAGATATGTCAGAATCATTGTGATATCGAGGCAGCAGTACATCTCCCCATTAAAATTTTCCATTTAAGACCAGCAATTGGTATTTAACAATTAACACCACTTGTTGTTATGAACTGAAATGTCACTGTTTGTAACAAAATATTTGATTCTTTTTTTTAGATCTTAGTTTTTTTTCTCATGAACCTTTGCAGGTGTACAACAACTCACCAAACCTTCATCGCGATCGGTTGAATAGTATAGGAACGCATAAGCGACGAACAAACAAAGATTCATTTATATATATATATAAATGAATCTTTGTTTAATTTAAGACATAGACTGAGAGTGCTTGATGGAATTTCAATATCAAATTTGGATTATTGAGATTTTGTACACTTCCATGTATTTTGTCACTAACGACCCGGGTTTCGCCTTTCGGCATCTTCAGGCATTCGAGCACACGAATGGACTCGAACTGACAGTTCGAGTCCGTCGGCAGGTCGTTAGTGATAAAATACATGGAAGTGTACAAAATCTCAATAATCCAAATTTGAATCTTTGTTTGTTTGTCGCTTATGCGCTTATGCATAATAAGACCTACTGTAAGTTAATTGTACTATTAATTTGACAAAGTTTTATCGGAATTGGATGAACGGTATGGCAGTGTATAAGATACGAACAAACAGACATTAATTTTTATATATTAGATATTATTATACCCTTTTTTCTATTGTACCTACTCTTCGTACATAATATTATATTATCAATAATATGTGCAGGTAGTTGTTTTAGATTACTTGTTCGTAGAGGTAAATCATTCATTATAATATTATATTACAAAAGTGTATGGTAATTAATGCATTTTTAAATTTATTTATATACTTGAATATAATACACAATTGAAAGATAACAGTTTACACTATTAAATTTGTAAATATTAAAATCACATCACTTGGTAGACTACTCATTACAAAATATGTAGTTTAGTTAATTAGCAGAGTTTAAATGAAATAAGGGTGAAATATAAAGTTTTTTGTGGATTAAGTAAAAGTTAATGATGTGTAATTTTATCTAAATGTATTAAAGAGATTCTTTCCACTGACAATTCATACATAGTGACAGAGAGAAATGAATCTACGAGAGACAGAAAAAAATCTGTGGATGTAGTTTACTCGTTTAATGGCTCTGGCCAGAATGACGTTTTATACACCCAGGCCGGGCCTCCGAAATTTCTGGGGAGCAACTGAAATAAATTTGACAAGCTCAGCTAAGCTTATCTTAAAGAAAGCAAGTATCTTGAAAAAGTAGGGAGCTTTCAGAAGGAACAGTTGTTGTTTAAGGAGGCAGAGATGGAAAGGTACAAAGATAAAGATCTCAGATAGAGAATTGTTGGAGTGCTTTATGCGCATATGCAACTTTTAGCTTAGGACTTAGCTTTTCAAGCGTGTGCCTTCGTAAAAATTTAAGTCCCGGAAAAAGGCATGTTTGCCTGCGAAATTTTAATGGAAAAACCCTTTTTCATGATGCAGGGTACTCTTTGCTACCTATGTATACTTCAACTATACTAAAAATAACTAATCGACATTGTCCTTAGTGTATATGCATACAAAAAAAAAAGTAAAAAAGTTGCGTTAATTTCACTTACGTTTAATCTACAATAATTAAGTAATACTACACATCGTTACCTTACTTTGAAAAAATTCTAATTGCACTTGACCATGTTTTGAGATACGAGCGTTTGAAGTTTTGACTGATCATATTTAGTATTTTGAAGGAAAAAATGAATATTTAATTAGTGAGTAAGCATATATTTACATATATAAATACATCACTTTTTATTTTTATAACTTATTTTAACTAAAACATTTATATTAGAAAGTAATGAGTATCTAAATTACATTAATGATTATTTTATAGGATATTTAAATTTATTAAACAAAACTTCTAATTTTTGAGATATTTATTAATAGTATACGTTATCATGACTTGCTGAACCATATGAGCCAACAATAACATTGTAATACAACAGAATAATAATACATATATTCTCTGAATTTTTAACGAACTCAACTAATTTTTGTCAGTGACCACATCGATAGAACAATATAACAAAGGGTAAAAAACAGACCAACCATCGAACGAAAGAATGTTCGACATGACGTTAAATTCTTTTCAAAAAATCTGTGATGTTTACGTTTTTTCTGTGAGATGATACTAAGCAGTTATATCGTATATATTTATAGAACCGTATAAAACAAATTTATGAAAAAAATGTGTAGATAGAACTCCGGAATACTGCAAACTCCCTCATTGAACAATATATGACTCTGAAATCAATGTATATCGTAGAATGTGACTAATACAACATTTTACAATCAAAATGTCATTTTAGGCCAAAATGTCAGTTAGAACCTTTTCAAAGTAAGGTAAAAACATTACATATGTACGTGTTATTTAGTGAGTTTCATTGATAATCGTACGTCAAACATGAAGTATGCAAATTTAATCAGGTAGGCATTGAGACAATTTTGAAAAAAAAAACAGTGTATTCGATTTCATATTATTGACAAAAAAACACAGTTTTATAAAACTTTCATATTTATTTACTATTTTATAATGACCATGGCCAGCTTCTTTCATCGCGAGCATTATCAACTGATTATGATCAGTTTATAATGATCGCAAAAAAATATTTCGCATTTCTTGAGTAATACAAAAGATGATGGAAACAATATGAGTAATAACATTAATAATACTTTATCTAAGCGTGAACTGAACAATAAAAAGGCCTTTTTTTCTGTCACAGCAATCAAAACATGGTATCGATTTCGGCTTGAAATATTTACATGCAGTTCTCCGTCTTGCAGTTACTTCATTGGAGCCAAATATAAATTTTCTTATTTCAAACAAGCCTTAACAACCATCACATTAGAAATGTTTAATTTATAAAAGCTAAAAGTCTATATAATTTATTTAAACCATTTTTTACAGTTTTGTTGTGAAAGTTTTATTTTTATTAATATAACTTTTATAATTTAATTAAAATTAATAATTTTTGAAAAATAGAGGTTTGAAGTTCATACAAAATTAGAGTATGCGTTCCAAACAAATATCGAAGTTTGTTAATATCCTTTTTTTTTCAATAAACAATCAAAAAAATATACATTAACATATTTATTGAAAAAAACTTTAGTAACATATAATATATCATTCATTCATTCATCATCACCATCACTTACCATTCTATATGTTCGACTATTTTTCAGAGGTCTCGGGAGTATTTTTGAATTTAGGCTCTAATAATTCTGTTATAAGAGATTGCTTGCTTTAAGCGTATAAATCTTTACGTATTGCGTGATAAAGGGTCAATATCTGTTGTAATTCTCTCTTGAACTTCAAACTTCTTCCATTATAGGATTGTTTTCTATAAAAAAATGCTATAACCGTGTTATATAAAGCGTGTTTATACAAATATATGTCACAATTCATCAACCATATTATATCAAAACCGTATTATACGAAGCCCAAGTGTATATCAAAACATTTTATAAATATACTCAAAAAACACATATTATTTTATTGCAAGGAATTGAATTTAAATTTGACAATTTTTTTCTAACAATATCAAGAATTTGTCTTTAACTATGATAAGAAAACACGAAAACTACTCCAATGATAAAATTAACGTAGGGTTAAAAAAACAAAGTATTTAGTAACAAAAGAATCTTTCAATTTTTTGATAGCTATTTCGGCTTCAGGCCATCGCCAGAACTATGTTTAAACTTATATCTGAAATAGTTTGATTCATCAACAATTTAATTGTTGTGCAATTAAACACTGTGATTTTCACCCGATTAAAATGAGGCTATACCAAGTAAATCAAAATAAACGATATACGAACGTTTTTTGTTTCACTCAAAATTTATCGAAAATTACACGACGAATGTAGTGTTTACAACGAAATATAATAAAAATAAAGCAGAAAAAATTGTATGAAATTTTCCGCTTGGATTTAATTCTACATTTTACTATTAACGTCTTCCACGATACATGCTATCGTAGCCTGAGGTGAGTTTCGTCTGCCTGAAACAATTTCCCTGGTCTTGTTTAATTCCATGCTTCTGTAATTACTGGAAGCGAGACGGTTGAGAGTTTTTTTTTAATTGGAACGGTGTAAGTAGATAAACGCAGCTATAGAATATTGAAAAGAAAACTTTCAAATGAATTGGATTTTTAAAAAAATATGTAAAGAGTAAAAATATGACAATTTTTATTTCAAAAGCTATATATAGTTATTTTTGTTTTGATGGCAATTTGAACATTTTTTGTAGTAAATAGAAGGATTTTACTTGAGCCCTGAACTTTTCACTATTTTTTGTCACATCCAACTATACAAGACGATCCAAGTTTATGTTTATACATTTGTGGTTTTTGAATTATTGTAGGGAAATAAATCAATCAAATGAGAGGAAGTTTTCGTTTATAAAGACAAAAGATTCACTCAAAAATACTTGGCATAAAAAATAAGAAAATCAAAAATTCGTAGTGATACACGACGCTGTAGAATTACGAAACGTTATACTCGCATGTACGAAACATTATACTTTTGTCAGCATTATTGATGAGACATAATCAATTGGCAAGTAATATTTTATTTGACCGATATTTGAAACGGATTCTGCAGACGCTGCGATACAGGTAGACACTCTGAAAAAGCGAGTCATGACGATTAAAGTAGGACAAAGACAGTAGATGAAATAGTATAAATGAATATAGAATGAGGTATTAAAATACTAAACTAAAAATTTTGCTATTATTACCTTGTTATAAAAAAATTCAAATCGAATCAATATAATAAGAAACTATTTCATATTTAAATTTTAATACTTAAAATTCTGTACATTTCCATTTATTTTGTCACTAGGTAACTAAGAAACTTGATCAATTCAAATTCCATCAAGCACCCTCAGTCGATATCTTAAAATAAATAAAACTATTTATTGATAAAAACCACTTCGCATTTATCGTCTTAAACCTTAAAATATGTATCCGAAAATTATAATGTTAATATAACTTAAGACATCGACTGAGGGTGCTTGATGGAATTTCAATATCAAATTTAGATTATTGAGATTTTGTATACTTCCAAGTATTTTGTCACTAACGACCCGGGTTTCGCCTTTCGGCATCTTCAGGCATTCGAGCACACGAATGGACAGTTCGAGTCCATTCGTGTGCTCGAATGCCTGAAGATGCCGAAAGGCGAAACCCGGGTCGTTAGGGACAAAATACATGGAAGTATACAAAATCTCAATAATCCAAAAATATAATATTAATGTGAAATTGCTTCACAGTTTTCATCTTGGTCATGTATTCTATTTATTTTGGTATATAGATTAAAATTTAAAAAAACACGATTTTCAACTTGCTTAAAAACAAGTTTAATATTCTAGATATAACGCTTGACTTAATGATAAAATACCCTATTTTTATCAAATGCTAAGCCATGGCAGCCAGTTGTCCAATACCTTTTCCACCAGCTGTTAATTATTACCCACCTGAGGGTTTTTTGTATTTAAGTCACGTGCCATTTATTTTTATTTTCACCGCTTTGCTAAGTTACTGAAAAAATCAACGCATTCTTCTTTATCGAAACAACTCAGGTCGCAAGTATTGCGTAACTAAAAATTAAAAATAATTAAACAAAAAGTTTCTGACTTGTATGTATGACTTGTATGATATTAAAATCTTCCAGATCCGTAGTCGAGTGGTAAACGTCGTTGGTTTCGGTTGCGGTGCTGACGGGTTCGAGTTTCATTACAGGCTCAGAACCAAATTTTCATTGTCACCAAAGCAAACCTAAAATACTGTAATTCAATAACCACGCTATGACGTCAACAAGTCAACAAGAAGCTTCTAAAAAATAAACATCTAAGTGTAAAGCAGTTTTGGTGATACGTATCATTACTTTATAAAATACGACACAACCCTACTCGTTTAATATGGCATACTGTATGTCAAAATACATATACAACCTACTTCAACAGTACAAAGCAAAAATTTCATTATAAGGAATAGACACCGGCTTAAATAAGTTTGTCTTTATTGTAAAAACAAGGTAAAAGAAACAATACTTACAAATAACGAATAAAAATGTGTTTTTGAAGTGAGATACATTTAACCATTTCACCAACATTAAGACGGCCTTTTTTATAACTAAAGTTACATGTATTATATCATCGATATAGTGGCAGAAGGCGTTAAGCCAATAGACCTTGTTTTGAGATAAACAACTTAGAAAACCATTATTTATTAAACTAAAAACTTTATGAGATTCGTTAATTTACAAATTCGATTTAAGTATTTGTAATTCTTTTTAATAAAAATACTAGCAAGTACCCGCCATGCGTTGCTATGCCACTCTAAAGAAACAAAGTGTTTGTGTTTTAATTCTGTTTATTGAAGTGATTTTGGATACCTAATACTTTTGTTCCGTCTGGTGCGTAAACGAATAAAACTTTACGGGTGTGCGTACAACAACTCACCAAAGTTTCATCGAAATCGGATGAATGGTATAGGAACGCACATGAGACAAATAAACAAACTGTCGTTTTTATTTATATAGATATATTGAATCGCTGAGTCGCTAAACAAGCGCGATTTTTCAATAAAATAAGTTCTTAATGTATGTAAATATGTGCTCTATTGATTAGATCCATCAATTTATCCAGCTGCAAGTCTAAATTTTTTGTTTGTTTACACGATCTCAATCCTCGTTTTACACGGTTAATAAAAGAATATTTTATTTTCCTTACACACCGAAAGACAGAAAATATCTCAAATTATACTTAAACCTATCATACTGCTTATACGTGATTTACTCAAAACTCTAAAAACTAGCTTTTTGTCACTTATAACTGTGAAATTTATTGATTTAATTCATATTGATTTCTTCAAATTATTATTAAGTGAGCTCCTGTAAATTCTTATGTTTTCAGATACGAGATTATACTTAGGTATTGTCGAAATAATAGTGACTTACATCAAGTGGCACGGCCAGAATTTTTTAAACCTAAAACCAATGTTAAATGATACTTCCTTTCCAAAAAGAGGTTAATTTATTTTTCTTGTTTACATCATTTGGCCGAGACCTGCTCTGCCGTCTTTAAAATAAGATCCAATCATTAATTCATTTTCGTATTTTTGAGGGTTACATCAATTGGCCAAAACACAGTCAATATACGGCATGTTATTTCATTTTACTTTGCACGATGCATATAGTAATTCCTTGATTTGTTTTTCAAAAAAAAATATGTTATGAGTGTAGCTAAAAATTACATTTATGTTGCTTATCGTTTTAAACTGACAACGATGAATGTTTTACATTGTCGCTGTTCAAGAAAAAAATGGAGAATTATCATTGAGTTATTTTTTCATTTCCTTGCATTCCTTCTTTCTCGTTTTCCTGTTCTATTACTGGCGGTAAAAGTGATAATGCGGAATTTACTAATGTTGTCGAATTCTTTTTATCTCATTGATTATTTTTTTCTTTATTAAATAAAAAATCTTTACAACCACAGTCGTACCTGCAAAAGGAACAAAAAAAGCTCTCAAAAGTTCAAAGGAATTTAAGGGCGAGAGGAGCCGGCTCAAAGCTCCTGGGAATAATTAAAAATTCTGAAAATACGTACATTTTCATTCATTATTATTAGGCATATTATTCATGATGAAAAAGAGGTTCTTCGTTCATCAGATGTTTTATTACAATTTTTCTATAATCGGTCGAGTAATTAAATATTTATAGAATAAGGTCAAAATTAAATTTTGATTCGTCTTAAATCATAATGATTCTTTTATTTATGATATCGACTGAAGGCGCCTGATGGAATTTCAGCATCAAATTTGAATTGTTGGCATTTTTTACATTTCTATGTATTTCGTCACCAACAACCAGGGTGGGTTGTACAAAATTTCAACAATTTAAATTTGATTCCTTCATTGTAAAGATTTTTCAAAGGACAGTATACGGTTACCTGTGCCTTGGTGAGGTGACATGACTCGAAACCGTAAAGCAGCACCGTCAGAGTGAACGTGTTGAATAGGTGGCACTTGGTTCTGACCGAGTACATCCGTGAGTCCCAGACTTTCCGGATTGAGTTGAAGGTTACTCCAGCTATCCCTTATCGGATTCCGAGTTCTTTACGCGGATTGCCATGTTCATGATGTGTACCCCCAAGTACCTGAAGCCAATTTGAAAACAGATGCTTATTGCAAATACTAGGGGAACGGTGGTTTGATTTTCTCAGGAACTCGGAGGTAAGAGAGCGGAGGGACCAGTCTCTTATTACATCCAAAATAAAAATGCTTCGATGGAACTACCTTGGACACGTGCTGCGAGTGACCCAGGATCTCAAGTCTCTTCTACAAACCAGAAGGATTCCTTCGCCCTGGAAGGCTGCTGATGACCATCTATAGTAGGGATTGCCTGGGAAAAACAAAGAAAATGGCGGGGGACAGAGAAGCTTGGATGGCCATATGCTCTTAATATAGAGCGAATATGGTAAAAATAAATATTTTTAAAGTAAAGATGACACACCAAACACTAATAATCAAACTAAATCTAATAAGAGGCATACATTTTTAACTTCACTCATGGGTAAGCTCACATACACCCACTTCACTTTTGGAATAAAATTCATAAATTGATTGTAGAACCAAATTATGAAATTGGGATTCGAACCTATGAATGCAAAATGAATATAAAATTTTAATTGTTGAGATTTTGTAAATTTCTATCTATTTTGTCATTAGCAACGCGGGTTTCGCCTTTCGGCATCTTCGGGCATTTGAGCACACGAATGAACTCGAATTGACTCGAATTGTACATGGAAATGTACAAAATCTCAACAATTAAAATTTTATATTGAAATTTCATCAATCAGCTTCAGTCGATGTCTTAAATTATAGCAAATGAATAGGACAAAAACACAAAGGCGAGAATTTTCAGCTAGTAATTATACTTGGAAAAAAAGCAATGATGTCCCATGAAATCATTTATTAAAAGAAGCCGGGAGAAGAATAAAAAAATTGTAAATTAAGGTATTATGCACGATTGGTATTATTGGTCAAGTATATACGCCATATGACTTTTTACTACACTGATACGATTTTTTTTATACTACACAGAGCGTGTTAGTGTTTAGTATGGATGCATCCCGTGATCCAAGAGCAGTGTAGGGATGCTGTGATCCTAAATCTTAGATCCATACCTTAGAGCTGAAATTCAAAGTTAAATATATAGCGTGTACTCTCACGCTGTATATTTAACTTTAATTTAATTTTATATTGATAATCAAGCAGTTCTCGTAGGAAAAAAACGGTGAGATACCTCCATTAAGACTAAGGCATCCAATTAACCGGAGATAATTACTAACCGGTTTTCGGTGTTTTTTGACAAAAAAACCGGCTAACCGGCTTAAACCGAAATACCTCATTTCATTATTATCGAAAAAAAATCCTATGGAAGTTCTTAAATTAATATCAGTTTGATGTTAAATGTAAACAGTATAGCTTTAAAATTATCAGATAAAAGGAAAAGGAAATATTCATAAAATAACTAGCACATAAAGATGTGAAAATATTTAATGTATTGTAGGTTATAAATCTTAAAATTACTACTTTTGTTATTTTACAAATAATATTCTATTCAACGATTTCTTCAAGATTTCTACGGATGATTTCTCACATTCACAATAATAGCTATTGTGTAACATTTGTCTTATTTATCACATATAGTTTAAGAATCTTTGTGTATTTTGATATTGTCGTGTAATGAAATCATTTCCGTCCATAATTTCGACAACTTTCTGACAAAGGTGATTGGTTATTCAACAATATCTACATTTTTCTATCTGAAACACGTTGAATTTTTAAAATAGTGTTAATAAAAGAATTATATATTATATATTTGTGGCTCTCAGACGTATAATATTTTACCTCGTAAATAATATTTGTCGTATTTGTATCTTCTATATAAACGTTGGACACTGTTGACTGTGTGTCAGTTCGAGTCCATTCTGTGTGCTCGAATGCCTGAAGATGCTGAAAGGCGAAACCCGGGTCGTTAGTGACAAAATACATGGAAGTGTACAAAATCTCAATAATCCAAATTTTATTTATTTTATCTTTAAGTACATACTATACAGATTCATATTACGTAATTATCCCTTTATGTGCGAAAAGAAAAGGAAGTTAGGTTTAAAATTGGTACTTTTCAGGAGAGCCTAAACAAGATTTGCGTTTGTATGAAGTTAGATGAAAAATGTGACGTTTAAACGTGAATTTTAACGAATTGCGCATTGATTCCACTCTATATAAATCCCTAACATTGTTTGTGTTAGATCGGTATAGAGCCATCTATATTTTGATTGCATAATTAGAGGCTTTATTCTATAAGATTTTTTTTATTTCCTGTTTTATCAGATCTATTAATGTTACCTACCAACTTCTGCCAGTAGATATCAACAATTCTAAAACATTTTTACCATAACACCGATATATTCTTCGTATTTATAACGTTTTTTATTGAATGAAACACAATTTGTTTTAATTTAAAATATCGACTGAGGGTGCTCGATGGAATTTCAATATGAAGTTTGAATTGTTGAGATTTTGTATATTTGAGCACACGAATTAACTCGAACTGACAGACAGTAAACAGTTTACATCGCTTATATAAATTTAGACTAACAACATGATATTTTAACACTAATTTATTGTAGAGTTCAGTCAATCTTGCTCTACTAGCAAAATGGATATATTTTATTACATCGACTGAGAGCGCTTGATGTAATTTCGTTAGCGATGAAATACATGGAAATGTACAAAACTCAACAATTCAAATTCTGCCAGTATGATGATAAAATGGAATTTTATCATTGTTTATGATTGAAACATAAACGTATTTTCGTAATAAGTACTTATCAGCAAGCTGAATACAAAATATCATTAAAATAAAATGGCATTGAATCTTGTTTCACATATGTGAATATAAAAATCTTCTATTGTGGTTATACTAGCGAAATAACAAGGCATAGAACGGTAAATAATGGCTCTCACGTGCACATAATGACAAAAAATGGCTAAACAGAATATCTTTTATGTTGGCTTACCGAAAAAATGAGACTGAAAGTATTTCCGACGGTGTCTGGTTTGGAATAATCTCTTATGTTAGAACAGAAAGCGTGATACATGTTAAGCCTTAGTATGGCAATTTAACAGAGAGAGTGTCACTAAATAGTTCACTAAATAGAACTTAAGTAATTCACTAAATATAACGAAACGATTGAAAAGAGTGAAGCATTATATCCTTGATTCGTATTTAGATAACAAACGAACGTGTTTATAAAAACACAACAGATTTTTTTTAAAATTTAAGACATCGACTGAGGGTGCTTGATGGAATTTCAATATTGGATTATTGAGATTTTGTACACTTCCATGTATTTTGTCACTGCGTCGTGACGTATGTCGTGCGCTCGAATGCCTGAAGATGCCGAAAGACGAAACCCGGGACGTTAATGACAAAATACATGGAAGTGTACAAAATCTCAATAATCCGTATGTTTTTTTGTTGATTGAATTGTGGCATTTACTTCGTAGAACTCCATCATCGTAGCATAACATATCAAAGTATTTAGTTACACAAAATTTTATTAGGTATTTGATCTTGGTTCGGCTTTACACCATCGTCAGAACTAAATATACTTAAACTTAATTTAGCTTAGCTATTACTCGATATATCAGTCCCATAGTGTCCCAAGCCAAAAAAAAATCAGTTTTGTTTGGAGTAAGATGTATGCATGCCAATCTAACACTTATCAAGTTAGGATTCAATAAGCTTTTACATTTTTTTTGTCTCGAAATCTACATCAAATTACTGTACGATAAAATAAATTTCCGTGTTTTCCCATACTGGTATAATTGCTCCTACTAGGGAATCAAAATTAAATATTCGATATACGAATATATTCAGCTCCTTTTTAACTATTCGATATTTGAATAGTAATCGTGATAGTTTTCACAATATTAAGAAAAATAATGAATACCCCAGGTAGTGGTTATTTTTGCCTTCACCCAACTCTAACGTTTTCAATATCTTATCATAATACTTTAGATTGACAAATGACTCTGGGTTGAAAACCCTTTAAACATGCAATAATTTCAGTAACTGAAGAAATACTGTTTGAGTAATCCAACACGGCTGCAATTTTTAAATATTGTACTACACGGAACGGTATTGTAATGTGTATTTATATTATGTTATGTTATTAACTATTCAAATCAAATTTTTATTAGTATTTTCATAATCACTTTTAAGGTGTTAACTGTCGATTCTTGGTGGTAAGGTATTATATTTAAAAAAATAAAACACAATTCATTTGTACTACTTTCACATGTTTATAATGATCATGACCGGTTTCGCTCACCACGAGCATTATCAACCGATAAAAATACAAACAAAACAGAGCTATTTATACAAAATTGAGTGTTAAAAATGAAGGTATACAAAAAAGTTGGTTCATGAACTAAGACAAGAAATTACTGATAAACAAACAAATTATACATAAACCAAATAAAATAGTCTACAATTAACATGTTAAGGACCTCTTACAAATCAATAAATACTAATCTGAAATCACAAATATAGCCACATTGAAAGTCCATTAACTAAACGAATATTAATGACATTACTGATGCATTAAGCAAATAGCAGATTGGGAAAATTTTAAGAAGAAATTAGTGAACCATTTAAAAAAAAGTATTGTATACTCTAGAAACTAATCAAATATTCGAATAGTTTCAGTTTTACTATTCGATATTCAAATAGTTGATAATGACGAATTGTTGGAATCCCTAGCATCTACTTAGTTATTCCAGACAAAGAATCTCATTGTCCACTTACCTAGTTTCCGTCAACTTTGTTGCTAAGTAATTTCTGCCAATACGGTGATGATATATTATGTTTTTGAAAATATAACGAAAAGAAGGTTATTCGCAAGTTTCTTGAGATAATCAGTTTCACGTACAGATGTTTAATTCAAATATACAACTAGTGTTTCAGGTATTGGTAAATCGATTTGTTTTATAAAAATGAAAGACTCTGAAAGATGAAAGGACCCGTTATAAGCCGTAGCATAGAGTTGACGAAGCAAAATAATATCTGTTAATGCTGATTATCCTATTCAAGTTGAAATAATATATTCGTTTAAGTTCAGAAGAGTATATCTGTCGCTTTTCATAACGGACAATGAACGAGACATGAAGTTTCCACCTGAAATACAACGCTTGCTAGAGCTTTGTTATTTTTTTTTATTATTCAAAAAGCAATTTCATGAAGCGCGTTAAGACACAAAACATGGCACATATTACATTTTATAATACCAGTGGATTCAAATAGATTTTTTAAAAATTTGATTTTCGGTAATATTTTTAACTAAGTATTGAACATCAAACTAAAACAAATGAATTTTTTAATTTAAATTTTAGTTAGTGGACGGCTCTCAAATTTTTAATAGATATGATTTAAAAAACCTTCTACCAATTTTCGAAAACATCTTTATGAATAAAAGCTTACGAAAATATTCTCTCTATTTTCTTATATTGGAAAATAAAAAAAATTCTCTGATTATCGCCTTTTTTAAAACGAAATTTGATAAGTAATTCTTTTTCATGATGTGTATTCACAATAAAATGTAACCAAATCAACATAAATTGTTTTATAAATTTCATTAAAATCTACAAAAACAGATGTAAGTAAAATAAAAAAATTAGCCTGCCCAAAATCTTGTTTACTTATTATCTCAGAACTATGATGTTTGAGTTGTTACACTATGGAACAGAGGAATCGATATGCCAAACATAAAATTTCGTAAATCATCATTTAATTTATATCTAATCAATATAATTTAACCCTACTGTTGTAAAATTATCGTGACGTAATCTATTACTCTTATTTCTCACAAAGAAAGAAGAAAACTTGCAACCGAATATTGTTAAAATGTTGCTAATATAAAATAAAAATAAATAACCCATTGGATTAGGAGTCACGCACCCTACACTGGGAGCGGAAATAGTAAAAAAAACTTTTAATTCAAATCGGGTGGTCAAATGATATTTAGTATAATATAAAAAAATCGTGAAAAATATTTTGAATATATCACTTTAAGTTTTCGGTAAAAAGACAACTTAGAACTTTTTAATGAAATACAGTTTCAGGTCATACATATATCTGAGAAATATTAAGTTGCCAAAAATGTCTTGTATAAATTCGACATAGAAAAATGTTGTCGTGAATGCAATCCTTCTTTATCCATATGGATTTAATTTAGGGGAAAAGAAGGAATACATAATGAAGTGGCGTAGGCCTATTCCTTCGCATACAAATATTAAATGTGGCAAGAGATGTAGTACAACTTAAATTAACAATCAAGATATTTATTTTCTTAGTTTTTTTTTTATTAATATTAAGGCTACGGATGTCTCGAGTTTAATTCCCTGTGCGCACAGTTCAATGAATTGATTTTTAAATCCATTTATGGATCTCTGTTCGTAGGTATAAATTTTTGTGGTATCTAAAAAATTTTCCCTCCCACTCATCCGATCCCTAAAACGGTGCACAGCGAGAGCGACTAGTTAAACACTAGTTCTGTACTAGCCATATCCTTCTATCTCTGCTCTTTTAAAAAAAAGAGATGTTGAGCAATCGAGTAACAAGCAGTTTTCGTAGAAAAAGTTCTCCATATACTCTACACTGGGAGCGGAAATAGTTCAAAAAGAACTAGGATTTTTTACCCGGCTACACCCAAAATAGAGTTCATTTATAATATTTCTCTTCCGTTTGGGCATACTTCTTGTAAAACACACGAAATGAGAATTTTACTGTTATAAGTTTTTTAATTTTAAATGATGCTTAATTTTCCGCTCAATCTTTTCGTATTTTACAAATTTTACGATTCGCATAAAAAGTTATTATTTGAGACATTTATATTATAAAAAAATTAAAGTCGCTAATCAAATTCAAATTGTCAGCATCCGTTGCGTTGTTGGTAGCATCATTGGCAATGGTTACGGATATCTCGGGTTCAATTCCGGGTGTGGACGGTTTTCATAAATTAATCTTTCAATCGATTTATAGATTTCTGTTTTTAGTCTGAGTTTTTGTGACGACTAAAACTCCCTCGCTCCCATCCGATCCTCACGGGGCGTAGCGAGAGTGATTAGCTAGCCACTAGTTCTGTCCTTGCCCTATCACTCTATCCCTCTCTCTGTCCTCTTCAAAAAAGAGAGGTTGAGCAATTTGAGCAAAACAGTTCTTATAGAAAAATTCTGTTCAGGTACTTCCATTAGAAGACTATATGCTCCACGATGGGAGCGGACATAGAAAAAAAAAAAACAAATTCAACACAGACTGTGTTGTTATGACGACATGGTTGCTAAGTATTTGTTTGCTAAATTATTTTCTGTGGCTTTTCATTGAGCCGTCAAAAATATAGCGTTTTCAGTTTAAGGTTAATAGTTAAAAATAGTATAATTGACCTAGAAATGGCACACAGAATGACATGTAAAAATTTCACGTCGCTACTGTACACCGTTTGGGAGGAGTTATTGTGACATACAAACATTAATTTCTACAGGTTTTTTGTGATATATACTAGAGATGTTCTTTTTGAAATTGATGTTTTGGTTCATCCTCTAACTTGTATTAAGGTTTAGGTACAATGTAAAAATATATTTAATAATTTTATCGCTAACTTACGTATAAACGCGTTGAATGAGTTTTGATGGGGTTTTCATTTAAATACATACACATGGAGCTATCGACCTACAGTGTTATAACACTTTTAATATTATTTTAATGTCCGTCGCTTAAAGGCCTTGTTTTTTAATACATGTACCTTAAAAAACAGCTGGTAATTATTTCTGGCAAAATAAATATTAATGTATTTATCATTCCGACGAACGTGATCATAAAACTTTTGCAAAGAAGAGTCTCCTAACTAGCAAAAAATAGAAGTATAAGAAGTCCGGGAACATATTGTGAACAGTTTCCCAAAATCCTGTCTCCAGCCGTTCGTGCGTGAGGGGCTCAAAACTTTATTGGTGGCTAAAAACTACTACTGGATAAAGCACCCTCCTTCCCACCCACCACCCCCGGACGTGATCAGTGGTGCCTTGAGAGGTTTCGGGACAATTTATCTAGGATATATTTTACAGGGTGTTTTTAAGGGGCACCTAAGCTTTATTAAAATTGGAAATAAATGTTAAATGTATTAAAAAGATTTTATAAAAACACCATTTCACGCAATACATGAGAACATATTGATTTATTGTCGGCATAATAATTTTGTAATAACTATTAACATAACATATCGTTTATAATAATTCGTCGGCATAAAGGCAGAAGGCGTTAAACGATTTTTTGAGATATGAATGCTGTACGATAGATTTTAGGTGGGTCTTTCGTCTGTAAAAACGAACTCAGCGATATTTCATGTATTTTTACGAATTTTAAGAAATCAATATGCATTAATTCAATTTCGTTCACACTTATTAGCGGCAAAAAGCTATAATTAATATTTCTGTAAAAAGATTTACTATAGAGGTGCCAATTTAACTTCGGTAATGTGGGTGGAATTACGTTAGAAATGTTACCATACTCAACCAGAGCTGAAATTTCAATAAGTTCCAAAACTGATATTTTAGCGACTGTTATTAAAAGTAGACAAGACATTTATTTTGCATAAAATGGCAATTGGAGAAATTTATTATGGACTGACAATAATTCTAGTTTCGAATTCGGCGACGGCCAAGCAATGTTGGTAATATTATAATAATTTAATCAGACTTGTAAGTGATTACCAAAAACACCACTAAAGATTTTAATTTAATAATTGATGGCTAAGGTATGTAAATAAGAAAAATTAAATTTTGTGATTTTATTAAAAATCCGTTGATGAAGTATGAAAAATGAAGTATTGTAAAATGAATATGAACATTTTATAAGCCAAAATTTAAACTCTAATGTTTTTTTACAGTGACTTAATTGAAAAAAAAAAGTAACAAAGACGGAATTTTGTATTATTCATAACAAACGTTATGTGGGAAGTGTTTGTATTGAAATTCTTTGAAAAAATGTTTTTTGCAATTGTACGAAAGACCCAGTTTTTAAATGTTTTCTTGGAAGCTATAATGGATAACAGGTTTAATAAATTATATTATTTGAAATTGTTTCATAAAAACAATAAAACAAAATTTTTAACAAAAACAAATAAAAACAATGGTTATCTTTTTTAAAAAATATATTTTGAATATTGAAAGATTCCTTTATAAAATAACAACTGTTTAAATACTCCTGTGGACTTATAACAAAAAGATTTATTTAATGATGTTTATATTGAATTGCTACATCGCATGAATACTATTTATTTAAAATATCAAACAGTGACGTGTATGTTTCTTCCATATTTTACCTTTATCGATATTTATTCATATAAACTAAATATGATATGTATACCATTGAAAGGGTATTGGAATTTTTAGTAAAAAAGTGTTCATTCCGAATAAAGTATTCCCCTCACACCCGCCTTCACTGAACGTGATCAGTGGCGTCTCAAGGGAGCAGCATTTTTATTTTTCGTACATTTATGTTGATTGACGTTGTCGCACGACAGAGGGGTGGCCTAAAATTATGAACGCTGACAAAAGATGCAATTATCAAATAATCTGTACAGTTACGAACAGATATTATTGCACGTACGGTTAAATGTAAATTATACTACATATTTGTAAAATACATCATACCAGCTGGTTGACAAATATTGTAATATAATTTTTTTGAGATTTTTACTGTAAATACTACTTTTGATTAATTTAGAATAAATTACAAGGAGCATATTTAGAATTAGTGGGACGGTATTGAAATTGGTTTTCAAAAATAAAACACAATTTATTTGTACTACTTCCACATGTTATACAAATGAGTTTATTTGATAATGCCCGTGATGAGCGAAACCTGTCCTGATCATTATACACATGTGGAAGTAGTGCAAATGAATTATGTTTTATTTTTTTAAATATAATGCCTTTCTACCAAGAATTTACAGTTAACATTAAAAGTGAAATACTGAATGTCTAAAGTAGCTAGTAATAAATTAATGTATTGTTGTGTGTGTGTGTTTAATCGAAATGCTTAAAGAGCAACATGGCAAAAACACTTTTGCTTACTAATTTTTATGAAATAGCGGTTTATGTTCCTTACGAATTCATTGTCGTAAATTAGAAGATTTAATGCAATCATTTAGTTGAAAAAACGTTTGAAACGTTAATATTCGACTGATTGTTATAGTTATTTTTGTTTGTTTGCCTCGGGATTTGCGTCACGTTCGAACTGTGTATATTGTTGGGTGTGTGAGTGTGAATTGCATAACATTTCAACAAGTGATATGTGATAGTAATAAAACGCTTACAGACCGGTCTGGATTATTATATATAAGATCATGGCTATTCATTTTATCGCTACAGTTTCACAATGATTTCTAACCATTATATTAAATGTTTATATCAGACTTTGATTAAAATTATATAATTTGGTATTTTTGAAATAATTGTATGAGTAAGTAAACGTGAATGTGCATAAACTGTTTCATATTAATTACAGTAGAGATTTCGATTACAAATTTATGGTCCCAGTCTAAAGATAGAGTTGGGTTGTTGAGAAATATATGGTCCAATTCAGTTGAATGAATATATTTTACCTTGTTGACTATTATTGTTTATATTAAGCCAGAATAGACAAATATTTACCATCGAAAACTCATTGACCCCCTCATATACTTGATACTACACATTTATTAATATTTTTGAAATGTGTAATATCAGTGGTCAAAAAAAAATACTGAATAACTGAAAAAAAAACACTTTTAATGTGCTTACTATTAATTGTCGGTGGAATGGTATCATATCTCTACTATATTTATAGCAGCAAACACATCTGTATGTAGGTTTGTTGGTCACAAAAACTCCTCCCAAACGGTGTATACTCTACTGTGCTATTAAACTTTTAACCTTTAACTGGAAAACTCAACATTTTTGACGTCTGAAATGTTTTGGCATAATAAAAAAATCAACAAAAAAATAATTGCAAATAAGATCGCTTAGCAACTGCTTGATACTTATTCCTTGAGTGACGGTTGAGATAATAACGCAAACGCAAATATTTGTAGTACAAAAGTCCGCAGAAAGAATTTTTAATGTTTGTGACATGGTAGAAAGTGAGCGAGGTATATTCGTACATTTTAATGTGCGTCTAAATCGTCTGGCCAATTCAGCGAACAAAACACTGACAGAATTCTTTAAGGTCTGCAAAAATGATAGCTTTGCAAATACGTTATTGGATCATGATGTTCAAAATTTACAAATGGGACTAGTCAAAAACAAAATTCACGTAAGTAACACGCGAGGAAACGGCGGTCGATCTGCAACGCTCTTAGACGTGTCTACACTGTGTACTCTAAAAACTTTGATTGTTAATACATACGACTGTTAAAGCACAAAATCAAAGGTTCAACGAGTTTTAAAGATCGTTAGTTTCGTGAAGCGTGCCTGGCGTTGGAATTACTCGAGAATGACAATTAATGGAACAAAAATTCTGGCAAATTTGTAGCAATCCTTTCATTTTGTGATCTTTCCAACCCAAACGCGTTTTAAGAGAACAATAAAGACTGCATGTCACAAGATGTTTTACAAGAACAAAATCCTTACGTTGTTTTGAACTCTACCGATGCCACCGACAACAAGGTGCCACCTACACCTCATCAAACTTGAACACATGATCGAAAAATCTTTGTCGGAGATTGGCATGGTAAGTCTTTTAAAACAGCATACATGTAACATGAGTCGAGAAATGCAGGGAGAATTAGCATATTTATGACTCTGAGCTAATGTTTAATATTGTGGTGCAGCAGGAGCCACTGTTCAATGCAGATCAACAAGCCATATATTAAAAAGTTTTAAAGTACCATAAAAAGAGTGAAGGTGGGGTAATTTTTATCGACGCACCTGGAGGAACTGAAAAATCTTCCTCATCAATGCTTGCTAGAATAAGAATTGAAAATAATACTGCACTCGCTGTAGCAACTTCAAGTAACTTCAATATGCAAATCCCAACTAAAATGCTGCAGGATGCTAAAGTACTATTCTGGGATAAAATTTCACAAGAATTCTTTCCAAACGGTGCACAGTATCGATGTGAAATTTGCGCATGGTTGTCATTTCTAGATCAACTGTCAACAACATTATTCTTAATTGATGGACTAAATTTTTTTGGTGTTACATGAATTACGGTTCACGGTGATATTTTCAATTTTCGATCACATTTAAACATTTAATTAGATACCCGACGTCTAAATTACCCTGTATAAGGATCTTTTTTTGGGCAAAGGTTTGTAAAAAATAACAGATATTTATAAAAATAAAACAGTTTTTTTTATTTTGTTCTGAATTTATTTCGCTCATTGTAAGATAAATTAACCGAAGAAAAATAAATTTAATCATGGTTTTCATTCCTTCCACCACTTGTCCGATCATTAAAATAGACTTTAAGAGAGATTATTTCACACATTCTCAAAATTTATTATACTCAAAATCGTTAACAGATTTTATTATAGACAAGAAATCCAACAAAAAAGTAATGGCATAATCAGTATTAATGAGGGTGGTTTTCTTCTAAAAATAAAGGCTAGTAGTTATGACAGATAATGCTGAAACTTTAGTTTGTAATCTGAAACCGCAAGAGTTGTAAAATTTTTCCCAAAACACTTTCCACCAATGAAGTGATTCAGTGTTATTGAATTAAAGTATTATCCAATACAAATACACATGAGATGTTCGATAAGCTGAAGCTGCAATAGTATGTTTATAAAGTCAGGAACAAGGTCAGCGATTTTCATTATTTAAAAATTACAAAACGTCACAATAGAGTTGTTCTTATCGTGTGGAATCGGAAAATCCGTTCATCGTGATTTCATATTTCCATCAGTACTTCATTACTTTTTTAGAATTGAAAAAGTAAAACAAAATACTTGCAACCAATTTTCATAATCACCTATTTTGAGACAGGTCGGCTCCGTGGTGCAGTGGTTAACGTTGTTGGCTACGGTTACTGATGTCTCGGGTTCATGTCCGGGTGCGGACAGTCTCATAAATTGATTTTTAAATCGATTTATGGATTTCTGTTCGTAGCAATGAATGTTTGTGAAGTCTAAAATTCCCTCTCACCCATCTGATCTTAAAAATGGGGTGAAGCGAGAGTGACTAGCACATCACTAGTCCTGTCCTAGCCATATGTTATTATCTCTTCTTTTTTCGAAAAATAGAGGTTCAGTTACTGAGTAATAAGTAGGTCCCGTAGAAAACTTCTGTTGAAGTACTTCCATTAGGAAGCCATGTGGACCACAATAGCTAATTACTCGATTTAAATTCGATTTAAAAGTCAATTAATAAAACTGTCTGTACTAGAACTCAAGCTCTTGAACAACACAACTGAAGCCAACGACGTTGACCACTCAATCACGTACCCAGAATTATCAATAGCAACCCAAAATATAGCTTAATTGTCTGTAATAAAAAAATGCATTTTCGCAGTTATTATTGTATGAAATTACTGTGTCTATATACTCAAAATACTGAAAGAAAAATTATCTATCATTGAGATTGTCATTAGAGATTTCATAAAAAAACATCCGTGGCGGTTGCAAATATTCATAATGTCATTTTTAAGGTGTCACCTGTCATTTATTCTTGGAGAGGTCCTATATATTTAAAATAAAACACAATTTCTATTGTATTTTTTTTGTAATATTCAGGGCCAGTTTTGGTGATTGCAAGCATTATCGATATTAGCGAAACCATTTCTTATCCTGAGAAGACCCCGGATCGAAGAGAGGCGAGCGGCTGGTTATCCGGAGTCCTGGAAGGGCTGATCTTAGACAAACACCATTTCAGATCCGGTTTAAAAACTTATTTATTTTCCATTCAAGATGCAGTGGTTTAACATTACACAAATATATAAATCTTAACACATAAAATTGATTCTACATTTACATTTACTTAGCAACTGAATTTACTTTAAGTTATAATACAAATAACACAACGAATTTAAATTAAATCCAACGCAAATCAAAACACAAAAACAAACAGTTCACATCGTCACATCACCTTCGTCGCGACGAGACCTCGTTCGTCCGACTCGGCAGCTCGTCATCGACTGTCTACCAAAATTAAAAAAAAACTCCGTGCAAAGTTGGAGCTACCCTTTTCCGTAAAAATGGACTCGTCCAGCGGCCGAAGCCTTGGGCTATTTTAAACGCCTGACAACAAGAAAAAAACCTATACTGCGAAATATTGCTGTTTGCCGCAGGCCGATTTCAGTTCAGGACACTAATGACAGTTATACTTAAGAAAAAACCAGGGTGTGTCAATCCTTATAAAAGATTTGGAAGTAGTACTAAGTAAATTATGTCACATAATATTCGACTGTTTTGGCCAATTGATTTAACCCTCAAAAAATACGAAAACGAGTTAATGGTTGCATTTCATTTTAAAAGACGACAGAGTAGGTCTCGACCAAATGATTTAAATTAGAAAAATAAATTGACCAATTTTTGGAAGGGGAACATCATTTTACATTAGTTTTAGCTTTCAAAATTCTGACCCGGCCACTTAAATTGATGTAAGCCACTATTATATCAACACTCCGTATGTATAGTCCCGTATCTGCAAACATGAGAATTTACAAGAGTGCATTTCAAAGATTCATAAAGCAACTCGCCATATAATGTTTTCGATAAAAACAGTTTTTACTCTCTCCAGAAAAATTTTAATTATGAGGAGAACATTGATTGGCCAAGACACCGTCAATATAATTTAAGACATCGACTGAAGATGCTTAGTGGAATTTCAATATCAAATTTGAAGAATCATGTCAATTTGAGTCCATTTGTGTTCTTGAATGCCTGAAGATACCGAAAGGCGAAACCCGGGTCGTGAGTGACAAAATATATGGAAATTTACAAAATCTCAACAATTCAAAAAAACCGTCGATATTATTTTAACATTGGTTACGATTTTAATTTATATTATGTATATGATGTCATTGATAAAATTGTTTTTTTTTAATTAAAAATTTAAGCTTTGCTGTTTCATAATCATAATTATAATGTATTATTTATGTTTTTATATTTCAAACTTTGCCATAGCTAAGTGTCTGTCAGGCCGAACGTCAGAATTTCAAGGAAAAGTAATGGAACACGATTTATTTTCCGCATTTGATTGTTTGTGCAGTAAACGAAATCATCAGTCTTAATTATTGAGTCAGTGATGGTACGTTAAAGAAATTGTGTAGGGTTCATATTAAATAATAAGACTGACAATTAAATGCACTATGGTTTAAATCATATTCACTTTTTTAAAAATAGTTTTCACTTATAACAAATACATTCCACAAAAAACAAATTGTTTCACTAAAAATCGTCAGGACAATCTGTTTTTTTGTACATCTATAAAATTTGGAAAATATTACATGCGATGACTGCTGAACTATTTTTTTTCTGAATTGCTAACCTAAGCTCTATTGCAAATTAAAAATTATTAAAATTATTAAATTATTAAAATTTTTTGTTAATATTCTATAAAATATAGGCTTACAATTAAATGCACTTTTATTCAATTTCATAAAGATAGTTTTCACTTGTAAAAAATATATTCCACAAAAAACAAATTCTTTCAATAAAAATAAAGTGATCCCACATAATAAAATATATTTTAACATTGAAGAAATATACTACATTTACCACAAAATATTTTCATATAGACGAAATACAATAGTTTGCACTCAATATAAATATTCACACTTTGAAATCGATAGTTGCATGAAGCTGTAATGAAATAAAAATACTTTTCGCAACTCTACTCTATATTAAACCACCTATATTGTCTTTACTTCACGCATTAGAATACATTACAGAAACCAAAACAGACTAACCCTAACATAACTTACTACAACTAACTCACTTTGTTAAAAGAATCTCTGACTAAGTGAAAACTATTAAAATCAAAGTTTGAGTGTACTAAGTTAAAACTGTCTAATCCAAAATGCAAGCTATCCAAATAAAAGTATATCAAGTGAGTAGTATCTTACACAAAAGTGCAAATATTTATAGCCCATATAATAATAAATATATGAGAGTATTATTTGCAAACACGGTTGGTTCCACAAAAATTTGAAAATTTATCTTGAATTTCATTTTGTAAAGACAAAATGACAATTCAAGGTAGTTATTTTAATTTTTGGAGTGAGCCGCTTTTGCATTTATTACTCTTATAGTATAAACTGATAAATGATGACATTCGCTTAAAAAAATATACATCTAGATATTTCAGAATCCATTGATTTCTTGTTAAAAATTGAAACAAGACGAATAAAAAAGTTGCTTTTTTAACCTATATTATGTAAAGTATTAGACAAACGGAAACATATTAAAATTTTTAATCAATATATTTTTTAAAAATAACTTAGTACTTTAAGTTAGATTGCTTGTGCTCTTCCACCTGCCACTGCTTTTCCATCCGATTATTTTGTACATTGGTATCCAGCGGCGTGCATAATGTTAACATAATAATAATTATTAAAATATATGTATTTTAACCATGGCCGCTCCCAATGTTGAGCGTATTAAATTTTCTTCTACGAGAACTGTTTATGCTCACTTGCTCAACATATGTTTTTCGAGGAGAGAAGGGTAAGAAATATATGGCTAACAAACGACTTGTAGTTATTAAAATATCGCTCTCGCTGCAATCAGCTTTTAATATTAGACGGGTAGGTCCGAATTATGGACATCACAAACATCTATGAATTTCAAGAAAAATCCATAAATTGATTAAGAAGTCAACTTATGAAACTGTCCGTATTGAGATTTGAGCCCGTGTGTGACGAAACCGAAGCCAACAACGTTAAGTACTTAGCCGCAGACCCGGTCAAATATAAATTATTAAATTGGTTCTAGTATAATTGGAAATGCCAAAGTACACTGCCCAAGAATATCAAGTCCTTTGCGTAAAGGTATGGTTTTAATATATTGGGATCTTCTCGATCTCTATATGACGTTAACTTATAGCATTAAAGCATTAAAAGTCTATTGTCTAACCGGCGAAGCTCCTAAAAATTGAAAGTGAGACCATCGTGACCGGTAACTAATTTAATCTCCCAGTGATTCAACGTTAGGAAGTTTTGTTATCGAGTATTCGGTGAGTTTCCTGCTGGTCCTATGTAAAAGTATTACATCACCCCTGTCAGTCTTGTAGCGTCAGTTCCTAAGAGAGACTGTGAAATAGACTTACCCCATGGAGTCCAAGTTGAAGAACTGTTACAGGACTTCACCTCGATCTCCAGCCTTTTCCCTCAAGTAGTACTGTAATCACGTCATCCAAAAATGTTCCACATGCAGATGAAGTGGAAGAAATACTTCCAATATCAGTCTTTATTATATACTAGTGAGTACCCAGCATGCGGTGCAATGCCATGTTTGCAATTTTTGTGTTTTAATTTTGTTTATTGAAGTGCTTTCGGAAACACAAATTTTTTTTTCCGTCTGGTGCGTTCACGAATAAGTCAGAAGGCTTTTCCGAAATGTCACTGTTAGATTTTAGATTTCAAATCTTTTTCTTCAGAAATCTTCACTGGTGTGTAACTCACCAAATTTTTATCAAAATCAAATGAATGGTAAAGGAACGCATAGAGGACAAAATATAAACAAACGAATAAATATGATTAATTTATTTACGTTTTTATTTCCGTTTCTCAAAGGTTGTCACATTCTTGGAAATTAATAATTGAAAGGGATTAACTCTAGCGCCAAATGAATAGGACTTAATACCAAACTGGAAATGGTTTTAATGAAATTCTGCAGATTTCTTGTGGCATTTTTATTATACGAAAAACAGGCAAAACGAAAACGTAAAATACCGAGAATCTTAATGTATTATACAAAGTAAATGAATAATTAAACGCTACCGGAAACGGTTAAGCGGGTGCCATCCCTGAAAATGTAACCGTGGTTTTATTTTCCACCCCCACACCTTCCAAAGACACCCCTTCTCTCGCCGAACCTCCCCACCACTTCGCTGGCTCTTTCCTAACAGCCAACACGGGTGCTATACGCAAAGTAATGAAAATTGTTTTGTAAAATGTAACGAGGTAAGTTTTCCATTATCACAATTTTCATTGTAATGATAATAGGTGCCTTGTGGTGGCCACCAGCCCTTCTTTGCCCCATCCACCTACACTCTTCACAATAAAGAATTACTGCGTGAATCGCGAACAACAGTTTTGAATTAATGTATTGTGAAAGGAATACTTCTTACATAAAGGGCACAGTGTCGCATATAGTTTTCTTCTATATAAATTTTCCTACTTGTATAGGTGTGATGAAAATGTATTTGAAAATAATCAATACAAACTCTAAAGGTGTTAACTGTCAATTCTTGATGGAAAGGTATTATATTTAAAAAATACAACATAACTTAATATAAAATTAAAATTGGTAGCTTAGTTATTCCGCTGGCTTTGCTACTAACGTAACGCGTTTCGCTTCTTTATGAAGCATCTTCAAACTAACAGTTAGTCTGAACATGCTTCTTAAACTTGTTACGTTACTAAAAAAGCCAGTGGAATAACTAAGTAACCAATTTGAATTTTATATAAAAAAAGAATTTCCATAAAGTTACCGCCGAATCCATAGAAAATAAAACACAATTTGTTTCCATAGAATCCATAGAAAATAAATCAGGAACAATGTCGCTCATCACGATTATTGTCAGTTGATAATACTTGTGATGACAGAAACCGGTCTTCATCACTATACACATGTGGAAGTAGTACGAACAAATTGTATTTTATTTTTAAAATTCAAACTCTGTTTTCGCATTTAAATAATATATATAAATACATATTTTAAATTTAAATTTATATTTAAAAACAAATATCTGGAATTACAGCTGACAGCCAATGTGCCAAATCTTTTCAAAATTAGAAAATCATACGAGATAAACTCGATGAGAATTTTTATAAGTCACTCATATCCAACATAACAAATTTAAATTGAAGAAATCTAAATTTGATATTAACCTTGCTGGGATTTGAACCCAGGACCTACCTGATCTTTATGGTAAAGCTCTTACCACTAAACCACAGAGGCCGATATAGTACTTAAACATGAGTAAATCATTGGGTATGAAGTAGGAGTTTTTTTTTTTTTAATTTTCGTATGGAATTTTAGAGAACACATTGTCTTTTTGGCAAAATGGTACGTATTATACGAATAGCTACGAATTATATGAATAGTGTCAAGAAAACAGAAATACTTTGCGATTAGCTGTGAGAGATGGAATTGCTCTCGGTCGCAGAAAATTTGTAAGTGCTCTCTTCTTACTCATAGATATGCAGGCATCTTGCATAACTATGCTCTATTTTGTAAGGAAATCGATGTAATCAGTGAGTATTTTTTATTTTTATATTGTAGTGAATTTCGTTCGTACCACGAATTATTAAATACTTATATTTGACGTAGTGTTGTTATGAGAGGCTTCGGTAAATACGACAAAAAAAGGATACTAACTTTCTAAGATATTGTGATATTATATTATATTATTATTAGTCGGCAATTGTTGTCTAGTGGTAAGAGCTTTTCTTTAGCAATAAGGTGGGTACTGATTCAAGTCCCAGAAAGTTCAATATGAAATTAAGACTTTTTCAATTTCAAATTATTGATGTTGGACATGGGTGACATATTAAAAATTGTCATCGAGTTTATCTTAGTATAGTTTTTGTCAGTGATTATTTTTTAAAAAATTTGAAAATTTTGAAAAAAAATATTAAATGTATAATATATAATATATTCAAATGATTTTTAAAATTATACGAATAATTTATAATGGACTATAAGGTATATAGATTGTCGTTTTACAATAAAAAAAAAACACATGCAAATTCACGATAGAGTCAATAAATCTATATCAGGTCTTTTTCAAAGTCATTCAACTTTATAGTGTTAACTGTCGAATACGCAACATATTTTTGAAAATAAAACAAATTCAAGTCCAATTACTCAAAACTAGCATTTTTCAGTTAAATGTCTTCTTCCAGAACAATGACGATATATTGTGTGGATAAAGAGTTTGTCTTCATATGTCTTCCACGCAAGTTTTGCAGCTCAGTACTGATCTACTTACTAAAAATTGATATAAAAACCCCTTACAAATACTAACTGTAATCGTGAAATAAACAATAACGTTCAATTTTTATCAGAAATCGTTAGAAATGTAATGTTAAACTTTAAGATTTTGTTTTATCTTGCCAGTCATCTATTTGTGACTGTAATGACTGTGTAATCATATTTTATTTTCAATGTTGATCACCTCTAGAAATATTCATTGTATTTATAGTACATTTTTTATATTTAAAGTAATTCAAATTCTCTTTTTGCATGGTTTTTTTTTTACACGGATTCGAAATAACACGGTCCAAGAAAAATAACCGGCTTAAGCCAAAGAAAAAAATCACACATCACACTGCATAATGTGCACCTTGTGCTATTCCAGCGTGATTTAAAGATGATTATGACTCGTTTTGAAGAATCATATAAAGAACTTAATATAATGAAATCACAACATCTGATAACCAAATTTGTATTTAAAATCAATCAAATAGAAGATGGAAATTTTCAGTGACGAGAGTGATTTTTCACCACAGAAAAACGACATTAAAACGGCGTCGTTCGATTATCTAGTAGTGATAATAAATGAATATTTATTATAAATAACTATGTTGTATGATATAATTTTAAATATAATGTAATATGACAATTAACGTTTCTCTATTGGGCATTGTTAGTTGAAAACTATCTACCATTTTAATATGATTACCGTATCTTTTTTGCAGGGTTTTTTTACGGTAGTCTTTGGAACTATCCTCAATGCAAAAAGAGAATTTGATATTTTTATATCAATATACTTTTGCCCACAAAAATGTCGGGCATGATTTTTATCGTATACTAGCGAGTATCAGGCGTGCGTTGTAATGCTATTCTAAGAAAAAAAAATGTTTTTGATTTAACTCTCTTTATTAAAGTGGTTTTGGATACACAAAGTTTTTTCGTCTGGTGCGTGCACGAATAAATCAGAAGATTTTCATAAATGTCTCTGTTTGTACGTATTTGATTTTTGTTTTGTATTCTTCTTAGATTAAGATTTTCTTTTTCAGAAACTTTCACTCGTGTGCTTACAACAACTCACCAAAGTTTCATCGAAATTGAATGAATAGTATAGAAACGCATAAATTACGAACAAACAAACATTCATTTTTATATAGAAGATTGTCAGTCAAGCTATAACAAAATGCAATTGACAGATGGCTCGTGGCTATAATTCAACATATCGTGAGTTATTGACATCAACCACGGCACCAGCTCAAACAAATTGAAAAAGCTCGTGGACTGTAGTTTGACGTTATCATTGTTTTTTGATCAAAATATTGGTTTGGAAATATGCAGCGTCAACAAACTCTAGCGCATTATCAGCCGTTGTGAATAACAGATTTTATCAATTCGTGTATGAATCGTAAAACAAAATGTTTTGGAATCAATAAATTGATCATATTCTGCAAAAGTCAATAGAAAATTTAAATGAAAACTGTTATTCACTTTTAAGGTGTTAACTGTCAAGTCTCGGTGAAAAGGCATTATATTTTCAAAATTAAACACAGATTGTTTTGTAATACTTCAAACATACTGTGATCAGGACCGGTTTTGCTCATCACTAGCATTATCAACTGATGACGCTCGTGATGAATGATTGGAAAAATGTTGAAGAAGTACAAAAACAATTGTATTTTATTTAAAAAAAAAAATTTTATGTTCGTAATTTGTTCATAAAAGGTACGTTTTGAGAGATTTTTGGTTTTTTATCATATCGATAGTGTTTTGGATAATTGATGTAACTCTCAAAAAATATGTAACTGAGTTAATGATTGGATCTCATTTTAATGACGACATAGCAAGTCTCGGTCAAATGATGTAAATTAGAAAAATAAATTGACCACTTTTGGACCGACCACTTGATGTAAATCACTATTTTATCAACACTATCTACGTATAATCCCGTATCTGCAAACATGAAAATTTACAGGAGTGCATTTCGAAAATTCATAACGCAATTCATCATATAATATTTACGATAAAAACAGTTGTTACTTTCTCTCTTGAAAAATTTAAATTTTGAGGGTTACATCAATTGGCTTAAACACCTTCGATATGATTTATATTTAATCAAGTTGGCATCTTCAGGCATTCGTTCTCAGTTCGTTTTACTTGCCTGAAGATGCCGAAAGGCGAAACCCGGTCGTTAGTGACAAAATACATGGAAGTGTACAAAATCTCAATAATCCAAATTTAACCTCGATATGGTTTATTATATTTTTTTTTAATTATTTTAATAACCAAAGTACATTGACATATTTAATCAAGTTGTAAGATATGAATTAAGCTGTTTTACTTAGTATTATATGATTATTACAAAACTGGAAGTAAATTGGATATTAAAGTGAGATTTGACATAGCGTTTAGCATTATATAGGAAAAAATGAATACCAATTCTTAAGATGAAAAAGGTGATTTGAAATTTTCCTTAAGCATACATATTTTGTATAGCTGCATATATACATCCTGATAGATTTATACGGATAATCCTCTAGGATTTTCTTCATTTTCGTAACTATAGTATAACGATACAAGGCTTACAATTTAAAAAAGTCTCCTTTATGTTATTTTAATTATCTAATGGAAATCTTGTCAGAAAAGTTAGTTTAAAGAAAACATTGTTTTTTTTAAGTCTTTACTAGATGTTTTTCTAAATGCCGCAATGTCAGGTTTTTTATTTTGTGTGTATATATTTATTAATTTTATGACATAACAGCTGACACGCAATGCACTGAATATTTTGAAAATTTAAAAATAATACGAAATAAACTCGATAAACATTATTATATGTCATCCATGTTCAAGATCAGAAATTGAAACTGAAATATTCTAAATTTAATATTCACCTTGTTGAGACTTGAACCGAAAACCACACGATTACAAGAGAAAACCTTATTGATTGCCTTGTATCTTATTTATCATTGTGACATTATAAAAATAAGATTATTATGTAAATATGTGAAACATTATCTGATAAACGTTACGATACCCCCAAAATTTCAAGATGCCCTCACCCCTAACCCTTATCGTGGGTAGGATCTTTAGGCAGGCCTTTATGCTTTATTAAAGCATTTTTAAAAACTTATTTGGCTTAAAAATAACACTCTAAATGTAAATGAATGGCATTTGTCTAAAGTAGGCATATGGTAGATTTTCATGGATTAATCACTTCAAAATACAACCTTTTTACACAAATGTCGATTCAAAGAAGAAATCTTATGATTAACACTGTAATAATAAAAAAATACACGTTAACATTATAAATCTGGATAAATTCTGCCGAAGTTTTTCATGAAAGGAAATAAAACAGGCAATATTGTAAATTGAATTCATTCGCTGTGTTTTTTAGATACATTATATTTATGCAAAAAATAAAATAATACGAAATTGTATACCTACGAATATTTTTCGATAAATCTTAAGGGTATGATGTTTTAAATTTTTCCTCCCCTTGTTATTTTAAGGTTGCTTTTCTAATGCAAAATAAATAAAAATGAGATGTTTATCATTTGGAAAAAAGCATTTGTGAAGAATACTTATTTTTGTTTATTTTCATAACAAGACGCGTTTTAATAATGACGCTCTAAGTGTTAACCTGCAAATTGTTTTTTTTTAATATTATAAATACAAAGGTTTCAATGATCGAAGATTTTTACAGTGTCTTAGTCCTACTATTTTTATAATATTTATGAAACGGATAGGAACGTTGCACACAGAGGTCTGCACGGGTCCGAGCTTGGCCCACGGGCCTCTACCCAGCAAGACACGTGAGTCAGGCTCAGCCAAAGACAGTCCAGTTTCAGGCTGGGGTCGGGTCCGCGTAAGGAATTCAGTTTTCAGAAAACTGTTTCGAACTATAATTCGAAAAAAACGTTAATAACTTAAATAATTTATTTTACATTGTTTGTAACAAATATCGTAAAGAGATGGAAACAGTGACATATATTGCTTAAAAGTATGGCGTCATCAACATTTTTCTTCCAAAAAGTGAAGCTGAGAAAATTATTGTATTACTCGTACATAAATAAGGTATGAGTAGTCAGTACCCGCTTGCCAGTGGTTTTAGATGGTTGACAATGTGTTATTAATTAAATGATTATAAGTAAATAAAACTCGTCAAAAATTAATTTCAAAATTTTAATAAAATTGGACTTTTTCGAGCTAAGAAAAATAAATCTGAGCTTCAGGTTATGATTAATCAAAAAAATTAGGCTTCTTTGAAATAATTGTATTGTACAACACCAGTGTACAACGCAAGTTTTATCGTTCAATTCAAATTTGTATGGATACATAATTCACGATAGAAGGTGAAAAGTCTTAAAAGAAATTAGTAGGTTTTTCTCTCATTACGCGAAAATCGTTAATTGTTTTCCTTCGCCTAAAAAACATAAATCGTCAAAATACTTTTTTTTTCTTTTAATAACTACACTCTGAAAGTATTGGTTAAGATTATTGTTTTTTGTTTAAATGGAAATAGTAAAATTTTCAAGCCTGTCCAGCAAAGAGTTCACACCTGTTTTTCAGATATGCTTTTATTTGATTTACGCCTAGATTAGGCTTTATTGTGAGTTATCAAGATTTAATGTCTTAGACAAAATCGTAGAACAAAGTATTTTTAAGAAAGTGATTCGAATGGAATTTGAAATTTATTGAACATGAAAATTCTATAAACATTTCTGAAATATACCAAAAAGTTGGTTTTCTTGCAGTTTTTCTGACTGATATTTAAAGTAGAATTATACTGAACATTAAAAAAAAGGGAAAAAAAATCATTTCTGAAAAACAGGTATCAGCTCTTTGCTAGACAGGCTTGAAAACTTTACTTTTTCCATTTTTAAATAAATAAAAGTTTAAAAAATACTTTGAGAGTGCGATCATCAAAAGAATTTTTTTTATGATTTGAGAGAAAAACCTACTAATTTCTCTTAAGTATAGTTTATGAAAGTAATACATTTATATTGGACAATTCTACCTATAATTAAAAAAACCAGTTTTTTTTCAACGGTTGGACTTATTTGAATATCTGATCAATATTGACAGATTATTATTAGGGCATTAGTTAGCTAAATTATGAGAGGGTTATTTATCAATGGTCAACGCAAAGAAGATCTTATCAGTTTGAGCTATTATCATACTTATTTTGAACTTCGACTCATACGAGGATCACATAAATATATTTTTTTTGCGTAATCGTGCACTATGACGTAAACAAGTGTTAATCAAAAGGAGCATAATTAAGATGACGCAGTCTTAATTATTTTGAGATATCATGCAAACACAACATTACGTGAGCAAAATGTTTCAACAAAAGACGTAATTAAAAAAAAAACAAAAAGACTGCTTATTATTAAAACAATGCTCTTCCAGAAGACAAAAACATGGCGCGCCATCTCGTTTACATAAGAGCTAAAGATTATTTCATGAAAACACAATTAGACTGATTACATTTTTTTGTTAGATAAATCATATTATAGAAGATGAATTTTGTATAGCAATATAGAATACATAACTTGACTTGCCTTTTATGAAATTTTTATAAACGTTGGTTAATTGAGAAAGCTAAGTCGAAAGGGAGTCAATTATTAGTTATCGGCATTCCAGATAAAAAGGAAGGTCTCAATATAAACGTCACTTCAGTCTGATTAATCTCTTTTATTAATACGCAGTGGTTTAAAAAAAATACAACATTGAGATTACATCTACATTCTACAAATATTAGTTAAGTAATTGAAAAAAAACGCATGAATTTATATTTAACTTAAGCACATTATTTAAGCAATTGAAACAAACAAATCAGATGACATTTAACTTTAACCTCAATTATTACTTAAGCGATTGTGATAAACTTGTGGAAGTTTCATTATAAAGTAATAAAAAAGTGCTTGTTAACTAATAATATGAGGTGGTAGGCAGACTTTTTTGAATTCATGGCAACCAAAATATACATTTTAAATGTCACAAAAATTCGTAATAATAACTTTTATCGGTTTTTATCATAGGAATCCGAAATAAAAAATTATGTCAAAACTAATAAAAACGTAAATTTCGTAAGCAATTTTGCAGATGTAATATAACATAGTTACTCAACTTAAAAGATATAGTTAAACAGTCATTAAAAACAAAAAAAAAAAGACGTTTAATACCTTGCAGAGAAAATAAGAAATAAAGTGTGTTGCGTTTTATATAGAGCGCCCAATCCCGGACCCTTTTCACGATCCCAGGATTTTGGGATTCAGAATTTCTCAATTCCGGGATTGGTCATTAAGCGTAATTTCATGCGTTAAATTGTACATTTAAAATTTAATTTGTTTTCATTATTGCTTCAAATGGAATGCATATGTGACCAAAAACGTTTTTGGGCATTGGAATGGTATTTTTGTTGATTTAAAATCTGCCGTTTTCAAAAAAGAAAAGAAAAATATTTAAAAATAAAATCTAACGATCAAAATAATTTTACATTTTATTTTATTTATTGTATTATTATGGTAAGTTTTACCAAATGCTATCCAAAAAAGGGCATGTCTTTCAATTTGTCCTCCATTCGACTAATAAGCGGTTCTAATTTTCCCTCCATTTCAAATTGGTTAAGAATGACTGATACGAAATATGAGAAAGAGGGAGACTACAATTAGTTTATATATTTTTTTTTAGGTATTATAAAACAACTGTGTACATGAACAAACCAAGGTACACGTTGAAGTTAACTCTTCCGTACTCATAGTGTAACAGTGCATTAAGTCGGCCTTTAAACCTTTAAATTATCTGTGAAATAGGTCATACAAAAAGTTGAATATTTTGCTATTTCTAAATAAAATAGATCTTTATATAATTTAAGACAGCGACTGAGGGTGCTTGATGGAAAATCAATATCAAATTTGGATTATTGAGATTTTGTACACTTCCATGTATTTTGTCACTAACGACCCGGGTTTCGCCTTTAGGCATCTTCAGGCATTCGAGCACACGAATGGACTCGAACTGACAGTTTGAGTCCATTCGTGTGCTCGAATGCCTGAAGATGCCGAAAGGCGAAACCCGGGTCGTTAGTGACAAAATACATGGAAGTGTACAAAATCTCAATAATCCAAATTTGAAGTTCTTTATATAATTGAAAATTAAAAATACATTATAGTTTAAGACGTCTTTTTATAAAGATCATAATTTGAAAATATTGTCAATACTAAATCATAGTAATGTAACAATCCGAGATGCATGACAGTACCGTGTGCAACCGTTTAGTTTCAAAATGCACTGAAAAACGTCTCGAGCCTGTGCTGCTATGAAGATGTTGAATTCTTGCGTCTTTCGATAATTTCGCATGGTTTCATATGTATTTTAAGTTTCACACACAAAATATGACGTAAAATAATTACTTAATACTACATAAAAATATATTCCACTTTTTTAAATTGTCATTACGCTTTATAAATGCGTTTCTATGACAGAGCCCACACGGTAACGCTATGAGACTGTATAAAATTCCTGGGGATTTTTTAGCATGAAAACGGAAAGGTTAATCAGGAAGTTTTAATTTGATATATGAAGTATTTTTTAGCATTTACAGTGCCACAAAACAACCCTTGTTTTAATATATGTATAAAAAAATCTTTATGCTTTCAAGATGGCAAGACAAAAAATTAAGTCTAATTGACAACGTGAATCAAATTCGTGAATGGGATACGATATTGGATTTAAATATTATATTGTATTTTAAAAAAATTATATGAGATAGAAAATGTCATAGAAGAAGGATTTATGTCATTATGACTATAAGTTGAGCTTGAAATGTGATAAAAACGTCAGCATAAAGAATTATTCTCAAAAGTAGATTTTCTACTTTCAAATATAAGGTGACAGGTTTTGTCATTTTAATAAGTCTTTTAGAGATTTCAATGCGAAATAAAAAAAAAACAGAACACAATCTCCGAAAAACAAAATAGCTTAGCAGCACTCGTAAAATTTTCACTTTCACGATAAAAACTACTTTCTGGATAGAATTGAGTTGATTTCTCGGCCGTAAGTTAACGTCCATGGGTGTACAAAAGTATAATATATTTGCTAATCAGTATTTTCTTGTCTTAGTTCATGAACCATCAGTTTTATATACCTTCAATTTTACACTCAATTTTATGTAAATAAGCCTGTATTTTTATCAGTTGATAATGCTCGTGATGAGCGAAACCGGTCCTGATTATTATAAATATGTGGAAGTAGTATAAATTAATTGTGCTTTATTTTTTTAAATATAATATATTATGTAATGATAAAGTATCGTTTGATGATATGTTAGTATTTTATATAACTGAAAGTTTAGTGTTACCTGAAATATCAGTTTATTAATATACTGATTGAAATCTATAAATTAACTGCATGTGTAGATATATATAAGGTAAACGTACCAATAGTTGACCGCTTAAGAGGAAAAATCAACAAAAATAACGAATAACGTTTAGCATTAGACCGACACAAAGCAAGTGTATTCATAATAGACAAAAATTTTGCTTAATTTTTAACAACCATATTAATTTTTCAGTAGTTTACCATCTAAAAATTGAAAGTAATTGACCACTTTTTTTCCCAGTAGTTGACCATGTCTAATTAGAGAGTTAACATTACAACTTTTCATCAGAGTTGCCTCAGAGCTTCCTATAACACCACTCTTAGTTGAATCAAGCAGCATATGCTTACATTCACTGACATCCTTAACAATTCTCGTAAAAAAATCAAAATAAAATACTTACTGCATAAGGTGTTGTTTTCAAATTGCCGCTATGACATATATGGTGATGTGTTTGTTCCTCAATCAGGCAAAAGATTGTTTCACTTGTCTAAACTCTACAATTTAGAGCAATCCCGCATCTACGTTCCTTATTTTGGGCACTTTTATTGAAAGAAGGTCAACCACTGGTATATTTACCTTAATGTCAATTTGGTTTTACTAATTCATCAATAGAATGATTAATTTTACTTTTCTATTATTTGTGTTAATTATGTCTTTACATACTGGAAATAGTCAGTAGGTAATTACCTAGAGCAGTCTATTAGTTTTATTGATGGCTGATGCATATTTGTTATTTTTCTGTCCCACCCTTATACTACTTTATAAAACAAGATGATTTAAAATATCATATACTATCTTTTTCAACCATGTCCGCTCCCAATTTAATGAATATTTATAATTGAACAGCTCAACAGACAACTGGTTGTAATTCAATCGCTCAACCAAGGGACCGAAAGGATAAGTAGTTTGCTAATCACTCTTGCTACTGTCTGCAGGCTTGTAAGTTGAAATAAAATGTAAAAATCTCATACGTCTAAGCATTTGCTAAATTGTAAATTGAAAAAAATACTTTTGAAAGTGTCATTAGTAGTTATTTCAACTATTTGTCATTATCAAATATTTGAATATTGAATAGCAAATCTGAAATTATTCAAAGAGTATTCGATTTGAATAATTAATAACATTATATAAGTACACATTCCAATACCGTCACATTGTATTCCAATATTTAAAATTGGCAGCTGCATTACTACAAATAATATAAGTAATAGATTACTACAAAATGTATTTCTTCAATTATTGATATTACAGTATGTCGAAAGGGTTTTTTAGTCCCGAGTCATTTGTCAAATCCAAGTATTATGTTAAAATATTGAAAGCGCCCGAGTTGAGTGAAGACGAAAGAAACACTATCTGAGGTACTATTGTTTTTGAAATCTCGAGAAATTGTGTTATGATATTTCGTCAATTTTGTAAAATATTTCATGAAAAATAATTAGAATTATGTTTCGAATAGTTGTCCCAACATTTGAATATCGAATAGTTTAAAATACGTACGTTTTCATTATTTCGAAATAATGCTCAATTGTATTTGTTTTGTAATTTATATCGATGGAAATAAATAAATTTAAATATAGAAATACGACTACATAAGAAACAGCTTGTGAAAAAAATGAAGAATATACCACGAAAACATGGATTGTTTTATTAAAGTTACTTTGTTCGCTATACACCCATGCGGCCGTGGCGACGCCGGCGCAATACTGATTGACGTCGGCGTCTTGCTGGAAAATTCAATTTGATGTGCCGGCCGTAAAGAATAAGATATAGTCTATGGACGGTTCGCTATGAGAATTTTCCCCACCTACCTGCTGCGTCAAACGTTCTTTCTACTAAGTGTGAGATCAGAAAATGTGAAACAATACGCTATAAATTTTTGTTAGGATTTTGTCCACGAAGGTTTTACTGCTCAACTTTATTTTGATATATTTAGGGCTCCGGTTGTATGAGAATGTTTTAACTTAGTTAGAAAATGTGAGAGACGTGATACGAATTCGTGTATTTATGTTTTTATTACTGTTACTTAAACATTATATACCGAAATTGTTCAAATAAATCTTTTATGCATTAAGCCACAATAATTAAAAACAGCAAAAGCAACAGTGACACCTGTCGTTGAGAAATAAAATATTGGAAAAAATGTTACCCCTTATTGCGTAAAAAGTACAATAAAATATTTTTTTGTGCTAATTCCAAAAAAATTATAAAATGATCGGAACCGGTTTCGTTTAATGCAAAAATTTTGGAGAAGCCAATGCCGTTTCTGGCCCGGTTCAGCCCGATCCCGAGTCGCAATACCACACTTGTTACTCCGAACCCGACCCGAAGCCCATGTTTATTTTTCTCATCCCGAAAAAAGCCCTATGAATTTTTTAATATAGTAATTCATTTATACTTTTTAAACAATTTATGTTATTGTTTCCATATTTCCAACGATATTCAAAGCACATGTGAAATAAATTATTTAAGTTATGATAACTGTTGCCTTATGGTTGGCTCATGACTTTCGGGTAGTACGAAATATTTTTCTTAAATTTGCTTTTCGTCTGGTTCAGAGATGTCGCTAGTCGTACGATTTTGATTCTTTTTTAGATTTTTTACAGGTGTGCACACAACAACTCACCAAAGTTTGATCGAAATCGGAAGAACAGTTAAAGGAATACATAGAGGACAAACAAATAACAAATATTCATTTTTACATAAATATACAGATAGACAAACAGTATGTCTGTTGAATCGTTTAGATTTGGCATATGTATAATAAGTGCCCGGTAGTAAATTAATAGCACGAGCCTTGACCTCGCATCCTGCAGTCATGCAATATTTATACACCGAGCTCACGCTAAATAAAATATTTTTTCTTAAGTAATTTTAATCATTTTTAAATTATTTAGTGTAGCACGGAAATATATTGCACGTATAATATACTTCAGTGGTGTAATCAAAATTGTTTTCGCTTATTGTTAAATTAATAATTAATTTGATTCTTGGTTACAGTTGTAACTGAACAATTATTATGTATTTAACTGAGATAGATTCAATATCATATCCTCACATTAATATTTAATCAACGGTAGTTACCTTTCTGATAAATTATTGATGCCTAGAACAACTGATGGTTTCATTATCTTCCAGTTTAAACAAGCATAATAATTATTTCATTAATTAATTAAACGCGTAATAAGTACGTTGCGCTTAATATAAATTAACGTTTGTGAGTTTTGTAAAAAAATAGAAAAATAGAGTACGATCAATTAGTCTATGTTTGCCCATCGGTCTAAGATTAGCCCACTATACAGAAAAAGATACTGTTATAATACCATGATAATACTTATGCCATATGAATATTTTTTAGTTAAGCAAAGGAATTGAGTAGCCCCTGGAGGTAAAAATATGAATTAATGTTCAACATAATTTGTTTTTTTGTTGAACTTGTAAGCTGTCATCATGGAATGATAAAACACAATTTAAAAATTTTCCTGATAATAAATTTGACTCTCCATATTTTCAATTTGTATTACTAATCTGTAAACCAAATGCTGTATATTTGTTCCCATCTCAATTATGTACAGAATATATGAAAGCATAAAGAAAAGTTGTTACGAATTTAAAATCACTGAATTTATAGTAATAACAGTGATTATTTGTATCGCAGGCGAAAGTTACCCGATTTAGATAAAAGTTTTGCCCAACTTGTTTTATCTATATTTGTATAACAATTATAATAATAAATCTATTTATATTGTTTAAATTTTATCTTCAGAACAATATCACACATAAATGCAATGGCGAAAAATAAAAATATAGAAACCCTCAGAACTTTCTCAAAGTTACCCAAATTGACAACGTTTGAAGATGTTTTGTAGCAAAAAAAAACGTAAAACTTGAACCTTCGAGTACGTTGGTGGTATTTTTGTGATGTGAAAATTTAATTCATTTTAATCTGTGTGCTTTTGACAAAAGTCGTAATTGGGAAAATGAATATAAAGCGTTTGAATAAAATTTCATTTTCAGAGAGTTTTTTACAGCTCGTTGTGAATTCCTCGATATCGCTTCATTGTGAAAGCTTTGAGAAAAGCACTAACACTTTTTGTTAAGACGTAAATGCTTAATGAAATAAAGTGCAAAATATTTTTTTACAACTCCTTTCTGTTCTGGTGATGTACTTACAGATGTTTTTATGAATAAACTATTCCAGCATTTGAAATGGTTTTCATAATATTTGAAAGAAATCTATATTTATATTTGTAAAGTTTAATTTTCACTGTACTGGTTATGTATTTGCAGATGTTTTTATAACAATTCCAGTATTTGAAATGGTTTTCATGATATTTTGAAAGTGTCATTTTTGTAAGTTTCATTTTCAGCGGAATATTTTTGTAAATATTTCATACGAAAACAGTATTTCTATGTCATCTGATATTCTCAAGAAGATTAAAGACGAGTCAATCCGAAATATATAATAAAAGAAATTATTACTTGCTTAATATGTGTTTGTTTTGATTATTAGTCAGTTTATTAAGATTACGTTAGTATAAATCAAGATATATTATTACCTCCTTTATCAAAAACATTTGAAACGACAGTTGCTTCCTCAAAGAAAAATTTTGATTTTTAAAAATAAAACAAAAATTATTTTTGTTTGGGTTTTTCTTATCTAAACTTCAGTAGCTATAAATTGTTTTTTCTGTCTACTGTCATATTTTTAGTCTGATATGATGTATTTATAACGAAAAGGAATTCTTAAAAAGCATTTTATTTTTAAGTACCTGTTTATTTAATTTATTTTATGTATTATTGCCTCTTAGATAAATATATGATTTTTTTTTTTCATTTCCTAATATTCTTGTCATTGAAAGCCACTGATTGTTCATAAATAATTTTAATAACATAATGATTCAACTGTGTTTTAGGTTAGTGATGTAACCTTCAAAAAATACGAAAACGAGTTAATGATTGGATTGATTTTAAAGACGATTGAGCAGGTCTCGGCGAAATGATAAATTGACTACTTTTTGGAAGGGAAACATCATTTTATATTGGTTTTAGGTCTAAAAATTCTGACACGGCCACTTGTTGTAAGCCACTATTATATATAAGTGAATTTACAACAGTGTATTTCAAAGATTCATAACGCAACTCACTATATAATGATTTCGATAAAAACATTTTTTCCTCTCTCCTGAACAATTTTAATTTTTAGGGTTACGTCAATTTATCCAAGACACCGTCATTATATATTACTAGTTGTAAGTAGAATCAGGGTTATTTTTGTGACACGTTACATCTTAATAATTGATACCTTACTCAATACCGCATACGAAAATAATCTCGTTGTTCTTGACGCTATGTATTCTAGAGTAAGTATTCTACATTCTATACCCATCCAAGGACAAAATTTCTTACGCTTAAATGATGGCAGATACATACACACCATTATTTGTAATTGTGAATTAAATATGATGTAGACTATGATAGCAACACATTGATAAGGAAGCAACGCTCGTAGATCAGACCTCATTCTAGCACAATAAAATGGTTTGTATAATTTTGGCGTATTATTATAGCCTCAGAGTGATACGCAGAGCCTGAATAAAATAGTACAGTGACAAACTTATTACAATTTAAATTTGCTGCATATAAGCGAAGGAATAAAATTTTCAGACTGTATCAATAATATGTGTCAGCAATATTTTGTTAGTAACAAATGTTTGCACCGTACTCATGGTGTAACAATGCGTTACTTCGGCCTTAAAACCTTTAAATTATCTGTGAAGCCGGTAGTACGAAAAAATTGAAAATTTTGCTATTTGTAAATAAAATAGTTCTACATAAAATTAAAAATTCAAAATAAATTATAGTTTACGTTTTCTTTGCATAATTAATCATTATTTGAAAACCTCATCAATTTTACCATAGAAAAAGACAACATTATATTATAGTAACAATCGGAGATGCATAACAGTACCGTATGCAACCGTTTTGTTTCAAACTGCAGTAAAAAACGTCTCGAGCCTGTTCTGCTAAGAGGTCTTTCGATAATTTCGCATAGTGTGATCATATGTATTTCAGGTTTTACCCACAAAATATGACGCAAAAAAATTACTTAATACTACATTAAACCATATTTCACTTTTTGAAATTGTCATTTTGTTTTATAAATGCGTTTATATAACAAAACCAACACGGTAACGCAATGTGACTGCATGAGATCCAAAGGAATTTTTTTAACATAAAAACGGGAAGGTTGAAGAAAATCATCAATTTTTTTAACCATATCCGCTTCTAATGTGAAGAATAATATGGACTCCTAATTGGGTTTATCTCAACATAAGTTTGTTCTATGATAACTGCTTTGTTATTCGATTGCTCAACCTCTCTTTTTCGAAGAGAGTAGGAATATATGTACTGGGGTTGGACAAGACTAATGGATAATTTATTGATCCTTTTACCCTCTTTTTTTGGATCGGATGGGCTGCGGAAATTTTAGAAACCACAAGCATGAATGCCTTCGAACGAAAATCTATAAATTGATTTCAAAAATCAATTTATGAAAATGTATGTACTGGGATATGATCCTTTGAGCATCGTAACTGAAGCCGACGACTACTCGACCACGGACCCGCTAATGTATCAAACACAGTAGAAAACTATATACTAAAAAAGTCTAAATATAATCCGGAAAGTCTGAATATTATATTCAATATTATATAATAAATACTATATTTGAAATATATTTCAAAAAAAACTTTTATTGAAATAAATTATAGTGGAAAATCCATACTGAAGTATGTCTCAAGCCTAGACTGAAAAATCGTAACATGTATTTTGTTTTGTCACTTTATTTTGGCCTTGTAGCTTAGTGCTCTTCGGTGTTAGTCTTTAGTCTATTTGCTTTTCGGGACATGGTAAGAATCTTGGAATGAAAACATTCATTAATAGATATTTTTTGATTGAACCGGTAGTAATTCGATAGAACTTCATTATAATAGAATAAAAAGTTGTATTAGTTGATTGATAGATATTTCGGCTTCACGCTAACGTCAGAACTTTGCATAGTTTATATCTAGGGCCTATGTCATATTTACCAATTTTTCATTACAGTCGACTGTGTATTGTAAGACTATACATCATTATCTTTCACATTACTGTTGCCAAATACTCTTACATTACTCTTATTATTTTTTTGAGATTTTTATAATAGAATTTCTTGTTGCTTTGTTTTTTTTTTAAATGTATATTCAGTATAATTCTACTTTAACTATCAATCAGAAAAAGTGCAAGAAAACGAACTTGTTGGTACATTTCAAAAAATTTTATAGAGACGTTATATTCAATAAATTGCAAATTCCGTCAAGACCGCTTTCTTAAAAATACTTTGTTTTACGATTTTGTTTCTGGCATCGAATCTCGATAACCTACAATGAACCCTAATCTAGTCACGGCGTAAAGCAAATAAGAGCATTTCTGAAAAACAGTTGTCAACTCTTTGCTAGACAGGCTTGAATACTATTTCCATTTAAATAAAAGGGCAATATTTTAAACAAATACTTTGAGAGTGGAATTATTAAAAGAAAAAAAAAATATTTTGACGTTTAATAGTTTTAAAGCGACAAAAAACGATTAATAATTTTGGCGAAATGACAGAAAAACCTATTATATCCTTTTATGCTTAGGCATAGTTCTGACGACGGCGTGAAGCCAAAATAGTTATCAACTAAAAATACAATTTTAAAGAACTTAATGTTTTATTATTTTTATCCTATTATTTAAAAGATTTTTATACAAAGGGTCGACGCCTTCATGAACCTATTTCATTCTGAAAACAGACCATAGAGAGATCGACTAGCTAAGTACTACTCATGCTCTAACGCTATTCTTGTTTCTTTACCCTTTACCGGTTGAGCAACTGATTTACGATCAGTTGTAGTTTGTAGTTTACACAAATCAGTGAAGTTATTCCATCAGGAGTCCATGATATTGATCATTGAGAGTGGACATGCTTAAAAAATAAAAATAAATACATTATTATTATCAGTCCTCGGCCTAAGCCGGCGTATCAGAGATTATTTTGCAATATAATTTTTGTATTTTACTTATGAATGATGTATGTTAAATAAATAACGAGTTTTACGACAAAAATTATAACGAGAGAGATAATTGACGAGTGACAGTCGAATCTATACCAAACCTATGTAAAGTTTTTGGCTGAAGAGCACCATTTAAAATGAACTACGAGAAGCCAAGAATTATTTGGATTATTGAGATTTTGTACACTTCCATGTATTTGGAATACATGGAAGTGTACAAAATCTCAATAATCCAAATTTGATATTGAAATTCCATCAAGCACCTTCAGTCGATGTTTTAAATTACAAGAATTATTTGCTGTTCATACTTTATTATTTAAAAATAAGATTCATAAAAAAACTTTGATCCGATCCAGTTCAACGCATTTTTCTAACAAAATCTCAAGTCGAAGTGTGTATTATTTTCAAGTGATAACATTTATTACACGTATTTAATAAATATTTATAGGACTTGGTCACACAAGAATCGCAAGACAGCCGTGAAGTTTGTGGATATAGTTATAATTTATAGCAGGAGGTGATATGGCAACCGTATAAGGAAAACATAGTAAAATGAATATTGCAAATACAATCAGGAAAAATAATTAAATTAAACTTTAAAACAACTAATCTGACAGTATGATTAATTACCGTATTTTTATATTTTTTGATGTGAATAAGTGTACTTAGTCAGTAAATATAATTACTATATATAGTTTATTTATATACCTTCTATAATTTGTTTGAACGTTTTTCGTTAACACCAGTTTCCCAATAGTTGACATACAACCCCTTTATCAGAAAAAAATTTAGGGCATAATTGGATGTCTACATTTCTAAAACGACTAAACAGAACGATTCAGATATTTAAAAATGCTTACTTTTGTGAATACACTTGAGCCTCGTAAAACACGGTCATATGTTTCGACAAAAACGTTGTGTTATACGAGGTTTGACGCTCATACTAAATTAGGGTATGCGTTCCAAAAATGTTTTATTTTTTTTAATAAACCATCGAAAAAATATACATTTACGTATGTATTGAAAAAAAAATTCATAACATAAAATATTAGACTGTTAGACTCTTTTTCGAGATCAGTTGTGAGTTTTCATTATCTCCTATGGAATATTTTTTGATTTAGGCTTTAAAAATACTGTAATAAGCGATATTTTTCTTTTAGCTTATAATCTTTACGTTTTTCGTGATAAGGAGCCAAGGTCTGTTGTAATTTTTTCTTGAACTTCAAACATATTTAGATTATAAGATCATTTTCTATAAACAATGCTAAAAACCGTGTTATGTAAGAAATTTTGTGCGAAAATTTGTCAAAATTCATCAACCGGGTTATATCAAAGCCTTCTTGAATAAAACCGTGTTATACGATGCCCAAGTGTACTTTTATTATTTAACGATATCAAGTAATATTTTCTTTCACTTCTTTATGTTTTCATCGTTTCCTTATTTTTATTCATGGCCTTGAAATTCCACCCGAGGTTATTGCAACCCCTTTGATTGTTTTAGTGTCCTCCAGGGGTTGGTATAGTCAATTACGAGAAACATGGATCTACTCAAAGTAGTTGTAATCTGAAAAGTCACAAAAAAACGAATTAAGCTATATTTTTTAGAAATTATCCTGAAGGAACGTCACTGTATCAAAATGTAGTTTAAAGAAGTACAGCTCGTGATAATGATAACAAACGTTCTTGTAAATTCGTGAGATGCGCGTAACAAACTACTTTGTAACAATGGCGCTGTGTTTCAGCTAACATGAGAATTTATGATAGAAGCATCAAGAATGGCCTGAGATGATGGTCGCTATTTCACTAATACGAAACTATCAGTAGTGGCTGCAGGATGCGGCTCAATATGCCCCGTAAACAAAGCGACTCCGGGGATGGAGTGCTTTTTTAATTGAATTGGAATTTACTTGGTAGAACTACATTATAATAGGATAAAATATCAACATATTTAGTTCTATAAAATTTTATTTAGTAGTTGACAGCTATTTCAGCTTGACGCTATCGTAAGAAATATACTTTTTAAGCTTAACTAAATATACTGTTTAGAAGAGATAGACAATATTATATCATATCTACGTATTCAAATATCAAAATATTTATTATTCAAGGTACTAATAATTAACTCAAGGTAACATCATTGAAGTGAATACGACATGTTTACAGTATTGTGGAAACGTCTATTAAAACAACGTTATTAAATTCAAAGAATAAGTTATAAGTATTAAAAAAACCGTTTTTTTAATGTGTTTTTTATTTTGTATTTAGGAGAAATAATTTGTTATTTGTTCAATTAATAAAATAATATTAAATCAATTTGTTGATTTATCGAATACATAGGATATAAAACACTGATGGTGTATTATACCGTTACATGTTTTCGTTAGAGCCCGACTCTGGTAATATCCTGCGTTGTTTTCGCGTGAAAGTCTTAGACGTGCACCACATTTTCGTAAATATATTCTTCTTCTTATGCCTTTACCGCCTTTTAATCCGATTACAAGCCAAACCTTTACACAGTTTACCACTTTTGATTCAATACGAAATCTTATTCATACATTTGAAACGTCGAACAAATTTACCAACAATAAAATATTGAGGAAGCACAAAATCATAAATCATAGAGTATAATTTTTGATACGCAAATTGGAGACGATTTTATACATATGTTTTCAGCATATTTTGTTAAAAATGTGACGGTGTTGTTTTATCTTCACTAAATTATTAGTTTTAATATTAACAATCTCACAAATTATGCATTTAATATGAGTCGCTGATTCACTAAACACGCTCCTGGCATTTTTTCAATACGATATATTTTTAATGTACTTAAATATGTGCTCTATCGATAGATCTATCAATTTTTCCAGTTGCAAGTCTTACTTTGAAATGGTTCTAACTGACATTTTGGCCTGAAATGACCTTTATATTGGAAAATGTTGTATTAACCACATTCTACCACATGCGTTAATGAGGAAGTTAGCAGTATTTCATGTTTTTATCTACACATTTTTTTTCATAAATTTGTTTTATACGGTTCAATGAATCGATATAACTGCTTATTATCATCTTACAGAAAAAACATACACATCAAAGTTTTTTTGAAAAGAATTTAACGTCATGTCGAACATTCTTCGTTCGATGGTTGGTGTGTGTTTTACCCTTTACGTCTATTGTTCATTGACGAATGTTAGCTGAGTTAGTTAATCATTCAAAGCATATCTGTATTATTATTCTGTTTTATTACAATATTATCGTTAGCTTATATGGTTCAACAAGTCATGATGATATAAAACTTTTCAAACAGACTATTATTGTCAATTCTAATAAAAGCTTTAGATACTCATTATTTTCTAATATACAAGCTTTAGGTAAAATTAATGATAAAAAAACAAGTAAAATATTTATATGCTAACTCACTTATTAAAAATACACTTTTTCCTTCAAAATACAAAATATGACCAGTCAAAACTTCAAACGCTCGTATCTCAAAACATGGTCAAGTGCAATTAGAACCTTTTCAAAGTAAGGTAACGAAGTCAAAAATCTTTAAACTCTTGTCATAGTTCATGAAACAACTGTTTTTATCAGTTGATAATGTTCGTAATGATAAAAACCGGTCCTGATAACATGCGGAGTTAGTACACACAACTTATGTTTTATTTAAAAAATATAATGCCTTTTTACCAAGAATTAACAGTTAACACCTAAAAAGTGAATATAAATGTTGGTGAAAATGTCTGTATTAAAATGAATAATTATGCCATTATGAAACCATAATAACAATCGAAAAATTAGAAATCTGTATTGAAATAAGTACACACGTATTTTAGTTTCTTTATATTCAAAATTAGTTAATACCACTAAATCTTTATATTTGTATATCGTTTGGGTCACTTTCTTTGATCTCTTGAGTTTTTGAATCAAAACTGCCTACAGCGCAAACAGTCAAGTTAGTATACTATTAAAGACAAACTACAACAACCCTTCTGGCACTAATATGTTTTCATCAGTTGAAGATCTTAGAATAAGCGATGATTCTTATGTATACCCGGATGAAACTTCTTGCAGTACAGTCGATTCTCATTTTGATTGACATAGAAATCATATCGAAATATGCGATTGGTATATGAGTCGATAAATAACAAACGCAAATAAGTCCACCATAAGCCTTTTTGCCCGGTTTTTTAAAGTTTTGATGACAATCGATTCAACGTAAACAGGGGAACATTTTGAGATTAGAACAATCATACAAAAGTCTATGTTAAAATTCTGTTTCATTTAAAATATTACCCAAAAACAATTTGTTATTTATTGTTAAAGTAATTAAGTTTTGTAAAAAAAAAAATCTTAGCTTTTTTCAGAATGATTCGTGTCGTTTGGCAGTTGGTAAGAAACATTTTCTGTGATATTTGCAATTTATTTTTATATTACTGGAGAAAAATCGTTATAAACTAAAAATGCTAGATATTCAAAATTGTGTTCGGTTGACTTAAGCGCGTATGAAATGTATCGACTGTGGAAAACCAAAAAAACGTAATCCACACACAAAATAATTGTGTATAGCCCACACAGAATATGTATTAAATTGTATGTATTGAGATCACCAAAAAAAATGTTTAGAAAAGCAAAAGAATGTATTCTTTTGCTTTTCTAGAGTCGATATATTATATTTATATGTATAAATATAGTGTGTCAACACGTTTTGTGTGAGTTATAAACAATATTTTTTGGTGTGGGTTCTGTTCTTTTGCCTCTCCAGAGTCGATATGATTCCAAATTTCACAATGCAGAAAGTAAATTCCCTTTCGATTATTTTATAAATATCTGATAAAAATGTCGTGGAAAAACACTTATACCGTGTTATCAGTTGTATATTGGAAGATGTAGCATCTGGTTTTATTATTCTGAAATATGTGTTACATATAATTATTTGACATGTTGACATTTACGAATGTCACATTTCAATCATACGTCACCATTAAAAATTCAATATTATGTGGTGTTATAGGTTAATAGTATCGATTAAATTTTCGTTTTGAATAAACTATAATCGAAGATTTTGAATTAATAATGCTTTAATGATTGATATTGGTTCGGATATTGGGCACATTTCAGGTACGTAATTAAGTAACGAAAAATAAATATTGTTTTTGAAATATATCTAATTCAGTGCTGTCAATTAAAATTTGACATTAACAATTTAAAGAAAAAAATATTTTTAAATAACTTGATGTTTTGGCCATAATAATTTTCAATAAATAGGCATTTTTATGTAAATAACCAGTATTTTTTACCCGGTTTTGACCAAGATAGTGAACGCGTATTTTAGGTTTTTAAATTTAGACGTTGGCTAGCTAATATTGAAATTTGATATAAATTTTTTAAATATCACCGTCAACCGTACCTCTTTTGTTATACTCACAAAATATAGTCTACCAATTAATTATAATTTTAAGATTTGAAACCAGCTAAAATAAAAAATGACAATTTTGCCACCTGCACTCTTGTTATGGCGCCGCAGAACCCGATAGACAGCTTGTTGATCTGCATTTAATAATGGCTTCTGCAGCGTCACAAATTAAACATACGATCAGAATCATACGCTAATTCTCAATGAAGATTTCAGATGCACACCAAGTGGTACGAATTTACCTCTCACTTTCTACTAAATCACAAATATAAAATTCAATATTTAACACAAATATTGAATTTTATAATACTATCTCAACTGTTACTTGCAGAATATATTAGTATTGAGCTGTTGCTAGGCGACTATTATTATTACTTTTTTCATCCTGCATTGAAACGTGAAAAATATAGTGTTTTCAGTTTAAGGTTAAAAGTTGAAAATAGCGCAGTTGAACTAACAATTGCAGTCAAAATTTGAGAGGAGTTGTTGTGACCGACAGACATACAAACGTACAGATTTCTACATTTATTTTGTGCTCTATAGAAGAGTTATGTTTAGTTTTATATTCTATTCTAAACATTTTTTGAAATGTTACTATAATTATCATTATTTATTATAATATGGAGTGTGTCTTGGCCAATTGATGAAGCCCTCAAAAATAACGAAAATGAGTAATGATTGAATCTCAATTTAAAGACGACATGGCAGCTCTCGGCCAAATGATGTAAATCAGAAAAATAAATTGACCACTTTTTGGAAGGGATACATAATTTTACATTGGTTTTAGGTTTAAAAACCCTGACCCAGACACTTGATATAAGTTAATATTATAAAAAACGTCCTTTCGAATAATCTCGTTTCTGAAAACATGAGTGTTTACAGGAGTGCATTTCAAAGATTCATAACGCAATCACCATATAATGTTTTCAATAAAAACAGTATTTACTCTCGTCTGAATGATTTTAATTTTGAGAGTTACATCAATTGGCCAAAACACCATCGATATAAACATTTGTATTTAAATAATATTTTTGTTCTATATTATTGTTATTTGTTATAATATCGTCGCATTTTTGGAAGAAAACACTACATCCAAAAAATTATGTATTTAGTTAATTAAACCAAAATGTTTCTTATTTTAAACTCTACCGTATGAAAGAACACACATGTTTTTATAAATTACTAGGTCGCCTATATTAGTTCATTTAACAGTTTCCTCTTCTTTTTCGACATACTTCTTGTAAAACCCACTAAAAGAGGGTTTCGTCGTTTTAAGTTTTATATTTTTAAATGATGGATAATTTTCCTCTCAATCTCTTTTTAATTTTTTTTTTGTTTTGTGCTATATGGTAGAGGCAGTTTTATTTTAAAACTGTTTTGTACAAACACACAAAATGAAAAACGTATAGAGTTTCAAAAATTTGACAAACTTCAAAGTCCAATTACTCAAAACTAGTATTTTTCAGTTAGTGTCTTCTTCCAGAACAACGGAAATATGTTCTGTCTAAATGCATGGCGCATTGAAGTCAGCTGTAATTCCATTTATTGTAATTTTCATTTAAAAATGAAATAACACTCGACTGACACACCCAAAAAAACACCAGGAAAAGCGAAAATGTACGATGCAGCGTTGTCTGGTCCTCGATATTGCGAATAAGTACGATAGTCTTTCCCCACTAGGATAATTTGAGCTGGGAATTTGTCTAGGGAAATTTTTGATTCAAGTTTTTGTATTCTATAAATAAAATCCAATATTAATGCTCATAATAAAAAGAAAACATAATTACGTGATTCGTAGTCAGCTCGTATGTTCAACGTAACAAAATATGATATATTAGGATTATTTATATTGAACATTTCGAGAAATAATGTTTTTTTTTATAATGCAAACGCAAATTGTCCGTCGTTGCACTAATTAAACCCTCAGTTGTAAGTACAGCCACATTATGTCGACACTAGAGTATTGCTCCTATAAATGTAAGTTTTGACTAAACTGATATTTTATCACAGTGTTATTATGTTAGAAGTAAGTCTCAGATTTTATTTATATTGTATTCTTAACCCTTACAGCGCGAACCGCTTTTTGCACGAATTTATCTCAATTAATCTGTTAAAACGCTCACCATGGCTAAAATAGAACAATTTAAACAGTAATAAATTGAGAATTATGTGAAATATATATTAATTTTCTCAAATTTATTATGAAGTAAACTAAACTCGTCGAATTTTTGAAAAATAAATCGAAGAAACTGTAAAAGCTGAAAATATTATATCAGCGACTTTAGAAGCAAAACCATCTGCCGCCAGTTTTACTATACACCGCCAACACACACACTTAAGTAAGTGCGTAACCGCATGAGTATGTATACAACATAAAACTTACAAGTAATGCTGCGTATCGGCAGTTCAAAGCTGAAATTTGAAAGACTGAATATCAAGAGAAAATATATTTTCTTGTGTTATGATCAGTCGTCATTTTTAAATGCTTTTATATTTAACCGAGCTTGTTGTTTTGAAATTGTTTAAGTATGTAATAATTGTCACTTTTAAGGTGTTAATTGTCAATTCTTGGTGGAAAGACATTATATTTTAAAAAATAAAACACAATTCATTTGTACTACTTCCACATATTTATAATGATCAGGACCAGTTTCGCTCATCACGAGCATCAGTTGATAATGCTCGTGATGAGCGAAACCGGTCCTGATCATTATAAATATGTGGAAGTAGTACAAATCAATTGTGTTTTATTTTTTAAAATGTAAAAATTGTGTTTATAGTTACATATAAAATCATTAAATTAATAATTGTTTTTATAGTAAAGTTAAAAGTAACTTCATGTGTTTGTTTTAAAAATTATTTAACTAATATTTCTAAAGTGTAAATGTAATATCAATTTTGTGTTTTTTTTATGAAAAACATTACCCCGACGAAAGTGGCGTTTGTATTGAGATCTCCAACTTATCCTGAATGCTGATAACCCATCTTTTGCCATTCTTTAACCTGGCTTTCTCATGTTATATTACGAAAAAGACGACATATTCAATTGTTTAGCCGATTTACATCAATTCATACCAAACAATATAAAACAATTGCAATATTTGGCTGCAATAATAAATAAATAAGTGCACGATGTAATAGTCGAGCAAGTAAAGATAAAAATTTATTAGAAGTTATTTCTCCAAAATTTCTCAATGATATTGCCGATTTTCTGTCGGAGGAAAGTAAACATAATATTTTCGTACCATCCTAGTCTTGGATTCGTGTTTTTATAGTTACGCCGAGCGGATCATAAACATAAAATTCCGACTAAATGATACACTGAATAAGACTAAAGATATAGAGATATGGAAGTGAATCGTACATTGCATTTTAAGTGACCAAGTCGATTGGATATGAACCATATGACGACAACAAATATTTCTACCTATACATCAAAAAATATATTCTTATCATTTAAGAGATCGACTGAGGGTGCTTGATGGAATTTCAATAGCAAATTTGAATTATTGAGATTTTTTTACATTTCCATGTGTTTTCTCACTAACGATCCGGGTTTCACCTTTCGTTCGCGGACGTCGTTATAAATAGTAAGTTTATGCATCCTATCTCTTATAGATTGGCTGCGTTCCATTCTGACATTCATAGATTTGTCACCATACCTCTAGGTAAGTTTAATTTTAAAACTGAAATAAGCATCATAAAACAAATCGCCATTTACAATGGCTGTGAGGCGTCTCTTATATATAGTCTTTTATCGAAAAAAAAGTAAATTAGCAGAAAAGATGATAAACTTCGTGAACTTGCCCAAAGACTTAGACCAACTTAGGTAAAATTAGTTATTTATGTTGTAAAAGCCTTAAAATTAAAAAAATAACTCGGTAACAGATTACTTATTAACAATAAAGATAGAATCCATTTTAAGAACAAATCTGACATTTATAAATTACAATGTAGTGATTGCCAACACTTCTATGTGGGTAAAATCACACGTACATTAGACATAAGAGTATCAGAAAATTTAGCCATGTTTAGATTAAAAAACGATACATCAAAATTTTCAAATCAATTGTTATTGGAGAACCATACGTTCAATGCGGATGATGGGGTTAAAATGTTGCATCAAAACATGGGGATCATAAATTATTCTATCAAGAAATTTTGGAAATCAATAAAGCCCAGTTATCCTTACTAATTTTGAACGAACAACTGAATCTTCCAAACTATCCTCTATTGTACCCTGTACATGAGTCAGTAAAAAATAAAACACGAATTAGCAATCAAAATTAAACATAAATTAACAATCAAAGTAATGAATTTGCCATATTAATACATCGGTTCATGTTCACCCTAAGTTGAAATTAGAATTTATTGCATTTAAAAAACCCCCCTCACCCCTATGTTCAGTCGTGAGGTGGTCACTAGTCCAGATGTTATTTTTTTAGACGCAGCGATAATATTTGTCTTATTTTGTTTTGTATATAATCGTTATAAACTTTCTGTTTGAGTTAGTTTGAGTCCACTCGTGTGCTCGAATACCTGAAGATGCCGAAAAGCGAAACCCGGGTCGTTAGTGACAAAATACAAGGAAGCGTACAAAGTCTCAATAATTCAAATTGATTTTTATCGTTGGATTGTTTTTTATAGAACAAATACACTACACAGAATATTTAAATATATAGTCATTACCATCGTTTGGAAATAGATCGCTTGCGAAAGAATATTCAGTGTTCCGTTAATAATTGATTCATTGGAAACAGTTGGAATAATGTATTCGACTCAGTTAATTAAATAATACATATAAATTAACGCATATGTGTACGATTTGTATGTATTTGCGGGACTGCCGAGTTTATTCTGTATCGACTGCCGAACGTAATTCAATAATCTTCACCGAACGTGATTTCTGTCGACACTCGCCGACCAAACTCTGGACCGCAAAATTGTCACAATCAGCATCATCATCCGCCCTCATGTCAAAATCTGATTCTTTGGCTATCTGAAATTTTGGATATGCCTCAAATATTTCCCGAACAAGATGTTTCATTTAAAAAATGGAACAGAGAAAAATATCTGAAATTTATTTAAGAGTTGAGTGTTGAGGCTTACTGTAAGGATTCTTGAGCCCTCTACTCAAAAAGTTGAATCGAGAGTTTGACTATATACCTTTGGTTGACCCCTTTGCTAGTTAAATAAAAATAATTCACCAGAAATAAAGTGATAAGTTAGGATTGCAAATGTAGTTGAATAAATACAATATACTAGTGTGTATCCAGCATGCGTTGCAATGCCATTCAGAGAAAGAAAGGGTTTGTAATTTAATTTTGTTTGTTGAAACGTTTTGGTCTGCGCGGGTCGAAATTTCATAAAATTACTCGGCCCAAACAGAAGGATTTTCCGAGATGTCGCTGTCTGTACGTATTTGATTCTCCTTTTTTTTAAAATTTAACCTTTCACGAGTGTACCAACAACAACTCACCAAAGTTTCATTGAAATCGGATGAATGGTAAAGGAATGCATAGAGGACAAAAAAATAAACAAACATTCATTTTTATATATTTAAGAGACATTGCTGAAAAAAAAACAAACGTTTTTACCATTAAAAATACACATTACATGAAAATTACATGAAAAAAAGGTTGAAAAATGATTTTTAGAATAGAATTAAGAGATAGTGAAACTGTGGTGATCGGTTTGATTTTAACTCGTTTTCTTTAGATCCGTTTTTGTGCGGGATGAATTCGGAAAAAGTTTCGCATTCAGAATTTTTTTACGCAAGTACACAGTAATAAAAAAAAACATCTACACCATAATCTAGAAAATATTTATTCAAACGAAACGATAGTATTGTTATCTTGGTATGGCAAATAGCAAGAGGAATTATTCATAAATAAAATGATTTGTTATGTGCAATCAATAGTAAGTATGAAAAGAATGTTTTAAATGCATATTACAATCAAAAAAATTATCATAAATTTTAAAGAAGAGGTCGCCGCTTCATTTCCAATTCATTTTTGTGACAAACGAGCTTCGTATAACAAGAAGATTTCATAGAAAACATATTATTTGTTACTAACTGCTATATTATTCGTACTATGAGATTCAACCGAAGATTGGCAGTGAATAAATTGAAATTTATTGATTGAAAACTGTCATTCCTTTGATCATTGCTTGTTTCCTCTTCTTTGTTCAAGTAAAATTACTAAATATTATGAATTTCTGAGCTATCTCAAAGGCTGTTTATTTTTACCGCATAAACGTTATGTCTTTTTGAATGTTGTATATATTTCCGGGCGGGACAGCAAGTGAGTGTCACATTGAAAATTGTTCAAAGTTCAACATTCTAAGTTTCATAATAAATTAATCATTATTTGTAAAAGTAATTTGCTGATATCATTAAAAAGATTTTAATCATATGAAATGATAAATTTATTCGACAAATTATACACTTACTGTAAAAATGACTGAAATAAATTATACATTTTTTTGCAGTAGTAAAAACTTGGTATGACTCATACGAGATTGAGTCAGTGAAGGAACGCTGTATCAAGTTTAGTTCTCTCGTAATTGAATATGTATAAGCCGTTTTTAGAAGAGAATGTTATACACTTTACAGTTGTTTTTTTTTTATTTCTAGATAGAGGTTTCCTCAATACTTTTTGTTTCACATTTGTTCGACTAATTTCGGGTAAAATATTTAACAATTCAGATTAATTACACGATCCAAGGTGTGATATGTTTTGAGTTTTTTAATAACAGGAAATAAACTGACTCGACGAAATTTTTAATTTCACTTCAGATTCAAGCAAGGAGAATCATTCACACCTATACCTAAGTTCTTCAAATGTCAAATTAAAAAATTCAGCATGCAGGGTCTTGATGGCTAAGCAAAAGCTGTAACCACTAAGAACCCAAAGACCGATGACTTTTTTTTACCGTTTGCATCTAGGTGTTAGTTCTGTTGGGTATGTATTTTTTTTATCCATGTCCGCTCCCAATGTGGAGCATATGGTTTCCTACCGGAGGTATCTTAACTAGATTTTTTATGCGAAATGCTTGTTACTCAGTTGCTCGACCTCTCTTTTTTCGAAGAGAGTAGGGATAGAACGATAGGGCTATGACAGGACTAGTGGTTACCTAATCGATCTCATTCAAAATGACAGCATTGTTTTGCACGATATGAATATATAAAATAATCAAACGAAATGTTTACGAATATAAATAATAGTTGATGGAACAACACTAAGCTTTTCGTTTACGGGAGCTGAGAAAGGAAAATGGACCTACTCTACAAACGTTGAAGAAAGCTTCTTAAAAGCACGCAGAGGAGTTTTTTAAAACCGCCTATTCATGAAGGGCAGATAAAGGATGGGGTGCTAAGTACGTGTTTGACGTAGGTAAATGCCCCAAATCACGCGCAGAGGTAAAAATGAACAATTGGGTACAAAGCGGAAAAATGGTTGCCACAAAAAAATAATTCCCGAGTTATGTAAATAAACACAAACACCACACAGAATACTAAAATAAAGAAAGAAATAAAAGGGCTTAATTCTGAGCACAACATCGTACAACATGTTATACTTCATTACAATAGACCAGACATGGTAAACCTTCGGCCTTGATACCGCATCTGGAATATTAAATACAGTCTTTTGAATGAATCATAGTTGCAGAACAGACGCTATTCTATGGCTTTCTTAAAGCGACCTTCCAACATTAAAAAGCTCCTCATCGCTATATCACATTACTTATTTGAATTCTCCTTGTAGTGTGAATAAATAATGTGAATTTACTTCACTTGATTAGGTATAAGATTTACCTATAAAAGTTATTTATACATTAATTAAAGGCTTACATGTCATTCCCGTCCAGTCTTATATCTGGCTAAAAAGTGTAAACGTTCCACCACAAGAATAAACAAAATTATTTGTCATGAAGGAAGCCGGGTGTAAAGTTAGCGGCTGCATGGTATGGTATGAGAAAATCCACCTCAAGTTTGATAACATTTTATTTTTGTCTAATTTTGAACGAAACGTTTGTAGAAATTTACTCACAAACATTATAATCTAATTATAATATACGGCAAATATTGTAAATGTGATATCATTTTTCTATGAAAATAATATCTCATCACAAAATTATGTCAATAGCTAGGTATCTCAGCGTGATTCGACTATCTTTAGTTATTTTTTTATTTATGATTACTTTAACACTTAACTGCTTTATATTCTACTTTATAAAAAAAAAAAATATGTTCATATGCAATGTTTAGGTGTGTTTACAGGAAAAAGAATCAAACAAATATTTAATAGTTTTTTTTTTTTTTTAATTGTTTTTTATAATTTTTTATAATATAACATTTTATAATTGTTAAGTGTTAAATTTGGATTATTGAGATTTTGTACACTTCCATGTATTTTGTCACTAACGACCCGGGTTTCGCCTTTCGGCATCTTCAGGCATTCGAGCACACGAATGGACTCAAACTGACAGACAGTAAACAGTGTCTAACGTTTATATAGAAGATACAAATACGATACTTTATTTTTAAAACAACTGATATTAAACCATACATTTTGACAAACAACACGATATTTTAATACTAATTTACTATAGAGTTCAGTCAATCTTGCTGTACTAGCAATATTGATATAATTTAAGACATCGACTGAGGGTGCTTGATGGAATTTCAATATCAAATTTGGATTATTGAGATTTTGTAAACTTCCATGTATTTTGTCACTAACGACCCGGGTTTCGCCTTTCTACATCTGCAGACATTCATAAAGTGTCGTATTTGTATCTTCTATATAAACGTTAGACACTGTTTACTGTCTGTCAGTTAGAGTCCATTCGTGTGCTCGAATGCCTGAAGATGCCGAAAGGCGAAACCCGGGTCGTTAGTGACAAAATACATGGAAGTGTACAAAATCTCAATAATCCAAGTTTGATATTGAAATTCCAATCAAGCACCCTCAGTCGATGTCTTAAATTATGTTAAGTGTTAATTTTATGTTTACCTTGTATAAAATTAATTATTTTTTACCTTCCAATATGAAAATCCATTGGGTCGACTGGTCCTATTGGCTGAACATACTCATTAATAATTGATTGATTTAGCATTAAATTAGTGAAAATTCATTATAACACAGTAAACAATAGTAAAATATTAAGTTCAATAAAATTATACAATTATTTGATAGATATTTCTACTTCACGCCACCGTCATAACGTTGGCATGATGTTAAAGTAGCTTTGGATTTACCGCGTACTCAAAGCTAACTACAACTAAAATATTATATTTCTCACATATTTGCACATAGAAATGATAGACATCAAAATTTGTATTGTTTATATTGACACGTCATGTTTTCGATACCTCAAATACATGTTGTACTACAAAAAGTACAAATATACATTTCAACATTTAGTTAAGTCAACATTATTTCAACAACAACACTATCACAAATAATCAATCAATATCCATCAATGAATCTATTAATATTTTTTCAGTACGAAAATATAGTATTTTAAAATTAAAAATGAATTTGAACATTTCCTAAAATCAAGAATTACAAAAACTCCGGCATGCTTTGTTTGATTTCAAATTAAAACCAACGGCGTATCTGATGAAAAAATCGGTAAATATTATACTATTGCGTATAAAAATAAATGACAAAATCTATTTCAGTTTTGCAAAAAAGAAAAGTTTGTACTTTATAAAGTACAGTATGCATTTAAGGGTTTCACATTACTAAAAACCGTGAAGTATTTTGTGACATCTCAACTACCCACATTTCCACCTTAGAAGTTAATACTTGAGCAGCTAAAAGAAACCAGTTCTGAAATTGCGCATACGATTAGGGTATTTTTTTATAGAAAAAAACACACATTAAAACATAATCCAGAACACATACATACATTGCCGTAAGAGTAAAATATCTGCTACGTTCACATGATTTTTCGTATTTCCATGTTTTTATTTCAGTATTTAAAAAAAAAAATAGAAACAGCACAGTTAAAATATGGATTTCAATTAAATGTACTTTTGTTTAGATCATATTCATTTTCATAAAGATAGTTTTCACTTACAAAAAAAATACATTCCACAGAAAACAAATTCTTCCACTAAAAATAAAGTGATATCATATAATAAAATATATTTTAACATTGAAGAAATATAGTACACTTATGAAAAAATATTTTCACATAGCTAAAGTAGTTTCCACTCAATATAAATACTCACACTTTGAAATCGATAGTTGCACTTAGCTGTAATGAAATGTCACTTATTCTTCTGTCCTATATTAGACCGCCTATATTGTCTTTGCTCCACGCAATAGAATATATTACACAAACCAAACCAGACCAACCCTAACATAGCCTACTACAACTTAACTCACTTTGTTAAAAGAATCTGTTACTAAGTGGAAACTATTCAAATCAAAGTTTGAGTGTACTTAGTTAATCTAATTCAAAGTGAAAACTATCGAAATAAAAGTTCAAGTGTAGCAAGTGAATACTATCTAACACAAAGTGCAATTATTTATAAACATTAAGATATTGATTTGCTTGCTTTGGGTTAGTAGATACTGTAAATACTTCTTTGACTTATTTTTTTTCATTTTTTTTAAATTTTTTGCGCTCTGAAATCTTGAAAGAGTAAACTTCAAATACTTTATAAATATACGAGATAATACTTACTGTAAAATTGTGTTTTTATCGTACGTAGATAATTGAATAACCCAAAATATTACATAAGTAATTTTAATGTGGAAAATTCACTTCTATTACAACGAGATTAAAAACTAAATAATGTAATTACTTCGTTAATTTGTTCAAAATAATTTTTTCAATGTGATCTTGTGCACATGTTTTCCGGAAATATACAAAACCATCCATAAAAGTTTCTCTTTTCCTTATAAATTTATATAATCTCGAGACGTAAACTAGCTCCAGTTTTCTCCTTAAATTTTTCCACTAAACGCATGTGAAAAGCATGTTGGAACTCCATTAAAAGTTTTTCTTTACAGAAAAGGTCTAGACACTTTTAATTGGAATCCTGATACAATGACGCAAAGTTGCATTAGAAGTTCACTACGTTATTAACTTTTAATTACATTTGAAACTTTACTCAAAAAATTACCAGAACTGATGAACGCAACGATTTATGTAAACATTCTTTTCAAAAAAAACAAACTCTATCAGCTCCAGCCAAAATCAGGTATAGTAACCCGTGTGCCCTGCCCATTTTTGAAGAAATGTAATTTTTATTAAGCGTTTACTAAAAGTGTTATGACTATGAAAATAGTGGATGAAATCAAATGAAACTTTGTGGAATTGTTTAAAACATTTTATTATTTAATTTTTGTATAGTAAAATTGCCAACATTTCCCTTTGTGAAGAGCCACACGACAATGTTTACACATGTCCCGAGTCTCACTCCTTTTCTTGTGCTTTGCACTCACCTTGCATGTTCTACAGGGTTTTTTTTTCTGTTAACGGTATCGGTATCAATATGTGCTTAGACATATCTCCCGACAACCTGTCTTGTAGATCTTCTGGCTCGGAGTGGACTCGGTGTCACTGTAATATCGTCTCCAGAAAGGGGAATATTAAAGAACTAAAGTTCGATTGACATTTTAAGTCGATAAAATCAAAACCTATTTTGGCAATAACACAAATAGGATAACTGTTTTAGAAAGTGTTAAGTCTTGACTGTAATTGAAACTAGGATTCCGTTATAATAAGTATCGCTTGATGACTCAAATATGACTGTTTTTGATAGGCTGGTCTATCACGTGAAAACACGATTCTGGGATTCAAGCGATGGTTGTTGTATCACGTGAAAATATGACTCCGGGACTCAATGTGTTAAGCGAAGGTGAGTTTGAATAGAATGTGTCATATATCATAAAAACATTGTATATCCTCTGCTTGAATTAAAATATTCTTCAATCAGACATAATTAAAATGTTTTTTTAATATGACATAAAGTCATACGATATTGCAAGATTGGCTTATCTTATACTTATACCAACTGCGATGTTTACGATTATGTCAATGAGAACAAATAACTTACAATAAGTAAAACATTTTTAAGTAATTAACTATTTGAAATAAATAAATGCCATTTTATATTCATGTGGAGAAATAAATTAATACGAGGGACAACACGGATGAGCTGACAATACTGAACGAAAGCAGAGACACCGACAGAACGCGTCATATTGTACACCAAGACAGGCGATAGATAGAACGCGATCGAATGTCATAGAAGTCGGACTACCTCACACTCAAACCTCAGTTCGAGTCCATTCGTGTGCTCGAATGCCTGAAGATGCCGAAAGGCGAAACCCGGGTCGTTAGTGACAAAATACATGGAAGTGTGCAAGGTCTCAATAATCCAAATTTAACAGGCGACAATAATTTTTCACTGGCTAAATGTCAAAATATCTTTAATTACACCAGTCTCATAAAAGTTTTCAAAGTTTATTATAAAAGTTATAATATCTTAATTGAAAATAATAATGAAATTGTTAATACTGCGAAAATTTACTTTTTCGATATATTTCGAAAGATTTTTACTGAAGCGCTTTTTATAAAACCAAGGGGAACTTGTAAGATTGTTGCTTATCTGGGATCAAAAAAATCTGACCATTACCTAGATCATTAAATGAACAAACCCTTAATGTATTAATTAGAAAACAAATTAAAACTGTGCCCACAGTGGAAAAATATATATATATTATTATACATTATAATGGAATAAAATAAAATTATGACTATGAATAAAACGATTGTATACGGGTACAAGTAATTATTTGCAACTGTGCGACTGGTAGTTATCCGCTGGCAAAAAGAAAAATGCTTGAACTAAATTAGGCTCTATGTAAGGCATCCAATTCTGGACCCTTTTTACGACCCTGGGATTTCGGGAGTCAGAATTTATCAATCCTAAGATCTCAGGATTGGTCGTAAGGTGCAATCTCATGTGTTAAATTGTACATTAAAAGTTTAATTTGTGTTTGTAAAAGTTAAAGTTTTATTGCTTCAATTGAAAGTATTTATGATTAAAAAAAGTTTTGGCCTTTGGAATGTCATTTACAAATAAAAAGAAATAGAAAAAAACTTTTACGGTAGGTTTTACCGAATGGTGTACAAAACGAGGAAATTGGCTAAGAACAGTTGTTACAAAATATGAGAATGAGGGAGACTACAATACATCTATATTAATTTTATATGGGTATTATAAAAAAACAATGTACATGAACACGTTGTAGTTAATCAGGAAGTTTAAATTTGATATATGAATCATTTTTCAGCATTCAGAGTGAATTCCGAATTCAGGCGATTGAATAATTTCCCGGGATCCCGGGACTGGAAGCCCTAGTTCTGAGGTACCAAGTAAATGAAGAATAAGATTCACTGAGATTTAAGTCATATTTTGTTATCAATCAATTCAAGTTAAAATATTCAATTAAATCATATTTTGGTCTTGTGAGTTTGTAATAAAGCCTGAGTCTGTAAAGAAGCCCCAGACAGTAATTTAATTGAAATTTGTTAGTAATTAAGTAACTTTCACAATCAAAAACTTAATATATTATGGAGGATCGAAACTGTTTAAACTAAACGTCAACAAGTTTAGAAAATCTTTGATGGTTAGAATATTTTCTAAATCATCTCATAATTCATCATGTACATGAAAAACTATTAATTAATAAACACGCCTGTAATTTTGAATAAAAGTTTGACACGTGGAGTATTTTATTTTTGGCACAATCAAATAATAGTTATTAAAGTCTTTTGAAAGCGTTCTAACTTCAAACGAAATTCTTTCGAGAACATTTATTATCCTCTATTAGGAGAGTTCCAAATCGACTTTAAACAATAAAGTTTGCACACCCTCTTGGTTTCCGATTTTCCAGATGAAAGGTCGTGAAAGACACACAGTGGGCATCTAACAAATAGTTTTTTACTACTTGAAGTATAACACAAATGAAATGTCAAAGGTGGCCAATTTGTATGATATTTTTCTGTTGGGCAAGGTATCAAAAATTCTGTAATCACCAACATATAATAAAAAACAAGTTTCTTATAGGTAGTAATTTTGATGATTGAGCTTTATAAAAAACGTTTCCTTTTATCGGCCAAGCGTAATTAATTGAACAGTGTGTGATCATGAAGCTAAAAATGTATGAATGTGAATAAAAGCTGTATCCGGAAGTAATTTTGTATCTATATAAAGTTATTTTAAATTATAAAACAAAATCAAAACATCAAATAAAATAAATGAGTGCGGCTTGTTGTCCTTTTTTTAAAAAAACAACTTAGATTAGTTTATGGATTTTTCAGCATTTTATACTCATTCATAAATAGTGGTAGTAAATAAATTCCCGTAACATGCTATTATTGTAGGTTATACGATTATCATTATCATCGCGTATACGTGCTTATTATCCCAAATAAGTAAGTTCTCATTTTTTATTCATCAAGAAGCGATAGAACTGTTGCACAGCCCGTAAAATGTAGCGTTATATTGAAGTATTTACATCGTAGTTCAATCATTAAAATATCAAATATATTATTTGACTGATTTCATAGATTTCGCTGGAACATTTCATACCAATTAAGCAAATTCAGTTTTGAGCTGTATAATATGATATGGCAAAAGCTTGTAGGGAGGACTGTATGCCATTAAAGCTTCCAAAACAGTCATCGATCACATTTTGCGGGAAAAAAAATATATGTATTGCTTGTCTTTTTCAAAACAATTAATATGTATAGATTTGGGACGAGACGGCAAATCATCAAATTGTATAAGTCATTATAGAAATATCTACGCAGTATATATTTATATATTTAAATAAATCAATATTAATATGTACACTAATAAATAGCAGGTGCATGAATGAGTGTTTAGTGTCGTCTTCTTCATTTGCAGTGTCCACGGCCTCAAGTTCCAGTATGAACAAGTTCATTTTTGAATTGAGCTCGATGGTATAAGCATTCCTTCCCACCAATTTGATCATTAAAAACGGGGTGTAGAGAGAATTTCTCCGTAGCTACATTTCAAAAGGAAAAATTGAGTGACTGAATAAAAACCAGTTCTTGTAAAACAACTTTTGTTGAGATTAGGACTCCAATGGGACAAAAAAATACGATGTTATATTACTTAAAATGACTACACATTGTTGTATAAATAGAAGTTTGAACGATCAAAACAAATGTGTACATAGTTTCGGTGCTGAACAAAAAACTGCTGATCTTTGGCCTATTAACTACGACATTTTAGCTCGATCTGTTCGCCTACCCTTCAAAGATAATCTTGTTCGGCCTCTTTTGTCACGCCTTCAATTTATATATATTTTATAGTCTGTTCGGGTGTTGAGGGGTGGCAAAATCACCCCTCTCGGAAAATAGTGTGAACTTTTGCTTCCCCTGTTTGTTTTCAATCAGCATTGTCTGTCCCTTGGCGAAACTGAAGGCTGGTCGTGACATCAAAAGATTAGTCAGCCACAGGGGCGGATGTCGAAATGCTACAAGGTAAACTACTTACTGTATTTAAAATAAATTTGATATTGTTTAGTTTCATTCTCAAGTTGAATGATTCAATATATTTTAATTCCTTTAAAGATCGGTGTTGTTCTACGAGTAACCTTTTTTTTTGTTTGAATAATAAAAATAAAATTCAAAAGAAGCCAATGGATGAGAAAGCCAAATTCAATAAATAATTTATGCATATAAAATTTAAGACAATTCGTTATAAGCAAGTGTTTATTAACATCTTATATACAATAGCCCATACCACTCTGAAGACGGTTTATTATTTTCACATATCACATGTCAATATGAAATTGTCTCATGACGTAAGCGTTCGCGGTGTAAAAATACACACACAATTGCAACGTACTAGCTACTTTAGACATTCAGTATTTCAATTTAAATACCGTCATCAATGACGGATACGGTTATACTAGTATTGTGATTGATGTTTGATGAAAAGTTTTGTTGGAATCTTCCTTTCAGAACCTTAAGTGGTTTACTTTCTCGGCAATACGGGTCTTAATCTTTGAATGAAATTTGTATACTTGTTACCATAGAGTTCAATTTCGGAGCATATGGTTATGACACGTTTCTTCGAAGTTTGTTTGTCCTCCACTAGTCTTTTTGCTTCCTCTCAGGTCATCTCAGCGTACCATAGTTCCGCCTAAAACATCCCCGGATGGTCATCAGCGGCTTTCCAGGGCGACGGAACCAATCCGGTTGGTAGAAGAGACAGGCAGGATTCAGGCTCACCTGGGGCATCCGCAGCACATGTCGTAACCAGATCTATCGTTGCTTATTTATTTTAGACGTAATAAGAGGCTGGTCAATGGTCCATCCACTCTCTTTTCTCCGAGTTCCTGACAAAATTAAACGACCGTACCCCTAGTGTTCCCAGCAAGCATTTGTTTTCAAAACACAGTATACGGTTACTCTGTGCTTTGGTGAGGTGCCATGACTCGCAACCGAAATGCAGCACCGTCAGAAAAGCTCGATAAAAATCATAAAATATTTAATACAATATTAAAATTGATAACTTTGTTATTCCACTGGTTGTGTTAAATACTAAATGTGACACGTGTTTCACCACTCTGAGAAGCTTCAGACGGGTTATTTATAGCCTTTTAATAAAGTTAGTCTGAAGATGCTTCTCTCTTAGTACCCGAACTAGTGGAATGACAATGTTGAACATTTTAATTTGGTATTAAAAACAAATTTCCACCAATTTACCGCCGAATCCATTGAAAACTCAAAACACTAATGAAGAATAAAAATACAAATATAGCCATTTCTGTTCATTAAAAAACAGTGATTTCATAATTGAAATAAAAATTGTTATTAGTATTATTTACCACAAACAATATTATGAATGATCGAGCACAGAAAAAAATGAAAATGAACGAAATACAATAGTTTTCATTTTTAAGTCTGATTAATATTGAGTTCACCATAAATATGGGTTTTTTTTACCATTTCCTCTAGCAAATGGAACATATGGCCTCCTAATGAAGACATCTTAACAAAAGTTTTCTACAAGAACTGCATGTTACTCAGTTGCTTCCATTTTTATTTTTCAAAGAGAGTATGGATAGAAAGATAAGGCTAGGATAGGACTTCTGGGAGTGCATTTTAGACATCATAAACATTCATGTCAACGAACATAAATTCTCAAATGGATTGAAAAATCAATTTATGAAACTGTCAGTACCGGGGTTGAACCTGAGACATCCGTAACCGTAGCCAACGACTTTGACCACTGCACCACGGAGCCGACCATAGTTATTTACCACTCGAATACGTACAGAAAACATTTGTGTATATTGGCGTGTAACTTGTAATAACCAAAAACCAGCTTTTAATTAACCGAAATGCCAAATAGATATTTTTATGTGGGATTTTTGATCACATCACATTGTTTATTATAAGTTTACCATTAGCTTCATAGAATTTGATTAGTTGTTTGTTTGCAGTTAATCATGGGATTAAGTTGAGACCAAGTCCAACCCTGCTGAGATGCAGGGCTTGCGAGAGAAAAGATTTTCGCAGTATTTGCAAAGTGCTTTTTTGATTTTTTCACCGCGGGCTGTTTGCTGGAAAAGATTTATTTTGATTACTCTCCAGGAATTACGTTTTACATCACAATATAACATAGAAACATACGAAAAAGAATTATAACGAAAAAATAACATAGCAACGGTGCTTACAGTACTAATGTATGAATAAATAACATTTTAAATGCAATGCAAATGTTATTTACAAACATTAAACGTCGTATTTAAACGTTGTTGCGGGAAATGATTTCAAAAGAAAAGAAAATTTAAAAAATACGTAATATTATCAAATTATTATAAAAGGTTTGTAATTAATTTTTATTTTAATAAATTAGTAGTGTCCATTATTAGTCCAAATTGATATATAACATATTTAGAAATGCCATTAACTTGTTGCATAATATTTAATAAATTATAGTAAAATAATAAATATTTAGTTCTACAATATTTCATGAGGTAGTTGATAGCTATTACGGCTTAACGACATCGTCAGAACTGTAGTCAAACTTATTTAGTTTAGCTATATATTATATATTGTTTACAAGAGATAAAAACGATATTGTGTCATTTCACATATTCAAACATCTTAATATTTATTTAAAACTAAATTATTTAACGTACTAATTGTGTTTCTTATTAATTAAGCGTTAAAATAAATTGAAATTTTATTGATTATGCGTAATTACTAGAGATTTTAGTAAGGGTGGTGTATTAATGTTTGTTTGGTCATTAAAGAGATTATTGCCTTGATTATATATATTAATTTTAAGTTGTTCTAATAAATTCAGCCTAAATAAGTTCTGACGATGTTGTTAAGCCAAAATAGTTATCAAATACCTAATGAAGTGTTGTAGAACTACATACTTTGTTATATTATCCTGTTATAATGTTCTACAAAGAAAATGAAAATTCAATTAATAACAAAGTTAAGCGTTTGTTTTACACATTTTTTGATTTCACATTAACTGTCATATCCAATCCTGAAAATAGAAAAACGCTAGAAAATGTCGAACAAACAGTACATTCATTGGTTTATTGATACGTTTTCTTGATATGAAGTAGGAAAAATATTTAAAATCGTTTTGTTTCGTTTGTTAAATACCTTATACTTAAATGTCTCAAATTTCATCATTCACTTGATGTTGAAAATAGACCAAAAAAGCTTTATGAATAAATTGTAATTTTAAATAGTTGTACACTAATGGGAGTACAAATAAATGAAACAATTTTTTATATAAGGTTAACACGCAGAAAATAATTTATTCGTTATACCGAGGTCTCCAGCACTAATTATTTGTTCAATAACTAATTTGATAAATGGTCAGTAAGAAATAATAAATAGCCAGTTAATAGCTATTTTTGATCAGTAAATAATTGCTAAATTAATTAAGGTTAGGTTAGGTTTAATTAAAAAATTGACCGTTTTTTGACCGAAAGTTCGTTTATGAAAATAATATTTTAAAATAGAGCGCGGAGTGATAAAGATATAAAAATACGTAATTGTTAAAATATAATGAAAATGTCGCTAGAACTCAGAAATGTATTTCATAAATGGTCAATAAGAAACAATAAATAGTCAGATAATAGCTATATTTGGTCAATACATAATTGTCAAATAAATAAAAGCTATATTTAATTCAAAAGCACAGCTTACTGCTCAATTTAATAACAGTCCATTTTATATAAATGGACTGACCGTTTATTTTATCAACTGACCACGTGTATACTGACAATTTATAGAATTAGATACTGACCGTATTGATTAATAATTATACATGTATTATTTCTTACTGAACAAAAATATAAATAGTTACTGACTCAATAAATGTAAGCCTGTGGCATATTCAGAGGATCAGAATTGTTTTATATAATTATTATTAAGTGATTTTATTTAAATAATGTGTATTGTGTGGTAATAATTAATATTAATTCTGATTTTGACCATGCGCTTCTGTTTTGTTCAATTCTTGTCATCTCCACCCCACACTCACAACGACAAAAACTGAGACACTGTGAAAACAGTTAACAATTAGCCTTTGTCACCTTCTCTCCATTCTGCTATGTTTTATGAATGTGAAGACGGAAAATTATGAACCTTTATTTGTAAGGAAATCCAAGCTTGACTATTTTTATTCCTTCAATTAGTAAAAATACATATTTTCTTATTTAAAACTTGTATTTAAAACAAATATAAATATTATCGACATTGGAATAGAAAAAGGACGTAACCCACACACAAGAAATATTGTGTATAGCCCAAACAAAACGTGTATTAAATTGTATACATTGTGATTATCCGAAAAAAATATTTTGAAAAGACGGAGGGATAAGTCATTTTCCCTTTATACAGTAAATATATTATACATATTGTATTAACATGTTTTGTGTGAATCATCCACAATATTTTTGGTGTGGCTTACGTCCTTTATCCTTTCCATAGTCGTTATATATTATTTTGTGCCAATGAACGAAAAATTTCTTAATATGTTATAATACAGGCTCTGTTTTTTTCACCATGTCCACTGCCAACGTGTAGTATATGGCTTCCTAACGGAGGTATCTCAAGAGAAGTTTTTCTCAGTCGCTCAATCTTTCTTATTCGAATAGAGTCGGTATAGAAGGATATGGCTAGGATAGCTAGTTAGCTAATCGCTCTCTCTACGACCCGTTTTGTAGAATTAGATGGGTGGGACGGAATTTTAAACATAACAAACATTCATGACTGCGAACGGAAATTTATGAAAATGTCCACATAGGGACTTCAACCTGAGATATCTACAACAGTAGCCAACGACGCTGACCACTGCACCACAGAACCCGACATGTTAGTCAATATATCGACTATACTATGCATCTTTTAAGTTTTATTTTCTATTCACAGATAATCTCAAGATAATCCGAAGATAATCTTTATAACCTAAGCTACAATGCCTTCGTAAGATTTCGTGTTTTCTTTTCGTGAATAAGGAAGCTCAAGTTTTCAAAATGTCTCCATGGATACATTAATTAGGCTTACGGAAAAATAAAAAAGTAATTAACGATTACAAAGCTACGGATAATTAACGGTTTAAAATTAATATTTAATTCTTGACAATAATAATAATGACATTTCATTATGAAAAGTTTATTGCACGCAAAATAAGTTGACGGGCTTTTTCGATTTTGGGTCATCAAATTGAATTTACTAATTCAAAGAGAAAACGTTTGTGGCTAAACAACATTCAAGTAATCTTAGCAATGAAAAAGGACATAACTATTTGTGTCACGATAGAAAGTCATTATGGCAAATAGTCACTTCAAATATAATTAGGATATCCATAGACGTCAGTTGGTAGTAGGCATCCTATTCTTATGAACGTAATCATAAGCAAGTATTCACATATATTTGACAACATAATGTGGTTGCATACCTACTATCAGAGCTTCCAATCCCTATATTTAATCCAGGTATTTCTGGATTTTCTGTTGATATTATAAAATAATTCATATTTCAAATTTTTTATTTTAAAAAATAAAACACAATTTATTTGTCCTACTTCCACATGTTTATAATGATCAGGACCGGTTTCGCTCATCACGAGAATTATCAACTGATGAAAATACAAACATAACAGGCCTATTTGTATACAATTGAGTGTAAAAATGAAGGTATATAAAACTGATGGTTCATGAACTAAGACAAGAAATTACTGATTAGCAAACAAATTATACATAAATCAAATAAAATAATCATATAATTAAAATTTTATTGAGCTCTTACAAATCAATAAATACTAATATGAAATCACAAATATAGCTACATTAAAAGTCCATTAGCTGAGCAAAATTTTTTGCTGAAATTACTGATACATTAAGCAAAATAATAATAATGCATGTACATTTTAATATGTTTTTTGGGTATTGGATAGGTTTTTTTTTAATAAATTAGAATCAGAAATTTACAAAAAAGACAACAATCAAAACAGTTTAGATTCATATTTGATTTTATTTATTGCATTACTATGGTAGGTTTTACTAGATATTCAAAAATTATCCGTTATAAATTTAAGAAATGGTCCTTATTTGTTTTCCATGAGAAGGAGGAAGACGATAATACATTTTTATTAATTATTTAGGAATTATTTTATTATTAAGGAAAAACATGGTATACTTTGTAGTTAGTCAGCAAGTTTTAATTTGATGTATGACTTTTAAGGTTAACTGTCAATTCTTGGTGGAAAGACATTATATTTTAAAAAATTAAACACAATTCATTCATTCAGAATCTCAGGATTGAGAAATTCTGAATCGAAAAATCCCAATATCCCAGGATCATAAAAATGGCCCGGGATAGTATGCCTTACATACCAGGAAGTAGCAACTGCAATACTGGATGAAAACATCAATACCGGCATAGCAAAAATATTTTTAAATGAGCAATGATAATTAAGACCAATTGGTTCTAAAATGGTTCAATATAAAATGAATTACAATCATGACACGGGAGAGTGGGAAAAAATGAACATTTTTTTATTAAGTCTTTGACACCTCTTAATCTTTGAATGAAATTTAAAATAATATTCAATCTCTCTTTTTTATTCAAAAAATAATATCGCTTAATTTAACATTGGTTTTCTAAAACACAAAAATAACTACGCTTTATTAGAGGTGAAAATCACCAATTAATATAATATAAACATTGAAAATAAATTATTAATGAGATTTTGCTGACATAAATTATATGATATAATTACTCAGAAGAATACTTTTCAATATTGGAATGAAATAAAAATTAAAAAACAATAATATCGTCGCTGTTCTGGAACAAAACACTAAACCGAAAAAATTACACATTGAGTTAGTTATATTAAAATATTCCTTATTTACCTACCTCTACCGTGTGATAGAGCACACATATTTTTTTAAATTAAGCTTTTACTTAAAAACAGTTATGTACAAACACACAAAATGATAAAGGTATAACATTTCAAATATTTGACAAGCTTCAAAGTCCAATTACTCAAAACTAATATTTTTTAGTTAGTGTCTTCGTCCAAAACAACAACGATATTATTTTGTATCTGATTATAAACAAAAAATATCTTATCGACAATCTCGAAACTGTTTTCAAGTAAAACTATTAAGCCTTAAAAGGGTACTATTATATTAAATGGCATAATGAAATCTGAATTCACCAACGATAAATATATTAATGTGCCTTCAAATTAAATCGTTATATTTATTGAGCAGCAGATATTTTGTATGAAATAAGTTATTTCTTACTTTGATAATTTTGAAAAGTAAAAGTCATTTTTGGCTGTTACCTAAATGAATTTGAAATAAATAGTAAAAATATCTTGATATAATATTTAGTTTCCTTGAGCCCAAAACGTTTATACTTCTAACACTGTAGCAAGAGGGACACAGCAAATATCTTTACTAGTGGTAGAATGGAGGTTTTCCCGTGAAAAAGAAAAGGACGGATTCACAATGGGGTGGGGAGTTCGTTTCCGGAATGCCTGGCATGGGATTGGAAATCAACAGCCCGGGAAAGCTCCGCTTCCGCTTTTGGGAAATTGGGTTTAGTGTGATTTGAAAACGTCTCAGTGTTTTGTGTTCGGGCAAATCATTTTTGGAATTTTGTTCGCGCACCCAGTTTGTCTTTCTCCGCTTTGTCCTTTGCGTTTGTCTGTGCGGTGATATCATTTATAAATGTTGTTTATGCTAGTCACATCAGACCGTGTTTCTTTTATCTGTGTTACATCATATTTCAGAGCCATTAACTATCCCTAAAAACCTCATTTTTCACAATTTTTGTTTTTTCGTTTATCAAAATGTCACTATTTAAAAAAAAAACATTCAATTTTTCAACTCAACAGGTTTGGCTTTAGCAATTTATTTAAACATCAAGAGTTAATTCCTATTGTTACTTTATTCATTATCAAAGTATTTGGATCAATTAAAATTGATTAAGCTATTATTTATATATTTTTTTATTAATGTCTTTGATCTTATTAAAATTGATTACATTTAAAAAATAAAACACGATTTGTTTGTAGTACTTCCACAGGTTTATAATAATCAGAACCGGTTTGGCTCATCACGAGCATTATCATCAGTAGATAATACTCGTATTAGTAGATAGTACAAACAAATTGTGTTTTATTTTTATAATATAATGCTTTTTCAACAAGAATTGCTAGTTATTAATATAATTCTTACTTTTAAATTAATAAATTAGACTATCTTTATATTAATATAATTTACATCGTTCAACTGTTTGGGTTTATTTTATTATAATTACTCTATTTGAAAATCATAAATTTTGTCATCATTATATTTGTATATTTGATTATTTTTTTGTTAAAATATTTGATTAGATGTTGTCAATTATTTTAGCAACATCGCAACACGCAAATGCAAAATCGCAAATGAGTGATTGTTTTTTCAAGATGAATCTACAAGAACCATTTTAGTTGAATAAAAATGACATTCAAATAGTTCTGATATATAAAAAAAACAACAAGAGATACAAATACGACGATGTTTAAAATTCTTACATTAATTAGTGAAATCCTCTTTCATTTTATTTCGAAGATTTGTTTAATGATAGTTTATTATGTGGACCTCTCGTTGTACAGGAAGAATAACATTTCAAAGCAAAGGAAATGCTTTATTTAAGCAAGGTTTTTATTTTTACTGAACTGATAGGTATCTTTTAAATACAACATGTTACAAATATTTTTTTTTCAATGAAACAAGATATTCATTACTTTGGTTGTAACATTTTAAGATCAAACGCTTTTAACGAAAACGTATTTCAAACAGTCAGGACTATTATAGGTACAAAATAAAAGCATTTACCCAACAAACCTTATTGTATTTTATATTTTCTAGTTTATAAAATATATATATACATAACTTATAACACTCATTTTCATTGGTAGATGGTTTTCATTTCATACAATTTGAAGACGATAAATAAAAGATGTTGTCCAGTGTTTGCCAAACTGTGTGTCGACGCATACTAGTGTGCCGTAGAGGTTCTTAGGTGTGCCGTGAAAGAAGAAGACGAATTATAACTGTGGACCAGACATATTAAAAATTCACAGCTTGGTTCCTGCTCGTGCGTAGACGCTTCCTCAAAGATAATTGAAAACAGGACATTAGAATTACAGTAGGTGATCGGTTAACGAACAGTTCGGACTGCGAATAAATTCACGAAAGATTTTTGTGTTCGGACAACGAACACATATTCGGATAATGAACTAAAACGATCTTTATAATATTCTTATTCTATCTGTAAAGCTAATAGAAAAAATGACATACCGTGGATGATCGCAATCATAGTCTTGGAACGGATTTTGTACGTTAACTGATCACGCACCGTATTATTAAATTCACTAGTGGGTCATCAATCCTTTTGTAAGATTTGACAGTACACACCTGATTGGAGGAGGAGATAGAAAAACGAATCTGTGCACGAAGCATAATTTTCTCAATTTTTATTAGTATCTTAGAATTAGCTTTGAAGTCAGTTTGGAGATATCATAGACTGGCTATTACAGCAGCTAAGTTTCTCTTGCCGTTTGAATCGTCATAATTTAACGTCTTTAGTATTTCAGCGCCCATGGAAAGAAAGCGGGAACGGTTACAGATGGTAGATGAAGAGATACTTGTTTGTTTATCTAATTTCGGGCTGCGTTTTGACATATGTAATTCTCAATAAAAATAATTATATCCTTCTCAAAAATTTGTACCTCCTCTTTATATATATATATATATGTTCATAAAATTTTCATTATTTACATTTAGATTTCCTTTTTTAATACAGTACTATTAGTTAATTTGTTTTCATTTGGTGTACCGCGAAAAAATCCCCTTTTCCAGTGTGCCGTGAAGTGAAAAAAAGTTTGGCAGACACTGATGTAGTCAAACAAAGCTTTGAACACAGTCAGCAAAATGGGAATTTTTGTGAGAAACCACATACAAATATTCAACGTCGTTTTTTTTTGAAATTCTACAATGACAATAGGTTAAATATAAAACAGTACTCTTAATCTACGTAGGTGTAAATAATGAAGAACGAAAATAGAAACAATGTTTTTTCCTATAGACGTTTATTCAATTTTTCTCTTTTAACAAATTTGTGGAAGAACTCGATAGTCGAATATTTTATGTGCCATTGGAAACAAAACACGTTGCATTTGGTTGCAAAACATGTTGATGGGTATATTTTTAGGTGCTTTGCTTGGATTTTAATGTCGAACTTTTCAGATTCACAATACCAATTAAGGTTGTATTTGTTAATGTTTCGATGCTGCAACGTAATCGATTAAAAGTATAATGCATAGCAATGTGTAGGAATTTCAAATATAAGAATAGATTAAGAGAGAAAACGTGCGGACGCGTGCAAAGATTAAATATATAGTTTTCAATATTTCCATTCGTCATTCAAATCGTCAATTTATGTGCACTATAAAATTATAAGCAAGTTTATAAGTATATTGCTGCATAACGCTGTATTGAAGATTCAATTATGGTTGATAAAGGATTGTGATTAGCATGTCTCCTTTTGTTTCTACACATCTACGTATCTACAAGTGTTATGGTTTATTATACTCTATTTAAATGTATTTATTCTAAGAAATATTCAAATTAATACATCAAATTTAATTAGCAGTTCGTATTTATGACCAAATGAGCAGATTTCATATGTGAAAAATAAACAAAATCGAATGTATTGCGGAAAATGAATTCAATGAAGAATACCGAGTAAAATCAATGATATTATAACAAATTTAAATCATGTTCACGTGGACAATGGAGTCTTTGTAAGGACGGACTAATGCAAAAAGCTTCACTATGATGGCACTCAGAAATTGACACACCAGTGAGAGCTTCAAGAATACATCACAGTGAGAAATATGCTTTAATGGTATGTTGGTTCATGTTAAACGTCAGCATTGATTTTCCACGAGTGCTATTTAAAATTGGCTTACAATTAAATGCACTTTTTTAAATCATATTCACTTTCATAAAAATATTTTTTACTTATAACAAATACATTCCACAAAAAATAAACTCTTTCACTAAAGTGATCCCACATAATAAAAAATATTTTAACATTGAAGAAATATCACACTTACGAAAGAATATTTTCACATGGATATAATAGTTTTCACTCAATATAAATACGCACACTTTGAAATCGATAGTTGTACGAAGCAGTAATGAAATGAAAATACTTGTCGCAACTCTACCCTATGTTAGTCCGCGTATATTGTCTTTGCTCCAAGCGTTATAATATATTACACAAACCACATCAGACCAACCCTAACATAACCTACTACAACTTAACTCACCTTGTTAAAAAAATCCGTGAATAAGTGGAAACTATTAAAATCAAAGTTAATACTATCTAATCGAAAAAGGAAACTATTGAAATATCATCAAAACCTCAACAATTCATGAGTGCTAGTACAGTATTTCTCATAAATATGTTGGGTAGAAAAGCGATATCAATGACTAATTAGAGAAAATCGTTTTTGTGTGCTTCTTTGTCCTTTTTTTTGACGTTGCTGTTATGTTTTTTCAACCGTTTTTTGCTTATGTTAAAATGAGGGAAATGCGGTTGGGTAAAACCAGATTACGGCGTTTTTTACCGTTGACTTATTTATCTTTCATAGTTTCATCCCTAAAGTTCGCAAATAACATAAACTGACAAGAAAACACTATGAATATTTAAGTTTAACGTATAATTTGTATGTAAGGACGTTAAGAATAATATACTTATATCAAGTCTTGACATAAAAGGATGTTTTTTTAGCCAATAAGGGATGAACTATTTTTTAATAAACATACGGAAAAATGATTGAATGGTTTTTTATGAACTCAACTAAATATGTTGATGTCAATTATTGGAATTCGGTTTTAGTAAGGTACTATCACTAAGGTACTATAACTATCAATTAAATTCCTAGGAAAACAGGTTCGTAAAATGCAATATATTTGTAATTCAAAATATTGTCGGGTCGGTGGTGCAGTGGTCAACGTCATTGGCTACGGTCACGGTCCCGATATGGACAGTTTCATAAATCGTTTTTTAAACGAATTGGTTTATAGATTTATGCTCGTAGGCATGGATGTTAGTGATATCTATAACACCCTCCCACCTATCCTTAAAAAGGGGCGTCGTGAGAGCGATTAGCTATCCACTAGCTGTGTCCTAGTTCTATCTTATTATCACTACTCTCTTCGAGAAAGAGAGGTTAAGCAACTGGGGCATGGTATAAAGAATAAATATTTATCAAAGAAAATTTGTTAATACATATTTTTCAAATAATATTTCAGAAATTTTGCGATTTCTGTAATACGCCTGATGTCTTTTGTCGAGAAACATTGAAAATGAAAAAAAAGCCCACAAGATTAAAGTAGGAAGAGAAAATCTTTTGATTTCTTTGCTTCATAGAAGTTAATCCAAAAAAACACCTCTTTACAATTTTAAGATTATTTTTTGTCTGATAAAATATTGCTACACTGTATTTTAGAATTATTGCTTATTGATAAGAATGGTAAATATATATATATATATATATTTGATTTTAGTAGAAGACATGTAAGATTCACTTTAATTCAGTTGAGTTGTGAGGAAAGGCAGTGTACAGTTTTGTTTTTGCTAGAAGCATACGCTTTTATTTGTCAGAAAAGCGGATCGTGTACTTAGACATTCAGTGAAATGTGAAAACTTCAAACCAAACCCGTCAGTCTTTTAGATTCCTAAGTCAAAAATAAGTTTAGTGAACGAACAATAAAACGTAAAATTTCTAATGATATTCCAAGAGAATGGGATCTAAAAGAACAGAAACATAGTTTTTTGAATAGTTTGAATTTGATATTGAAATCCCATCAAGCACCCTCAGTCGATATCTTAAATTAGTTAAAATGCTTGTGAATTCTTAATAAATTATGAACGAGAAAAGTGTATAAACCATAGGTTCCCAACCTTTTTCTGGTGGTGACTCTTTTTCATAAAAGCCATGTGATCCGCGACCCCGATGCAATTTGAAAGAAGCATTCTTAATAAGGTAATTAAAAAAAGATAGTTTGAAAAATTGTATTAGTTGGCGACCCATAGTTTGGGAGTCCGTGGTATAAACGATACTTTTAATTGGACAAAAAAAAAGATGTTTATTTATTTCATTCGAAATTAAGGAATGTCTAACATTTTTACAAAAAAATCCGTACTGCATGAAAACTAAATGAATTCTGACGATTGTGTCATACGAAAATGCATTAACATTTAATATTATTTTTTTACCATGTCCATTCCCAACTTGAAGCATATGGTCTCCTAATGGAGGTGTCTTAACAGAAGATATGAGAACTGCTCTTTACCTAGTTGCTCAACCTATCTTTTTTCGATGAGAGAACGTATAGAAGGAGAGCGATATCATGTTTAATTTTGTAATACTTTATTATTAAAAATCCGTCTACTTTAAAGAAAAAAAAAAAATTATTATGATTTTCAATCTATAATTAATTGATTCATTTGCATTGCCTTACATAACTTAGATTTCGCTAATTAAGATATAAAATTTAAGATTATTGATTTAACGATTTAGAAGCAGTTATTGCCAGGGGTTAGTACGGCCTATTAGGGAAGAGGGTAGGGTTTGAAAAGTCCACGTAAAATGAAGAACAAAGGAAAGGAAACATATCAAGGTGTTTAGTTCTACAAAAATAATTATAAGATAAAGTCGATATATTTGACAATGTCATGTTATTTTGCCGTTTCAAAAAGCGTACAGGTTGTCCTTGACTTACAGCCGAGATACGTTGCTGAACTTTGGTCGCAAGTCGAATTCCTCACAAAATATTAAAATTAAATATAATCGGTTCAGGTCAGTATTAGCAGCGTCAATTTCATTTGTGGAAATAAAGCAACTGTAATAAAAACCGGTACGAATACACTTTAACACATCAGAACGCGCTTTTCAAATCTTATATTGTAGCTGTCAAACAACAATCACAATATTATCGCAAATTGATGCGCCGGTCTGTTTGTAAAATAGAGCATAAACGTTGTGAACATAATTTTATTATTTGCCTTGTAAAACAAGTGGTTGCAACAAGGTGTAGCTACAAGAATTGCGATGAAAATTAAAATTTGCTTTATAATGCAAGTGGATAAAATAAGGTTATGCCCGTAAGAATTGCGTTAAAATTCCTTTCTGATTACAATATTGTTTTAAATTTTTAAACAGTTCGTCCAGTCAGGTCAGTTCAGGTCAGTTCGAATGGACTCAAACTGTCAGTTCGAGTCCATTCGTGTGCTCGAATGCCTGAAGATGCCTAAAGGCGAAACCCGGGTCGTTAGTGACAAAATACATGGAAGTGTACAAAATCTCAATAATCCAAATTTGATATTGAAATCCCATCAAGCACCCTCAGTCGATGTCTTAAATTATATCAATATTTTTTTACTTCAGAAATAAATAAATAATTAAAAAAAAACAGTTTTCGAAAATAAATTGCGTCACCCACCTTTTTTTGTTGAGGCGGTAATGTAATGGTAAAGTTTTTAAAATTTAGTATTTTTTTAAATTTTCGGTCGTAAGTGCGAATCATCCTAAGTCAAAGACTACATGTATTTGTTATTCTTTTTGTAACATCCAAAATTTTACTGTATGTGTGAGAAAGAGTGATTTAATAAAGTAGAATCCATTAGAGTTTTTCAAAGTGTACAAAAAGGGATATGTACTTTCGTTACCATCCATATGATATCCACGAGTTGATACACAATGCGGGCACGTTTTAAAAATCCCGTTGGTAAACCTATCGCAACGCATTTGTGAAATGTATACGTTTCCAAAGATATTTTGCATTAGGAGATTACTTCTGTTGTTTTGGGATGGCATACACATTTTGTTGTTCTTTGTGGAGCTGTGGGGGCGACTTTCAAAAGTGGAGTGTTCAGAGGTTCACTGCGCGAACGATGCAATTGAAATCCGCTCTCTAACCGCTGAGCATAAATGTGGCAGACACAATTTGTAAAGGATAAATTATTACCAAATTAAAATGAGAAAGTTCTGAATAAAAAATAGTAATTACATAAATAATATATTATATTTGACCATTTACGGCTCCCAACTTAGAAGATAAGAGTTCAAATAGATAATTTTCAACAGTATGTAAAATCAGGAATAGAATAAGATATTGAAAATGCTCAATCGCCAAGCAACGTATGTCTTTATCATAAATATATTATATTTTTAAAATCAATGTTTCTTCCCAGCTAATGGTCTTTTAATGTAGTTTTCCATAACAGTCGTGGTTCTACAAAAATTGCTTGTTATTCGGTCACTAATTCTCTCTTTTTCGGAAAGAATAGAAGCTGGAAAATGGCATTAGGACAAGACTTTTATTAGGTAAAAACAAAAACTATACCTTTACTGATGTAAATTTAGCACGAAAATCATAGCAGACGTAATTAAGGAAAGGAAACTTTAAGTAAAAGCTGCGGTTGTTAGCCATGCGGCAGATGATTGTGGAATAACTCGACATCTTTTTCATATTTCTGGCATGCCGTTCGCCATGTTACATCTAATAGTTTCAATAGGTTATTGTGTGGAACTCTTTCAAATTTTTGTCACAAAATTACCTATTTCACAAGAATACCTCCGTTTACCCTATTCAGCTTCCGTCTGTCAGCATTCCAACTATGAAGTAGAACCACGCCTTCTGGACATGAGAATGCATTTTATATGCTTCTCTCTTGTGATCGCAATGTGGCTTTACGTTTATTTGCTGTATTAGCCGTCGGAAAATGCTATCTTAATGTACAGCAAAGGCAAATATTCATTTAGGTGTATATTATCGATTCTTGGTGGAAAGACATTATATTTAATTAGTAACTTATAGTATATTATATTAGTAACGTCATTAAAAATTTTGTTCAGCTAAGTGGACTTTTAATGTAGCTATATTTGTGATTTCAGATTAGTATTTAATGGTTTGCAAGAGGTCCATAACATTTTAATTGTAGACTTTTTCATTTGATTTATGTATAATTTGTTTACTAATCAGTATTTTCTTGTCTCAGTTCATGAACCATCAGTTTTATAAAGCTTCATTTTTACACTCAATTTTATATAAATAAGCCTGTTATGTTTGTATTTTTATCAGTTGATAATGCTCGTGATGAACGAAACCGGTCCTGATCATTATAAATATGGAAGTAGTACAAATGAATTGTGTTTTATTTTTTTAAAACAAATATTCATTTGTGAGCATGACAATTTTCCAGCGCCCGTGTCATGATTTATGCCTTCCATTGTACAATTGACATCTACATTGTTTTCTATATTTTGGAAAAAATTGTTTAACCTTCCCGTTATCATGCTAAATAAAATCCCTTAGGATCTCATTCAGTCACATTTCGTTACCGTGTAGGTTTTGTCATATAAACTCATTTATAAATCGAAATGATAATTTATTAAAGTGGAATATGGTATGATGTAGTATTAAATAATTATTGTTAGTCATATTTTGTGTGTAAAACCTGAAATACAAATCAAACTATGCAGAATTATCGAAAGACGCAACAAATTCTTAATATCAGAACAAGTTCGAGACGTGTTTCGGTGCCGTTTGAAACAAAACGGTTACACATGGTAACGTCATGAATTTCGGATTGTTACTATACTATAGTTTTGTATTTTTCGATGACAAAATTGATAAGGTTTTCAAAATTTTGATTAATTATACAAAGGAGACGTAAACTATATTTTAAACTATTTTATTTACAAAAAGCAAAATATTAAATTTTTTGGATGACCTATTTCATAGATAATTTAATATAAATGTCAAAATAACACATTGTTACACCATGAGTACGGAAAGGTTAAGTACGTGTCACTTTTATTATTTAAGTCTGTGCGTATACATTTATAGATATCACAAGCTTTAATCAAACTGTGATGATTATTAGAAGACCAGTGGGACGTCCGTCATAGATGACGATATAGTAACTGAAATACTGAATGTCTAAAGTAGCTAGTTTTATTTTTTGATTAAAATCAAAATTTATACCTACATGAGATATACGATAATAATAAAACGCCTACAGACTGGTCTGGACTATTATATATAGAATAACATCGGATTTAATAAAATACAAATATAAAACAGTGTACTATTTTTCGTTTTCTAAGAAAAGAATTGTTAAAAAAGAAGGGACAGTTAACAACAAAGTCTTATGTTACATGTAAAAAATAAATATCTTTTAATACACAATTCACTGGAAACAAGAAAACTAACAAAAGTTAAGGAAAGAAAACAGATTCGTAAATTGGTAATTGTATATGGTGTATTTGATAAAATCTTTTACAAATAAATACGTTGATAAATAATTATAAGAGGTATTGAAAGGTCTCGATGAGCCAGAGGCTGTTTTCATAGACGGGTAAATTTGATGTCAATATTATACGTAAAAGGAAATCTTGCTTATTTAAACGGATATTTAGTTTCCTTGACGATAAATTAGTAATGCTTTTGAAACTGTCACAATATAATTCCACTGTTGTTGCTTGACGCGATTAAGACAGTACGACGGATGATGATGCTGACAATTCGTGCAGTTCAGAGTTAGGTAAGCGAGCAACGACAGATATCATGTTCAGAGGCAATTATTGAATTACGTTCGACGGTCGATACAGAATGAATCCAGTTGTTCCGTGTTTGTTTATTTATACTGTCACGTCAACTGCCTGTGGCCTATTTTCGTCATCGTGATATTGGTGAGTGTCCACCTGTTACGCAGCGTCTGCAGACTATCGAATATCGGTAAAGTGTTATTTGCCAATGAATGAGTTGTTGACAAAAGTGACAAGTATAATGTTTAGGAGAGGTGAGTTTAGGAGAGGTGAGTATATTATTTCATTACGACTTACTGTAATGGCGAATTTGGGAAAAATTTGCGTCAACAATTAGCTCATTGCTGCATGGAGGGCTGCTTCATATAAGTCCAGACAAATGTTCAAATATGTAGAAGTCTGATTGGCAGGTAACATTTTTGAGTATATTTATTTTTATTTTGGGAATTTATTTTTTAAGATTCGCTGTGCATTTGCTATGCACACAGAAAAAAGGAACCACCACCGTATCTTATATAACTTTTAATACTCCCTAAGAGGCGGGACAGGGATGAGACGATAAAAACACACTGATTCGTTCTCCTCTTCACAGTAACGATAGGCTACAGGTTCATAATAACATCCCCGTCTTAGTGGTGAATATTTATTTATTGCAGTTTAGTTCCATTCATTCATTTATAATTATTAAATTCAAAAAGCATACTACGTCAAAATAAAAGTTCTCTTGCATTTATTTTATGGAATAAATGTAAGAATTAAAAGCTGTATCACTGTAGCTATTTTTTCATGGATATTCTGAAAGTTATAATAATTAACATATCACTAATATGTGGCATGGAATGATATAAATTTAATAATGATAGTCGTGCTATTCATCTTTAATAGTAAATCAACCATTTTTCAAAAATACTTGTTTAATTTCAAACATCATTTTACACTTTCAATATTTTGTGAATTAGTTTTGTGATATTTTATACCATAAGTTTACTTGATTGCTGCCAAATTTATCTAGTTTCAATCTGGGGCTTAATGCTACAAGTGTCTATGTCATATTTATCAATTGTACAGTACAGGCGATTATTTATTCTCAATAAAAATAATATATATAATTAAATTTCACGTTACTGTTGCCAAATTTTGTGGTGATTTTTTGTGTCGGAGCTGCCCATGTTAAGAAATACACTTCTTGTACTAGTAAATCTCAATATATGAATTGCTTGTGTCAAAATAGATATTTCACACTTTTGGCATAAATTATAGATTTTTTCATATTTCATTCATTTTAAATCGGCTGACATAAGGATTTTTACCGTTGAAAGAATGAACATTTAAAAGTACTTTCTGATACTTTTGGCACTTCTAGCATTAGGCCCCGAGAAATGATAAGGTTCAATTAAATAATGATTTATCTGAAGTCAAAATTACTTTATCTACATTTTAAGTAATAGAGTATAAAGAAAAAATATCATGTTACGAAAAATCCTTAACCACAAAAAAATTGTTAAATTGAAATATAAACATGTAAATATAAATATCTGTTTTTTATACAATTTCATGTGTTCGAAATTCCGTACATGCAATATTGTCCAGGGAACATGTCATTCGATGTGACATCAAAATAAATAGCAATCTTGCAACAGATACGAATATCATTGCCTGGTTTGTATCGATCGTTTAGTTCATTATTTAGACATCTACAAATAGCCCATATTGAGATAATGGGAAAAACAATAAACACATGGCCACCATAAATCAAGCATTCTTGATTTGTAACAGAGTTTTATACAATTTAAGACATCGACTGAGGGTGCTTGATGGAATTTAAATATCAAATTTGAATTTGAATTGTTGAGATTTTGTACATTTTCATGTATTTTGTCACTAACGATCCAGGTTTCGCCTTCCGGCATCTTTGAGGCATTCGAGCACATGAATGAACTTGAATTGACAGACAGTAAACAGTGTCTAACGTTTATATACAAGATACAAATACAACCAAATATTATTTATACGTATATTCTATGTCTAAGACCCACAATAAAACCTGTGTTAAAAATTCCGAGAATGGCATTAATTAAACTTTGTTGGGAAAACAAATGCATTAACAGTATCGAATTGCCGGCAGCTAACCAATGCTAGAATCACCAGTGATTTTACACTTATGCAGTTCTAAAAAAAGAAAATATTGCAATTCGAAGAAAGAGTGAAACCCGGGTCGTAAGTGACAAAATACATAAGGATGTTTAGAAATATCTTTTCACTGACCCAGAAATTTCAACATTTTATTTAATTCTTTAAAATGTTAAATCAGATAAAACGCAATATTTTACATTATTTAATTGCATATTATAGTCAAATTTCACTTTTTTGATGGCGTCTGACTTATGATACCTATATGTTTAGTTAGAAAAATAAAAATGATATTTAAATTATATAAACTGAGCACACCACTAAATCTGTAGAATAAAGAAAGGCTTGGTTAATATAAAACCGCGATCATAAAATCATTTAAATCGTTAATTTAGTTGTTGAACTCTATTTATACTTGGTACTGAGAAAAGTGAACTGGCTGATCAGAAAGGTTGAACAATGACATAGATTCTTACAAAAAGAGATATATATATTTTTTAAATAGTTTTTTGGATTAAATACATTTTATAAATACAAACAACAAAAATCACATAATTTATATGAATTGTTGCTTTTAAACGTCATATTTGTATGAATAGTATTCGCAGATCTTTGTATAACTTTTTTAAAACGTCAATCTTCGTTTACAAACTAAGTTATTAACTACCAGCTTGACTATACTGAACAATACTGAAAGGCTGAAAATATTAAAACTTGTTTATATTTAATTAATCTTTTGAAAATCCAGGGAAAAAAGTACAGCGTTTTAAAATATTAAGTTGAGGTCCCGAAATTATAATCTATTTGACTGTAAATTTATAATAATTTAAATTAAAAATTCAGTGGAAATATCGGTTTGAGCATCTATTTAAAAAAAAAACAAATTGTTTAATTTAAAATTTGTGTAGAAAGGAAAAAGGACGTAAACCACACCAAAAAATATTGTGTATAACTCAAACAAAACATGTTAATACACTATATTTATATGAACATATATAGTATATCTACTGTAGAAAGGCAAAGAGACTTATCCTTCTGTCTTTTCAAAATATTTTTTTTTCGATAATACTATGTATACAGTTTAATACTCGTTTTGTTTGGGCTACATACAATATTTTTTGTGTGTGGGTTACGTTCTTTTTCCTTTTCAGAGTTGTAATGATTATTTCTGTTTCGATATATTACAGAGGTTTTGACTTATAATATAACTTATATTTAAATTTCATTTTTTTCGATGGATTCAGCGGTAATTTTGTAGAAATTCATTATTAATAAAAAATAAATGGAAAACTTCGTTATTCCATTTGTTGTTCAGGCCGAAGATGCTTCTCAAAAAGACAAAACATGTTTCCCAATCAGTAAAATAAGTAGTGAAATAACAAAGTTATTAATTTAAATTTCATATTAAAGTATGTCGTTCTCATTTGTATCTAAGTAGTTTGATAATAAAATATTTGTTTTATTATTCTCGTTTTACATGCAATATTGATTGATACTTTCAGATATCTAACCAATTCATCCAGTACATTGGTTTAACGGTAAGTGAATTATTATAAAGCTTTTGATAGTACTCACCGACCACCTTCCGCCTTTGAATAAACAAAATTAATGCATACATCTTGAGATTGTTACGATAACCAAATCCCTGGATAGAGACGAGCGTGCTCTGAAAAAATAGGTAACAATGAGATGAACGGCTTGGGGTCTCTGAAACAAAGCTTTCTACTCTAATTAGAAACTGCGCAATCTCGAATATGTGGATAATAACTTTACATTAGATTAATAATGAAATACCACTAAATATTATAGTAAAAATTATAAATTGGTATTTTTAAATTGTTGAAAAAATATGAAATGTTTCTCGTAATTAGTAATTAAAAACTGCCTGGTCAGTTAACCACAAATAAAATGAGAGGGTGTTTTGTAATAAAAAGTTCGAACACTTTATATTCTAAAAAGACTGAAAAATTTTCCATTATCATGGAAATTTATTGAATATGTCAAGTAAACTAAAATCGTATGTATTCATTGTTCACGATGCAAAATATTTAACTTTTTAGTTTAAGTTAGCATACAATATTTTTTTGTCAAATTTAAATAACAAAAAACTGACAGATGATGATAACATGAAAAGTTTTTTTCAGCTTTTCTATTTACTCAACACTGTGTTGATAAAGTCAATGGTTTTTATCTGTTTTTCTTTGTGTTCAAATGAAAGTAGGTAAAGCTTAATGGGTTTGCTAAGAAAAGCTCGCAAATAACGACAATTATTCTCTTATCAAACAACATTTATCTTAATTACAGCTTTTATGAAACATTATACATTTAACTATAAAGGGTTTTCCATTGTAGGCCATAATTAAAATAATTGAAAAACAAATAGGATGATCACTTTTTGACTTAATTACCATTAAAATTTACTTTTCATGCCTTAGAAATATAATCTTTGCACCATTAACTTGACTTTATATTACTAATTTAATTGTTTATTATTTGAAATTTTATGACTAACTAATAGTTTTAAGTCAGCTTCATCCAAGATAGAGGAAGGTTACATTAAGTTATTTAGGCGTTGACTTTGTAAGGGTCGATCCACCATAATCAATACATTATCAGATTTCATTCTCACATTCAATCTTCGTTCACCGTTTGACTTAATTTGTCGGTACAATGGATAGCCATCTATTGCAAACTGCGTTTCTTTGATGAAATGACGTGGGTTTATTTACCTGCATTTCATATTTTTCATGCAAGGTGACAACCTATTTAATACGCAGTACGGGTCATGCGGCATATTTTTAATGACGATGTCAAAAATCTTTTTATCTGCGCAAAGATTTCAGATATAAAAGGACAAAGGATGTACATGATTTTGATCTATGTTTTGTAGACATCCAGTAAACGTTCAGGGTAAAACTACCAATTGTCCATGATTAGCTGTATTCAGAGTCAGAAATAAAACTTTTATTAATATCAGTTTTTGAAAACATTTTCCAATTAAATAAAAATTCTATTTATTACTTTTAATGTCATAACAGTCAATTATTGGTAGAAAGTCATTATGGTTATACAAATTAAGCATAATTAATTTTTTAGGTGTTAATTTAAAAAAAAATACAATAATCAAGACTGTTTTTGTTCTGCCAGTGAGTACTTTTCAGTTGAAAATACATTCTAGGTCATACAAAACTAAGAAACTATAACCGAATATTTGATGTACAGTTTTCATGATATCTAAAAAGTTCGTTTTATCGTTGTGATATAATACATTCAATTTAACAATTTCACCAAATCAAAAAGTTGTATTTTTTTATTTCCTACTTACATTAACAGCACATCTATCAACAAAAATAAAGTATTTCAATTGGAAAATTGTCATTTAATTGTTAAAAAAAACACAGGAAAGGACGCGTTCATTTATCAACAAAAAAAAACATGAAAAAAACTCTATAACATTTTTCAGTCTGATTTAACCATGCTAAATTGTAACTTTCCCAATGTATTAGCTGTGTAGGCTAAAGTACATATACCACGAGTGCGCGAGTGTCTATAAAACGCTGTGTTTTTTCAGCGTCTAGGGACTTCCCCCAATGATGAAAAATTTCAGTCCTGAAAGTTACAAACTTTCCCGCGTTTTACGATCCATAGGGTGTAAAGTATTGCTTGGGGATTTTGCACGAGAAAATGATACACTTTTGTTATCCTGATATAAAAATGGTAGCACACAGTAAATCACGATTGAAAATACGGGAATAATTTTTCTAGCTTACCTTTTGGAAGTCTTTTGCTTATAAAATATCAGTGAATTCAATGTTATATTTTACAAATTAATTAAAAGTTGATTTAAAAATTATTGTTTTAAATATAAGGTGACGTAGATTTTAACAAAGACTATTGAACATCATTGAAAATCAAAAGTAAAAACAATTTTCCAATAGTAAAATTACACTGGCTTAATTTATAAAGCAATATTGTAAAGTCAAATACCTAAACCAATTCAAATATACATTAAAATGATAATTTATGTACAATTGAAAAAGTAGGTAGTTACATTTCGTCAATTAGTTACAGAATAAACAGTTTAAAATATTTGTGAAATTATTTTTTTTTAAGATATCGACTGAGGGTGTTTGATGGAATTTCAATATCAAATTTGAATTGTTGAGATTTTGTACATATTCATGTGTTTTCACTAACGACCCGGGTTTCGCCTTTCGGCATCTATACAATTTATTGAATATAATGATTCTATAAAGATTTTTGAAATATACTAAAGAGTTCGTTTTCTCAGACTTTTCCTGACTGATAATTAAAGTAGAATTATACTGAATGCATTTTTCTTAAATGAAGCAACAATAAACTCTATTATGTACGTCTTCTAACACAAACAATTATAAGAATAATAAATACTAATCATCTTTCGGGTATATATTTTTATTACTTTCTATTGTGATTAAGTCAAAGTCCGTCGTCTGCCTCGTCACCATGCTCGTTATTTCTTTAGATTATATTTGAATAGTCAGTTTTAGTTAATTTGTGTGCTTGAATGCCTGAAGGCATTCAAGCAGGAGAAAGGCGAAACCCGGGACGTTAGTGACTAAATATATGAAAATGTATAAAATCTCAAAAATTCGAATTTGTGAAATTAGTTATTAAAGTGGAAGTAATCAAAATATATCTTTAAACATACTTTTGTATAGTTTCATCTCTTTTATATAAATAATTTATTAATTTTCTAGCATTATTAACTATTTATCAAATACCATCAAATAAAACATTTCTCAAAGAGAAAAATAGATATTATTAAGAAGTTATCAAAGTTAAATTAAAATTTAAGTAATAAGATAAAAGGCTATCTCTTTTTTTGGTAATAGCCCTCATTCTATAGGAAGTCATGAATTGATTTAAATTCGTTGTGTAATGGTTATTTTAGGAATACCTTTCTCTAATCTAACAAACAATTGACACATCAATATTGAGTATCCTTTCATTTACTTAGTATCAATTGAATATAAACTAAATCTGAAATAACTGATCATGATGTTGAAACAAAATGTGAAATATATATGTAATATTTTTATCTGTTTTCATTTATTAGTTATAGTAATGGTCAACATAACATGTTGCAATGTCTTAAATCTGTTCATTTTGAACTAATGTTTTGAATGACAGTAATGAACTGATTTAAGTTGAACTAGATTCCAAATATTCGTAAAATAAGTTATTCGAATATCGACTATTAAAACCTTTAAATATTTGAATAATTTTTCAATTTTCAAAATGTGAATATCTTTATATTATACTAGTAGTTTTTACCTAACTTCGCCAAAGATAGAAGATGATCATATATCAAGATTATTTAGACATTCGCCTTGCTTACAAATTACCCTTAAGATAATCCACTAATTATAAATACCCACATTATTAGATTTCAAAGACACGAAATGAGGATTGTTTTAAATTAAAAAATAATGGATAATATTCCACTCAATATTTTAATTTTTTAACAAATTTTTCGATTCGAGCATGAAAAACTATTATATGTGACATTTATAATTGCGGTTACTAAGCAATCTTTCTCGGTTTTTATGGCTGTTTTTTAAAAATTCCGCATTATTCCGCATTAAAACTTAAAAAATATACTATTTTCAGTTTAAGGTAAAATGTTGAGGGTTTACAGTAGGAAATAGCACATTTGACCTAGAAATGGCTGCCATAATGACGTGTGCAAATTTCACGTCGCTACTGTACATTGTTTGGGAGGAGTTCTTGTGACCAAGAGGTACAAACATACATACAGATTTCTTCATGTTTTGTGCTATATAATCTTTAAAATACAATAGTTATACAGGAAAAGTGCATATTCATTTTTTGAGATTTTATTTACTTTTTTGAAAACATATGCGGAAAGATTTAAAATGAAAAATTGCCTTTTTCTTTTATTGGAGAATTTTTTTTCTATTGGCCTAACTGTCATTGTAAACTTCATTGTTAATAGCGAATTGCAGAAACCATTTAAAGCCTCAGTTATTATTTTGTGACTTAATAAAAAGCTTAAAAATATATTTATATTAATTATGTACCTATAACATCTTTACATAATTATAGAGATATGTCTTTATGCAATCTCTTGGGATTTATTTCCAACTCTATATAAAGGCTTTCTGATGTTTTATGAAAAAAAAAATTAGGATTACTTGTTTACATTTATATTTGGAAATATTAACGAATAATTTATACAATATGGAAATATAAAAAAAAGGAGTGAATATTTTCGATTTGAATTCCTAATAGTTACATGATAACCAGTATATCGAAAAACACAGGTAGACGGTAGCAATTTTTTTTCTTATAACTAATTTAACCTTCCCGTTTTCATGCTATAAAATCACTTTGGATCTCATGCAGTCACATTTCGTTACTGTGTGGGTTTTGTCATATAAACACATTTATAAAGCAAAACGACAATTTAAAAACCTGAAATATGGTATTTTGTAGTATTAATTAATTATTTTAGTTCATATTTTGTATGTAAAACCTAAAATACATATCAAACTATGCAAAATTATCGAAAGACACAATAATCAAAATTCTTCGTAGTAGGACAAGCTAAACACGTGTCTCGGTGCCGTCTGATACAAAACGGTTTCATACGATACGTCATGCATCTCGGACTGTTACTATATGACACGCCCTGATATTTTTGTTAACATTTATTTGTTTCTTGGAAGGTTGGAATGATCCAGAACGGCATTCGAACATTTTTAATATCGCAGTTCTCAGGATAATTCCTAACTAACGCTACCTGACCAACCGATTAAAGGTCATTAAGGAGAAAGTGGTTGGTATTCGACCGGTTAATTGCCTGACAACAACGACAGCCATTGACAAAAGGGAGGAGTCTACATTGTTTGAAGTCTTAATTTTATTTTGCCAGTCAGTCTGGTTTCGGAGGCCTCCACCGCATTGTTATAAATTGTTTTGGTTTCTTTTGAAATTGGGATTAATTTAAATTTAAAATCGTTTGTTGTGTCAATTGTATTATAACTTAATGGTAAATTCATGTGTTAAGTAAACGTAAATGTAGACCCAATTTTATGTTTTACTGGTAATTTTTGTGTATTAAACCACTGCATCTTTCTTAGTAAATAAGAGAGGAACCGGACTGGAAGTGGTGTTTGATTGAGATTATAGACATCCTGGATGGTGATAACCAAGCATTCGCACCTCTTCGGCCGGGCATTCTCATTATGCAATAATTTTGTATTTTTCAATGGTGATATTGATGAGATTTTCAAATAATGATAAATTATACAAAGAAGGCGTAAACTGTTATTTACTTTTAATTTTTAATTATATGTAGAACTATTATATTTACAAATAGCAAAATTTTCAATTTTTTGTATGACCTATTTCACAGATTTTTTAAAGGTTTGAATGCCAAAGTAAAGCATTGTTACACCGTGGGTACAGAAGGGTTGATAACTCATATGGCAGCGAGAAATCGCAAAATTGTATCGGCCAGATATTTAGAGCGTCTACAATGGTTACTCAGAGTTTTACGAAAACTCAACCTTTACTGAAAAATAGTGTTTTATGGAATATAAAATTGAAACTACGTTGTAAACAACAATAGTAGGATCATATCTTTTTTTCTAAATCGAGAGGTTTTTATCACTATCCTGGTTTTATGGTAACCTATTTTTTGATCAGGGTAACTGATATAGACCGATCTCAAGCACGAAGTAAAAAGTAAATATAATTCAAAACTACACATTGAGTGTCGACGTTATTTGTAGTAAAAGTTGGGCAAGTATTTTATTATTTAAAAATATTACGCCAGCAAACGATTTTTAGAAAAAGTATGTGTACATATTATCATATGCAGTTTGAATAATGGACAATTGGAAAAGTAAATAAAATAAATCTGTGATGACAACAATATCAAAATCTGTTGTTTATCTATTGGCTACACAAATTACAATAAACTGTCACTGTACGATTTTTTAAAAGAATTCAAATTTAAATAATTTGTTTATTTATTTATTTAATTGACATGAGATGTCACCAGGCAGAATTATAGTTTTGTTAATATAATTTAAGACATCGACTGAGGGTGCTTGATGGAATTTCAATATCAAATTTGGATTATTGAGATTTTGTACACTTCCATGTATTTTGTCACTAACGACCCGGGTTTCGCCTTTCGGCATCTTCAGGCATTCGAGCACACGAATGGACTCGAACTGACAGACAGTAAACAGTGTCTAACGTTTATATAGAAGATACAAATACGACAAATATTATTTACGAGGTAAGATATTATACGTCTGAGAGCCACATTGATACCTGAGTTAACATTTCGAGAATTACCTTAATCCTTATTTTGTAAACAACCCATTAGAAGTTAACCCATTAAGTGTGCTCGAATGCCTGAAGATGCCGAAAGGCGAAACCCGGGTCGTTAGTGACAAAATATATGGAAATGTACAAAATCTCAATAATCCAAATTTGGTTTTGTTAATAATTCGATATAAATTCCAAAAACATATTAAGTACTAATTTTTGTCTTATGGTTAAAAAATTGATAGATATGTATTATATATATAATATAAATTAACAGAAAAATATTTGCAGGTGAAAATCTCTTTACCGGATGGCTACCACAAGCGTTTTAAGACGCGCAACTCTTTGTGAACGGAACGCCGATCATACAAAAATGACGTCTTTCGACGTTCCGCTTTTAACGGGATATTACTTACGTAAATCAATTATTTAAAACATATAAATATGTTGAACACACAACGACAACACAACAACGATAAAGCTAAAGCAATGAAGAGATTTGTGGTGTGTTCATCGAAAAACTTTCGCAGTGTGTAAGGTACCACCATACATACACCTACCGGGAGTTGAAAAGTTAAATTCTATGCTAGATAAAGTCGTTTCCATTGCAAAATCAAAATTACATTATATATTTTTTACTAATTACGTGTATTTTTATAGTTGTTTTAATTAGATAAAGTTGTTTTTTAAAATGGTTTTATGCTCTCTCTATTATTCAGATAAACAATTTTTCAATGAAAGTGACGAAATAAGGTAGGCATATTTTGGAAAATTTGTTTCAACTAAATAATATGGTTGTCACATTAATATATAAAATGGTATTTTAAACACTAACACTATGTGTTTCTTACTTCTCTTAAATCAATTATAAATTATACTATGATGCTATAAAAATGGATGTTAAACGTTTCATTTTTACTTTTGAGTTATTTTGTCATTTTGAAACTGGAATGCTCCAAAATATTTACAGAAACGTGTTTCAATATTTGCTCCACACTATGCAGAAAAGAGTGTTCGGGAAAATTTATTACATCTGTATTCTTCAAACATTGCTTCCGGGAGTCTTCAAAATATAAGCATCATGTGTATCATATTTATTATATTCCCTCAAGATATCATATAAAAACTGGTATTTCATGTTTATTTTTACAGCTCTCGTATGACAGAGTGAAAGCTAAGCATTCCAAAAATTGTCGTAGCAAAGTTTCAATAAGAGTGATATAATTTAATATTATTGATGTTCAGGTAATATTGCATGCCAAATATATCCGTTTTCGATCGGATGTATTCCTTTGTTTTGGAATTTACTATTCACAGGCTATGCTTGCGGAGTTTTGAAACACTGGCGTGACTTAGTAAGAAGAAAGAGGAAAATCTTGGTAGCCATTATTCAAAGCGTTATAAATGATTGCACTTTGTGTTAGATAGTATTCACTTGGTACACTTGAACTTTTATTTCAATAGTTTGCACTTTGGATTATATAGTATTAACTTAGTACACTCAAAGTTTGACTTTAATAGTTCCCACTTAGTCACGGATTTATTTAACAAAGTGAGTTAAGTTGTAGTAGGTTATGTTAGGGTTGGTCTGGTTTGGTTTTGTCTAATGCAGTGATCCGCAACCTTTTCTTATCCACGACAAACCTAAGCGCACCTCAGAATTTCGCGGCACATCGCAATCAAAAATAAGTAGATTTATATTTAATTTGTTTTATAAATTCTAATAGCAACTAATTATTTAGTCAGTAATGAATTTTCATTCAGATTCTTCAAGATATCAGCCACGTACGAAAGTTTGACCTTCAAATGTTCTAGCATGTGACACACCCTGGTTTTTTTGTTAAATTTAAGTTTCATTAGTGGCCAGAACTGAAGTCGCCCAGCGGTAATGACAATAATTTGGAGAATCAGCCAACTGTTGCCAAGGCTGACCGTTCAATAGCCGCCGGGAACGTTCGCTGGACGAGTCCATTTTTGACGGAAAGGGGTAGCTCTGACGATGCAGGGAGTTTTTTTAATTGTATGTGTGGACAGTCGATTACGATCTGTCGAGCCGAGCGAGACACTGGCCTCGTGGCGGCGGAGGTGACGATGTGAATTATTAGTGTTTGGTTTGCAGTGGACTTAATTTAAAATGGTTTGTCGTGTCATTTGTTTTATAACTTAAAGTAAATTCAGTTGTTAAGTGAATGTAAATGTAGAATCAATTTTATGTGTTAGGAATAGTATTTTTGTGTATTGTAAACCACTGCATCTACGATGAAAAATAAATAAGTGTTGAACCGGATTTGAGCTGGTCTGAGATCCCAGCCTTTCCAGGACGTTCGATAACCAGCCATTCACCTCTCTTCAATCCGGGTCTTCTCACATGTTTTGACTAAGTGAAAAATATATTGCTTCGTAGCGAAGCTCTAATAATCTTGACATAACTTTACCACAGAAGAGCCATAGCGCTTCTCTGTAAAATAATAGGCAGTGATATCTCACTGCCATTTCCTCACAGAGTATTTCAAAAACTTAAGGCTCCTAATTTGGTAATATTTACTATTTTAATACGTTCGTTCATTATTTGTAATAGTTCCTCTGCCAAGTTTTAAATCATCAATGCTTCCCAATATATATTTACACTATGCAACAATGTGTAGTTTGAGAAACACCGGTTTTTATTCTCCATCATTGTCGTTAAACCAACCGTGCAGATTATAATACAATAATTATTCCATTGAATATTATAACTTCAAAAAACGTCAGCTACTCGGAAAATTTCTCACCGGTAGTCCGCTTTAGGAACTTTTGAAAAACGGAGATCTTAGTAACTAAATTGCATTTATTTTGTTTTTATTTAAAAAATATTCTTTTTTTCTCATTTTCGGCGCAATGCGCCTCAGCATACCTGGTATCGTCTTGCGGCGCACCAGCGTGCCTTGGTACACCGGTTGCGGAGCACTGGTCTTATGTATTCGAATGAGTGGAGCTAAGCCAATATAGACGGTCTTATATAGAGTAGAGTTGCGACAAGTATTTTTATTTCATTACAGCTTCGTGCAACTATCGATTTCAAAGTGTGAGTATTTATATTGAGTGAAAACTATTTTATCTTTGTTAAAATATTTTTTCGTAAGTGTGATATATTTCTTCAGTGTTAAAATATGTTTTATTTTGTGGGATCACTTTATTTTTATTGAAAGAATTTATTTTTTGTCGAATGTATTTGTTGTAAATAAAAACAATTTTTATCAAATTGAATATAGTATATAAAAAGTGCATTTAATTGTAAGCCAGTTTTTAAATAGCACTCGTGGAAAAGCAAAGCAGACGTTTAACATGAACCAACATACCATTAAAGCATATTTGTCACTGTGATGTATTGTAATATATTTCTTTAATGTTAAAATAAATTGTATTATGTTATTCTGAACAGATACATATTTTAGGTATTGGGTGACACACCCTGGTTTTGTTAAGTATAAATGTCATTAGTGTCCAGAACTGAAATCACTCAGCGGCAACAGCAATAATTCGCAGAATCGGCCCAAAACTTGTTACGATGCCGTCAATAGCCGCCGGTGACGTCCGCTGGACGAGTCCATTTTTACGGAAAGGGGTAGCTCCGACTTTGCAGGGAGTTTTTTTTAAGTATTTGTAGACAGTCGATTACGATCCGCCGAGCCGGGCGAGTTGCGGCGGAGGTAACGATGCGAGTTGTTTGTGTCCCATTTGTATTATAACTTAAAGTAAATTCAGTTGCTAAGTAAATGTAAATGTAGAATCAATTTTATGTGTTAGGATTTATATATTTGTGTAATGTAAACCACTGCTTCTTTGATGGAAAATAAATAAGTTTTGAACCGGATTTGAAATGGTGTTTGTCTGAGATCAGCCCTTCCAGGACTCCGGATAACCATCCGCTCATCTCTCTTCGATTCGGGGTCTTCTCATGGGGTTATAGAGAGAGGATCACGCAGATATCTGTTTGGTCAGAGGCTACAAATGGATATTGGAGTTGACTGGGTAATACGCTGATGACCCATCAAGAAAAACTGCTTATTCTGCTCAGATTCTGGAGTCTTGAAAAACCATCGAATATTAAGCTTCAATAGAACCTTATAACAACTACATGACGTACAACATATGATACTTAGTTGCATTTTGATGTAGAAATTGTATAAACATTTCTATGTAATTATCAAATACCAAACAATTATAATTATTTTCAACTTTTGCTTTATGCTTCATTCGTAGAAATACCATAAAATAACACACCAACTCCTTCTTGAAATTTAATGCGGTAGAACTTTTCAACGTGAACTAGAAAGGGGGCGCAACGGATTTGGCCTGCTGGAGGGAGGCAATATGGTGAATTCAGCCTTTATTTGAACTGAAATGCAAAGCTTCAGTATTGAATTACTACTAACAATTCTAGGTATACTTTATCACAGAAAAACACACTATGTGGTTGCTTATTTATCTGTACTATGTTCGGCTTTTTTTTTAAATGTAAGTCTGATGAATTCATGATATATTACTTTTCGCATTAGAAATATCTTATTCAAAATCTCATTTTAGTGTAAAGACACAACAAAAAGTTTTATTCTCCGGTGTCAAGTAACGTTGAAATATTTGCATCGACAAGTGGGACAGTTTTTAATTTACGTTTAATGCAGTTATAAAGAGTTATTTTACTTGAGGGTTCATGGTCAGGTTTTTGCTTTAAGGTCCCATGGTCATAATAAATTTGGGAACCACTCAGTGGCGTATCTAAAGTTTTTCCTTAAATTTGACGCCCCCCCCCCTTTTCTCCAAATTTTTTTGTAACTAACAAGACACAAAACATTGCGCAAAACAGAAAATTATGAAGGTTAAATATAATTTTTTGAAAAACATACAATATTTTTACAATCACCAAAAATGTTAATTTTATATTGACAATAGTGTTGGGTTAAAACTGTTTTTTAAATTACCTACACTTTTGTTATTGACACTACAGTACGAAATATTGCAGCACAGACACATTTTTTTTATGTATAAATATAATTTCTTGATAGAATTGTAAAAATATGTACTGTATTTTTACAATCCTGTCATTTACAAAAGTTATATTTATTATTAATAAAAAAACATAAAATTATTTACCTTAAATACATTAATAAGTACATATTCCACATAAAAACGATTTAAAAAATTGTGAATCGATTTGGAACAAGATATTTAGCAGATTTTACTAAAATAACTTTTAAAAAAATTATACCAAATTTATTTTTCCTTGCTTTGTTCTTAGCAAAATCGTCAGCAAAATTACCAAATTCTATTTTATCTGCCAGTTGGTGTGCTATTGAAATTTTTTTTTAATCGAAAATTGCTCACTGTTTGTATTAAATTGTTTTTTTATTAATGCTTTCACAGCTAGTAGCACAATTGCGAAGAATTAATTAAAAGCATTTCAATATTTGCGACATTGAAGCTTCATGACTATTCTTAGATCTTTCAAACAAAAAATTATTTGTCGACGAATCACAAGGCATAACAATTCTTACTTGCACTTTTATTTAGATCATATTCACTTTCATACAAATAGTTTTCACTTATGACAAATACATTCCACAAAAAACAAATTCTTTCACTAAAAATAAAGTGATCCCACAAAATAAAATCTATTTAAGATTGGAGAAATATATTACACTACAAAAAAATATTTTCACATAAATAAAACAGTTGTCACTCAATACAAATACATAATCACACCTTGGAATCGGTAGTTGCACGAAGCTGTAATGAAATTTCATTTATTCTTCTATCCTATATTACGTCGTTTATATTTTCTTGAGAATACATTACACAAAACAAACCAGACCAACATAACCTACTACAACTTAACTCACTTTGTTAAAAGAATCCGTGACTAAGTGGAAACTATTATAATCAAAGTTTGAGTGTACTAAGTTAATAATATTTAATCCAAAGTGCAAACTATCGAAATAAAAGTTCAACTGCATCAAGTCAATACTATCTAACACAAAGTGCAATTATTTAGAACCCCTTGTTTATTACCTACATAATTGTATACTCATTTTCAAAAATACCGCCCCTAGAAAAGTATATTTTGTCAGCGAGTCACTAATTAGAAAGAAGAAAACATGATGAATGGAATATAGCTTGCATTGATCATGTAAATATAAAAAAAAAATATATTAATTTTTTGGGCTCGAAATTTTCTATTCATTTTCGAAAATGCCATCCCCTAAAACGTGCCGCCCCCACTCTTGCTCCACCGGTGGAACCACTGTATTAAAGTAACTGTACAACTTCTGTTCGGATGGTTTTTCTCATTCATAGAATTCAACTCGGATAGTAATCTTTTTTGGAAGTGATAAGACTTCTAAGATTTCGCAAATATAAAATAACCCACTGCCGTTTAGGTAGTATCATATTTATTTTAATAAAAAAGTGAAAAGCGAGCTTTAGGTATTTGATTTAATATTCAGCTAGCACATTGAACTAATATTAAAAGACATATTAAACCTTATACCTTAAAAAGGTCATATTCTTGTTTTATTTTTAATTTAAAATACTTCTTCAATTAAGTAACATATATAATCAAGAAAAATGTTGACGAAACTGATTTTTATCGCAAATAAAAAGTAAGGAATCTAGTCCACTGAAAAAAAAGACAGAAAGAACACATTGCTGAAATTTTAGTTAATGAAACGGAAAACTTTAATTAACGAACTAGACAATATCGTCGTCATCTTTGAAATGCTATACCTTTTTCATTTTGTGTGTTTGTACAAAACTGTTTTTAAGTAAAAGTATAATTTATTAAAATAATTTAGTTGTTTCAAAAGGTAGAGTTTGAAATAAGGAACATTTTGGTATAACTAACTCAATATGTCATTTTTTCGATGTAGTGTTTTATTCTCGAACAACGACGATATGTTCTATGGGTTCGGCGGTAACTTTGTGGAAATTAATTTTTCACATAAAATTACAATTGTTATCGTAGTTATTCCACTGGCTTTGTTACTAAATTATAAATAACAAAATATTCAATTTTTTATATGACCTATTTCACGGATAACTTAAAGGTTTAAAGGCTGAAATATCTCATCGTTACACCATGATTACGAAAGGGTTAACTTAAATATGCTATGACGATATTTTCTAATAATTTTCTATAATTTGTAATTAGTAGTGTTTTGGTAATTAGTACTATCATCGTCTATATTTTACCCCCTCCCAACATCAGAGACAGTGTTATTACGAAATAATATAAATAAATTGCATTCTGTACTGTTCCACATGTTTATAATGATCAGAACCGGTTTTGTTATGAACCGATGAGCAAAACCGGTTCTGATCATTATAAATATGTGGAAGTAGTACAAAACAAATTTTGTTTTATTTTTCAAATATAATGCCTTTCCCCCAAGAATTGACAGGTAACAACATAAAAGTGTACACATATTATTTTGATCCGTGTAAATCAAATTTCAGTTGGTAGCGTTGTTGGCTATGTTTACGGATGTATAGGGTTAGATTCCCGCTGCGGGCAGTTTCATAAATTGATCTCTCAATCGATATTGATTAGTGTGTTTGTGATGTCGAAAAAACTTCTCTTTTTCACCCATCCGATCCTCATGGGACGTAGCGAGAGCGATTAGCTAACTACTAGTCCTGTCCTATCGATAAAGAGAGGTCGAACAACTTAGTAACAAGCAGTTCTCATAGAAAAATTCTATTAAGATACCTCCATTAGGAGACTATATGCTCCCCATTGGGAGCGGACATGGAGGAAAAAAAATTAAATGATTTTTGACTTTCGATGATTCAATAATTATGCATTCTATACTTTTTATTTAAATATTCATGATACCTGGTAAATTTGTGGCAAAAGGGTGACCAAATAAAGGCTTAGAGATTTAAGACACGTATATATATACATATACAAATAATATGTATATCTATTTATATTATAAAATATACGTAATTTTACACTGGTTAAAATTTAAAAAAATCCTGAAATTTAATTATCTACAAAATCTTAGCATTTTTTCAAACTATTCAGATCGTAAGTTCTCAAAACTCCTACTTTTGAATAGAATTGTTGATGTTGTATTGCTAGATGGACGGGAACCACTAAACCTAAAGGTCCTGAGGGTCATCAAATGGCGTAGAAATGTGGTGTACACTAGTGGAACAATCGGACTGGAGGAGGTTGATTGGGGCGGCCAAGCTGCACCCCGGACTGTAGCTCTAGATAAGGAAAAGATATAATTTTGTGTCTGTGACTCATTAAAGCATACTGTTTTTTTATCATGTCCGTTCTCAACGTGGAGCAGTTGATCTCCTAATAGAGATATCTCAATAGAAGTTTAATATGAGAACTGCTTGTTACTCCGTTGCTCAACCTCTCTTTTTTCGAAGAGATTAGGGATAGAAGGCTAGGAAAAGACTAGAAGTCTAGCTAATCGCCCTCGTTTTTGAGGATCGGATGGGTGGGAGGGAGTTTTAGATATCACAAACATTCATGACGACGAACAAAAATCCATAAATCGATTGAAAGATAAATCAATGAAACTGTCCGCACCGGGACTTGAACCCGAGATATCCGTAACCGTAGCCAACGACGTTACTAATTGCGCCACGGAGCCGATAAAATGTATATTCCTATACAAATATTTCCACGAAGATGGTAATAGTCGATGATTCTGGCAACGGAGTGGCCTAATTATAATTAAGTCTCTTTTTCTTTTGTTCTCCATGTTTTTTGTTTTTTTTAAGAACAATATATGAAACATATATACTATTTATTAAATACGAAATATGCAGTTATATTTAAAAATTGGTAGTCTCAGTTTATATAATATAAATACCATATGAGTTTAAATAATCAACATGTCTGTTCATAGTAAAACTTATGCATTTTAATCCTCTTAACTAGATACATATCATTTAATTAGTCAGACGACTCCAAAAAAATTAAATTTTAGTAAATTATTCCTGTTAAATACTTAAAATTTTGCGCTTTATCTGATTTAGTAATCTTTTTATTCAAAAAATGTTACTAAAAAAATTCTATGGCTGATAATTTTCTAAAGAATTAAACAAAATACTAATATTTCTTAATATCCTTCTACTGACTATATTCAAACAATACCTTATTCTTAAATACCTGTTTATAAAATATATAAAGCTAGGAAACATTTCAATAATATTTGATTTACGGTGACCAATGGAATATTGCTTTACCATTATCTCAATATGAGTTATTTGAAGATTTCTGTGTAATAAACTGAATGATCGACGTATGAAATTTCGTTGCTTCTTTGGATATCAAATGGAAATGTGAGTTTATTGCCGTTGTATATTTGACTGGTATTCGATACAAAATAGCAATACAATGTAGCTGACGTTTGTAAAATCTATTACAAATAAAACAAAATTGTATTCACGGTGGTTTGAAAGATGAAATAAACAAGGCATATAAAACAACTCGAAGGTATTCAGGAAAAAATGGACAGGCTGCATAACAACTCGTATCGCATTGGTCTCAACGTCAATGCGAGTAAAACAGATATTCTCTGCATCAGTTTATGTCCGGACCTAGACTATCCTCTGACGAGCGCGGGCAAGACATTGAGAGAGTTGACGGCTTCAGGTACTTGGGGATACACATCACGGGAAAATGCGGAAAGTCTGGGACTACCGGTTGTACTCGGTCAGAAACAAGTTCCACCTATTCAACGCGTCCATTTTAACGGTGCTGCTTTATGTTTGTTAATCATGGCACCTCACCAAATCATAGGGTAACCGTATACAGTGATTGGGAAACAAATGCTTGAGGCGAATATTAATGGTACGGTGGTTTGATTTTGTGAAAAACTCTTACTGTCGTAAGAGAGCGGACTGACCTGGGATTGAAATGTGCTGCGGATACCCCAAGCGAGCCTGAATCCTGCTTGTCTCTTCTACTAACCGGATGGATTCAATAGCCCTAGAAAGCCGCTGATAACCATTCAGAGGATGTATTCGGTGGAGCTACGGGGCGCTGGGATGACCTGGGAGGAAACAAAAAGATTGGCGGGAGACAGAGACGCTTGGAAGAACCGAGTGATGGCCATATGCTCCGAATAGATAACTGCTGTAACTGCCGTAATTCATTGTTTTCTTTAGTAAAGACAATGTTTATTGAGGTATTGTTAACTGAACGTGTTATGTGGGTTAATTTGACATTCAAAATTTACTATCAAATGCGTCATCACACGAAAATATCTCTACTACAGACTTTTCCGTTTCACCGGTGCCTAATGAATTCTAATTTTAGCCTTTCACAATTATGATAAAAAGGTCATCACGTACCTAGTAAGTAAACCTAAAGAGTTGACGTTCTACCAAACACACTGCCGGTTACTAAGACTGGAATGAATCTGTCAAAACTGAACGGGAATGGCAAATTTTGCTTTTAAAAAGGCATTACAATAAAATGTAATTGATTGTTATTTGTCGTTGACATTATTAAGGCATTATTATGATTTAATTTTCATCAACTTTTAAGCTTTTTGCGATCGAAATATTGATTTCAAGAAAAAAATTAATTTCTCTGAATCAACATTGAAGTTTCAACCTCAGGCATCCAATCACACGAATGAACTCGAATTGACAGGAATGCCTGAAAATGCCAAAAGGAGAAACCCGGGGTTTAGGGACGAAATACATAGACATGTACAAAATTTCAAAAATTCAAATTTGATATTGAAATTCCATCAAGCACCCTCATTCGATAACTGACTTAAGTAGAATTAGCCAAGATGCCACTGGGAAGATATTTAACAATGTTCAACGGTATTGCATCGGATGTTGACATATTCACATGGGCGTGAGTAAATATAGACAAGCGCTATTTTTTTATTTTCTGAAGTAGATTTTGTGTGAACTTACTATTCCTCGCCAATCACCAATGTTTATTATTTTTGTTTTTACCATGTCCGCTCCCAGCGTGGAGCATATTGACTACTAATGGAGGTATCTCAACACAAGTATTCTACAAGAACTGCTTTTTAGTCAGTTGCTCAACTTCACATTTTCGAAGAGAGTAGGGATAGAGGGACAAGGCTAAAACAAGACAAATGGTAAGCTAATCGCTCTCGCTCTGCCCCGTTTTTATTTGGATGGGTGGGAGGGAAATTTAGTTAAGAAAGAGATTTTTAAATGTAAACCTCATGAATTCGTGATTTATTACTTTTCGCATTTGAAATTTCTCATTCAAAATCTCATGTTAGTGTAAAACACAACAAAAAGTTTTACTCTTCCGTGTTAAGTAAGGTTAAAGTATTAGCATTGACAAGTGGGAGAGTTTATAATAAACGTTTTATGATATATATTTTTTTTTACTATGGCCACTCCCAACGAGTAGCATATAACTTCCTAACACAAACATTCATGCCTACGAACAGAAATCTATAAATCGATTGAAAAGTCAATTTATGAAACTATCCGTACAGGAATTTGAGTTCGAGACATCCGTAACTGTAGCCAATGACGTTAACCACTGCACCACGGGATGTGTAAATTTTTTTACATTGTAAAAGCCATAAACATATAATGTGAAATATAAAATATAAAATAAATAAATAATCACTCGCCCTCCTAGGACTGGATTTTAGTATGCGTGAAAGCAAGTCAAAAAAATCACAGACCTTTATATATGAAAGCCTCCGTAGGGAGATGAGTACCGGTTGCCATCGTAACCGAATACGATATATAAATTGATCATGAGTCATAAGTAAATATTGCTAGAAAACTCTGAATTGTGTTATTATTAAAAGTTATGAGCTTTTTTAGAATTACTGAAATAATATGATATGCCATTAATAAAGATTAATTCTAGAAAATGTGTAAAATCCAAGAATATTATCGAAACATATAAAAGAGTGAATACAATAGTTGCAATTCTTTCAATATAAATTGTCTGACTTTGCAAATGTTGATTGGGAAGCACCTAGTCAACAAAAACTAACTAACCCTTAAATGCATGAATACAGTAATATTTTTTCACTATGAAAATCTAATATTTTTAAGATTAAAAATGGATTTAAAAATTTACATAAATCAAGAATTACAGAAACTCCGGCTTGCTTTGTTTGATTGCAAATAAAAACCGACAACCGTGCGTAACGACGATGTTTGATGAAAAAAATGGAATATTGGTATGTGTATACTATTGGATTAGCTGTCATATCTCTGTTAGAATAATAATAATATGATGCTAAACAAGACGCTTTACTAATGATAATGTTATCAGTGACTCTGTTAACCGATTTATTACAGCTAACGTAAAAACTAAAATAACATTACTCTTGTTATCATTAGATATGTGTATACTTTTTGATATAAAAATAAATAGTATAATCTATTTCACTTTTGCAAAAAAAAAAATAAGCAAAAGTTTGTACTTTACAAAGAAAAGCATGCATTTAAGGGTTAAGTGATTTAGTTATATAAATATAACATATCAGAATCACAAAAAATAATAAATTATTTTTTATAAATATCTGCTATGAGTCACGTTTTTGTGTTTGTGCATGCTAACTCTGTGAAGAAATGTATTAATTTGTAAGAAAAATATTTGAATTACTTAACAGGAAATAGTAAGTGTTTTCCCATTTAGTGAAAATTTTTAATCGTTTACCGTCGTCTAGATTTGTGTTCTCCAACCACTGGTCTATGGCCCAGTGCCGGGCCGAAGAGACTTTCCGCCAGGCCGCGAACAGTATGCCAAATTTCAAGAAATTCACCATGCAAAAAATACTAAATCTGGTATTTTTTTCATCTGCACGTTTACTTGTATTTTTAGTTTTTGTTAAATAATAATAATTGGTAGGATGATGCGATACGATGGTCGCTGGTTTTCTCAGAATTGACAGTCATAAATCTTCTCAGCTACACTCAGGGAAAACGAGAATATTTGCTCTTGGATAGTGAACCAAGATGCAAAACCCTACCTAAATATATTTCCAAGAATTTCATAATTATATTTGTTAGTTATAGTTGTGTCCATCAAAAACAATTTTACATCAAAAACAATTTTTATTTCAGTATTAGTGGTCCGCGAATTTTTTTTCCATTTTTTACTGGTCCGCAGGTGTAAAAAGGTTGGGAAACACTAGCCTAGATCTCATGAACCGTCAATGTTTTGTATTAATTACATTTTCAGAGTACTTCTTCACACTGTCGCATTTTTTCCTTGGAAAAATTTAAGTTTTCAAGCTTTTCTATCAAAGAGTTGACACGATTTCTTGAGTTTATTGTAAGTCATCGAGATTTGATGTCGAAGAAAAAATTCGAGGAAAAGGTTTGATTTATATAGTGGCCACAATTATATTGCTAGTTGATATGTTTAATAGCTAAAGCAGCCATAAGCGAAACTAATCTACTCAAATAAAATATTGTGTTTCTTAGAATGGAGTTTTGGATCATATATCATAATCGGCATCTCCAGATACGTTAAATGAAATTCATGAAACAATTTATAATATTTATGAAAATAAATCACAATTCAGTTCAAAAACTGATTCCAAAATGTTATATAATACTTAGAAGCGATTTATAAATACATTTAATCAATTATTAAACCATATTTTTAATATTGTCACCGTACTGGCAGAAGTTGGTAACAGTTTTGAGTAAACAGAGCATGAAAATTTTAGCTCGTGAGATAAAGTCTTTAGCCTCAAATTACAGTATTTAACCCTTAAATGCATGATTTTCTACTTTAAAATAAAAAAATGTTTTAATATGCAATGGATAGGTGTGACTACAGAAAAAATTATGAAAAAATATTAAAAAGTTTTTTTGATATATTTTCAACCGAAACCACTTTGTACTTTATAAATGCCACCATGCATTAGCGACATAAAATATGATACTTACAAATTATTTTTATGAGATAACAATAATTATAATACTTTTATTACTTTTGTAATGGTGTTGCATTTGACATGAAATTTATTAATATTATAATTACCGTATCATAATATGAGTTATCATAAACCAAATCGATTAATTACTTAGTAAAGGATGTTGACTGTGTAACTACCGAAAAGCTATTTGCATTTGATGATAATTCGTTTCAGAATACATAATAAATTTTTTTTAATATATTTTTGATGGAAGGTTCAATTTTCGTTGTTTAAAAACGTTCACTAGGTAATTGGAACAGGTTCAAATCGAACTTTAAATATTTAGGAACTTAGTGACATCGATGGTGTTTTGGCTAATTGATGTGACCCTCAAAATTGAAATTGTTCAGGAGAGAGTAAAAACGGTTTTTATCGAAAACATTATATGTTGAGCTGCGTTATGAATCTTTAAAGTTCACTCCTGTAAATTCTCATGTTTGCAGATACGGGATTATACGTAGGGAGAATTGATATAATAGTGGCTTACATCAAGTGGATGGGTCAGAATTTTTAAACCTAAAATCAATGTAAAATGATGTTCTCTTTCCAAAACGTGGTCAACTTATTTTTTTAATTTACATCATTTTGCTGAGACCTGCTCTGTCGTCTTTAAAATGAAATCCAATTATTAACTGATTTTCGTATTATTTGTGGGTTACATCAATTGGCCAAAACATTGTCGATATGTATCAAAAATAGAATACTATTTTTAATTTATTAAAATAATTCAACTCATTATTATTTATTATCTGTATTTAGTATCCTTAAAATTACTCTTTCTATTGTCTGTAACCGGGTGGTAACGGTCTAGTACAGTGGTCGTCAACCAGAACCGTTCCGTCCACTAGTGTGCGGTTAACGTATTCATGGTGGGCGGTGGGTAATTTAGTTTTTTGCCGGTTTTCTTCGAAACCATCTTTTAAGCTGCTAAATTTACTCGAAGACAATCCGCTACGCTAACCCGAACGCCGAAGGTAATAGTGCATAGAGATGGAGTCTTGTTGTCCTTTTCTCTACCTTTATCGTTCATACTTTTTCGAATAAAACAAAATATTTGTCCTGTTCTGGTCTAATGGTTGACTTTCGACTAGCTTGTTTGTAAATACAGTACTTACATAGGTTTGTGAGAGGTTAATATTAGTATTATCAAGCGAAGAGATCGCTTAAACATCACCCAAAGAAGTGACCTTTTTACATTCCTAACGACAATTGAACCGGACATTAAATATTTAGTCTCACTGCATCAGTCTCAGGGCTCTCATTAATCATTGAATATGATTTTCAAAATGATAATGATAAATATCTTGTTTTCAATTCGCACTATTGCTTTAATATGTTTGTATACTCATTCTACAGCATAAATACAAAATTAAGTTTAAAAGGCTTTTTTTTAAATCCTTCATGTATTATAAATTATTGCATCCTTACACTGCATTGAATTATTGCGGTTTTGGTGGGCGGTAAGGAAATTTTATTATTAAGCATATGCAAAAATGAGCAGTAGGTATAAAAAGGTGAACGATCATTGGTCTAGCGCTTCCTTCCAACTCGGAAGAATCGTGGATATCTACAAATGGTAACTTTCATAAGTTGATTAGCTGTCATGTCTCTGTTAGAATGATGATAATATGATGCTAAACGAGACGCTTTACTAATGATAATGTTGTCAGTAACTCTGTTAACCGATTTATTACTGCTAACGTAAAAACTAAAATAACATTACTCTTGTTATCATTAGATTTAAGCGCTTTCAGGCCTTAGCCAACTGTTAAGTTTAAAGTTTATCTTAAGTAATTAAGCCAGCCTTGGGGGGTATTTAAGCCATTCTTAATGAATATGGAGATTTATTATCCAGCATTCAGAGAGAAGGGAGATGCAACGCGCTGTTAAATGTGTTATACCCTGGAGGTTAACTTTGTCCGAATAAAGTTATTCGAAATTGCAGGGGTAGAAGTTTATTCAATACACGTTCATGCCAAAAACTAAATAACATTTTGATTGTATTTGATTCAGATCATGATATATCTCAAAATTACAAACGATACGAAAAATACTTTTTTATTTCAAAAACAAAAATCGCAGTATCAAATTTTTACCCCAGGTCGTTAGTGACAAAATACATGGAAATTTACAAAGTATCAATAATTCAAATTTGATATCAAAATTCCATCAAGCACCCTCAGTCGATGTCTTAAATTATGTAAAACACAATTTGTTTGTACTACGTCCAAATGTTTATATTGATTAAAATCTCATTGTTTTTAAATGGAAAACTAATTTCTTTTTTAAATTTTGCCAATCTGCTATTTGCTTAATGAATATTGAAGCATTAGTAATGTCATTAAAAATTTTGCTCAGTTAATGCACTTTTAATGTAGCTTTATTTCTTATTTCAGATTAGTGTTTATTGATTTGTAAGAGGTCCTTAATATTTCAATTGTAGATTATTTTATTTGGTTTATGTGTAATTTGTTTGATGATCAGTAAATTCTTGTTTTAGTTCATGAACAGTTGTTATTTGTATACCGTTTAATTTTTAAAATTCAATTTTATATAAAAAGCTCTGTGATTTGTGTATGTTTACCACTTAATAATGCTCGTAGTCAGTGAAACCGGTTATGATCATTAAAACATGTGGAAGTAGTACAAACGAATTGTGATTAATTTTTTTAAAATATAGTTCCCTTTCATCAAGAATTGACAGATAACGCCTTGAAAAAGATATTTTTTTTGGTTCCATCGTTATTTTTTGAATTTAAAACCTAAACATATTTCTTCATATGCTAATAATCCTATGTCAAAAAACACCCAAAAATTTAGTTACAAATGTTATATTATTTGTAATTATAAGATCTGCAGATAAGTAAATAAAATTTTGGCGTATTCGTATGAAAAACCCTATCCAAAAGCAGTCCTGTGTCATACTGCATTTACGGGGTAAACAATCCTATGTCTACCGGCGCAGCGGGTGGGGGGGCGTCATTTTCGAAGATGAATAGAAAATTTCGACGGTAAAATTTTTTTTTTCTTTATTTACATAATCAATCAAGTTGTATTCCATTCATCATGTTTTCTTCCGTCTAATTTGTGACTCGCTGACAAAATACACTTTTCTAGTTTATGAAAATGAGTAAAAAATTATGTAGGTAATAAACAAATAAGAATTGTTATGCCTTGTTATTCGCTGACAAAATTTATTTCCTTTCTGAAAGATCTAAGAATAATCATAAAGCCTCAAGGTCTAATATATTGAAATGCTTTTAATTTATTTTGTCGCAATTGTGCTCCTAGCTGTGCAAGAAGTGTTTTGAAAACGAAATGTATAAAAAAAAACAATTTAATATCATCAGTGGGCAAGTTTCGATTAAAAACATACTTTCAATAGCATACCAACTCTCAGATAAAATAGATTTTGATAATGTTGCTGGTGATTTTGTTAAGAGCAAAGCGAGGAAAAATGAAGCTGTTTAGTGAAGTAATTTAGTAAAATCTACTGAATATCTTGTGCTAAATCAATTCACAATTTTTAATTCGTTTTTATGTAGAATATAAACGTATTAATGTATTGTACATAAATTAATTTATATTTCCATATTAATAATAAATATGAAATTTATTTAAATGGCTTATAGATGTTTTGACATATTTTTGTAAAACAAACCTGCCAGACTCTACAAATTAAATATTAAATGTAACATTTTTAAATGGCATAATTACAAAAACATGGTATATATTTTTCAAGAATTTTTTTTGGCTGCGGCACTATCTTTTGCGTCGTAGTTGACGTCTTTATGTAAGTAATTACATTGAATTTTGTTTCATTCATTCAAGTTTTTTTAATGTCTGATTAGTTCTGTCCACTCACTAAGCGTATGAACTATCAAATTCTTTTAAAACGATTATCTTATCAGGCATGAAGTTAAAAACAATACTGATTTAAATCGATTACTTTCAACTGTGTAAAATAAATAAATTATTTATATATTTCATGAATCAAATGTCGTCCTTTTTTATCTCTTGTGATAAAAAGTTATGTTACAACTGTACTCTTTTCTGTATAACCATATTGGTTATGTTAACCAAGTTAGTGCCAACATTATAAAGATACAAAGATAGAGAAAATATAAAAATCTTATTACTGCCCAAGGTATATTAATGTTCAGTCTCTAATAAATTTGAAAATGGGATTGCAAAATTTATAAATAGCGTGTTTTTTTATCATTTTATACATGAAACTTATTATGTCACAGCTAAATTAAAATGTTTTCTACGAGTATCGAATCCGTTCGATCGCCAAAATTATTAATGAAATTAATATTTTTTTTTTCCATGTGGAGCATATGGTCTCCTAATGGAGGTATCTTGAGAGAATTTTTTCTACGAGAACTGCTTGTCACTCAGTTGCTCAACCTCTCTTTTCTTTTTCGAAGAGAGTAGGGATAGAAGGATAGGGCTATGACAGGACTAGTGGTTAGCTAATCGCTCTCGTTACGCCCCGTGAGGATGGGATTGATGGGAGGGAGGACTCAGACTACGAACAGAAATCCATAAATCGATTGAAAGATCAATCTATGAAAACCGTCTGCACCGGGAATTGAACCCGAGACATCCGTAACCGTAGCCAGCGACGAAACCAACTGCGCCACGGACGCCGATAAAATTAATATATTATGACAAATTGAATTTATTAATTCAATTGAAGTGTCACTGTCAAACATAGTATATGAGGGGTTTTGGTGAACAAAAATAAATGAGAGCCAGTTGAAAATTTACTCACAGCACTTCGGACTTCTATGTCATGACTCATGACTTTGTATCGTATTAGCCTGCATGAACAATTCGTTTCCATAGTTTTCAGTACTGAACGTATATGGAAATTCAATATATATTATGATAAACTCTTTATGATTTAAAGCAGTACGACGGATCCGTTTGTATAATATTATGTTTATTAAATTAGTCAGTCTTTTAAAACGATTATTGTTTTTCGTTTCTGGCATACTTGTCAAAACCTTATCTGTATTTATTTCAATAATTCGTATGATTATTTGTGAATTCTATTATTTATTTATTTTTAAAAATTGTAAACAATAACATCATTGATAAAACGAAGAGTACGATGATTGCTTCGACTGTCGTATGTCTTGATGAGGGATCTTCATTAAATTATAGTTTTTTTTTATCAAATTTTTATGTTACACGAAAGCGATTTAGATACGTTTTGTATGTCCAATCTAAAATCTAAAAAGTTTTATCCCAAAAACTTTGACAAAGATTATTTAATATATTGACTGTGTTTTGGTCAATTTATGTAACCCTCAAAAAATACGAAAATCAGTTAATGGTTGGATCTCATTTTTAAGACGATAGAGCAGGTCTCAGCCAAATCATGAAAATTTGAAAAATAAATTGACCTCTTTTTGGAAGGGTAACATCATTTTACATTGGTTTTAAGTTTAAAAATTCTGATATTATGTCGACATTCCGTATCTGCAAACATAAGAATTTACAGGAGTGCATGTCAAAGTTCATAACGCAACTCACCGTATAATGTTTTCGATAAAAATAATTTTTACTCTCTTCCGAACAGTTTCAATTTTGAGGGTTACATCAATTGACCAAATTTTTTAATTCCATGTTCGCTCCCAATGTGGAGCATTTGGTCTCCTAATGAAGGTATCTTAACAGAACTTTTCTACGAGAACTGCTTGTTACTCAGTTGCTCAACCTCTCTTTTTTCGAAGAGAGTAGGGATGGAAGGATAGGGCTATGACAGGACTAGTGGTTAGCTAATCGCACTCGCTACGCCCCGTGAGGATGGGATGGGCGGGAGAGAGGACTCAGACTACGAACAGAAATCCATAAATCGATTACAAGATCAATCTATGAAAACCGTCCGCACCGGAAATCGTACCCGAGACATCCGTAACCGTAGTCAGCGACGCTACCAACTGCGTCGCGGACGCCGACGGAATTGACCAAAACACCGTCGATTATATTAAAATCATCTTAAAGCTCCATAATCACAACGGACGTTGCATTAAAAGTACTCAAGTTTCTTATTCAAAAGATTAATGTGTTGAATAAGATTTCTTTGAAAAAGTATTCAATTTCATGATTGAAGTAATGAAAATTATAAAATTATTCTAAATTAAACATTAAACAATAATTTTACCAGGAAAACAAAAAATAATTGTTCAAGAGAAAAAAAAATTGTGAGAAAATCTCAATTATTTTCAGGTGTTTTCAGTTTGAATGTATGCAAATTTAATCCGATGTAATCAGTCATGCCAACGTTACGCAAGTATTACCCGTCCAAGGATTTTAACCTGATTTATAAAAATGAACCTTCATTTTGTTTTTTTTTTTTTATAAAAATAATTTCAGATCAGTCAGTTACGTACGCTGAAAACGGGGATTTCATTTGAATAATAATTTTTCTTTTAAATGTTAATTGAAATTAGAATTTTAAATAATATTATGATAATCAATTTTCGTACTGTTTGCGGCTGTTGCTTGGATGAACAATATACTATTATTTTCCGTAATATATTTTTAAGAGTGATCGGATTTACATGCATTTTTAGGAATATGTTTCAAATTGTTAAATTCTTTTGACGATTATACAGTAGGTATGGAATGATGATCACGATGATGATTATCCAGTTCAACAAGTGACGACAGAATTCACGTTTGGAGTGTGATTACAGAATGAATGCGGTCCTTTCTTCTTTGTTCATATATACTGTCGTCGGCTGTCTGTGTTCTACTTCAATCATCATGCCTTGCCTTTTCAGAGCGTTCACCTTTACTGAATTGCTGCATTTTCTAGTGCATTAAGAAATAAAATATTATTTGCTAACATGAAAAACATAATGTTTCGTAAATCTGCAGCAACATGTATCACTACACTACACATTTATTCTTGAATTCTTAAAAAATAATTACCTGTGTTTTTAAAGAACTAAAATTAATAATTTTAAAATAAAAAATCTTTCTTAATAGAGTGACAAAATATTTTTAAAATTCAGTCATTTAAATTCATTTGATTCAAGGTTGAATATCCCTGACTATTCTCCTAATTGTTTATATTAAATAATTAGTATCACCTTGGTAGATATCACTTTAGTATTACACTGTTAGTGTAACTAACACATGACTTTGACATGTGTTTCGACTTTTTAAGAACCATCTTCAGACTAACTCTTTAGTGAAAAAATATTTAAAGCATATACATGGAATCTAATTCTTAACTTATAAATGACAAAAATGAAGTGTGGGATTTTTTCTACTAGACGTGGAAAGGGGGTTGGACACAAATAATTACTGACCAATTATAATAACACTACTAATTACAAAATTAATTATTTGTGTTTCGAAAGGAAAGTCCCATGAGAACCAAATTTAATTATGGCGAACCATGTTTAAAACGTTATTAACTAATAATTGATTTAATTTACGGCATTAATTAATTTTCAATAACTCTTTACCAGGGGTTCCCAAACTTTTGTGCTCCATTCCTCCATTCATTAATGTTCAGAATATAATTACCCCTCCAAGATAATCAAACTCTAACTCAAAAGATGGTTGGGAACCCTTACTCTTAACTGTTAATTTTCAATCTTTTCATATAAACTTAATGGAGTATTTCCAGATTTTAATTTTATTAAAAATGTGTCGATTAAATGATCGGTAAACTGTGAAACTTTTACAATTTAGGCATACTTATTGTTCTACATAAGAAGCTTGACAGTCTTCACAAGACAGTTGGTATTTACCACTTTGAGAGAATAATTTTACTTCATCTTCTTGATTCTTATAGAAGCATATTCTTCTTTGTCAATGAACAAATTTAGTTTGAAGTGCACTTGGACGTCAGCGCACTATCTTGCAAAGTGAATTTCCATTATGTGTCAATCGCATTACGTACGACTCGTACGAGTATACAAGGTATGATGAATGTAGGGCTTCCCGACTAAAACCAAAACCGGTTAACCGGTTTATCACTTGGTTTGAAAAAAACCGAAACCAGGTATATTTCACGGTTTATCAATGTAACTTTTAAAATTATTTTATTTATATTATTTTTAAAATTCAACGAGTTTTAGAAGTAAAAATTTACATACTGTTGAATAAGACACAAGGATTCTTACACATATGAATACAATATTATTTCAATTATTATTCATTCTATTTTGATTCAATATTTTCGTATACTTCATTTTATTTTCAACTAGCAAGTCCCCCGGCAGAAAAGAAAGAAAATGTTTTAATTCTGTTTGTTGAAACGCTTTTGGATACACAATGTTTCTTATTTTCCGTCTCGTTCGTACACGAATAAATCATAAAGTTTTCCGACGCGTGAGCAGGCCACATACAGCTTTCCATGTGAGAAACATGTATTTTCCAAATTTAGTTTACACACTTGTAATGATTGTCCCTATGCTTTTGTTGATGGTCATTGGAAATCCAAGTTTCACTGGAAACTGCAGACATTTGAATTCGACTGGTATTTTTTTTTTAAATCCTTTCCAGGTGTGCGCACAAAAACTCACCTAAGTTTAATAGCAATCGGATGAATTTTATAGGAACGCATACGGGACAAACAAACAAACATTCATTTTCATGTATATAGATTTATAATTTAAGACATCGACTGAGAGTTCTTGATGGAATTTCAATATCAAATTTGGATTATTGAGATTTTGTACACTTTCATGTATTTTCCATGTAAAAGTGTTTTACTTTTAAATAAAAATTTTATTGAAAATAATGAAAAGTCAAAAAAACACTGAAAACCGGTTAGTAATTATTTACGGTTAATTGGATGCCCTATTTGTATGTATGCCTAGGTGCTCTCAATAGTAACGCTAACACTTAATTCATTGTACTTCGACATGAGGGAGGTCTAAATGTTTAAGATGACGTAACTTACGTCATATAGAAGCTGTCGAAACATTCCTTAATATTGCCAATTAAGAAGATCATATGTTTTGGCGAACGATTTCGTACGCATGATGGAGTAAAAAATTTCTCTTCCATTTCTGTTTGCCAAATCTGTTTTCAATCGTGAATCAAACACGTTTTTCTTTGATACGTATACTGTAGTGTTTACTCAAACACAGGAACGATTTTATTTACACCACTATACTAAAATAGAAACGGTTAATCATACCTGTAGCATTGTAGATGGTCATGTGAAATTGAAGAATGCGGTGGTATTAAATATAAATATTGTAAATCACAACAGATTTAAGACAACTGTCTTATCACAGATAATAATAACATTTGCTTACTAAAAAAATATATATATTATATAATTTAAGACATCGACTGAGGGTGCTTGATGGAATTTCAATATCAAATTTGGATTATTGAGATTTTGTACACTTCCATGTATTTTGTCACTAACGACCCGGGTCCAAATTTTATATATATTATGTTTTATAAGGACAAATTTCTATATATCACTATATTAATACAAGTTTTTTTTTCCATGTCCGCTCCCAATGTGGAGCATATGGTCTCCTAATGGAGGTATCTTGACATAATTTTTTCCACGAGAACTGCTTGTCACTCAGTTGCTCAACCTCTCATTTCTTTTTTCGAAGACAGTAGGGATAGAAGGATGACAGGACTAGTGGTTAGCTAATCGCTCTCGTTACGCCCCGTGAGGATGGGGCTGGTGGGAGGGAGGACTCAGACTACGAACAGAAATCCATAAATCGGTTGAAAGATCAATCTATGAAAACCGTCCGCACCGGGAATTGAACCCGAGGCATCCGTAACCGTAGCCAGCGACGAAACCAACTGCGCCACGGACGCCGTGTTATATAAACAAATATATAATATTTCGATTTGTCACTGGGAACAGTAAATAGCGTTTTTTGTTTTGAATCGACGCTCATTTTAAAGTGATTAAAAATAATGTCGGCTCCGTAGTTACAGTTAAGGACGATTTTTCAATCGATTTATGGATTTCTGTTCGTAGGCATGAATGTTTTTGTTGTCCGATTCTAAAAACGCAGCATAGGGGAAATGAGTAGTTAACCACTAGTCATATCCCAGTCACATCCTTATATCTTTACTCTCTTCGACACAGAGATGTTGAGCAACTGAGTAACAAGTAGTTCTTGTAGAATAACTTATGTTAACATAATATCTATTTGGTGGGAGTACACATGCTCCACATTGTTAGCGGACACGATAAAATAAAATTTCCCAGTCTCTAATCATTTTTTTAATATTCCTGTTCGTAGGCATGAGTGTTTACGATGTCTAATATTCCCTCCCACCCATTCGATTCTAAAAACGGGGCATATCAAGAGCGATTAGTTAAGCACTAGTCCTGTCCGAGCCCTCTCTTTCCATTCATACTCTCTTAGAAGAAGAGAGGTTGAGCAATTGAGTAACAAGCAGTTCAAGTTGAAAACTTCTGTTCAGATACCTCCAATATTAGATCACACACTCCAAACCGGGAGCGGACTTGGTAAAAAAATCTTTTTTCATCGAAAAATCGATGTTAAAATTTTTTTTAAATAATTTCAGCATATAGACTTACAGTTAGAATATTCGATGTTTTTCTTAATTTATTTACATCTCAATAAACGACTATTCAATCATAACATATTTATTTTTCTCGTCAGCTAAATAATAAAAAAAATTTAATAATTCTGTCGTAAAAAAAGCATATCTTTTGGATAAATTGGGAGTAATATGGAAATGTTTTTTAAATTATGAAAGATAATGTAATAATCTTCCAAATTCTTAATTTCATAGAGAAAAAAATATACTTTTTTACCCCAGTTTGACTTATGATCAAAAACAAAAACTTAACAGAATTAAACGGAGCTTAACATTTTTCATCAATTCACATTGCCAGTTCGAGTTCACTAGTGTGCTAACTCGAACGCGTGAAGATGTCGAAAGACGAAAGACGAAACCCGAGTCAATACTGACAAAATGTATGAACATGTATAAAATCTCAACAATTCAAATTTGAATTTACATTGTGTAAAGTTGAATGAAATATTATTTTTACATTATCATAATCTTCAAGATATTTGGTTTCGTTTAAATCAACAGTAAAATGATTTTTTATATCTTCTTATGGTGTACCAATGTATCAATTAAAATATTTCAATAGAGGTGAACGTTTGAACGCTCTGACACCCGTTGAAATAAAGCCATCCACCCTATAATATCAGGTTCACGTGTTGACTGTGGTAGGGTGCGTCAGCACACAAAGCTTCCAATGGCAAATACAATCAATTAAGGTCCAATGGCGGCGAGTTTCTGGAGGCTGTGCTGGAGGTGTCAAAGGATTTTCACGGTGTCTTAACTCGAACATACGCGGTCAAATAATTGAGGGAAAATTAGGAGAATACCTATTGCGATTGTAAAAGAAAATTAAAAATTATTTGACTTTTAGACAAATGCGAACTTTAAACTGACTTACTAAGATACTTTTAGATTATGTATAGTAAAAAAATACATTTGAGTTTTTGGCATTTATCAGTATACAAGAATATTGCAAGACTTTTCCTTAAGTATTGTTTATTCACATTATTATAATTTTAAAACAGATAAATGATTACTTTTAAGGTGTTAACTGTCAATTCTTGGTGGAAAGACATTATATTTAAAAAAATAAAACACAATTCATTTGTACTACTTCCACATATTTATAATGATCAGGACCGGTTTCGCTCATTATAAATATGTGGAAGTAGTACAAATGAATTGTGTTTAATTAAAAAAAAAAAAAGATAAATGATTTTTATTTACAAACTAGTGAATACCCGGCATGCGTTGCAATGCCACTAACTCGTGCAGTCACATTTTGTAACCGTGTGGGTTTTGTCATACAAACGCATTTATAAAACGAAACGACAATTTTAAAAAGTGAAATATGGTTTTTTGTAGAATTAAGTAATTATTTGACTTCATGTTTTCTGTGTGAAACCTAAAATACATCAAACTATGCGAAATTATCGAAAGATGCAAGAATTGAACAAACTCTAGACAATTTTTGGTGACGTTTTAAACAAAACGGTTGCATACGGCACGGTCATGGATCTCGGATTGTTACTATACTATAATTTTGTATTGTTTGATGCTAAAATTGACGAGGTTTTTAAATTATGATTAAATATACAATGAATACGTAAACTGTAATGTATTTTTAATTTGTTATAGTATGTAGAACTATTTTATTTAGAAATTGCAAAATTTTCAATTTTTTGGATCAAGGTTTAAAGGCTGAAGTAACTCATTGTTACACTATGGATACGGAAAGGTTAAGGGGCTTAGAGAGTTTCGTTTATAGGGGAAATCATGACTTTTTTTAGGATTTAATATACATAAGATTGCTTACCGCGTAAATGCATTGTGACATAGGACTGATTTTGGACAGGGTTTTTCGGTAACCAGCTCACATAAGCCAAAGTTTTATTTACCCATCTATAGATCTTAAAATTCCAAATAATGTGATATTTATAACTCAATTTCGCTATTTTTGGATATAGAACTATTAGCCTCTAAGGTACAGAACTGAAAAGCTTCTTCGGTTATTCAATTATTTGCCATCAATTCGTATACATATCCGATGCAATCGATTTGTGTAAAGCCCCATATAAAGCACAGGATGAATTTTGAGCGAGTGATCTACGCCGCGGTTCTGTTGACGACATTTGCATCTACGCAAGAGTGTGTTTTACCTAGGGCTTCCAATCCCAGGATCCCGGTCAATTATTCAATCCCGTAATCCCGTATTGTATTGATATTTAGACAATCCCGGAATTTCCGGATTCACTATGAATGCCAAAAAATAATTTATGTATCAAATTAAAACTTCCTTATTGAATTCATCGTGTACTGTGATTTGTTGATGTAAGTATTTTTTAAAAATACTTATATAATTAATATAAATTTATTGTGGTCTCATTTCTTCATATTTAATATATAATAGCCGATTTTAATCAATTTTGAATGGAGGACAAATTAGGATCACTTTTTAAATGGATACATGACAATATTTTAAAGTCGTATTGAAGGACGTTTCCTTTTTTGTATACAATTTGGCAAAATCTTCTTCAAAAATGCAGTAAATATAATATAAAACAACTGTTCTGGGCATTTCGTATTTTTTTTCTTTTTTTTTGTAAATGATTCATTTCAAAATTAATGAAAAAAATAATTAAAAGCCCAAAAAATATATTGAATCATATATATTATACATTTCAATCGAAAAGACAATAGAAACAAATTCAATTTTTAGGTTACAATTCGGTACATGAAATTTTACTTAACGACCAATATCGGTATTAAGAAGTTCTGAATCCCGATTTTAGGATTGGATGCCCTAGTTTTTCCACACCACTACAAGAACAAAACACATTTACAGATAATGGATGTACATATACAAGTGATTAAGATTAACGCTACACATCTGGTTCACTTATTTAAATTGGCAATATTTGTACAACTATAAATAAAATTTATTATCACATACGTTCTTCTACGATTTAATTGTTTATACTGGTGAGACATTCAGTATTTTTGTAATTTTGAGCTGATAGCCAGCATCTGAAATGATAGAAAGCGGTGCCTTTAATTAACTAAATAACATGGGAAATGAAAAACTATCATTAAATGATCAGTAGTGGTACGCGAATATACAAAAAAAGTGTGTGAAAAAGGTTTAAAGCATTTTGTTTTGTTGAAAAACCTGATGCCACTGGGTTTATTAAAAAATGTTATGTCTCAAACACTTTCATTTAATGGTATTTAATCAGTGTTGGCTTAACTTTTTTACCTCGTGGTAAACTGAGGAAGAGGGACTTGAGATAGTTCGCGAGATGATTTTCCTGTCACCTGTAATTTTAATTATAAATGTGTTTCAGATTTTTTTGATAAATATAAAACAGATAAATAAAAAGCGCCAAGTAAATATGAGCATAGTTTTTCACGGTAAAGTAAAACTACGAATCTCTTTCTCAACATTCCATTTTAAGTCAGCAAGATTTGTATCTTTTTGACTGTTACGCTTCCTAGTTGAAAATAAAAAGTGAAAGTTAGTTTGCTTTGAAAATAGTACAAAAACTCATCCCGAAATAGTGTGACGCAGTGAAGAAACAAAATGGTTTTAAGATCCTTTAATCTGTTTTCAATGGTTTGCTCGATTTATTTATGTATAGTATATTATCTAGAGATAATGTTATGTACATAATTGCCGGTGCTTTGGTCAATTGATGTAACCCTAAAAATTGAAATTGTTAGGAGAGAGCAAAAACTCTTTTTATGGAAAAAATTATATAGAATATTTGAAATGGACTCCTATAAATTCCCATGTTTGCAGATATGGAATTATACGTAAGGAGCGTCGATATAATAATGACTTACATCAAGTGGCCAGGTCAGATTTTTTAAATCTAAAACCAATGTAAAGTGGTCAGTTTATTTTTTTAATTTACATCATTTGGCCGAGACCTGCTCTATCTTCTTTAATATTACATCCAATTATTAACTCATTTTCGTATTTTTTGAAGGTTATTTGGTTAATTATCATTTGGCCAAAAAACCGTCGATATATACCATACAATTAGAATTGCTCACAATGATTTTCCAGAAAGAAACTCCAGCATATATGACATTTACCCTGATATTTAATATAAGGCATTAATATTACGTTATCAACAAAACGATCATCATATTTAGATACCTAGTAAAATCAAGTATGATTTAACAATTGAAGAAAAGCATTTGTCGAAGCAAACTTTTCAAATAATAATATATCGATGCCTCAGTTTCAAAGTGTAACAAATCAAAATGTTTTGAGTTGAGTATGAGAAAATGCTTAGAATATCAATAACTATCAGTTCAATAATGTAACAATTGGGAATCTGTGGTTATTTTAGAATTCCATTAGTTATTATTACTTTACATCCAAACTGTGGCAACTGCAAAAATCTTCTGTAAACCTCTGAAAACTCGTACTATTAATATTAGAAAAAGTATAATTATGTTCATAATACTATAAACATAAGTGTATTTTTTAGGATTACAAAACATAGACGTACCGTATAATTTAAGAAAATTTAAGACACCGACTTTTTTGTTTTAATTACCTTAGAACTATGCTTTTTGAGTTGTTATACTTTGGAGCTGAGGTATCGATACACTGTACTGAAAAAATTTGCGATCGATGTTAAGTTTGATGAAAATGCAAAAGTTTTTATAAATTCCGATAAGCGAAATTATGTAATTTTTTGATTTACTGGGTTGACAGGTTATTAAGCAGTAATCATATCTCAACTGAATGCTTGTCATTGTTAATTGTTATGGAAATAAGCACTTAAAAAAATTTCAAACCTATATTAACACTACTCTAAACACAATTTAATTCAGTTTCAAAATATGGAGATGGATAAAAAGTTTTTTTGTTAAACTTTGGATTCAAAATTGAAACACGCACGTGTCATGTGCTACAGAATAACAAGAAACAATTCTGTAAAAAAGAATTTATACGTATTACATTTTATTACTTTGTTGATAGCATTTTTATCATAAATACAGTTGTATACCACCAACTACGATACAAATGCAAAGAATTTTGGATCTGAAGTATCACAAGAAACTATAAATGAGTTTTTTTTTAAATACACGTTCAACCCATATATATATGCGCCAATTTCTTAGAATCCTATTTTTTAAGTTGAGCATTTTATTGGGAAGTTTGCATGTTGGTTTATCTATGAAAAAAAAATCGTATGAACAAATTTCACTGCTAATATTATATTAAACATATCCTTTCCAGATAAAAACATTATTTTTGATATGGATCGGTTGTAAATTTAGCTTGCGTACGTAAGGTTCTATTGTTGTTTGAATTCAGTCAGTAGGCATAGAAAGTAACTAGGTGTATCTACCTATGTACATCAGTAAATTTTCGTTGCTTAAACTAACCTATGAGGTATCAGGTAGATATACTAAATAGAATATAATATATGTAATGTTATCTTTTGACTGCATACACTACAACAGGGGTAGGTCATCTTATTGCTACGAAACGTTAATTAAAATTTAAGACATCTTCATAACGTTTAATATATTGAAATATTTAAGATACTATAATTATTTTTTTAATTATATCCACTCTCTACTGAGAACTTATGGCCATCACATGGTTCCTCCAAGATTCTTTGTCTCCCGCCAGTCTTATTGCTTCCTCCAAGATCATCTAAGCATCGCGTTGCTTTACTAAATACATCCTATGCAGCAGTCTTCCAGAACGATGGAATCCATCTTGTTGGTAGAAAAGACAGGCAGAATTCAGGTTCCTCTGGAGCATCCACAACATGTGCTTAAGCCAGGTTGAACGTCGCTTTTTGTTAAGTAATAACTGGCTGGTCCGTCCGCTCTCTTATCTTTGAGTTCCTGACAAAATCAAACCACCGTTCCCCTAGTTTTTGCTGCAAGCATCCGTTTTCAAAAAGCACAGTATATAGTTACTCTGTGATTTTGTGAGGTGCGAACAGAAAGCAGTACCTTCAAAATGCATGCGTTGAATAGGTGACACTTGGTTCTGACACAACCATGAGTCCCAGATTTTCCGCATTGACTTGAAGGTTGCTGTAGCTATCCCTAATCGGATTGTGAGCTCTTTGCGCGAATTGCCATCTCCCGTGATGTGTACGCTCAAGTACCTGAAGCCGTTAACTCTCTTGATGGCTTGCCCTACGCTCGTCGGAGGGTATTATGGGTCAGGAAAGAAACTGTTGTAGAAAATTGATATCTATTTAATTTAACTGGTTGTGTTTTTATAGGTATTGTGACACAATAAGTGGAATACTATAGAAACTAATTTTAATTGTTAACTATATTTTAGTCATTGTTATTTACTCACCACCAATCTATATGAATCGTCAATGTGGCTCATATTATCAGTATGGAAAATTGTGTGGAGATACTGGAGATCGAAGATTATTTTTTTCATTAAAATATATCCAATCAACAAAAAATTCTATACCAACCAGTCAGGTAACCATAATGATGATGATGATGACGACAACGCAGTTCGGGAGAGATGCGTCCAGTTCAATGAGCCACGATAGAATTCACGTTCGGCGGATGATTACAGAATTAATCCGGTCCTTCCTTCTTTGTCAATATATACTATATACTGTCGTTGAATGTCTGTGTCTTAATTCAGTCATGATGACTTGTCTTTTCAGAGCGTTCGTTTTTATCGCAATGTATGCAGAATCCGTGTAGTATGTTGGTTGCCGCTTGACTTCGCTGACTGCATTTTTAAGTGCGGTAAGAAATAAAATATTACTATCAATTAGGCTTGTTTGTATTGCTGACTAGCATAATGTTTCGTAAATCTACAGCGTCATGTATCACTACATAATGAACCTTATTAAAACATGAAACAACAAATCGTTACCTTACTTTGAAAAGGTTCTATCTGACATTTTGGATTTTAATGACCTTTTTATTGAAAAATGTTGTATTAGCCAAATTCTACCATAGACGTTGATTTCAAGGTCATATATTGTTCAATGAGGGAGTTAGCAGTATTCCGTAGTTCTATCCACACACTTTTTTTCATAAATTTGTTTTATACGGTTATATGTATCGATCAAAAAAACATACACAACACAGTTTTTTTGAGAAGGTTTTAACGTCATGTCAAACGTCATGTGGTTGGTGTGTTTTTTTACGCTTTACTTATATTGTTCTATCGATGTGGTCATTGACAAAAACAAGCTGAGTTCGCTCAAACATTCAAAGTATATATTGACACCACCCCGAACTTACGGAGTGGACGGGAGTCGTCATGACATTCAATATGTCGTCTACAGACTCTTTCTATTAATGAAAATATTATAATATGTGATGGTTTAATGGCACTGAAAAAATTAATGTTGTAAAATCGCAGCAATTATTAAAAGCTTCAAATTCATCTTTATCGTTAATTTAAGTAATTATTTAAAGTTTCAATTCCATCATCATCTGCAATGAATTTAAATTTGCGGCGCTTTCTGTTGTGTGCAATAGTAATTTGAGTGAAGCTAGTAATGGGTGAGCGGATTCCCGGAAATCAACTAAAAGACGGTTACTAGCTAAATTACAAGTTACTGATTCTCGGAAAAATGTACTAGTGACGGCCAATTGAAAGATTTTGTACAAGAAATGATGGCAAACCTTTTTTGTGTGTGCCGCATGCAGAATATCCTAGTTAATAATTAATAAAAATCCATGGCAGTTATTATCAATTAGGGTTCGGCTTTTGTTAGTTACAACGCCCAATTTATATCTGATTTATATTTCTTCATTTTTGTTGTCCACAAGCCGAAGTCAATAAGTCAGTTAGCCTAAATCTTAGATCACATTGCAAAAACGAATTCATTTATATAAAAATTGCTTACAGTTTTATCGATGCCTCAGTTCTCAGATGGGACAATATATATAATGAAAAAAAAACAAGTCTTAGAAAATGAATTATTTAGAAGCAATGTGGAAGTGCAACTTGCGCACTCGGGGAAAAATTCGGAATCTGTGATATAGACCTTGGGACGCCAAAAACGAAAGATACAAGTCAGTGAGTTGTAGGTTCGTTATTGAGGCAAAACGTCGCTGGGTGCAACGCCAGTTGTAGGTTCGTCGGGTGCGGACAAAAGACGGGGAAAGAATCGTCCTTTTGGAGAGTAACTCCTGTCGATGGTTTTGACAAGAAGGCCAAGGACCAAGTGAAGTTTTTCTTGTCTGCCGAAACTCCCTGGGTCTATTGTTCGTCTTCGTATTAAGGGAGAAATCGTCGTAAAGATGTCAACTGCTTGGAGTAAAATTTTGTAATTGTGAACGTCTGTAAACTTTGGCTGTTGAACGTGTAAAGTAAGAACTGTTTGAGAGTAACTGAACTTATAATTGATGAAAACGAGTATAAAACTGTGGAGTTTTCTAAGCCTTAGCTGTAACAATAAAACAAATGCGAGTGAACGAGAGTGAATTTCATTGAAGTGTCTTTGTCTCTAAAACCTGTGTCTTTCATCCACCTAGTATTAAGTGGCACAGCAATGTGGGGCATTGAAGTGTGATTTCCCATCGAAAGAACCTCTGTTTCTCGTCCGCGCCTATATGTATTATAATATTACTGTTATCCTATATAGTTTAGCAAGTCAAGATAATATATATTATTAATAACTATCTCAAAATTAGAACAAAATTTGATAAAATTGAAATATCCGATAAAACCTTTTCAAACAAACAGTTGTTGTCAGTTCTAACTAAAGCTTTACTTACTCATTATTTTCTAATATAAAAGCTTAAGTTAAAATTAATTATATAAAAAACAAGTACAATATTTATATATATAAATATATGCGAACTAAATAATCAAAAACACATTTTTTAGTTAAAAATACAAAATAAAATCAGTCAAAACTTTAAACGTTCGTATCTCAAAAATTGGTCAAGTACAATTAGAACCTTTTCAAAGTAAGGTAACGAAATGTTTTTATTGTTCCACACTGCTAACATTTCTTTTGTATCGATTTCAGTCTCAATATCTTAGGGCACCAGTTTATGATCCCTGAACTATACAATACAGGGTAGTATATTCAGTTTACTGAGATAGTATAATATATTTCCTGCGTTGTCAAGAAGTCATAGATATGTTTCAAGGTAACTTATAATGTTAATTTACTTTGCTTAGCTTGAAGTGGTTATTATCTGGGACGTTGTAGACTCAATTCAGTGAATTGTTTAATAGGAGAAAATACATAATAATTTATATTATATACATAAAATATGAATATATTTTAAATGAACATTTCATTGATACTGACAGCTAAAAATAGGAAATAATTGCACTAGAATTGAAACGGTGGACAAAAATGTCATAACTTATACATATGTGATAGCCCAGACCGGTCTGTAGGCGTTTTATTATTATCATATATCACATGCAAGTATGACACTTTCTCATAACCCAAGCGTTCATGGTGTACATAAAATAAAATGTTGCCATGCACACACACACATCCAACAATACACACAGTTCTGACGTGACGCGAATTCCGAGGCAAGCAAACATACATAACAATACCAATCAGTCCGTCAGTATAGAAACTAAAAAACAGCGGTGCTTCCGATTACGTTGTGAGTGACAGCAGAGATGGAGAGCAAGACAAATTCCGGAAGCTGCAAAATCCCGGCTTGATGCTGATGCCGAGGGACACTCAAGGATCACAAAGAATTTCAGAAGCTGCAGAATCCCGATGTGCCACTAACGTCATCGAAAACCTGAAGAAGCTCGAACATTTAGTATTTCAATTTCATTACTGCTATCTATGACGGGCGTCCCATTAGTTTGTAATAATGCAAGGATTAATTCTGTGCTAGAAAGAAAAATGGAGTTAAGTCTTAAAAATTGAATGGAATATGCCAAAAAAACTAAAATGCATATAAGAAAAAAAAGGACACTTAGAATCAATGAGGTTGATTTAGTAAAATTCACATTTAAACATAACATTTTCATCAAATTTCATACAGAGGCAAATCTTGTTTTGGCTTTCCTGAAAAGCACCAATATTCGAATTAAAGCTCTTTTCCTTACGTACACAGAATTGTTGGTTTACTTTCAAAAGATTCGTGGATGATGAAAGAAAATATTTACGAAATACAGCTATGTGAACAAATAATAATATTATTATATATTCAGGCGATAGATAACTTTCATCAATAATAAAATTTGCTCATTTATTAATGCTCGTTATGAGCAAAACCGGTCCTGATCATTATGATACAAAATGTGTAGTTAGTAGAAAAATTATGTTTTATTTTTAAACACATAATGTCTATCCACCAAGAATTGTCAGTCAACACGTAAAGAGTGAGAAATTTACAGATTGTTAGAAGCTAACTCTTAATAAATAATATTATTTATGAAATAAAATATATGTTTAATTGATAGTAATATTTATTTATTTACCAAATTTAGATATAAAATTAATTCATAACAATTTCATTCTAAGAGTAATCAAAAAAAATCGTCAGGACAATCTGTTTTTTTGTACATCTATAAAATTTGGAAAATATTACTTGCGATGACCGCTGAACTATTTTTTTCTGAATTGCTAACCTAAGATCTATTGCAGGTATTGCCAACCTTTTCGTACCCTGGAGTACATTTTAGAATAAACATAAGTCCACGATCACCACCTATTTTTTCAAAGCAAATAATTTATGGTATAAATTATGCACAAAAAAAATATTTTAGAATATAAAAATTTTTATTCATATTTTATAAAACATAGGCTTACAATTAAATGCACTCTTGTTTACATCATATTCACTTTCATAAAAATCGTTTTCACTTATAACGAATACATTCTACAAAAAACAAATTCTTTCACTAAAAATAAAGTGATCCCACATAATAAAATGTATTTTAATATTACTAAATATACTAAACTTACGAAAAAATATTTTCACACAGATAAAATAGTTTTCACTCAATATAAATACTCACACTTTGAAATCGATAGTTGCACGAAGCTATGATTAAATAGAAATACGTATAATCTACTTTATATTAGGCCGCCTACATTATCTTTGCTACACGCATTAGAATACATTGCACAAACCAAACCAAACTAACCCTAACATACTACAACTTAACTCACTGTGCTAAAAGAATCCGTGACTAAATGGAAACTATTAAAATCAAAGTTTGAGCGTACTCACTTCATACTATGTAATTCAAAGTGCAAACTATCGAAATAAAAGTTCAAGTGTACCAAGTGAATACTATCTGACATAAAGTGCAATTGTTTAATCCTAAAATAAAAAAAATCTCATGGTTGTCTCATACATACAAAGTGAACGTTGCATAATAATTATAATGCCAATCTCATGTGCTGTCAGTGAATATCAGTGCTTTATAATAGTTGTGTAACTTTAACTAACACTAAAAATAACATCATACTCTCTGAGAAGATCTCGGATCGAAGAGAGGCGAGCGGCTGGTTATCCGGAGTCCTGGAAGGGTTGATCTCAGACAAACACCATTTCAGATCCGGTTCAAAACTTATTTATTTTCCATTCAAGATGCAGTGGTTTAACATTACACAAATGTATAAATCTTAACACATAAAATTGATTCTACATTTACATTTACTTAGCAACTGAATTTACTTTAAGTTATAATACAAATGACACAACGAATTTAAATAAAGTCCAATGCAAATAATAAAAAAAAAACAAACAGTTCACATCGTCACGTCACCTTCGTCGCGACGAAACCTCGCTCGTCCGACTTGGCAGCTCATAATCGACTGTCTACAAAAAAAACAAAAATTCCCTGCACCGTCGGAGCTACCTTTTTTTTCCGCAAAAATGGACTCGTCCAGCGGCAGAAGCCGGGGGCTATTTTAACGCCTGGCAACAAGAAAAAGCCTATACTGCGAAATATTGCTGTTTGCCGCAGGCCGATTTCAGTTCAGGACACTAATGACACTTATACTTAAGAAAAACCAGGGTGTGTCATCTCGTAATTATTATGATTTATACTGTTAGTTAAAAATCATAAAAATCCTCACTAGGTGAGTCAACCTATTTATATTTTGATTGTATTGCTGCTTTTTTAACCGTCCCGTTTTCATTCTAAAAAAATCCCTTCGGATCTCATGCAGTCACATGTCGTTATCATCTGTGTTTTGCAATATAAACGCATTTATAAATCGAAATTACAATTTTAAAAAGTGAAATATGGTTTCATGTAGTATCAAGCAATTATTTTACATCATATTTTGTGAAATACGTATCAAACTATCTGAAATTATTGTATGACGCAAGAATCGAATTTTTTTCATATCAGTATAAGCTCGTACAGTTTGAAAAAAAACGTCATGCATCTTGGACTGTTACTATATTATACTAATTGTAACTATAATTTTGTATTTTTCGATGGTAAAATTGAAGAGGTTTTCAAATTATGATTAATTATCCATAAAAGACGTATACTATAATGCATTTTTAATGACCGATTTTATAGATAATTTAAAGGTATAAAGGCAGACGTAACGCATTGTTACACCATGAGTACGGAAGTGTTAAGAATGAAAACTTTTTCTTTCCAGTATATTCCAGGAGACCATTTGATATTAACGATTTAAGCATTACATTTATCATTCTTCAGGTCCAAAATTTCTAGTTCAGATTGTTCTCCCACCCATCCAGTGCTATATTTAGTAGAGTAGCTAAATATCACAAACATATCAAAGTATGAGGACAAATAACTTCAATTATATATACATTAAATAATTTTATAAACTAGTTAAAATAAAATTGAAATAAAACAACTGTCACTGTTGAATAGTGGCCCGCAGGTATAGGGTTGGGAATCCCTGCTTTATTGTAAATAATAATCATCTTTATATTTAAATAAATATAAATATCTAAAAACAATACAGTCTTTTAAACTATGTTTTATATTTATGTTGTAAGAAATAATAAAACAAGAAATATGACAATACCTTAGATACAAAAGCCGTTGGATAAGGGAAGGGACCTGTCAAATATGATTGTTATTTCATTCTTTGTTTGACTACCTGATTGTTATCACAACAAACACAATCATAACACAAATCGACCGAATCAATAGTATGTTTGACAGTTAGAATTTATCAAAAAGAAAATAGAACGACCAAATTCTGTCACTTTAAAATATTTTTTGAAAAAAGTCGTATTATTGTTATTGTAATATTTTTATTCTGAAACGCCTGCTATCAAAACAGGGTATCTTTTTAGGGCCGGAATTCTCAAGAAATTACTAATAAATTTAGTTGCCATTGCTTAAAAATATATTATTATTTTATTTGACACACTTTTCAATTAATAACATAATGAAATACTAATGATAGTTACTTTAACGGCAAAGATTTTGATTTTTGTTTAATTATGTCAGGTAAACTAAGCCAGCTGTAAACTCTATGCCCAAGGTGAACAATCACTTAATTCAAAACACCAGAGTGCTTTTTGTGAATACATTTTTGTTCTGAAGAAAGCTTTGCTTTTTAATTCAATTCGTTAATGAGAATATAATCAATCCAGTGTTTTGAATGTGATTTTTTTAACCATGTTCGCTTCAAACGTGGAGTATATGGCCTCCTAATGAAAATATCACAGCACAAGTTTTCTATGAGAACTACTAGTTAATCAGTTGCTCAACCTCTCTTTTTTGAACCCCGGACTGTAGCCCTAGATAAAGAGAAGATGTTATTTTGTGTCTGTGACTCATTAAAGTATACTGACTCATTGTTTTTTTACCATTTTACCTTCTAATGAAGAAACTTCAACAGAAGTTTAATATGAGAACTGCTTGTTACTCCACTGCTAAACCTCTCTTTTTTCTAAGAGAGTAGGGATAGAAGGATGGCTAGGACAGGACTAGAAGTTAGCTAATCGCCCTCGCTATGTCTCGTTTTTGAGGATCGGATGGGTAGGAGTTTAAGACATCACAAACATTCATGACTACAAATATAAATTCATAAATCGATGGAAAGATCCATTTATTAAGCTGTCCGCATGGAGAATTGAACCCGAGACACCCGTAACCGTAGCCAACGACTTTACAAACTGCGTCACGATTACGTCATTCTGAAATGAGTATGTAAGTCAGACATGTGTTTTTTCACCTCGTTTTTAATAGATAAATAATTTATGTAATCTTTCAAATTTAAAAAAGAATGATTTCTAGACAGCATTTAACCCAAGTGACTACGTAGAAATGTGTAGAATCAAGCCGACTTATATAATCAGTAGTAAAACGCAAAACTTAATTTATTGACTTATTTTACACTGGTCGTAGAATTGTTAAAATATGATAAAAAACTATGAAACGAAGACACGAGATCTAAGAGAAAATTTAAATCAAAATTAGACCGACGTATTGAAATAATATTCCACGGTGTTTTGGCCAATTGAAGTAACCCTCAAATTGAAATTGTTCAGGAGAGAGTAAAAAGTGTTTTTATCGAAAACATTATATGGTGAGTTGCGTTATGAATCTTTGAAATACACTCCTGTAAATTATCATATTCGCAGATACGGAATTGTTTTTAAGGAGTGTCGATATAAAACTGGCTTACATAGAGTAGATGGTTCAAAATTTTAAAATCAAAAACCAATGTGAAATTATGCTTCACTTGCAAAAAGTAGCTTTTTTTAAAACACATATTTTAAAAAAACTACAATTATTCAAGAAATTGATAGAAAAATTAAAAAAAAAAAAAAAAGAAATAAAATATATTTGCGTCTATTCCACCAGTAAATTTTTATATTTGAAAAAATATAAAGTTGCTCTTACACGTATATAATGCGTTGCGTTGTTTTAATGAAGCTTTATTCCTGCTTTCGAAGCTCTGATTGTAATATGCTGCAAAATGCAACCTGCATGGAGCTCCAAACACAAACTATATAGACCAACTATGTGATGTGGCTGCATTATTAACTAGTGCTGTAGTTGGGAAACAGGTACTTCAACGGGATAATATTTAGTGGCAAAATCGAAATCGAGAGAATGCTTCTGCTAAACATTCGTAGTTACAGCGATTCAATGATAGATTTTGTCTGAAACTCATGTTAAAGTCAATATTTGTAACTTTGAACCAGCTATGAGGGTTTTTGTATTTTTATGGTTCTCCATTCTATTTTTGTGTGGTATTTTTCTACTTGAAATTAGATCAAATTTAACAGATTTATTGTTATATATAAATAGATAAAACAAGGTGGGTAAAATTTTCATCCAATTCGGGTAACTTTGGCCCACGATAAAAATAATTACTGTAACTACTATAAATTCAGTGATTTTAAAGTCTTGACCACTTTTCTTTATGCTTTCATATGTTTTGTACATAACTGAAATGTGAAAAAATGTACACACTTTGGTTTACAGATTATTAATACAAATTAAAAATATGGATAATCCAATTTATTTCAAGAAAAGTTTTCAATTGTGTTCTATCATTCCAAGCTGATATCTTAGAAATTCAACAATAAAAAAAAATATGTTGAACATTTTTATATAGCAATAGTATTATCATAATATTAACAGCAACTTTACAACAGATGTATGAACATTTAAATGGATTGTTTTTGATTATTTTAGTTAAGCTATCGACTAAAGTTGCTTGATGGAATTTCAATATCAAATTTTAATTGTTGAAAGTTTGTACATTACCATATATTTTGTCACTAACGACCCGAGTTTTGCCTTTCAGCATATCAGGCATTTGAGTACAGATATAAGAGTATCGGTAAATTTATCTGCTTTTAGATTAAAAAAGATACTTCGACATTTGCCAACCATTTGCTTTCAGAGAACCACTCGTTTAATGCTAATGAAGAGCATGTTGGAAGTATAGGTAAGCTGTACAAAAAATGACAGTCACCATTTATGCATTTGTTGACGTCATTGTTTACTTATTGAATTAAAATCTACTATGTTTAAAAAGTGTTTTGGTGAAGCTAGAAATTCGAGTCGTCAAAGTGGCGTCACATATTTTACAAAAAAACGATCCAGCTTACTTGTACTTCTTACACCATGGATGAAGGAGTTTAAATGTTGCATCTAAACATGGGGAATCATACATTGTTTTCTCAGGAGTTTAATAAATATAGCACAGTTAAATAGGTTACCAATTTTGAACGAAAAACTTAATCTCCCTAACTCCCCTTTATTGAATCCTTCACGTTTTATGTGATACGGGTTCGTGAAAAAATCACGAATTGACCTAGCAATCAAAATAATGAAATTCTCATAATATTAAGTCATCTTATATTCTCCCTAAAAAACCTACAAATTTAAAATCAGTAGATATCTAGTAGCTATGCCATATTTTTTCAAACTGATTTTTAATGATAATTGGTTCTTGGACGTCTAAAGTTGCTAAGTCCTATGAGTTTGTAATTGTTTATGCAGCTATTTTACCAATTAAGGTTAAAAGTCAGTATTAAAATAAGTTCAAATATCAATGTAGTTCTTTAACTTAGTGATAATATTTTTTCTTAAATTATCTTACATATAAACTATTTATATCAGTTTGTAGTTCATTCCTGTACTCGAATGACTCAAGATGTCGATAGGTGAAACCCAGGTCGTAAGTGACAAAATACTTGGAAGTGTACAAAATTTTAACAATTAATTATTTTTTAAAATTATATAGTGAATGCATTTCAACGTGATTATGAGAAAGGAACAAAAAATGACCTTTTCAAGTATATTAAGCACAACATGTTTGTTTTCATATATTATGAAAATTAAACGAATAATCATACTTATCACTTTTAATGTGTTAACTGTCAATAATTCTTGGTGAAAAGGCATTATATTTTAAAAAATAAAACACAATTTGTTTATAATGATCAGTACCGGTTTCACTCATCGCGAGCATTATCAACTGATAAATAAAAATCATAACAAGGCTGTTTATAAAAAAAATATGTTAATAATTTTAAGGTATATCAAACAGTAGCTATAACAAGAATTCACAGGTAACCAAGAAAATTACATTTAAACGAAATTTAACAGTCTACAATTAAAATGTTATGGACAAATCAATAAATACTGACCTGAAAAAAAACAGTATTTATTTTCGTGCACATCATTTATGTTTAATTATATTTAAATGAAACATGAATAAATGTGTATTGTGACGTTACTACTGTGTTTTTACTACTCTTTTACAGTAATTCCTTGTATTTATAACTTTTTCATAAGGAGTTCAAATAAAAAAAAAGACTTAAACAGTAGAAAATACTCAATATTGGAAAGTTGTGAATGTTTTTTTTTTATAAATGCAGGAGTTTAGTGAGTCTTAAATGTTGTTTTTCACTGAAAATCATGCACATGACATTATTATAAGAACATTTTTAAAAAAAAGTTTTGTTCTGAATAGTAATGTTTTGTTATGAACGTTGGCTGTACGATTTTCTTTTTGTTTGTAATTTTCAATTACTAGGTGATTTATTTTTAGTACGGACCACTTAAACTCCATTAATAAGTATGTACTCTTCGTATGGCCAGTGTAAAACAGTGATGGTGAAAAGATTCAATAATTCAACCCTGCAGTGACCGCAGATTTGGCCGGCAGTAACAGTTTTGGGGCAGGCGCTTCAAATCGTCGGGCGGTGAAATGTAGATTTATGAAGGTAAATGGCCTTTCAACAAGATGGTGTTAGCATCACTTAATTATCTAGACTTAGTTTAGAAAATATAATTGAATAATAATTGCGTTATTTATAACTTTATAAAACAAGATTTTTTATATTAAATTCAAACCTATAAACGAGTTGTCAGCATCATCCTTTAAGGTTGAGCACAACACTCCAGAACGAAAATTTATTAATTTATCAAATTTGAATAGTTGAAATTTGTACATTTAAATGTATTTCGTCACTTGCGACCTGGGATTCGCCTTTCGTTATCTTCAGGCGTTTGAGCACACGAATGAACTCGAATTGACAGGTGAAAGGCGAAACCCGGGTCGTTATTGACGAAATACATGGAAACGTATAAAATTTTAACAATTTAAATTTGATATTGAAATTGTATCAAGCACCCTGAGTCGTTATCTTAAATTACATTAATTTATTGCTCAATCGGTTTATGGCATTGTACTCAAATAAATGAGTGTGTAATTTAAGACATCGACTGAGGGTGCTTGATGGAATTTCAATATCAGATTTGAATTGTTGAGATTTTGTATATTTCCATGTATTTTGTCACTAACGACCCGGGTTTTGCCTTTTAGCATTTTTCGGCATTCGAGCACACGAGTGTACTCGAACTAAGTAGACAAGTTATAACGGTTATATACAAAATAAAATAGGACAAATCTTATCGCTGTGTTAGTTAGAGTTCACTCGTGTGCTCGAACGCCTGAAGATGCTGAAAGGCGAAACCCGGGTCGTTAGTGACAAAATACATGGAAAGGTACAAAATCTCATCAATTCAATTTTTAATGAATGTGTGTTATTAATTCACTCCCAATCATCCGATGATAAAAAAACGGAGCGGACCGGAAACGATTAGCTTACTACTTGGTCATATCTTTCTATTCCTACTCTCTCCGAAAAAGACGTTGAGAGATGGGATAAGAAGCAATTTTTGTAGAACGTAACATTAAGGGTGCATTTGCTCGACATTGTGTGGACATGTTGTGTAAAAATATTTTTAAGCTGATTGACATAATTTTTACTCTCACTTATTGAATGTGTTAGTAAGAAGTAGTTGCTAGGCGACCTTATTTTGCTATTATATTTTCGTTCCGCATTGAGACATCAAAAATATATAATTTTCCAGCGTAATTCTAAAAGCTCAAAGTTTTAAGTTTAAAATAGCACTTACGTAGAAATGGCAGCCAGCATGACATGTTTAAATTTAATATCACTACTGTACACCGTTTGGGAGGAGTTCTTGTAACTGACATGCATACAGATAGATTTATACATGTAATATCTGCAATATAATAAATTAAGAAGAAAAGAGCTATAGAATATCATTTATTTTGGTTTTCCTAGTGGTATAATTGACAATTGAGTCTTAACCGCGAGCGAAGATGAATGATCAAAAAAAAAATGGGTTCCTTCAAGTGCGTAAACTGCTAACGCCTTATTAAAAATCAATGAAGTACTTATCTCTTTCCCTGTCATGATAAAGGTCTGGTAAATTAATGTCGTGTAACGTGATACTTGACGAGCCCGGGTCCGGTGGTTTCCGCCCGGGCCGCATAGTTGCGGGGCAGTATACCGTCGGTTTTCCGGTTCACGGTGTATTGTTGCTCCGGTGAAAATCGCTCCCAGCAACCCGAGAGGTCATGCATCGCTATGCACGTCCCTACAGCGCTGGCCTCCGCACCCGGGTATATAATGTTACTCGTACAGACATGCTTGAACTAAATGCATCGAAATCATAAATTTAATCCTTCACTGTAAAAGTGCAGATAGTATACAAGATTTTTTAAACTGCAGTGCAATATTTTACTCTAATTGTAAAACAGAAAGAAAATGTTACTATTTTCTGCTAATAATTTGTTAGTACTCTGAAAACATTAGAGTTTTAAACTGCTAATTATTATTGAACAGAAAAATAAAAAAATGGGTTAGATATGTAGTTTTTGGTTACAAAAATGTTGTTTAAAAGTGAGTGGCGCATTCATGAATTCTTGGTAAGAATTGAACTTTTATTAATGATTCAAAGACAATCATTCTCGTATGGGATTTTTTCTTAAGTGTTTCCCCACACAAAGTCTTCAGATGACAGAATCTTTTTAGATAGCAGTACTTAGCTAGCTTACATGCGGGAAAGGGCTATAAAGGCTTAGTCTGTAACCACCCTGGCATTGACTTTAGCCAGAAAACTAGGAGCCCGCCTCGCGGACTCCACATAATAGTTTCTGCAGGAAAATAGAGGTGGAAAAAAAACAGGAATGAAAAAATTTAAGAAATTCTCGGTTTAGCAATAGTTATATATCGAGTAAATTGATGGAAATCAATGAAATTGAAAAAAAAACTAGCGAGAAGATAATATATACAGAATGACTTGAACAATGCCCATTACGAGTGAGATTAGGGTCAAATTAATTATGGGGGATTTTTAAGAAGTCTATATCTCAGAGGCTAGTATCTTATGTCAAAAAATAGCGAAATTGAGTTATAAATGTCACATTATTTAGAATTTTAATATTGATAGATAGGTTACTAAAACTTTGACGTCTGTAGGCTCGTTACCGATAAACCCTATCCAAAATCAGTCTTATGTCACAATGCATTTACGTGATAAACTATCCTATGTCTACTAAATCCAAGCAGTTTTTGTAAATTTATTTATTAATTAGAAATTATGCTTTACTTAAAAACAACGCGAATACTATGTCATCATTTAACAGCATGTTCCAATAAGATAAATTAATTTCATTCACCCTTCCAAGCAGAAAACAAAAATAGCCTTAAATGATTACACATATTATTAATAACAGTTTTTCCAGCATAATAATATATTTGTGTGCGAAAAGATGCCGTATAAAATAATATTTAGGTATCTTATCCATAAGTTATGTATATATATATATTTTTTAATTAATACGTGCCATCTCTGGCACGAGTGCTTTAGGTTCGCGACCCCTGATATATGTGATATGTAAATGTAATTAAAAGTATTCTATTTTTTTTTTGTTATAAATGTAACTTATAGCCGAGTGGTCAACATCGTTGACTTTGATTGCGGTGCTAGCGGATTCGAATCCTACTACAGACAATTGAAAATAGTTTTTTTAATAAATTATGGATGTCTTAAATGTCTTAATTTTGACCAACCTATCCTTTCCTAAAAAGCTCGTATTGACAGTGATTAGGTAACCACTAGTTCTGTCTTAGCTCTATCCTCCAATCTTTACTCTCTTCGAAACAGAGGTTGAGTGACTGAGTAATAAGCAGTTCTCGTAGAAAAGCCACTGTTGAGAAATGCTCCATTAGAAGTACATCTGCTCTACGTTGGGAGGGAACATAGCAATAAAAAGAATGTATGAGTTTTAAGGCTTCAGGAAACTGTAACGTTTTCAAAACGTCGGGTGATTATCACCAATCATGGTCACTTGTTAATTTTATATATATTATGTTATGTATAAATGTTTATGTATAAGTAATATAGATATATATATTTTTTTTATTTTTATATTTGAATTTTTAAAAAAGTATCTGGCATTACAGGTGACAGCCAATGAGCCAAATATTTTTAAAATTAGAAAATCATACAATCAAATTAGAAAAAATCTAAATTCGATATTGACCTTGCTGGGAATTGAGCCAGGACCCACCTGATCGCTAGGGCAAACACTTGCTACTAGATTGTAGAGGCCGACATTCTCGATATTGTCGGCTCCATGGTCTAGTGGTTAAAATCCTTCAATTCATGGTACGGACAGTTTTATAAATGGATTGTTCAATCGATTTGTAGGCATGAATATTTGTGATTCTAAAATTACCTCCAGCCCATCCAATCCTTAAAACGACGCGTAGTGAGAGCAATTAGCTAACAACTTGTCCTATCGTAGCCCTATTCTTTTATCCCTATTCTCTTTGAAAAGAGGGGTTGAGGTTGATAAAAAGAAAAATTATATGTGAACATTTGTAGCAAGTGGAATTTATATTGTTAATTTGGAATACATTGCATATTGCGTTTTCTAGAAGCATTTTATTGCATTCAAGACAAACATGGTGATTTATGCAAAATGTAAAGAATTCAATATAAAGTCGGTTTAACTGTTTCAGCTGACGCCTATAAATAAACATCGAACCAAACTCAATAAACGTCGAGTCTTGTATTACATATTATATTTATGTACGTTTTAAAATAAATCAGCTATTGCTAAATACTTTCAGATAGTAAAGAGCAAAACAGCGAAGGTATTGTAAATTTGAAATCTGTTTTTGAGAGAAACAACTATAAAAACTAAAAGAAGTTTTATGAATTTTGGAAGAACCAATACTTGGGCATCCAATCCCGAACGCTTTAACTTCATGTGTTAAATTGTACTTTAAAATATTGTCCTCCATTCATTTATAAAAAAACGAAAGTAATTTTTCCTCCATTTTAAATTGGTTAAGAACGGCTGTTACGAAATTACAGAAAGAGGGAGACTTTAATAAATTTATATTAATTTCATAGGTATTTTAAAAAAACTATGTAGACGAACAAAGCAAAGTACACATTGTAGCTAACCAACAGTTTTAATTTGATTTATGAACTATTTTTCAGCATTTACAATAATTCCCAAGATCCCGGGATTACGGGATTGAATAATTGACCGGGATCCCGGGATTGGAAGCCCTAGTTTATACTTATTCTATTCTGTAATTTTAAACAAAAAAGTGTGCTTTACATTTATATTTCACAGTTTTTAAAATAAATTGAATAACAAGTCTTTTTCGTTAAGTGATTGCGTCACAAAAATTGAGACTGCTTATTTTAACCTTCCCTGTGCCTTAGGTTCACCTAGATTGCCATACGAATTGAAAATATTAATATCTCGTTTGTTAAGTTTTATATAAGTTTAGGAATTTAGCTATTTGTAGATAAAATAGTTATGCATTAAAATAAAAATAAATAAGTATAGTTTGATTCAATGTTTTCATCATTACATTAATAAAATTACAAAACTCTGATGACATTATTATTCCGAACTCAATGAAAGTGACAGCGATATATGGAATTCTATACGTAAGAGTGACACACGATATATATTAACTAAGTTGAGACAATGCAAGACATGGCATTAGTTAAAGGGAGAGAGGATTTAACGTCTAATGAAAGTTATAGCGATATATGAAATATTATAAGTGATATATTATTACCAAGCTGAGACAAGGCGAGAAATGATATTAGTTAGAGGAAGAGAGGACCGGATACATCACCGCTTGTATTTATTTTTTATGCAGCGGCGTACAGTGGCGTCTCTATCTCTATCGCACAACCTCACTTGTATATAAGCAAATAGGATACAAGAGCTTGCGCCCGCATAGCTTTGTATCTCACTCGCACATTAAACTTTACATGTGATTGAGCGAGAAAGAGAGAACGGCACGATATTCGCTTGCTTTTGTAACATTGTGTTTGTTTTTGAGTCAACCTCACAAGTCTACATTTGTAACGAACAGTGTCGGCTGTTCTGTATGAGGCAGAAGCGAGACGCGAGAGCTTACGTGACGTGGCTTTTTCATATCGTTCATAGTTCGATTATATTACATGAAAATATGTTAATTGCAAGGTCTAGGCACAAAATAAAGTGTAAAACGATTACAATATGAAATTTAAAAACAAAATAACCCTTTTAAAGCGATCAATTAGCTTTAAAAGTGCTCAATTACATGACCAAGTCGAAGTGACACAGCCTATGTCTGCCACGGCAGGTAACGTGATTTTCTTAGCACTTACTGAAAAATGTTAAAAACATATTAAGAAAAAGTCGGCTTAATGTTCTAAACTACGTTAAAATGGCCAAAATAAAACAGATAATTTACATTTTTTGTATGATCTGAATTGTGTTATATTTTGTAGCATAAAATACTATAATATCCTAATAACCTTCTTTGGTGTATTTATCGACCATCTAACTTGAAGTGTGCACCAATCACTCGCGGGAAATTATTAAACAATACGTAAGTGGTTGATAAATCGACCATTGCGCGTTCGTGGCTACAGCTGGAACAGGATTTGTGAATAAAATTTTATTTTACAAATCATATTTTTGATGGTTATTTGTGTGTTGCGGGAAAAGCTATTTATATATTTATTCAATATGCATTTATTTATCGATTTATAGTATTTTTTTCAATAAATAGTGGTCCACAAATTATAGTTTTCCCAAAATTATTTTTTATTTTTATGGAAAAATTATTGTTAAATATACAATATATACTTAATTCGAAATATTGTAGTTCACGGTTGACTTCGAAAAAAATCCGGTACTCTCTTTAATTATGAAGTTACAACTATTAGTAATTATATCGTATTTGTTTGGAAGCGTATTTAATCTATAAATCAACATCAGCCATATCATTTACATTTGCGATTGAATAAAATTACCTCAGAAAAGAACGTGACCAAAATAACAAACAGCACAAAACAATAATGTTTATGTATTTTTAAAATGACTAGGAGGTTACTGTATATTATTTTTATACCAAAAATAAATCTTAGAGTTAAAATAAATCATTAATGCTAAGGTAAACGTACCAGTAGTTGACCACTTAATTCAACAAAAATAACGATTAACGTTTAGTATTAGACCGAATGATGACACAGAAAGTGTATTCATAATGGATCATATGTCTTAATTAATATGATAAGACAAAAATTAGAAAACGGTTTGTTACAAAAATTGTGCTCAATTTATAACAACCACTATTTTTTTTCAGTAGTGGACGAGATAGGGTTTCGTGACAACCTTTCATCAGAGTTTCTTGTAAGACCACTCTTGGTTGAATCAAGTAACATATACTTACATTCACTGATATTTTTAACAATTCTCTAAATTAATTCTAAATAAAATACTTAATTCATAAGGTTTTTTTTTCAAATGGTCGCTATGACACCCTAATGACATATATGGTGATGCGTTTGTTCGACAAAAGATTCTAAAATTTATAGGAATCCCGCTTATATGTTTCTTATTTTGGGAACATTTATTGCAAAAAGTCAACTATTGGTACATGGTCAGCTACTAGTACATTTACCTTACTGAGCAATATATTTTTCAATTAGTGAACCAAGTGGAATTGGTAATTGTTAATATGAAAATTTGATTATAACGAAACAAATTGATTCAGGCAAAATCGTACGTAATTTTATACATTGAAATTCATTTAAAATGAATCAATAAATGGTTAAAACGAGTGCATAATAAGCATCTTTGCCGCTTTGGCTTCTGTAATATTTAATAGAAAATTTATAATTTTATTATTCCACTAGCTTTATTACTAATGTGACCAATAATAAGTTTATTTATTGTTCTTCACGTTTGTTGTAGATTTGCTATGCCTGGTAGGGCATCTAATTCGGGACACTTTTGACGATCCCGGGATTTCTGGGCTTAGAAGTTCTCGATGCAATGATCCCGGGATTGATCGTTAAGTATAATTTAAGACATCGACTGAGCGTGCTTAATGGGATTTCAATATCAAATTTGGATTATTGAGATTTTGTACTCTTCCATGTATTTTGTCACTAACGACCCGGGTTTCGCCTTTCGGCATCTTCAGGCATTCGAGCACACGAATGGACTCGTACTGACAGACAGTAAACAGTGTCTAACGTACATAATACGTAATAGAAGGTACAAATACGACAAATATTATTTACGAGGTAAGATATTATACGTCTGAGAGCCACACTGATACCTGATTTAAAATTTCGAGAATCGCCTTAATCCTTATTTTGCAAACACAACATTAACAAAGTGGCGAATTGCCGCTTTCCAACTTCTTTTAGAATTACCAGTGATTTTACAATTGTAATAGTATTGTGGGTTTTGACGGGATGCAAATTCGTTACTGTCGGTCAGTTCGAGTCCAATCGTGTGCTCGAATGCCTGAAGATGCCGAAAGGTGAAACCCGGGTCGTTAGTGACAAAATACATGGAAGTGTACAAAATCTTAATAATCCAAATTTTATAATTTAAGTGTAAAATTGTACAATTAAAATTTTTTTTGTGTTCATTATTGCTTCAATTGGAATGTATTTGTGAATATTTTTATCGGATTTGGAACTGATTTTTTTTGGTGATTTGAAATCAGACAGTCATTTACAAAAAAAGAGAAAATTGTTTGAAAAAAACGTAATTGTGTAATCCAAAATGAGGACAAATCCTTCAATTTGACTTTTAGATATTGTCTTTCATTTATTTAAGATGCAGCCCTAATTTGTCCTCCAATTTAAATTCGTTAAGAATGACCGTTACGAAATATGAAAAGGAAGAAAACTACAATAAATTTGTATTAATTTTATAGGTATTATAAAAAAATCCATGTACATGAACAAACCGAAGTACACTTTGTAGTTAATCAGAAAGTTTTAATTTGATATATGAATTATTTTTTAACATTTATTTATATTTATATAGCAGGGATTGGAAGCCCTGATGTCTGGTATCTATTATATTATAATATATCACATGTTGCTATGTTTCTATGCTATTTCAAGTTTCAAGATAAATTTTGTAGCATACTCATTTTTGTGGTTAGGTTAGGTTAGTATTGCGTTTGAGCCGTAACGTCTTCCAAGAATCTACTTAATACCATCCTATCTTGGTTCTGTACCTTCCAGGTATCTGAACCTCTTGTTCTAGTATATATCTGATTATTCAGGGAATTGCCTGTCAGTACCAGTTGCATGGTACATTCAATGGAATCTGTTAAGTTTGGTAGATTCGTGAATTAATTTCACATAGCTGTACAGTTCCAGGTTACGAATATACTGAATTCGAAAATATTAATGCTATAAATTACATATCCTGAAAAGCATCTCTCATATCTCCTGCAATAGTCATATAAGTTTGTAATGCGATTTTTTTCCAATTAAGGTTAAAAGTCATTATTTTCAAATCCGTATTAAAATTAATTGAAATATCAATGTAGTTCCTAGACTTAGTGATAATAATTTGTCGTATTTATTTTATAAATCAACTATTTTCTGTCTGTCAGTTTGAGCTAATTTGTGTGGTCAAATGTTTTAAGATGCGGAAAGGCAAAACCCGGGTCGTTAGTAACGAACTACGTGGAAATGTACAAAATTTAAACCGTTCAAATTTGATATTGTAATCCCATCAAGCACCCTCAGTTATCTTAAATTAGAAAAATGATTTGATAAAACATATTGTGAGGGAAAATCAGCCTCTTTCTTTATTCGAGAGTTGCAGTAATCTCTTAAAAATGAAACTTTGATATGATAAAAAAATGCAACAAGAAAATACTAGCATTACATAATTATTTTGAAAATTAAATACTTTACTGTTTCAAATAATTCATATGATGCGGTTCTACCGAGTAAATGCTATTTCAATCATGCTAAGATCGGAAGACGATATTTTTTATATCGTCACTTTTAGATATTCACTGTCAATTCTTAGGAGAAAGGTATTACATTTTAAAATAAAATAAGTTTTGTTTTGTACTAGGTAATTCCACATTTTTAAAATGATCAGGACCGGTTTTTCTCATAAACAGCATTATAAACTTCATTGGTTGATAATGTAGAAGTAGTAGAAAACATTGTGTTTTATTTTTAAAATAATTTTGTCGCTGTTCTGGAAACTTAATGAATAAAAAACTTCAAGTTAGTTATAACAAAATGTTCCTTATTTTGAACTCTACCGTGTGAAAGGACACACTTTTTTTAAATTGTAATTAAAAACCGTTTTGTACAAACAAACTATATGAAAATGGAATAGCATTTCAAAAATTTGATAAAAATTCAAAGCCCGATTATTTATAACTAGTATTTTTCAGTTAGTGTCTTCTTTCAGAACAACAACGATATTTTGATATAACCTGATGAAAAAATCCCTGCATAAAGTGTCTTTTATTAAATCCTTAATTGCGTTGTATTTAATTAATATGCACATGATTTTATATCGATCATTTTATTAGTTTAAGCAGCCACTCAAGAAGCTGTTGTTTACGATCTTGCTTTCGCTGGGTACAATGCAAACTTGCGGTTTTTTCTGTTGACTATGTGTGCTAAATTGTAGATAGATGCAAGATAGAGGTCTGCGCGGGCCTGGGTGTGGCTCGTGAACCTTTACCGGGCCCGGTCCGTAGACCGGTTTCGGGTGGGTAAAGACATTTCAGTTTCAGGCTCGGGCTGGGCCCCGGTCTGGAATTTAATTTGTAGAATAATATTAAGAAGTATTTTTGGGTCATGAGTCAGCCATAAAGCAATCATATTCATAACCCTGATAATGTATTTTATATGTGTTATGAATATCGTTGTAAATGTGTAAAACAGGGGTGTGGAATTTTCGACTCCAACTCTGACATTTACCAACAGCCCGACTTCGATTGCGACTCCAACTGCGACTTAGTTTACGACTAAAAAAGTCTGATTTTGTCAGGTTTTGTTCCTACCTTTCCTATTTATGTGTAATCAGTCTTTAAATTAAATACCAACCAACCAATCCAGCAGTTAGCCAAATTTTTCATTTTATAGATAGAATATATATATATATATATATATATGTATATTGCAGGACAAGAATATGTTGTTGGCATAAACAAAAAATGAAAAAAGTACATTAATACAAGCAGAAATGCAAAAATAGAAAAAATGGTCGGAGTCACTCGTTTTTTACAACTCTGAATTCGACTCCAAAACTTTGTGACTTCAACTCCATAGCCTTGGAGGAAAAAATAGCATATTATGTTATTTGAAAAGATTAAATGAATTTGTTAATTGAAAAATAAAGTGTGATATTGAGACTTAGACTCAGGTCGGGTCGGGCCTGATGATATCGGGCTTGGAGCGGATAATTTTATAAAATTTTGGTCCGTGCAGACCTCTAATGCAAGAGTATGTCAATTACATTGTCACCGGAATAGATGGTGTTAAGACTTAAAATAGGGTAAGCAATAAAAGGGGAAGAAATGAAGTGTTTGAGTATGTATAACTGTACACCTATTTGCTTGTGAAGTATAAGCTGCGCTTAAAATTAAATCAACGTTCATATCATATAATTTATCACAAATAAATAAACATTCAAATTAAATAGTTTTTTTTTTTAAATTGATTCAAAAGAAAACTCTCAGATAACTTAGAGCACGGAAAAATAAAGGCTATTACGTTAAAGGCTATTATATTTATTTGTCACAGCCCTCATTTAAATTTTCTCAGTAGGGTGAAAGTCTTTTTTAATTTTTTTTAATCTCAACTATATAAACAATCACTGTAATATTTTGAGCCACGGCACATAGATTCAAATTACATAAGAAAATATGTTTTAAGCATAACAAAAATAAATGAACATCAATAATTTGTCACACCATCTTAAGCAAATGCACGTGATGAGCAAAAATATACTGAGATTATTCTCAAAACACAATTCCTTCGCATTATATTTTAAAAGTAAAACACATTTTTTTTATTTAAGTGTGAAAGTAGTACAAAATAAAATGTTTTTTATTTAAAAAAAACTGTAATTAAATTCGAATATTATGTTCAATTCAATCGATACGCCGTCAATTATATTTTTTTTTTATTTTTTAAATATAATGCTTTTTCACCAAGAATTGTGTCACTTAGAATAGTAATGGTGTAACTCCAAAATTACGAAAAATTAATTTATACCTCAAACACGTTCACACATTATCATTCTATTAATTTAATGATGGTGCATCTCTATATTTATGCTTAATTTCTTTTAAAAACTGATTTTTGCTTTTATATTCCCATATTTAACGATATTTTTCAGAATAATAGTGAAGTACCTGCAATATCAGAATAATAGTGAAGTATCCGGACAAGCTTCACTACTAAACTAACGTTAAAGTTCTTAAGTTGATTGACAAACAGTTATAAATGGTCCTAAGAAAATTTTACAAAAGCTTGATTTTTTCAAAACTTCAAAAATGGAGTTACACCATTACCATTCTAAGTGACACAACTGACAGCTAACACCATAAAAGCTTACCAATTTATTTCCAATGTTGGATGTGTGACACGATTAAACAGTAGGACGGATGATGATGATTATGCATTTCAGAGTTTATTAGGTGAGTGAAGACAAAAATAATCATGTTCACAGGGCGGTTACATAATGAAGTTCAACCGTCGATTACAGAATGAATCCTGTTCCTCCTTCTTTTTGTTTATTTACACTGTCGAGTCGACCTACTTTTAATCCTCATGACTTGCTTCGATGAGTGCCACCTGTTACGCAGCGCATGCAGTATATCGAATACCGGTCAAATATTGCTGATGAAAATGACAATCACATTTTGCTACAGGCGAGTATTACGTTTTGTAATCTGCAACGTTATGTATTCTACAGGAACATACCTTCCAGAGTTTAAGGAGTAACCTCATTAAAATTTTCATATGTAGCAACGGCAACGGTCGATGCTAAAATTTACTGCATAATAAGTGTGTTTGAAATTAAAAAAATAGTTACTCTGACAGTTTTAAAGCAAGATTTATTGGTTATTATTATTTATTTATTGATTTAATATTTTACCAAATAATATACCATGTTAAGTCATATCTGCTACCATAAGTAGCGAAGCGTTAGAGCCTAAGAAAAGCATCGATCTTACTTCAAAGAAAAATTAAAAGTTAACCAATTTAGCCTTTTGTATACATTCTTATAAAGTTTCCAATAGTTTGCTTTTTTAATCATATTCGGAAAGCACCAAATTAAGACGTAAGACAATTTTTTGAACGACGTTTTCGTGAAAAAAGTTGATAATAATTAAAATTAATTATAAAGAGCGTTTCTGCCGTAACTAATTTATTTTAAGGACTATGAGTGATTGATATTTTAGTTCTAACAAAATTTAAGTTATCGCCTGACAGTTACAAAGTCACGGACAGTCGCGTGACAGCGTGCCTGGCAGTTATATCGGACTCAAAGTGCACCCCACTACGTGACAACTAAACACGTCACACGTCACATGCTAAATTTTAGCTGTGACGTGTACTGCCACTCATAGATTTCATTTCAAAAAATTTTAATTCTTAATTTTATAATCTTTAAATAGTGCTTGTTTTCTATTAAGTGAGATTCGTACCACCAGTTTCATATTCCATTTACACTTTTATTTCTTATTTTACTTACAAATTTCATATTCGTTTACCAGATATTGCTATAAACAAAGTTAATTTAATAAAAAAAATAACCAAATGTTTATTCCGGTAATTTTCTATAGATAAACAATCAACAGAGTATAGGTAGGCATGAAGCCTGAAACCTTTTATATCATCAATTGCGGCCTTTTGAATAAATAATATTTTCACTTTGTTGTTTTATTTTTTTATATTAAATCTAATTGAAGTTTTTTGATTGCTACTATGGACTCCAACTCTAATATTCGAATTCTCAATATCCAAATATATTCGGCCCTTTTTTAACTATTCTATATTCAAATTTTTGGGGCACTCTTCGTAATAATTTTTAATGAAATATTTCACAAAATCAATGAAACATCACACATTAAAATTTCTTCAGATTTCAAAAACAAAAATAAATAACCCAGGTAGTGTTTTTCTGTCTTGAACCAAATTGAGTGGTTTTAGTATCTTATCATAAAACATAATACTTCAGCTTGACAAATGACTCGGGGTTAAAAAAAACTCTTTAAACATGTAGTAATTTTAGTTATTAAAGAAATACCGTTAGATTAATTCGACGCAGTCGTAAATTAAAAATATTGTGATACAATGCAACTGTGTTTGAATGTGTATTTGAATAATTTTATATTATTTACTATTCAAACCGAATTTTTAATAGTATTTTTATACACCAGAAACTAATCAAATATATTCGAATAGTTCAAGTTTTACAATTCAATATCCGAATAGTTGATTACCGTGAATAGTTAAAACCCCTAATTGCGAACTTGTTTGATTACAGATAAATGAATGCAACCTTCCAACATGAAAACGGTAGTCTCCAACATTGAGCCAGAGTAAAAAAATAGACTCTTAGTGTTTTATCTAAAAAGAATCAACTTATAAATTTTCGTGTAGTGAATATTTCTTTCTTTATAAAACCGTAAAATTAAGTTTTGAATGTGCGCGAAGCGGTATCCAATATTTTTTATTATAATAAGTTCATTTTCGATAAATATGCAATGGCCGATTCCAATATATTAAGAAACAACAGGTCTCTATGTATATGCTTAAAATTTTCTTCACTGAGAAAAGGGATTTCATTATTTTGAAAAAAAAAATATGGGGATAAAAAAAATAATCGGAATAATGTAAGCAAGAAAGGTTTTTATGATAGATTTTCAAATATAAAATTATTAACAATGCTTTTAACAAAATCTTTATATTCAGTTTATTTCATATAAAATAAAAACAAAACTTTTTACCCGATAGTGTGTACAATATTATAAAGCAAATAACATCGAATATTTTTTTCATAGCGATGGTTATAATAATATATAGTACTATGAATAATCTCACTGAAATCCTGAAATAACGTCCCCATAATCCTTAATTTTGAATGATATATGTATATATATATATTTTTTTTTTCCATGTCCGCTCCAGAATGTGGAGCATATGGTCTCCTAATGGAGGTATCTTAACAGACTTTTTCTACGAGAACTGCTTGTTACTCAGTTGCTCAACCTCCCTTTTTTTTCAAAGAGCGTAGGGAAAGAAGGATATGGATAGTGAGATGTGAGGATGGGATGGGTGGGAGGGAGGGAGGACTCAGACTACGAACGGAAATCCATAAATCGATTGAAAGATCAATCTATGAAAACCGTCCGCACCGGGAATCGAACCCGAGACATCCGTAACCGTAGCCAGAGACGCTACCAACTGGTATAACAATAGCTGGTGTTAATTAACTGTGGCGTCATTCTGCGTAAGAAAAGAAAATGTGACTTGCTCGGGTACTTAGTTTAAGAAATATTAACTATCATGTGTATCCGTATACTGATAATCAACCGTGGCGATAGAGCTTAATCTACTCCGCGTTGAATCTAAAGAGGAATTGACGATATGCCGACCCCAAATTTACAAATTTATCGAATGCCTTAAAGTTGGCCATGGTTGACATCAAGTCAGCGTGGTCTATTGGGCCCGTATGAGTACGGACCACAGCAAACAGCTCTGCTCGTTCGGCACTATTTTCGGGGCAGTCCCACAGAAAGTTATTAGCGTCCACAAGTACAATCCGGTCATTCAGCCAACTTGTTCAGCCGAAATAGTTTACCGTTGAACTTGGCATGGCCGGTTATAAACTGACAAGCCCAGTGCACAGGTGAAAGACTCTTTACTTTGAGTCTTCAGCTCGCGTGCAGGAAGAATATATATGTTTGGCATCCTTTGGTGATTGCAGAACATTCTATTATATATCATGTTCTGTTATGCCATGTTCGTTTTCGTTCGGTTGTTGTATCAGAACTCACTAGGCAGCCGCACTACGTTGCTGCTATGCAATGTGTACCTGGCGTAGTAAATACTTCATTTAATGCATAGATACCTAAAATGTTTCGGTATCTGGACTAAACAGAACGATTTGAAAATAATATTTTTGTCTTATCTATTATTTATTGAACATATATGACTATAGACATGAGTGACTTCTCATAGAGTTTATATAGTATGATTTTCCGAATTTTTTCCAAAACAATTTAAAAAAAGTTTAAAAAAAAAGTGCTTTGTACTATATTAAATAAACAGTATGGTCATTTGCAAATATTTGTGTTTAATACCTACAAAAAACACATTCTTATTGCATATTACAGTTTATTATACGTTTTCGTTTTTATTAATTACTAAATATTACATCACACTATATAAATTAATATATGTATTATTCATTTCTTATATGTTCAATAAATAATAGATACACCAAAAACATTGTTTTCAAATTGTTCTGTTTAGTCATGGAAGCAAATGTTTCATATGATTGAAGACTCAATAGAAGCAACTTTACATAAGCGACCAGTAGAAAGACGGTCGAAAAGTAAAATTTTCAATAATACTAAATATTAAAAAATAAAAACTTAGAGTATTTGCATAATTTAAGATATTGACTGAGGGTGCTTGATGGAATTTCAATCACTGGTATCGCTGGTAATCTAATTTTATTTGATTCTTGGCGACCTGCAATGTCTAACTCCTATGAGATTGTTAATGTGTTTGTTTTCCCAACTAGGATTAACGGTCATTGTTGTTGGGTTGGTTTTGGGATTAATTCAGGTATCAATGTAGTTCCTAGACCTAGTCATAACATGTTGTTGTATTTAATATATATATAATCTTATATATATAAACTATTTACTGTCTGTCAGTTTGAGATCATTCGTGAGCTTGAATGCCTGGAGATGACGAAAGGCGAAACCAGGGTCGTTAGTGACGAAATACATGGAAATGTAAAAAAAATCAACAATTCAAATTTGTAGAGTATTTATATAATAAAAGGCTTATTTTGTCTTACATAAATTAGATACAAAGAAGTGTTCTTAATTTATAATAGCACATTAAAGTAGTTAATGACCGAAGAAAATATTGTGACAGTCAGTGGCAAAATTAAATATTCATATTTCTTGTAAAGTTTATGCGAAGCATAGAGAAACAGAATAAAGACACAAAATTTTCTCACCATCGCAATCTTTGCATGCTAAAAAAGTAAATCGCGTTCAGTACAGTTCGTCACTAAACATCATTAAATATTGTCAATTATTAAGTGAATCATAATATATACTCCTAATTAGTGCTTCCAATTAACCGGAAATTTTAACTAACCGGTTTTCGGTGTTTTTTTAACAAAAAAACCGGTTAATCGGCTTAAACCGAAATACCCCGTTTCATTATTTTCAAAAAAATCATATGAAGTATATTTTTTTACTACACAAAATTGAAAAAAAGAGTGTTAGCAACAAAATTTCAATTTCAATAATAAAACTTAAACTAAAGTAATAAAATAATGAAAAGTTTTTATATTATATATTTTTTTAAATACACAAAATTAAAACAAAAGTGGTTAATAATAAAATTCGTAAAAAAGATTACTATTTGAATGTGTTTAAAAAATATTAGGACAGGAACTGGAGAAATTATATACAAAAGCAACACATACTATATCTTATACAACAAAAAAAAATGTAGTTATACACACGGAGCAGAAATAAAATCAAATAGACGAAAATATCTAATCAAAATAGAATGAATAATAACTATTATAAATATGTACATATGAACAAAAATATTATTTCCGTATGTTTAATGATAGAATTATGAATTACGTCTACAATAAACCAGAAAACTCAAGCATAGTTTGTATGATAAAAAAAACGTTTAAAAATTTGTCTTTTTATCGAAATAATACTTGAAAATTTATTTTATGTTTAAAGTGAAATTTACAGTTCATTCTAAAATTTTGAAATTTGTCATCAATTCCCGTGTGTCGTTGTGATTCTGGATTAACAATCAGAACAATTGATATGCTCTTACGCATTTCATTTAATGTATTGGTGTCAATATTAATGACTCCGGTATTCCATGGATTATGCTTATATAATATCTTTTGGGTAAAGTTTTTTCGTAATAATTTTTGCAGACGAATCTATGGAAGCTTAATTTAAATATAATTTAGTAAGTTTTATGACAGTTTTGGGGACCGTTTTTTTGTACAAATATTTCAACTAAAAAATCAGTGGCTTATCAAATCTCTGCGTTCCAATAATCACCATGATTGTATCTCATCACTGAGAAAACTTTCAATTCTTTCGAATTGATAGTATAAAAAAATTAAAATTTCTTTCGTAGTTGAAATATTTACCCAGATCAATTTCACAATTTTTTTTATAAGTTCTAATGGTCGTAAATCGGATTAGATAGATTTATAATTTAGTAATACACATGATTGATAATTTCTTTATTTGACAATCAGTATCTATGCTTTGGAAAAAAGGTGTTTTGTCAAAACGTCAACAAAAGATAATAAAAATCAAAATGTAGATCCTACGGTCGAAAAATCATCTGGTTAGGGTAAGTTAGTGGTGTTATAACAACTTGCCGCTCGAATTTTTATTATTATTTATGGAGGTCATATATTTTATGACGGTATATTTTGTCAAAAACATAAATTTGCGAATGGATATATTGTACGACCTGACGACTAATTAAGGTAAAGTAAAATAGAGTTTTATTGCACAGCTTTCTATTGCTTATTCTTGAAACAAAACTTTCTCAAGTATTACTAGCTACATAAAAAGTTAGCCCCTTTAGGCTTTTAAACATATTTTTGTACAACGTCAAATATAAACAATATATCTTTAAAATAATCACTTAAAAGCAGCGGAAGAATAGAATTTTATTCTAACAAGCAAGTAACGGAAATATTCATAAAATAACTTGCACACAAAGACTTGAAAATATTTACTACGATTGTAGGTTATAAGTATAATCGGCTTTGTGGTTCAGTGCTCAATGCTGTTGGATACGGTTACGGATGTCTCGGGTTCAAGTCGCGGTGCGGACTGTTTCATAAATTGATTTTTCAATTGATTAATAGATTTCTGTTCTTAAGCATGAATGTTTGTAATGTCTGAAACTCCTTACCACCCAACGGATCCTAAAAACTGAGCAAAACGAGAGAGATTAGCTAACCACTAATCCTGTCCTGTCCTAGCTCTATCTTTTTATCCATACTCTCTTCGAAGAAAAATAGGTTGAGCAACTGAGTAACAAGCAGTTCTCGTAGAAAAAATCTGTTGAGATACCTCCATTAGGAAGACATATGCTCCACGTTGCGAGCAAACATGGCAAAAAAAATATTGAACTAAATATTTTACTATTTTTCACTTCTTCATAATGGATTTCTACCAAGTAAATGCTCAATAAATCGATTATTAAAGAGTATGATCAGCCTATAAGAGCAGTCGACTCAATGGATTTTTATATCGGAAGATATGAAATATGTATTTTTATTATTTTATCCAAGATAAATATAAAACTAGCACTAAACAGTTATAAAAAGTCAATTTATGATAATTATAATCTCCTAAAAGTACTGTGTAAGTATCATATTTTATGTTGCTAATGCACGATGGCTTTTATAAAGTGTTTTTTGGTGAAAATATATCAAAAAACTATTTTTTTGGGTTTTTTTTCCAATAATCTCACCTATTCATTACAAATGAACATATTTTTTTTATTTAAAAGCTGAAAATCATGCATTTAAACGTAAAGAATGCATGTGTCTTTTGATGATGCCATGTAATTCTTTATTGTATAAAATATTTCTGCCATAATTTCAACATCTTTGCCTCTTAAAGGCGTTGAATTTTAAAAATTATACAAATAAAAGAATTTTTTAAATTTTTTTAAAAACCTGGTTAACCGCGTGAAATAAATCGGGTTTCGGTTTTTTTCAAAACACGCGATAAACTGGTTAACCGGTTTCGGTTTAAACCGGGTTGGAAGCCCTACTCCTAATGGAGCTTATAACAAATAACTTGTTCTGCGAAAATTGCTTGTTACGCAGTCACTTCACTTTTTCTTTTTCGGAGAGAACAAGGGTAGAAGGATAATGCTAGGAAAAAATTAGTGGTTAGTTGATCGCTCTTGCTACGCTCTTTTTTTAGGATCAAATGAGTGAGAGAAAAAGTACACATCGCAGACATTTATACCTACAAACAAAAATTGGTAAATCAATTTAAAAATCAAATGATGTAACATTTGACACCACGCAATCGTGTCACGCGAATCCTGGACTATAAATGATCCCAAAACTGGTCGTCGGTCAACTTTTGCCAAGTGCGCTGTAGCATGTTAAAAATGTCTACTTTCATAAAAAACATCAGTTTATAATGCTCGCGATGACCAAAATCAGTCCTGATTTTTATAGGGAAATATGGAATTAGTACAAAAATATATGGTTTTTTTTTAAATATACATAATACCAGGAGTACATTTATATATAGTTTAGAACACATTAAGTCAAAAAACCTTGTTTCGAGATAATTTACTTTAAAAAAAATCATGAAATTTAAGCCTTTTTACTTAACTATCTCTTATTAAGCTAAGCACTATATGAGATTTTTTTAATTATTTACAAATTCGACTTTAGTATCAGTAATTTTTTTATAGAAATGTTAATTATATTTTTTTACGCCTAAATAATTGTGAACGAAGTTTATCTTATAATATTGATATCTTCAAATTAAGTAAAAAATACATGGAATGTGGTTGAGCTTGTTTTTTCAGATGATATACCGTCCTAAAGACTATTGTACTGCATTCATAACTGAAATCTTAGATTTTAGACTTATCACGTTCTGCCATGCCAGCGATATGAAAGAATAAGCTAGTTCTCATGGAAGTTTTGACAGACGCTGTAAATCGAATCTTAAAAAAAAAAACGATGGAATAATTGAAATAGAACTGGTGTGATGCAAATCAGAATTTCATAAAATAAAACTTTGTTTTTAAATTAACCCTTCCATACTCACGGTGAAGTAATGAATTACTTCAGCCTGTAAATCTTTAAATTATTTGTGAAATAGGTCATAAAAAAATGTAAATAAAACAGTTCTACATATAGTTGAAAATTAAAAATTCATCACAGTTTACGTCTTCTTTGTATAATTAATCATAATTTAAAAACCAAGTAAATTTTACCATACAAAATTATAGTTACAATTAGCATAATATAGTAACAGTCCAAGATGCATGACGTATCGTAAGTAACCGTTCTGTTTCAAACGACACCAAGACATGTCTCGAGCTTGTTCTGCTACGAAGAATTTCGATTCTTGCGTCGTTCGATAATTTCGCATAGTTTGATATGTATTTTAGATTTCGCACACAAAATACGACGTAAAATAATTACTTAATACTACATAAAATTCACTTCACTTTATGAAATTGTCATTTCACTTTATAAATGCGTTAATATGACAAAACCAACACGGTAACGAAATGTGACTGCATGAGATCCAGAGGAATTTTTTAGCATGAAAAATGGAAGGTTTTAAAATAAAGAAGAATTGTTCGGTTACCGTAGCTTTGGCCCCGTTCATTTACAAAAAATAGAAAGTGTAAACGAAAAGTTTGGCACAATCAACAGAGCGGGGATGTTAATTTAGGTTTTTGTGAAATCTCTAATAAGCTGGCGGCCAGTGAATTTAAAACGTTAAGCTTTATGATACTTTTAAAACGAAAATTGCGAAGCTTTTTTTATATTTAATACTTGAGTTAAGACCGCACCCAACTTGAAATATTAGACAGCCCTATTATTTTGTAAATATTAAAGGACAATAGACGCTAAGATTATCTGAGTGTAACTTATTATCAACTCATTTACCTTTAGGATTTTCGTTTTCTTTGTAAGTTTAATATTTTTACTGTAAACATTCATTGACTATTTATGACGTTTCTCAAAGTTCACGTTCATACAATAATATTGGTTGAATTGGCGAGCATATTTTTCTTTCATTAATTAATCTTTGACTCTATATTAACGTACGTATTTATTGAAGCAAACGTAAGTATAAACGATTTCAAATAATGATAAAGTTTCACTCTCTTAGATTATATAAATGTTGATAATAACAAAGTTTCGTTGTTCATTAACTAACAAAGGATATTAAAAAATACAGAAACCAATAAACACATAAATTTAATAATATTAGTATTTACGTACATAAATTTAATATTAGTATTTTTAGTAGTTACGTTCTTTTGCCTTTCCACAGTCGATATACATAACCTCCTCTGGCGAAATTTCTGCGAAAACTGACGTGAAGAGAAAATGTTCCACAGCATTGTTCCCGCAGCATGTTGCTCATTGGTTTGTCCCCTGGTGTATCCGTGTCTTTATACTGCCTAAGAAGGATAGATAGACAATATATTATTCTATCAGTAGTGTATATTTTGGGAGAATCGTTGACAACTTCAAAGACTTATACCATCATATCACATTACAATTTCATGCAAATTCAAAGTATATTTTTTGTGATGCTGGATTCAAGCAACAAATATCGATTAGCTTTGATATACACGTTTACTTTAATTCTTTTAACAAGGCAAAATTAATAAATGTACAGTTTTGTTAAATACGGAAGCGGGTGGAACCATAATGAAAAATTGACTGCCCAATCTAACCATACATCGTGGCTTGGTCGGGATTGGCCCGACATGAAAGTAATTCCCAACGTCCTGAATAATTCAAATTTTGTTTCATTATCTCTTCGAATTCTTTCACAAAATCAAATCATTGACCATCATGAATTTTCGAATGTTCCTAAAATATCTACAAAAATGACTAAAATATAATATTTAAAAAGCGAAGATGCTACTAATTTAACTAAATTGAAGCTTCGAAAGATTCCATCTAACTTTTCTAAAATTATCGTGAGTGTTTTTCAAATGGAGTCATTTCTACAGGAAATTCCTTAATAAGACAAAAGATCATACGAAGTTGTCATCAAGGCTCGATTCTGTGGAATAATTTGTAGAATATACTCTTTGACCTTATTACCCCTCAAAACACGAACATACAAGCATATATCGACAGCAAAATATTACTTATTCAAGGTAACACTAAAAATTCTCTCGAACGACTATTAGCTGACTTTAAGGCAAGTATGTAAGTGTAAGCAAACTGTATGTGCAGACTGCAAAAAACTAAACAGTGTTCCATAAAACATACAGCGCAATGCTTCAAGAAAAATTTCCCCAAATATCAATAATCAGGCTTAATATAATAAGAAATAATGTTCAGTGAAACTTGAAAACCCTTAGAGTAACATTGGATGGCAAAATATCTTTCTTGAACCATGTTTAATCTGCTATAGCTAGCTCTAAGACAAGCTTTGAAAAGGAAGTATGCCTGGCTAAGGTAAATTAGAAGTTTAAAGTCTTTGGATACTAATAGAACGTACGACGAGAGCGTTGACTGCTCAGCTATCAGATCAGCAATAGATATATCGAACGTGTTTTGGCCAATTGATGTAACCTTCAAAAATGAAATTGTTCAGGAGAGAGTAAAAACTTTGTTTATCGAAAACATTATATTGTGAATTGCGTTATGAATCTTTGAAATGCACTCCTGTAAATTATCATGTTCGCAGATGTGGAACTATTTATAGGGAGTGTCGATCTTATTTACATAGAGTGGACGGGTCAAAAATTTTAAACATAAAACCAATGTAAAATGACGCTTCTCTTCCAAAAAGAATATTTTCTTAATAGGATAAAATATAAAAGTGTTCTATCCTACAAAATTGTATAACATAGTTGATAGCTATTTTGACTTCATGTCTATTATTAGAACTATGGAACTATAGTTTTATATAATGGTAATGGAGTAAAGCCAAAATAGCTTTAAACAAACTAATAAAATGTAAAACTGAATACTTTGATATTTTATTCCATTATAATGCAGTTCTACCAAGTACATGCCAGTGCAATCAATATGACATCTTTTTTCTTCTATGAACAAAATATATAAATATTATGTTTATGCCAATATAAGCATATCACTTGGTATAAGACAAACACATAAAAAGATGAAAAATGATTAATTGCTTTTTTTGTGGGTACTCGTGTAAGAAAATTAAGCTCCACGCTTTTATACCATCTAATTATAAGTTAAAAAGTTTAAGACTTTGAGAATATATCTTACATCTTGCCTACATCGAATAATATATACCTTAACCCAATTACTGCGATTGTAAGTTTGACACCTTAATTGCAACACTTTCACTAACTGATCGCGCACGTATTAAGTTGGTAATTTTGATCACTTCAGGAAGTATAAGTTTGGGAATCTGTGGCACGAGAGATATCATCAGCAATCAACTAAGATGCCAGGGGGAGCGAGTGCGACACACTCAAACTAAAGGCCCGAAATTCCGCTTTTCAACTCGAAAACATTTTTCAAGTGACGCTCTTTTAAGAAGTGTCATTCACAATTTTTCACACAGCTGTTTTTACACACTAGACAGGTCAAAGTGCATGTACATTATTTAAAAATAAATGGACACCTTAGAAGGCTTTGAAACAGATCCTAGATTTTTGTTTGAATAATATTTTCCACATTAGTACGTATTAGGGATTCCAACTATTCGTCATTATCAACTATTCGAATATTGAATAGTAAAACTGAAACTATTCGGATATATTCGATTAGTTTCTGAGGTATAGGATTCCATCTCGAATATTCGATGTCGGAATATATTCGGTTCTTTTTTAATTATTCGATATTGGAATATTTGAGCAACCATTCGAATAGTATTTAATGAAATATTTTACAAAACCGACGAAAGATCACATAAAAAATTTCTCCAGATTTCACAAACTGCAATAAGTACCCAGATAGTGGATTTTTTGCCTCCACCCAACTTGGGCTCTTTCAATATCGTACTTGACTTTGATGAATGTCTCAGTGCTAAAAAAAACCCTTTTTTTTTGGATATCAACTTGATGGAGCGTTAAGTACTAAGACGCGTTAGCGTCATAGTTTTTTGAGTTTCCTTCATATCTGATGTTAATTTTTTTTTGGTTTCACTTCCATCGTTGCAGACAGAAGGGCGTGATCGCTGCAGAGTTAAGCAACCCACAGTGAAGCCAATTCACCTGGGCACCATTTGCATTTATATAAATATACCTCTCCGCATACCGCACCCACACACATATACATATATATACAAACGCATACACACATACACATATGCATTTGCAATACGTAAGGAAGCATCCCGAGGAAAGTCATTTTCTATTACAAAGGTCGTGTTTATTCAATTTAAATAAAGGAAATCCCTGTTTACATTTATGGGGGGTCGTCGAGCAGAACTGCTCTCGGTCTAAACCGATTCTTAAGTATTGTCTCATCGTAATTTTGTAGGTTAGAGATCATTGGGTTATAATGTTTGCCTACATCACTGTGAAAGTTTTGAGACATTTCGCGAACGAACTCTTTGTATAATGTTACATTATCAATTATTCAAATTGAATTTTTAATAATATTTTCAACTACGAATATATTCAAATAGTTTTAGTTTTACTATTCAACATCTGAATAGTTGATAATGACGAATAGTTGGAGTCCCTATACGAGACTCAAATATGAAACTGAAAACGGAGATTTCCTCATGAAGTATATGGGGATGTTAAGACATTGTCATTGTAAAAATAACAAAAAATCAAATTTGGAGTATTGAGATTTTGTAGACTTCCATGTATTTTGTCACTAACGACCCAGGTTTCGCCTTTCGGCATCTTCAGGCATTCGAGCACACGATTGGACTCGAACTGAAAAAAATCTTTGAATTGTTGAGATTTTGTACATTTAAATGTATTTCATCATCAAGGACCCAAGTTTTGCCTTTCGCCATCTTCAGGCATTCAAGTACACGAATAAACTCGAACTGACAGACAATTTACATAGCTTATATACAAGATAAAATACGACAAATTCTTATCACTGAGTCTAGGAATTACATTGACACCTGGATTGATCACAACAATTACCCCTAATCCTGATTGGGGAAACAAACGCATTATGGGTAGAATGGAGAGTTTTAAAATGCAATTCGTAGAACTACTTACTTACTCCAAGCTAATTGGCGCTTTTAGGGTGACCACTCTGAGGGTGTAAAGGTTTGAATTATAACTCTCCATGCCCTCATCAGTTTTTTTGCACAATATTCTGATTGGCAAATAATTGGATATTGTAAATTTTTGGTATTAAAATAGGTCAAAAGTGTATTATTATTGATTTATACAATTTTTAAGTGAAACCGTTTTACTACCAAAGTTAGATTAGTTTAGAAACTTACATATATTTTATTATCTAGTTCACACATAAGACGTGAAATTCCATTTGGAAAATACTATCATCGTGATGCATTTACTATGCAAATCTAACGGGGTAAGTTTTAACAGTTTTTTTTATATGGTATTCAAACACGATAACGTGTAAAATAAACCCATAAAAGATATTGAGAATATCAACAGTATGAGAACTGGAGTTTATCTTTGTCTTTTAAAGACAATAAGGTAAACTTTTTGTTTAAAATATTTGTTTTATGATACTCTTAGGGCAGGGGTTTCCTACCGTGTGCCTGCTGCGAAATATTTCCGTGCACCCATTGCGAAGTATTATTTAACGAAAAAACACAATTGAACCCAAAAATCATAGTTCTGAAATAATAAGGAAACACGATTTTGGGCAGGCTTAATCATTCATTTTACCTACATCTATTTTTGTAGATTTTAATGGAATTCTAAGATTATCTAAAGATATATTTAAATTTATCATATTATAAACATATTTTTATTTTTTTCAGAAGTTTTCACATGATCTTTTAGTTGTAACAGTTTGAATCCAAAGTACTATAATCACAATCAATCTAAAATAACCACAGATTAGACAGTTACATTTTGGGAGAGTTAGATATCGGTATTTTATGCATTTCCGACTACTTAACTCAAAAGTGATTTTTTTGAATTGTTACACTATGGAACTAACGAAGGTGTATACTGTATACTTGGGTTTCAAGAATACATGTTTACGTCAGATATTATGGGTCAGATGGTTTGACTTTGTGAGGAACTCATAGATCAGGGAACGTACCAGACAGCCCCCTGTTACATCAGCGGTCATGGAGAGACGTTGGAACGTATTGTTGTTACCGCCCAGCGGTAACGACAATAATTCGGAGAATCAACCGACTATTGCCAAGGCCGCTCTTTCAATAGCCGGCGGCCACGTCCGCTGGACGAGTCCATTTTTGACGGAAAGGGGTAGCTCCGACGATGCAGGGAGTTTTTTTAATTGTATGTATAGGCAGTCGATTATGATCTATCGAGCCGGGCTAGCCGCTTCGTGGCTGGCACTAGTGACATTGTGAATGGTTTGTTTTTTTTTTAAATTGGACGTAATTTAAAATCATTTGTCGTGTCATTTGTATTATAACTTAAAGTAAATTCAGTTGCTAAGTAAATGTAAAAGTAGAATCAATTTTATGTGTTAGGAATAATATTTTTGTGTTTTGTAAACCACTGCATCTTCGATTAAAAATAAATAAGTGTTGAACCGGATTTAAAATGATGTTTGTCTGAGATCCCAGCCCTTCCAGAGCGTTCGATAACCAGCCATTCGCCAATCTTCGATCCGGGTCTTCTCACTTGTTTGTCTCTTCTTCCAACTGGAAGACCATCGGGTACTATCCATGGAATGTACTCGTTGGAACTGAGGGATTCTGGCATGTCGCAGGAGAAAGCAACGTGGTTATCGAGTGGTAGAGAATTATAGAAGAGCCGCGTGTTGGCCATATGCTCCACAAAGGGAAGAAAAATAAGATATAAAATATAACTATATCCAACAATTTAGTACTTATACAATACGTATGATGCTTCAATTTGACATTTCTCAATCTGGCTTTTGCCCGCTACTACTTTCATCATTTTTTAATGCGCCCGTGATCACAATTAAATTGAGAGTTCCTGGTTTACGCCATAAAGTACTTAGTAGAGTTGAAATAAAGAGCGAACAGCTAATTTTCAAATGGAAAGTTACTGGATTTGAAAAATGACTCACTAGAATAAATAATGTCTTGTTAGCTTGACGTTTATAAACCTAAAATCACTATAATGGTAAATAAAATGATAATCGGTATTATTAATATAATATATGTACAATGAATTAACCTTTAAATGCATACTGTACTTTGTAAAATACAAAATTTTGTTAATTTTTTTAGAATTCTTTGTGAGCCAAAAAAACATTTTTACAATGACTTATTTAAGTTAATAAATTGCATTTAATTACGTATTTTAACCCTAAAATCCATACTGTACTTCGAAAACTACAAACTTTTGCTTATTGATTTTTTGCAAAACTGAAATAGATTTTACAATTTATTTTTATACCCAATAGTATACAACATTTTTTCAACAGATATCGTGGTGACACAAGTCAAGCTGGTGACAACAGTAGGTTTTAATTTGAAATCAAACAAAGCAAGCCGGAGTTTTCTAATTTAAAAATAAGTTTTGTAATAAAAATTTAATTTAAAAAATATTAGATTTTCCTATTGAAAAAATATTACTCGATTCAATAAAACATGTTGATTGATTATTTGTAATAATATAGGTTGAAACAATTCCGACTTAACTAAGTGTTGAAATGTTTATTCGTCATTTTTTATAGTACACCATGCATTTGAGATATCAAAAACATGTGTCAACACTAACAATATACATTGTGATTTCTACCATTTCTATGAGCAAATATGTGGTAAATACAGTATTTCAATAATGATTAGCTTCGAGAGTACCCGGTAAATCTATTGCGTTTAATCTAAAGCTATTTTGGCATGATGCCAACGTTCTGACGATGACGTGATGTAGAAATAGCTATCAAAAAATTGTATAATTTTATTGAACTAAATATTTTGCTATTGCTTACTTTGTTATAATGGATTGCTTCTAAGTAAATGCTAAATCAATCAATTATTAAAGAATATGATCAACCTATAGTAGCAGTCGACCCAGTGGATTCTTATACTGGAAGATATAAAATACTTATTATTGTTATTTTATACAAGGTAAACATAAAATTAGCAGTTAGCAGTTGTAAAATATCAACATTATTTGATTTATTATAGTTACAATTTCCTAAAAATACTATTTAAGTATTATATTTTGTGTCGCTAATGCATGGTGGTGTTTATAAAGTACAGTGTTTTTGGGTGAAAAAATATGAAAAAAAAAAAATTTAATATTTTTTTATTATTTCAATTTTAATCACATCTATTCATTGCATATTAACATATTTAGTAAAAAGTAGAAAATAATGAATTTAAGGGTTTTAATGTGTTAATTATTATTAGTCATAAAATAATAATTTATAAAAGAAATTCTTAAAAGAATGAAGTGTTATTATATAATTATTTTAGTACATAAAGGTATTGAACTAATTAGTTCGTAAGTCATGTAGAAATGATATTCAAGTTACATGTTTTTAATAAGTTTCAATTTCAACAGATAATATTTCATTCGATTGGATAACTTAATTTATGTCAAAGAATAATATTTATAGTAAAATTATTGACGAAGAAAAATAAAAAAATTACAAAGTAATAAAACTAATCTTCTTTTAATATTTTGTAGCTATAAACGATATGACAAGATTAAAAGTTTAATTAACAAAATCATTTTAGAAGTATGAATCTATTATTTTTCAAAAAAAGTGTTTATTTTAACTAAAAAATATGTTTTTGTTAAATAAACTTCATATTTTTATTTCAATTTGACTTTTATTGTAACATTGTGATTAATAGCATACTATTTTATAGAAAAACTGACACGGTCGCATAATAAAATTGAATATCTCTAGAGAATTCCCATTAATTCTCATATTTACAAAATGACAAATCACAAACAAAAAATCCAATTCATTGGTATCTGAGTCGCGTTATAAACATTTTAGTATAACAGATTAAGTACAATAGCTTGCTTAAATATCAAATAAGATTATTGAATTATTTTTAAAGGTCATGTATATAAAATATTTGTTTGTTTGTTTGTCCTGTATGCGTTCCTACACTATTCATCAGATTGCGATGAAACTTTGGTGAGTTTTTGTACGCACATTCGCAAAAAGGTTTTGAAAAAAAATAAAAAAATAAACAAAGAATCAAATAGGTAAAAACAGCGAAATTTCAATTCGTGTGTGACATAACAAGCGTAAAGTTAAATTCCAATTGCCGGTTTTCAATGGAAAATTTAAATGAGAAGATTCACTTTGTCACGCATGTCAATGATTCCGATAGATATGTCAATCAAATTCAAACATCTGTAGTTTTCGGTGCGACTCGCATTTGCAATGATCATCAACAAAGCAAGGGCCAATCACTACAAGTGTGTGGACTAAATTTGGAAAATCTATGCTTCTCAGATAGACAGCTGTATGTGACCTGCTCATGCGTCGGAAAACTTCTGTATCCAAAATCACTTCAATAAACAAAATTAAAACACAAACACTTTATTTCTTTGAGTGGCAATGCAATGCACGCCGGGTACTCGCTATTTTTAAATATAAATATTTTTTTGTGTGTGAAAAAGGTAGCAGCTAATATTTGTTAATTCTTGCTGCCAAGCATAAATAATTTTGAACGTAGATAACATACTAGTTGGTTGCCCCACCTCCAGTCATTATGTGTTTAGAAATATGTGCTTCCAATGTTGAATGTTGACGTGATTAAGCCGCAAGACGGATGATGATGATGTCGAGGTCGGTAATGCAGTCTGGAGTAGGTGTTGGAGAATGGCGACAGATTGATGATCTCTTTTCTATATGCTTCTCTCGTTGTATTGCGTTTTATAAATATTACATTTTATGACTCACACGCTTGCAAACAGTCTCCTTCTACAATCACGCATTTACTTATCTTTGAATTCAATAAATGTGCTGTTGTGTGAAATGATGATTTGATAAAAGTGTCATTTTATGGAAACTTTTTCTCTAATCTCACATTTTGCAAATCCGCGACGTCACGTATTCCTAAATGTGTATGCAGCCGCCTTTCATAACGCAATATCGATAAAGAAAATAAACGAATTTACGCCTTATGTTCTTGGCTCGATGCAGAGTTGCACGTGACTGATATTTTAACCATGTACTATTGTGCTTAAGAAAAGAAATGATAGAGCGAGAAAAAAAAGAACATGTGATTTGCTCAGCTACTTAGTTTAAGCCATATTAAGTATCCTGTGTATCCGTGTACTGAGAATCCACCGTGGCGCTTGGGTTTCTACTCCGCTTTGTATCTAAAGAAGAATCGAGAATATCCCGATCACTAAATTTTGTTACAAATTTATCAAATGAGTCAACGTTGGACATGGTTGTGATCAAGTTATCGGGGCCTATAAAATCCGTATGAGATGGACCACAGCAGACAACTCTTCTAGTTCGGTATTCATCTTGCGGCAGTCTCACAGAAAACGTGATTAGTGTCTTGATGGTTGTCTCCACAAATGAAATCCAGCTATTCAACTAACTTGCTATTGCCAGTAATAAGCTGGCAAGCCCAGTGACCAGGTGGACGTTTCTTTACCTCGAATCTTCAGATCACGTTTGGAAAAATAGGTATGTTAGGCGCTCTTTGGTGTATGCAGGCCATCTAGTCTACCAAGCTGTTCTATACGCCAGCATAATATGTTGTTTCGGCCAATTAATGTAACCATAAAAAAAAACGATAAAGAGTTAATGATTGCATCTCATTATTAAGACGCCGGAGCAGGTCCCGGCCAAATGATGTAAATTAGAAAAATAAATTGGCGACTTTTTGGAAGGGAAACATCATTTTACAGTGGTTTTAGGTTTAAAAATTCTGACCTAGCAACTAGATGTAAGTCACTATTATATCAACACTCCTTAAATAATCCTGTATCTGCAAACATGAGAATTTACAGGAGTGCATTTCAAAGATTCATAACGCAACTCGCCATATAATGATTTCGATAAAAACAGTTTTTACTCTCTCCTGAACAATTTAAATTTTGAGGGTTACATAATTTGGCTAAAATAACGTCAATATATATGAGTTTACGGGTATATTTGCGACGATTTTTGTTAATAAAATTGAAGGTTTACCTGCCATATTTCATCAGTAAATTGTTTTTCTGTTTTATACCGTGATGTTATGAATACCGCGATGTTATGAATACCGCGATGCTTACAATTTCTTGCGAGTGCAAGAAGTTGTAAGCATGCGAGATCTCAAATAAATGAGATTGGCAATAGAATCAATAAAACTGGGAATGCCACAGATAAAATACATTACGTCAGTAAACACAATTCTTAGAATATGAACGCCTTCAAACTAGTGTATTATGCATATACAGGCATTGTATTCAAAAAGCTATAAAACGATACAATTTAAAAATATATACTGCCATTTCGAAGTCAGTTGCTTCAATTCCGTAAATTGCAAACGGCAAGCTAACGAAATATTTATTTCATCCGCGAGAAATACATTTACCTTTACTCGTTTGCCAATTTTAATGCCGACAGTGTTTCATGAAAATGACAAAAATTCTTATTGTGATATGAAATTAAGCTGTAGTTTCCAGAAAAGATGTCTTGCATTGATTGGCCACAAATGAGAAAATTTTATTGGGATACTTAATGTCAGTAAAACAATTAAAGACCTTGCCCTAAATACAACAAATGTGCACTATTTTCTATATCCGTTTTATTGCATTTCTAGATTCCCTATTTATGACTTCATACAACTCTGCAAAGATACATTTAAAAAAAGTTCCCTAAAATCAGCTCTCTGCCGTGGCACACTTGTGCGTCGCGAGATGGTCCCAGGTGTGCCGCGGTGCAGTGCGTCCAAAATGAGAAAAAAATCGAGTATTTTATAGAAAAAAATTGAAACCTGTTGTTAAAATTAGCTGTAATTCGGTTGCTGAGATCTTTAAATTATCCTTATTGAAACAAATACTGTATTATTTTAATATTTAATGGAATAAGTGTATTAATGTTTGCAACGATAGTGAAACTGCAATGATAAAGAATAAAATAGGGTTTGTCTCGTATGTTAAACAAAAAATCCTTTTAAAGAAATTGCACATTGCTGCAATATGTTGGGAAGCATTAATGGTGAAAAATTTCCCAGTAAAATTAATACAAACAATGATTGAATGTATCAAAATAAAACACATCAAATCAAGAGCCTTATGTCCGCAATTTTTTCTTATAATTTGTATTGTTTGTTAAGAGTTTCATTACTTTGAAAAGGTAAAAGAATGTAATTTACTCTTACTAAAAAATATATTAGCTACTATTTAAAATTCATCAAATAAAAATAAATTAATAAATTGTAAGTTATTTTTATGAAATTTACAAAAATTTTGGCTTATGGTGTGCCGCAAAATATTAATTAGTGTTTAGGTGTACCGTGGGTGAGAAAAAGTTGCAGAACACTGCTCTAAATTATGCGGCTTTTCTAAAAACATACGATATTCTAGGCCATGTTGTATAAAACAGAATAGAACTTTAATAACTTTTTACAAATATTATGTTTTTACTTTCCTGAACAAAATGAGTTTTGTGACTGTTGCTGTTTTTAGGTCAAGGTCTGGTGCATTTTCAGAGGCGTTATTTTCGAAAATTTAAGAAAGGTTTCGAAGGTAAAAAAAAATTTTTTTTTTCATATAACAAGCTGTATTAAACTCACCATGTTTTATTTCGTCTAATTTGCTCTGTGTGAGTTTAGGGATTCCAACTATTCATCATTAACAACTAGAATATTGAATAATAAACTGAAACTATTCGAATACATTCGAATAGTTTCTGATGCATGAAAATAATATTAATAATTAGATTTGAATACTTAATACTATTGTAGTTATTAAATCATCATTTTTTAAGGGAAAATGGGAGGGAGGCGGTAAACTTATGGAGCACCCCAGGCGGGTAAACTCCTAACTACGCCACTGTAAACAATATAAATATTGTTTTATAACTTTTTTTTTAATTTATCCTATGATGTCAAAAATGCCAATAAATTCTTTGTATGATATGTATTTTAATGGAACAAACCCGTTAGCTTTGTTTTGTTTGCCACCAACATTTTTGAAATATTTGAATTGAATTGGAATAAATGACTTTTATTTAAACACAAAACAAAGTTTTAATTTGTTATTTTAGTGAACATATCAATATCATTTAAATTGTGTTTGTTGAAATTTATGGACAAAAATAAAATTTTACTCGTAATAAATCTAATTATGAGAAAAATTGAATTTATTTTAAACAGAGAACATTTGAAATTTACGTCGCATATACTGACAGAAAGCAATACATTCAATTGTATCTAATATTTTCAATGGATCGGCGGTAACTTTGAGGAAATTCATTTTGAATATAAAATTAAAATTCATAACTTTGTTATTTCACAGGTTATGTTATTAATTGTGACACTTGTTTCGCCGCTTTGAGAAGCATCTTTAGACTAACTGAATCATGAGGTTATTTATTTACGTATAAATTGATTCTAATTCTTAACTTATAAATTACAAAAATGAAAGGTGGGTTTTTTTCTTCAATAATATAACAGCACCAGTTAAAATAACATTACCATCAATTTGGGTTGGTTTGCCCATCGGTCTAAGATTGGCCCACTACATGAAAAAGGTGCTGCTATACTACCATGATAATGCTAATGCCATATGAATATTTTTTGGCTAAGCAAAAGTAATGAGTAGCCTCTAGTGGTAAAAGTATGAATTAATGTGCAACATAATTTGTTTAATTGTTGAGTTTGTAAGCTGTCAGCTTAGAATGATAAAACACAATAGAAATGTTTTCTTGAAATAAATTGGATAATCCATATATTCAATTTGTATTTCTAATCTGTTAACCAAATGCTGTCAATAATTTCTGTAGAAACAAAAAAAATGCTATTGTATATCATTAATTTGGGTAAGTTTCCCCATCGGTCTAAGATTAGCACACTACATGGAAAAGATGCTGCTGTAATACCATAATAATACTAATGCCATATGAATATTTTTTGGTTAAGCAAAAATATTCAGTTGCTCCTGGTGGAAAAAATATGAATTAATGTTCAGCATAATTTGTTTTATTGTTAAATTTCAAAACTGTCACCTTGGAATGATAAAACACAATTTAAAAACTTTTTCAAATTTGGATTATTGAGATTTTGTACACTTCCATGTATTTTGTCACTAACGACCCGGGTTTCGCCTTTCGGCATCTTCAGGCATTCGAGCACACGAATGGACTCGAACTGAGAGACAGTAAACAGTGTCTAACGTTTATATAGAAGATACAAATGCGACAAATATTATTTACGAGGTAAGATATTATACGTCTGAGAGCCACACTGATACCTGAGTTAAAATTTCGGGAATCTCCCTAATCCTTATTTTGTAAACACCATATTAACAGAGTGGTTAATTTCTGTTAATGCTGTAATTAAATGTAAAGAAATCTCAAATTTTCATTTGCAATTGCTTATTGTTTACTCAATGAAATATTTCTATTTATCAATTTTATTACAATAATTCTAATCGTTTTTGTTTGAATGACTCTGAAAACATATTAACTTTGTTCTTTGTTCTTTGATTCTAAAACTAAAATGTCTACATACAGGCCCGACAAGAAGTTTGTGAATCGATACGAGAGTATGTTGACGCATCCCACGAATAGCATATATTGATAATATTATTTTATGAGTTAAAAATGCTTGCACTTTGTGTTAGATAGTATTCACTAGGTACAATTGAACTTTTATTTGGATAGTTTGCACTTTGGATTAGAATGTATTAACTTAGTACACTCAAACATTGATTTTAATATTTTCCACCTATTCACGGATTCTTTTAACAAAGTGAGTAGGTTATGTTAGGGTTGGTCTGGTTTGGTTTGTGTAATGTATTCTAATGCGTGGAGCAAAGACAATATAGGCTGCTAATATAAGATAGAAGAATAAGTGACGTTTCATTTCAGCTTTGTGCAACTATTGGTTTCAAAGTGTGAGTATTTATATTGAGTGAAAACTGTTTTATCTATGTGAAAGTGTAATATATTTCTTCAATGTTAAAATGTATTTTATTATATGCGATCACTTTATTTTTAGTGAAAGAATTTGTTCTTTTAGAATGTATTTGTTATAAGTGAAAACAATTTTTATGAAAATAAATATGATCTAAACAAAAGTTCATTTAATTGTAAGCCATATTTGTATAAACAAAGTGAATAAAAAACGTATAGCATTTAAAGAATTTGAAAAAATTTCAAGCCCAATTACTCAAAACTAGTATTTGTCAATTAGTGTCTTCTTCCGGAACAACGACGATATGCCGTACAACTTTACACTTTTTTCTACACTGATACCCTTTTTGTATACTATACAGAGTGTGTCAGTGTATTAGTATGTATGGCTCCGGTGATTCTAAATGCTAGAGTTGGACATTAGAGCCGGAGTGTAAAATTAAACTACGTGTACTCTACCTATAATGGTTTTTATATACCTATAAATGATCTTAATTCATAACTTAGTCATCATGTTTTAATTTCAATGCAAAAAAAAATGAAGACTTAATTTTGGGTTGAGTATTTATTGGAGGTAATCATATTTTAATTGCATTTACAAAATATATATTTTAAATCAATAGGCAAGTACTTAGACAAAATTCTATACGTATGCAAATTACATAACACTAGGTTGAAACTATTTCCAACTGAAGTCTCTGTAAGTATCGAAAGGTCCCATAAATCTACTCTCATCCGAGAGTAATAAATTACATTCGTCGGCTTATAGTTTAGTTTATATGAGTCAAGTCTCTCCAGCATGACTAACATTAATTCATTCAAAGCCGATTGACATTTAGCGGTTCGTCTATTTATATATATAAAAATATTTCAATAGGGATGAGGAAATTAAAATAATATAATTATTATGTTAGACCTCCCCTGTTGCTTATATAATGATTAAGGTGAGATGTTAAATGCCTTGTAATGAACAATTTCTTAAATAATCACATTCATGATAAATGTTTTAAAAGGTTTTTGTTTTCACTGAAGCTTATGTAAGAAAAGCTTAAACATGGTTAAATGATATTTCTTCAGATATCGACATTTTCACCTGAAGTGAGTGAGTTTGGACGAATATTATTTTATATACTGTATAAGGAAAAAAATATATTGTATTTCCGTTATTTTCATAATAAAAAATGTTTTTTTTCACTTAACCTGTTTTTACGCTAAAAAAAATTCATTCCGATCTCATGCAGTCACATTTCGTTACCGTGTGGGTTTTGTCATATAAACGTATTTCGAAAAGTGAAATATGGTTTTATGTAGTATTAATTAATTATTTTACGTCATCTTTTGTGTGTAAAACCTGAAATATATATCAAACTATGCGAAATTATCGAAAGCCAAGAATCGAAATTATTCATAGCAAATCGGTGCCGTTTGAAACAAAACGGTTGCATAATGTACGTCATGCATCTCGGATTGTTACTATACTATAATTTTGTATTTATCAATAGTAAAATTGACGACATTTTCAAATTTTGATTAATTATGCAAAGAAGACATAAATTATAATGTATTTTAAATTACATATTGAACTATTTTATTTACAAAAAACAAAATTTAAAATTTTTGTATGACCTATTTCACAAATAATTTAAAGGCTTAAAGGGCTCAGTAACTCATTGGTACACCACGAATACGGAAGGGTTAAAGATAATTGTCTTCTTTATTTTGAGGAACATATGGCTACCACGCAACACTACTTTCACTATCATTAAGTGTCTTACTTCCTCCTTTAATGTGCCAACACACTTACACTGTGTGATAAGTATGCGATGGTCGTTCAAGACGCTGGAAAGTTACAAATTGGAAGGAAATAAAAACAGAGATGAGGTCCTGCGAAGGCATCTACAATAGATATTTCATATGGTTTCAACTTCTGTTCAAGATCAATGACATAATAGGATTATGCACTGTCCGTTACCATAGCTATATTTGCTTCCGAATCCTGCAAATATACACCTGTGTTCTTTAACTGTTTTTCGTATTTTATTAAATGATCAGTATTACTAAAATAAAAAAAAGAGCATTCGACTCTGTTTAGTCATTGTAAAATCATTGTGTATAATTGCAAACGTTTCTATTCAGCAGGAAACATTATTTCTTTTGACATCGTTATCAAAGCCGTAGTATTTCATCCCTTATCCCTTGGTTCAAGGGTCGGGTGGCAACCGAATTCCACTCGTGTACCTTGTTGGGGCTACAGTTTGCCTTAGAGATCTCACATCCGACCACTCAAATTGACCAAATCATTCATTTGGTTCAATTATTATGTTATTTTGAGTAATAATTTAATCAAAATAAATAAATTTGGGAATATTTTGTAGAAACACGCTATAATTGTCAACATGATATCCAAGTAATTTAAAATAACATTAAAACTGACAAATTATTTATTCCACTGGCTGTGTTACTAAATATAACACGTTTCACTTCTTTAAAAAGAATCTACAGACTTATTATATAGCAAGGATATTTATTTATTTTAAGGTAATCAATGATTCTATTTCATAAATTAAAAATGATTGGTAGGGTGGTTTTGTTTCCTTCTACTGGATGTGGGAAGGGAATAAAACACAATGTATTTTAGTACTAATTACAAGATACTACTGTTTGGAGGTGAAAAAGCCTAAGGGAAATTATTGAATAATAAAAATCGAATTGAATCATTGTCACAGTGTGGCTTATACCACATCTCTTCTGAAGCTTTTGATGTAGGACAGACATCTATAGATATTAATATTAGAATTAAAGAACATGTAAGATATCTAAAATACCCTTTTATTTTTAATTTAAGATTTAGAAATAAATAATCTTGCGATATATTTAGTCTAAAATTGCTTCTTAAAGAAGCGAAACGCGTTAATTTAGTATAATATAGAACTGAAATAGCTAAGTTTTAATTGTATATTAAAAATAAATTTCCACAAAGTAACCGCCGAATCAATCGAAAATATGTTATTTAACTTTAATTAGAAGAATAGATATTTTTAAAAAATAGATACCTATATAATTTTTTGGCCCATTTTTCGGTAGTTGAAGGTATATTATTATTGGTTGGAACTCATCCATTTTATGAATAAATACATAATGATAAAAACGAATGCGTGTTTTCATGAATATAGTTAAATACAGTTGAAGGCTATTTGTCAAAATTTTGTAGTACCATTATGAAGCATTAACAAATCACAGTCGACATTTTAGTTAGCATAAAGGAGTACACAGTTCAAATAAATGTACATTGTTAAAATGTAAACTAAATGCAACCTCGCGTTAATTTTTACCGTCACGCAAATGCTTGTCAAACGTGCATTAAAATAACAGGTGTATTTTGCAAAGTTGCTACAGCGTGTAACGTTACACAATTTGGCGAATGTTAGCTTAAACATTGCGAAAACTGCCAATATTGGTTTACGGTTGTCTTATATTAAGGTGGTTGTATGCATATATAAAAAAATGATTGATTGCAGTAAAATAGCAAGGCTTCATTATAAAAGTACTTAAAAAATTGAATTGATATCAATTCAATTCGAATATTCGAATGTTTTTTTAGAACATGAATTCACTGAATGAGGAGGATCTCGGCTGAAGATGGCTAACGAAAACCGGATGACATTTAGTCAACTTCTCTTTTTTGGACTGAGTAAAAATAAAAAATTGTGACTAGAAAAGGACTATCTAGTTAGCTAATTGCCCCTTCTATATACATATGCTATTTGTTTTGATAAATATTTCCGTAAGAGTTAAAATTTTTTTTTTAATTGACATTTTTTTCTCATTTTGCATTGTTTTATTTTGAAAAAAAATGATCTGGGCAACTGTCAACGGTTCCAATTAGTTACGAACTAACAGTATGAACAGAATATTAACCAATGAAAAAGATAATTTAAATGTATTGCATATCAAAAAGTAATTTTACATTTTTTATGGTGAACATTTACTATTTATTTTTTAATATCGTCTGTTACAATGACATTAAGGCATCCAATCCCGGACCTTTCTGTGATTCCGGAATTTAGAGGTTAGCAATTTTTCAATGACGGGATTCCGGGATTGGTCATTAAGCGTAATTTCATGTTTTAAATTTTAAATCATTAAATTTTTGTCCATTATTGCTTCAATTACAACGAATATACGATATACATTTTTTTTTATTTGTTGATAGATAATAGTCGAAATTAAACAAAAACAAAAAAAGCAAAATTTAATGTTGATAAAACTATCTTATGAAAAATGCGGTATTTGTAAAACACAATATGGTGACTAAAGTGGAAAAAGAGGACACGAGTGAAGAATAAAGAAAAGTGACCATCATTCTGTCACCACTCGCCGAGCGTGAAACACTTACTCAGAACTGCATTATCGTGATCATCATCATTATCATGCAATTTTAATCGTTTTTAATCATTTTAATTTTAATCGTAAAAAAATGTAAATAAATAAATCGAGGTACAAGTTGTAGTTCATTTTGAAGTATTTAATTGGAAATATGAATTATTTTTAAACATTAACAGTGAATCTTGAAATCCCGGGATTGAGTAATTGACCGGGATCCCACATACCGAGATTGAAGGCCCTAAATGAGATTGAATCTTTGCAAATATTGGAATGAGTCGGAACTAGTTACATGTGTTTTAATAATATTTTGTAATTAACGTAATTTTACCAATACTGAAAACATAATTATTATTTGTGGCAGTTTCATTAAATCAAAACACTGTTTATAAATTAATATTGAGAAATATGTAATTCTAATAATATTGATATTGTTATCGCCATTTGTAAATGTAACATTGTAGCTTTATTTATTTTAATTAGTTAGACGGAGTTAACTAATGAGGAAATTTTGTCTAACGTGTTTGCGGGTAAACCAAAAAGGGTAAACATCTCATTCACATCTGCTGCCATTTTACAGATATTGCTCATTTCCATTTGCTTGCATACCTGGGAGTACACAGTTACATTTTCATTTATTGAAAACAAATATTCAACTCAGCAGATGTAAATATTTGTGATTTATAATGTATTCCGTAACAAATCTCTCTAAAAAATTATTGCAAAATATTTCATTACTATTTATTATTATTCAAAATGCTGATGCAATTTTTATGACTGAGATTACCGTGAGCATTACGTATTCATTTTATAATATATTAGTAGTTTTTTACCCGATTTTTTTTTCAAAAATTGACGAAATTTCTCTTCCTTCAAGGCATAATATAAAATTAAAATTGGTAACTTTGTTATTCCAATAGTTTTTTCACTAACGTGACGCGTTTTTCCTTTTTAAGAAGCATCTTTAGACTAACTATATAGCAAGGTTTTTTATTTCTAAGGTAATCAATGATTCTAATTCTTACATTAAAAATGAATGGTAAGGTTTTTTTGCTTCTACTGGACGGGGAGAGAAGGTAAGATATAAACAATAATAGTACTTATTACAATAACACTATTCATTACAAATAAATTACAAGTGTTTGGAGGTGAAAATCCCTAGGGAAATAAATTTAATAGTGGTGAGACTGCTGAGTACCTGACCAATTTAAAATGTTATTAACTAATTCTCGGTTACTGTTAATGGTTTTATTAATTTCTAAAAACTCTAAGCTATTGATTTTAATTTTTGGTTAAGTCATATTGAATTATAAAGATCGAATAGAATCATTGCGACAGTGTAGCATATACCACCTTTCATGTTTTTCCTTAAAGTTACCGCTGAATTCAAAGAGTATTTCACTGTTTCAAGTTTTAAATAATGGATAATTTTCAGCTCAATCTTTTGAATTTTTACAAATTTTACAATTCAAGCATGAAACGTTACTATTTGTTAAATTTATACTGTAAAATATCTACAGTTGCTAAGCAACATGACAATTTTGGTGACAATCATGGAATATTTGGTATGGAGCGGTTGCTAGGCGACTATTACTATTACTTTTTTCATTTCGTTTTGAAACGTCAAAAATATAGCGTTTTCAGTTTAGGGTTAAAAGTTAAAAATTGAGTGTTGAAAATAGCAGAGTTGATCTAGAAATGGCAGCCGGAATGACATGTAAAAATTTTACGTCGCTACTGTTGACCCTTAAAGAGGAGTTCTTCTGACCAACAGACATACAAACATACAGATTTCTATATGTATTTTGCGTTATATGGTAAATCCTGTAAAAACTATATTAACAAACATATTTTATACAATAGATACTCGTATCGTATAAAATATTTCGAATTTAAATGGAAATTTCTCTTCATTAGAATTGCAATGACGAAAGCGTGAAAACTCGCTAAATGGAAGAGCCATTCATTTTCTCTGTAAAATGTCATATTGCAGTGGGATCAAAATGTTATGTCCATTATCATAGCAGGTTTTTTTTAGTCTAAAGCCGCATGTAAACGAGCATGAAAAATTGTATATGGCCGGCAAGAATGTTGAATCTACGATCCGGCAACATTTCCGGCAATACTGTTGCGGCCATATATTTGGGCAATGTGTGTCTCAGTATGACCCGACCTCATTTCTGAGCAAGTATAAACAATGATTGTGTGCGGATACGTGAAGTGAGCTAAAAAAACAATTTCCGGCGTTCTTTTCTTATTTGACAGTTGTCACTGATTTATCGTCGCCGGAATTCACATTTTCCCACTATTTGACTGCAATTTTTGCATTTTGTTGTAGTTACATTTAATAATGGCTTTTTCTTTTCTATTTCCCGCAATTTGCATCTGAAATATTCGAAATTCACATATAATTTTTAGAGGAATTATGATGCTTATTTATGTTTTTAAGAGGTAACAATCATAATAAAATGAAATTACACTGACATTGTAAAACTGCTTAGAGCTAATTTTATGTTCTATGGTGTATAAAATACAATATAACGGATCATTGAGCTTTTTGCAGCTCTACAAGAATACACTACTCATACAAAAGTTTTATGTTAATATAGAAAACATTCACCGTAAAGTGATTGAAGATGTAATAAAATATAATAATAACAACAAGACGTATCATCAAGAATATATCTGACGTCAATAAACGAGTAGATTTATCCTGGGAATGTTTCCGTAACATCGATTACGTTCGATATTTTAAAATATCATCCAATCATGCTGCCAGTAGTGTGAGGCCAGTCGGTCATTTTGCGTCAATAGTACCGTTTTTTGCTATGCTATACACGAACACACAAGTTCGGCAATGTAGTGCAACAAAACGTTGCTCGTTTACGAGCAGCTTAACGCCTCACACGTCATAATCCCGGAGTGTTTTTCGTACTATGAATATTTCTACGATATATAGTTATGTTAAAGAATTTTTCATTAAATCATTAAATAGATTCAAATTTAAACCACAATATTTCTACGTATTTCAGGAAACTCTAGAATTTTTGCCTTTGAAATGGAGGACTGAAGTCCTTTTGGCTTATAACTTTTAAAGTTTTATTCTACTTATCGTCATTTGATCCGAAGCTTTTTTCCATGCTCGTCGTATTTTACACAAAACATTTGAATGCAATTATTATTTCTCACAAAGAAACTATTCATTTTGTATAAGATTATTACTGGTGGCCATGACAGTACAATTGTGCACTCTCATTGGCTGGAGTGGAGATTATTAGTGTAGAAAATTTTAAGGCATTGGAGAATATGTATTTTGAAAATGACCAGTATTTTCAAATTCATTGTAGATGGGAGTTTGTAAGCTTAGAAAAATATTTTATAATTTGAATGGTAGGTAAGAACACGTTCAACAACGATGCATTCATAACTATTTTTTTTTGCATACGCTGTAGCTTATGAGTTATGATACTAGAACCCCCAAATTCCATTTATCTATTTAAAGAGGAATTTAAAAATTAAATATATTTTATCGACATAAATGTCATTCATTCATAATATGTATGTTAAGTATGTTTACGGTAATAATCTATTGTTATATAAACTTTTTTTAACCATGTCCGTTCCCAATTTTGAGCATATATTGTCTCCTAGTGTAGGTATCTCAACCAAGTGTTTCTAATTTAAGACATCGACTGAGGGTGTTTGATGGAATCTCAATATCAAATTTGGATTATTGAAATTTTGTACACTTCCATGTATTTTGTCACTAACGACCCGGGTTTCGCCTTGCAGCATCTTCAGGCATTCGAGCACACGAATGGACCCCTATAATTTGAACTATTCGTTATGAATAAATAATGTATACCTGCAAAACCAAATTTATCCGTGGAGCACGAATACAGATTAAAAAATTTCTTTAGAACATTAAAACATTTTTGTAAAAAAACACGTAATTAGGATAGTATATATATAAATGAAGATTTGTTTGTTTGTTTGTCCTCTATGCATTCCTTTACCATTCATTCGATTTCAATCAACTTTGGTGAGTTGTTGTGCGCACAACCGTGAAGGTTTCTGAAGAAAAAAAAATTAAAATCTAAAATAAATATTAAAAAAACAATTAAATACTTACAACTACCGACATCTATAAACCAGACGGAAAAACAAAAAAAATATTTTATATCTATGATAGAAGTCTGCACAGGCCCGAGCTCGGGCGGGTAAAGACAATTCAGATTCGGGCTCGGGCCAGGTATGGAATTCAAATTTAAGAAAAATATTTCGTACTATGTTCGGGTCATGAGTCAGCTATAAGGCAATAGTTTCCATGACTTAATTTATGTATTTCAAATGTGCTATGAATATCGTTGGAAATATGGAAACAGTAACATATATTGTTTGAGAAGTATAAATGAATTACAATATTAAAAATAAATCAGCCTTTTTTCGGGCTGAGAAAAATAAACCTGGGCTTCGGGTCGGGTTCGGGTAACAAGTGTGATATTGAGACTCAGACTAGGCCCGGGCCGGGCCTGAAGATGACGGGCTCGGACCGGGTAATTTTATGAAATTTCAGCCCGTGCAGACCTCTAATCCAAAAGCACTTCAATAAACAGAATTAAAACACAAACCTTTTCTTTCTTTGAGTGGCATTGCAACGCATGCTGGGTACTCACTAGTATTTAATATTAATTTCGTGTTTTTTATTATTGTTTTGAATTTGAATTGTTGAGATTTTGTACATTTTCATGTATTCCGTCACCAAAGACCCGGGTTTCGCTTTTCGGCATCTTCAGGCATTCGAGCACACGAATGAATGGAAATGTACAAAATCTCAACAATTCAAATTTAATATTTAAATTCCATCAAGCACTTTCAGCCGATATCTTAAATTATTGTTTTATTTGATAAAGTTGTTTTTTTAAATGTTTTTATTGTCTCCTGATTTTGCAGATATACAATTTTGCAATTGTTACGAAGATAGTATGTAAGATCGTAAAATAAAAATTGTGTTTTATTGTCAGTGAAGTATCTCGCTTTGTAACGTACCCCACAGTGAGTAACTCCTATATTAATTCTGTCATGCCGCAGGGGAAACTTCGCAGGAATTTTATTTTTCTTTGTCGTACTTTGAATGTTGCATTGCCAAACACAGGCTTACAAATTTGACGTATCCTCTCCGTTTTACTGCCATACATATTCACAATAAGAACAGTCGAGATCACTGATGGGCGAAGCGAAGTAAAGAAACATTAAATGAAAAACATGAATTTATTTGAATTGTGTAGAATTACTTTCGTTTTCTTACAAATTATAACCAAGAGTAGTATATATATATTTATTTTATTAAATTTATAGTGTTATCGTAGGCTGGTTTCATTTTTTTATATCAATTAATTTTTGAAACGCAATCTAAGATACAGCTACTCGAAAATTAAATTAGATAACACAGGATAAACGAATGTTTCTTCTCGCTTTGGGTGGGTGGTATTATATTTTCTCGGAAATAAAATAAAAAAGTTCTTTAATTTCAGAAAAAGAACAAATCGCCGCCTCAGAGGTTGAAATAAATAAGTAATTTTATTTTGTAAAGAAGTATTATTATGTTTAAAAATATATAAAAGAAATCTTTTGATGTATTTCAAAGTCAGCCACATACATAAGTTTTATTAGCTACACGAAAATAAAAAAAAACAGTAATATCGTAAATAATATTGAACCTTAAAATTTTTATAAAAACAATAAATATTTAAATAAAACAAATCACTGTATTAACATACCGTAAAACAAAAAAGAAACGAAATTTTTCGTTAGGTTATTCATCCACTGTCGCACATCTTGCTGCTCGTGGGACGTAGCTAGGATACTTTTACTATGGCGGACAACTTGAATGCCTTGGTAATGTCAAAGGGCACTTTATTAAAAAAATTAAGTCTGAGAGAGTTCAAAATACACATATTTAAATGTTATGTATTTACGAAATATTGAAAAGTTTGAGTTGGCGGCGAAAACGTAAAATAGACCTGGGCACTCGAAAAAATAAACGAATGACAGCAGGTCGACTTTTTTGTATGCTAAAAATGGAGGCATTTTAATGTGTTTTTTTTTTTTATTGCTACTTTTTCATCTCATTCATAGCTTAACCGTTAGTTATTATTCAATATGCTCAATGCGTAACCTAAATAACCTACAGATTCAAGTTAGAATAAATATAGTGGAAAAATTTATATGAATTCAAAAGTATTAAATAATAAAAACGGTTAAGCTACAAACATATAACACGGCCCAGGCCCAAACTTGTTAGGCAAACCCTAGGTCTTTATGTTTTACAAAACCATCGTCGATCTTCTCTTACGAGTGAAATTTATATGTATCGCTCATATTTCGCGTGGCTTGGCAAATTTTGAAAGAAAAACAGTTGTCGGTATCGTCAGCCATCTGAGGTATCGAGTTTGTCCTGGCCGGCCGTATTCCTGACTCTTTGAAAGAGGAAGAGGTGCTGTGTATATATATGTTTCTGAATATTAATTGTTTTTATTTTTGTCGATTTGTTTCCGTTAGTGAACGTGCTTGGGCGTCTCCACCGACCATAGAGTTAATCATTTACCTGCCACGCACCACTGCTACTTGAGATGTTTTATTCTCTTTAATTTGTACTTCGTATAATTTGAAATTGTAAATTCTTTAACTTTGTATTGAATTAACTCACTGTAATAAAGATAACTTGACTTAACTGGTGTATTTTGGCTGTCTGAATCACCCTGGAAGCTGAATATCTGTGGAATAATCATCATCATCAGCACGCCTGCTTCGCTGTTGAGTTTATCATATGATATAGTATCGACGGATTGGTCGGTGAATGAAGAAAACCAAAGCTATGACACTAAACATTCACTTAAGCTAATTCATTGAGTATTGTTGCTTTGCTGCCAAACTGTTTGAGCTTTATAATCACATAACAATAAAAAAATTTCAGTTTTGTTGATTTTTATATCAGATTATTATATCCTATTAATTGCATTGCCTGAAAGATAGAAATGAATGCAAAGTATCAACCAAATTAGAGGAAAATACTACCAACTACTAGGAAATGACTAGGAAATGTCATATTGTATTTTATAATATTTAATTTTTAGATCGACTTCAACATGATAGTAATGGCTAAACATAGATGGAGGTGATTATGCAAAAGGAATGCCACGCGAAATCAAATTTCACGGAAATCTTCACTGCTCATTCAATAAATTAATGTTACGGTAAATATATAATGCAGACCGTCTGGGACACGCAGCTGTATACGATCAAACCAAATGCCATTTGTTCAAGCGAAATATGGCACCTGATGAAGTCTCAAAAAAACCATATACTGAGCGTCAAGAATAGATGGTTGCGTCGGATATTGAGGGGGAAGTGGTTTGACTTCGTGAGGAATTCGGAGATTAGGGAATGGACCGGGCAACGCCCTGTCACGTCGGCGGTTATGGAGAAACGTTTGAACTGGCTGGGTCACGTGCTGCGGATGTCTCCGGAAAACCTCAATCCTGCTTGCCTCTTCTTCCGACCTGTGGGATTCCAGTGTCCTGGAAGACCATCGGGCATGTCAAGGGAGGAAGTAAAGCGATTGGTGAGTGACAGGGATTCATGAAGTCGCCGCGTGGTAGCCATATGATCCACATGGGAGCGAATATAAGAAGAAGAAGAAGAAATGTATAATATATCTGCTTTCCGCAGCAGAATACACTCTGTAAGAGTGTGAAGCCGTAGTGGGTGATGGTGGGTACAACGTTGAGTAACCTAGAGCATTAAAAAAAAATATATCTGCTTAATAAAACTTTTTTGATGAGTTTTTGCATGGAATAACTAGTAGCGTTATGTATATGTTTCTTATTTAATTGACACTTACACGGTAGAAATTCAATATATTAGGGTTAAAATCTAATTCCAAAAGCATTATTCAATATTTGTTAATAGCTATTTCAACAAATATTGCATAATACTTATGTAACAAATTACGTTACTTTTTTTGTACCATATTATTAGTTCATTGGATTTAGAAAATAAAACACAATTTGTTTTTCACTAATTCCATTTTTCTCGGTCATCGCCAGCTCTATCAACTTATAATGCTAGCAGTTCTCAATGTTTTTAACATAAAATGCCAATTTCACCAAGAATTAAAATTAAAAACCATTAAAACCGACTAAGTTTATTCTAAATGAAAGATAAAAATAATTCGTCTAATCTACTTTTCATTAAAAAGACAGAGTGTAACATATTATATAGATTAGGGACCTATTCTAATATTCCTTGATATTAGACATGACATACAAGCGTTTTTTCTCTGTTATTGAAAATCAAATTCTACTTTGTCATGTTACTGTTCCATAAATCAAAAAAAAAATATCATGTGTTTGAAATCAAAATAAATGCACACAAAGCTAAATCCTACATATTTGTTTAGCATATCATGTGTGTTTTTCAAACGACTATTTTAGTATTCTATTTCTAAGCATGTATTGTTTACTATATGTATGAAGTATTTATGATATCTTTGTAAAGATTATCTATCCAATTATATATTCTTAGATTGATGATAAGTTTATATTAAGACAAGAATTCTCAGTAATTGTGGTATAGACAATACAAATTAAAAGCATCCATGAACATAACAAACAATTTGATACCAGCATGTCAACTGTCTATTTATACTCGTTGCTTCTTGAATAACAGCTAAAGACGATATAGTAGTATTATACAATTTAAATTGATAACTTAGTTATTTCACTGGCTGTTTTGTTAAATGTGCGAAATCCGCTAAAAAAAACAATGTATAAGTATTATTTTTTTGCCCATTTTGCAAAAATCTTTAATAGTTTTCCATCGCCTAACTCTCATGAAGCGTCGAAAGATATTTTTTTAATAATTGCTATTTCAGATTATTTGTTAACACTAGAGGTCGTCAAACTTTTTATGCCTCCCTCCCCATTTGTACATTTTTTTTAAAATAAAATTTCCCTACCGCTCACTGACATCGTAGTACATAATTCAATCCAGTGTAAGAATGCAATCATTTCTAGAAGATGAAGGTTTTGAAAAAAAGCATTTTGAATCTATTTTTTTATTTATACTAAATTATACTCATTTTTAAAATGTAGAAATAGTGAATTAACGTATTAAAGAAATAGTGTGAATTGAATAACAAAGACTTTATTATTATGATTTTTTAAACTATATTTAATGGTCAATGACAACCTTGAGCCTGATACTGTGAGACTAAATATTTAATGTCTGGTTCAATTTTCGTTAGGAACATACGTAAGTCTCCACTTTGAGTGGTGTTTAAGCGATTTCTTTGCTTAGTCATAATGATATTAACCGTACTAAAGCCTGATCCTATTATGTAAGTGGTAGGTAAAGGTATCAATATATTTTACAAATTATATGATATGAAGCAGACATTTTTCAATTTTTCCAAAGTTTTTGGGTTCAGAGCTATTTAAATTATCGTCATATTTAAGTTCTGGTTGTTCTTATTGGATTTTTTTTTTTAAATAAAACACAATTCATTTGTACTACTTCCACATATTTATAATGATCAGAACCGGTTTCGCTCATCACGAGCATTATCAACTGATGATGCTCGTGATGAGCGAAACCGGTCCTGATCATTATAAATATGTGGAAGTAGTACAAATGAATTGTGTTTTATTTTTTAAAATATAATGTCTTTCCACCAAGAATTGACAGTTAACACCTTAAAAGTGATCTTATTGGTAAGTTAAGTCAACCTTATCCAAACTTGCAGTGAAAGGATTTATCATTCAATTATATACCCTGGAATTCAAAATATTTTAGAATCGTTTTCCATATCATGCCATCTCGTCTGGGTTGCCATCCGTATTGATTCGTCACACACAAATCCTTCTTTTCCAGTGATCATAATTTTATTTATTAAGAATGTTACTCATTTTACTATGATTGAGAGAGGGTTGCTGAAAGATGAAGTAATTCCCATTAACGAGAAGTAGGTAACTGTGGGCAAGATCAAGTTATAACTAAATTGCTACATTCGGAGAGAAATACATATATATATTGTTATACCACATAATATTTCTTCACAGGTTCCAGAATGTAGCGTAAATACTTTTTTTAAAAAATTATGAATTGTGTATTCGTAATTACATGGCTTAATAAATTAAGACAATGGGTTAAAGATTAATGTTATGGATTTTGGTAATTACTATTATTATGTTTTGGGTTATGTTTTGACATATAACTTCACGCATACAAACTTTTAACTCCTCGAAGAAATACTGTCTTGGTTTGAAAGTTATAATAGCTCAATTATGGTTTGTTTAATGTTAGTCTTAGAAGAGTAAATATTTGTAAAACATGTGATAATTAAACTGTTGTTTTGATTTTAGTAAGGGTTTCATATAAATTTAGTTTGAATTACTGACACAGATGCATAGACTACAAGTCAATTGTTTAAGAGTAATTTTCTTAAGATGATACTATCACTCTCAGATGGGTTTTGGCTTAGTAGGGATTCCTACTCGAATATTTGATATCCAAATATATTCGGTCCTTTTTTACTATTCGATATTCGAATATTTGCGCAACTATTTGAATAGTATACGTAATATTTTTTAATAAAAGCTATTTATCCTACAAAATCTCAAACGATACAAATGTAGCTATATTTAAAAAAGCGCTTGTCGGGTGCGTGGTGAAGTGGTCAACGTCGTTGGCTACGGTTACGGATGTCTCGGGTAGAAGTCCAGGTACGGACAGTTTCATAAATTGATTTTTCAATCGATTTACGGATTTCTGTTCGTAAGCATGAATGTTTGGTATGTCTGAAATCTTCTCCCACCCATTCTATCATACAAATGGGGCGTACCGAGAGCGATTAGCTAATCACTAGTCTTGACCTAGCTGTATAATTTTATCCATACTCGCTTTGAAAAAGAGAGATTGAGAAAAAACTAACGTTGAGATAAACTCCATTATGAGTCAATATGCTTCACATTAAGAGCGGATATGGGTAAACAACTTGATAAATTTCTTTAAATTCAATATATGAATCAACACATAAATGGTTCTTCTAGCAGGTGCAAACATTTATTAATTAACAAAATATTGCTGACGAACAGCTCTCACATAAAATGTCCTTTAAGACATCTTCATTATAATCCCATACGCTGCACATTGGGAGCGGGCGTGGTAAAAAAAATATGTATGTATTTTAAAATGTTTATGTATATTCCTTCTTACACAGGTAAGACCCACATCGTATATCAAGGTAATAAAGATTGTACACTATCTGATTAAAGACTGCGAATGGACTCTATGATAATCAAAATAATTATTTACGATAAAGTTATAATGGAATCTTTCGTCAAAAGTAAGCTTATTTATTTTCATGGAATTAAATGGAATTATGCTAAAATTATTCCATTACATTAATAATTTAAGCTTGGAAAAACAATGTCCTAGTCGAAATGGAGAATGCGCTCATTTTACATAATATAGAGGCAGAATTCGCCACTTGGGATTGCAATACATTTATTATCAAAACGGAAATCCCGGTATATTTACTGTTTTTCCAATACTGAAATATTGATTTTGGAAATGTAAAACACTCGTATTTTGATATTGAAAATTAAGTAAAAATCGAAATGTTCACGAAATTGATTTTTATTTAACATAAATAAAAATCTTTGCAAAATTTGCATTGTTTAAATATTTTCATTACTTAATAATTTTAGTTTTTAATGCTGTGCTAATATTGAAATATTTTATTGTTTATTCGAATATTTGCTTAGTTACTGAAGTATGAAAATACTATTACAAATTCTATTTGAATAATTAATAATATAACAGTTTATAAATACACATTCCAATACCGTTTCATTGTATTACAATATTTAAAATTTGCAGCTGTGTCGGATTACTACAATCGTATTTCTTCAATTACTGATATAACAGCATGTCTAACGGGTTTTTTAGCCCAGATTCATTAGATATATATGTCAGATATTGAATGAGCCGGAGATCTGGAGAAATTGTCATGTGATCTATCGTTGATTTTGTAAAATATTTCGTTAAAATTATTATGAATACTACTCGGATAGTTGCTCAAATATTCGAATATCGAATAGTTAAAAAAAGGCCGAATATATTCGAATATACGAGTTGCAATCCCTAATTGCAATTATCTTAATTCGTAGTAATTATTATGATTATTTTTACTCAATTTTTTGTATTACCTGTTGTAATGTTGTACATTACAAATTATATATATAATTTAAGACATCGACTGAGGGTGCTTGATGGAATTTTGTCACTAACGACCCGGGTTTCGCCTTTCGGCATCTTCAGGCATTCGAGCACACGAATGGACTCGAACTGTCAGATACATGGAAATACATGGAAGTGTACAAAATCTCAATAATCCAAATTTAATTATATATGTATTTATGGAATAGTTTGGATTATGTATACGGACTAAAATTTAATAATTGAAAGTCGGCACGACCAATCAAGTCGTGCCGTGGTGGACAAGAAAGAACCAATAAGGTCATTTCAAATTGAAGAATAATTAAGCCAGAATAGGAGCGAGGAAATTTAAAGATACTTCAGGTCTGGCGTTCAACCGCAGAGGTGGTCCTCCAAGGGCTACCCAAACGAGCAGCGCACTGATGGAAGTCATCCGATCCTGATGGAGCAACAACATCTCTATCAGTATCATATTTATATTTCTTTTGTTATTTTTATTGTATTAACTAAAGCTATGGTCATTCCATATGCTGTGCATATTGCAACCTTTAAATGTAAAATCTTATTTTTTGTTAAACACGAGGTTACTCTAACTTTTTGTATTAATTTGTGATAATTCATTGTTGTATATTAAAATTTAATTTGTCACAATTCTTAGGATTTTATTAATTAAAAATTAATTTTCGTCTGAAAGTCTGTTTTCAGACTGGCGCCCATTCATTTATATATATTTATAGTTTTTTAAATACCCGTGTTCTTATAACCTTTTTTTATTTAGGACAATTTTTGTCATATAAACTTTATAATATCTCTGTTAATTGCAGAAGGGTTCTTACATCCCACGCCGCGAGATTATTGTTGTAATATCTTGCCTTCCGACGAGCTAGTTTCTTTTAAATTAACGATGATAGCATATAGTGCGAAGTGGAGGTAAACCATTTTGCTTCCACTGTACTGTTTTGCTTCATCTTAATTATCCTTTTAAATTCAACGTAAAATCATTCGATCGATCTATACGCGTTTTTTCACATCTTTTTTATATTGACGACATTTTTATAATGTTTTATATACCCGTGTTTTTTCTATTTTTGTGTCTCTATTTCTCAATATGACACTGTATCCATGTATTCCTCTGGAATTGCATTCACTAATCGTGTCCCATTATCTCTTGAAAATGTAAGTGTTTAAAATAAATATTATATTACTTATAATATGATAAAAACTAAGCAGTTAACCAACCATTTCAGGCCGGGACTGTATTTATTGGGTCGGTGACGATTTCAGTTTTTCGTCAGTAATTAATCAAAATTGTTAGTAACTAATTCGATAAATGGTAAATATACACGTAGTCAGTCAGTAAAATAAACGGTTAGTAATTTATAAAAAAGGTCTGTTATTAAATTAAACGGTCAAATATTTATATAAAACCAGTCAGTTTTTCAATTAAACTGAAACTCACCTAACCTTACATTATTTTAAAATTATTTACTGACCAAACATAATTATTATCTGATAAATTATCAGCGCTGTGGTGCAGTGGTCAGCGTCATTGGCTATGGTTTCGGATGTCTCGAGTGCAAGTCCTTGATTTATAGATTTCTATCCCCCATATAGCCTATAGCCCATCCGATCCTAAAAACGGGGCATAGCGAGTGCGATTAGCTAACCACTAGTCCTGTCCTAGCCATATGCTTCTATCCCTACTCTCTTATAAAAAGAGAGATTAAGCAACTGAGTAAGAAGCAGTTCTCGTAGAAAAACTTCTGTTGAAATACCTCCATTAGGAAGTTATATGCTGTACACAGGGTGCGGATATGGTACAAAAAATAGTATTTCTTACTGAAATTTGTCTAAAAAGCTACTGACCCTTAGTGAAATTAGTTTAACTAAAATAACCGCTGGTCGGATGATAAGTATAAGTCAGTTTGTTGCCGGTAGCGTGGCTAGATTCAAAAAAATATATTTTAATTCAGTTATTTTCCCTCGTTTGGAAAAAACCTTGTAGTGTATTTTTGGCGGAACATTTTAAAATAAAAAAATAACTTTCACACAATATGAAAAGCTAATTAAATATTTCCGCTTTCATTTTCATTCCCACTTTTTTTATATCGCCTACTAAATAATTTTAGCTTTCACAAGTCTGTAAAAATAAAATTTGAATTAGACCAACATTGCGCCAGTAATTTATTTCATCATATTTTAAAAAATACCGACTTTTTGTATCTCCACCACTGCGCGGCGCGTTCTATTTAAAAATAATATTTTTATTATCAAATTTCTACTGAATTGATGTGGTAAATAATAACTCATTACAATTTAAAATATTATTCATGAATCTAAAATAAAAAAATATTATTTCGCTTGTTAATAAAATGTAAAAAAAATCGTTGTAGTATTGAAAATATTTTTTTTAATACCATACCCGCTTCCGATGTGGAGCCTATGGCCTCCTAGCGGAGGTATCTTGGCAGAAACTTAATACGACTACTTGTTACTCAGTTACTCAACCTCTCTTTTTCGAAGAGAGTAGAGATAGAAAGAAACGGCTATTTCAGACATCATAAACATTCATGCCTACGAACAGAGATCCATAAATCGATTGAAAGATCAATTAATGAAACTGTCCGTACCGAAACTGTTTGTGAGGTATATCTCAGAGATTAGAGTGAGATGAGAATGAAAAAGCCTTAAGCTCTCTTTATGGGGGTAGCCTAATACATTAACTGTTATTTTTTTGCTGTATAATAATAAAAAAAATTGCATCGGTATTCATTGAAAGAAAAGATAATAGATTTTAATTTAAAAGTATCACATTTAGTCAGCTTTTGACTGCTCCTATATATTTAACTGTTTTTGTTTCTAATATCCATTTCTAATGTAGAGCATATAGACTTTTCCCGCAAGAGATCCGAGATCCCGCAACCAAATGCCCATTAGCCCAAACAAAATTTCAATATTGGATCATTCAGGGATTTAAGATTCTAGTGATAACAAGGATACTAAAAATAACTTTATTTATATAAAATATACATTTTGTAAGAGTTCTGTTGGAATATCTACAAAGAAATTTATTATTTAAAAGGAATCTGTATCTCAAAATAATTTTTACAATCTTAAATAGATTTAGGAAAATAAATAGCTTCTTCAATTAATTAATAAAATTCTTGGTAAATATATAAATAGCTTTTCTGAAAGCTATCGTTATAAATATTACAAATAATTTTATTGTTAGTATGTAGGTACTTCTATTTAAACCTTTTCTGATCCACTGTAATCTGTATATATTTGGGACAGCATACTGTTCCCCGGAAGCCTCGTAACCTCTTGTTGAGGCCGGACAAGCAATTTGGCAAGCGATCTCTCCTGTAACAATCCATTTATAACTTGCAGTTTAGGGGGATTGGATGATGCCGCGGGCGAGAGGGTAGATCGAATGTATATAAGTGTTAGTACTGAGATTCAGGGAGAAAAATCAGCTTACAGCGTATTTACGAAATATATTTAAAATTCTTTAACCCACAATATTTTGTGGATTTATTATCGTACAAAAATCTTTGATTATTATTATTCTGAGCAATTAGAAACAAGTTGTTGATTGAAAGATAGTTATTAGTAGAATGCTTAATTTTTCTCACTAAACCGTAAGTGAACAGTCATATTTAATTAGAATATATCACAATGGTAATATATTTTCTTAAAACTAATAATATGTAAGGTATATGTATTGGTAGCCCTTTTTCAATAAAAGTGCCTAAAATAAGAAACGTAGACGTGGCATTGCCCTAAATTGTAGAGTTCAGACAAGTGAAACAATCTTTTGCCGGATTGAGGAACAAACACATGACCACATTATGTCATTGGGATGTCATAGCGGCCATTTGAAAACAACAGCTTATGAAGTAAGAATTTTATTTTGAATTTCTTAAGATTAAGTTAAGAATGTGTAAGGATATGCTACTTAATTCAACCAAGATTGTTCTTACAGGCAGCTCTGAGGCAACTCTGTTACTAAAACTTTAACAGATTTTTGTAACAGACCTTTTCTAATTAATGAAGACTTTTGATCAGTTATGAATACACTTGCTTTGTCATCATTCGTTCTAATGCTCTATCATTATTTTTGTTGAATTTTTTTCTTAAACTGTCAACTGGTACATTTACCTTACTTAATACACTTTTAGAAGTAAATTTTGCAAACTTTTCAAAAACACATTCATTGTTATGACTCTCACTGATGCAATGAACAAAAGCTCCATTTTACAAATTCGTCTTTATTAATAGCGCGGTGTTCATAAAATATACGGTGACCATTTAGGATTCCAATCGAATATTCTGTACATTTTTAATAATTTCATTTTTCTTAAACAAAACACAATTTGTTTTGTACGATTTCCACATATTTCATGACATTCACAAAATGTGGAAGTAGCTCAAAACAACTTTGTGTGTATTATTTTTTAAATATAATAACTTTTCACAAGAATTGACAATAATTATAAGTACATTAAAAGTGGTTTATCGCTGACCTTGTGCTCCGTGAGACCTCTTAATAGCGTCTCGTTTTGAAGTATTCTCTGTCACACCTTCTTCATTATTATTTATTTCTTATGGTAACTAGTCTTTATGTGTTTATTATAATGTTGAGAATAAAGATTCCAGCAGGGGTGCCGGTGATGATGACAAATCATAACTTCCAGGACTATCGATCAAACAGAACACACCTCTAGCCTTCAAGATTCTTTTGATTGCAGTCAGTTATCTTAAAACACTCACAGTTTATCTCTTAGTTCTGGTAAAATATACAATCTCTTCCGTCCAGCTACAGCCAGCAAAAGAGCGAGATGCAAAATAGACTGATTGGAATAGTGGTGTTGCCACGTCAAAAAACGAAACCAAATTTCGACACGTTTGGCAAGCGTTATCGCAAAATTATCCTTAGCGAACACGTCTGGCTCGTTAGACTAAAACATGAATCTAAAACATTCATTGGCGTGGAACGAAAGGTGAGTGCAACAATAGTGCTATTGGCATGAGGTGATCGATGATTGGTTTTGGGACCATTGAAGGTCCAGGATGTGCCTGATAATTGGGTAGTATCAATATTTATGTGACTGTTCTTTAGTTTTTAAATAACTTTAAGATATTGTTAGTGACATTATCTACGACAGATATGATGACAACATTGACATTATCTAATATGCTGTCGTGCGATCGTCATCGAGTAATTATATATTTAAACAAATTTATATGGCATATACTATGATCATGTTTAAAATAGGCAACTTACAATTATTTGGTCAGTAACTAATTCCATAAATGGTCCGTGTCTAATCCAACAAATGGTCGGTAAGAAATAATAAATGGTCAGTAAATAATTAAGTCTCTGAGTCGCTAAACACGCTCTTGTAGGTTTTCAGAGATTTAAGTAAATAACGGAAAACTGTTATGGGCAGTATAATTTAAGATATTTTGTGTTTTCTGGTGTATAACTAAAAGCAAAATATTCTTTTACACTGTCATTTTCTCTGATTGCGTCATCCGTGTAAAACGAGGATCGAGATCTTTTTAAGTTTGAAAGAATTTTGAATTTCAAACGGAGGACGAAAGAGAAAGAAATTTTAGACATGCAAATGGAAAAAATTAATTGATCTATCGATAGAACATATACGTACATTAAAAACTTATTTTGTTGAAAAATTGCCAGGAGCGTGTCTAGTGACTCAGCCACTCAATTATGTTTGGTCGGTAAATAATTGCCAGATTTAATAAAAAAAATAATTGTTTTATACAAATATCTGACCATTTATTTTAATTTCTGACCATTTTGATTATTTACTGACCAAAAATAGAAAAAGTTACTAATCCAATAGATGCAGACCTTTAAAATATCCCCGTTGGAAGAATCTCTCAAACGTGGTAATTTATTAGAAGGATTTTTTCTCGTGGTATGAAAACCCCAGACGGAAGCCTCTCGCTAGCACACGTTCTCACTGGCGGTTTAGCGGTGTTCGTTGTCCGTATTTGGCGTGCGGCTCTGTCCGATATACGCTGGCAGACGAATGGACCGCTGACTGCCCCATACCGCGTAGTTACCCGATCGGTGTTTAGTCCAAGATAAATGACGTGATCGCTCCGGACTGACTGCAGTGCGGTCGCCGCGTTGGATACTTTCCGAACATTGCTATATGGAGCCTCAGATTCATGCATAACATTAACCTTTTGCATGGTGAGTTATTTTGTATTAAATTCGGGTTTTTCGTATATTTTTACTATTACAATACAAAAAAATATAAAAAACATTTTTTTTAGTTATGGATCAATGTGGGAAAAATATAACTTATTAAGTAGTAAATATTTTATTATAATTATCAAACACAGCTAAAAATGTAAATCAATTATTTCATTATAACTATTAAATAATTTTCTAGAAGCTATTACTTCCAATTTGGGTGTCGATCTTTATTGCATTCTGTGGGAACGTGGTTGCTTACGATTCCAGGAAGGGGAGTGATCGAACCGAAATGGAATTTTACGCTACAAATTTGTTTACAAATATTAACTTTTTAGAAAATTCATTTATTCATTTGAAACCAGCAAAAAAAAAAAATAATATGAATAGAAAAATAATTTATAAATATGTGTTGTATGCATATCTGAAGAAATAATAATAATTGAATAAAAATAAGAGAATGGGAATTATTATTATGGAAATTATATTAAGTATTAGACAACACAGCGCTAAAGCGAACATATGCGCCCATACTCCTCAAAGGGTTAAGCTCGCCCTGAAGAGATGCGATGAGTAAAACTTCGGGAGTTCTGATGGTTGAACGCTTTATATATATATGTGCATAAACTATGCCCACTCAAAATGTGGAGCATATAGAGTTTTCATCTATCATCTCAGAATTTGTTTGCGAGAACAAATTATTAAATTTGAACAATTATAATACAAATTAGCAGAAGATAAATACAACATATTTTATGAACGAAATAAAAAAACAGGTTAAATTGAGAATTACAAAACAGATAGAATTTAATTTAAGAACGAAATTATGGCAGAAAAAAGAACATATGCATGGTAATTGAATTGATAAGGTGCAATGTTATTGCAATAGGCGCCTCGTGAGCTCTACGAAAAAACAAGTTGAGTGGAAATAGGAAACGGCAATGTGATAGTATATTGCTGATACTGTTTACAGCTTAACACAATACTTAAACCATTAAATAGTATAGATCATGTTAAAATAATCAAAATTTGACAACCTCATATCGAACGTGGAAAGGAAAAAGGACGTAACCCACACCAAAAAATATTGTGTATAACTCACACAAAACGTCCTAATACACTATATTTATATATGAATATATAATATATGGACTGTAGAAAGGGAAAAATATTTATCCCTCCGTCTTTTCAAAATATTTTTTTTTCGATAATCACAGTGTATACAATTTGAAACACGTTTTGTTTGGGCTATACACAATATTTTTGTGTGTGGGTTACGTCCTTTTTCCTTTCATGATCGATATGGAAATGGCATTATTGGGGAAACATTTTTAAGGATTTGTACTATATTTTATTTCTAACTGAATATTTTATTATACGTTTGTAGTGATAGATGATGCTACAGATTTACGAAACGTAATATTTGAGGAAAAATTTTGTTTTGTGCCAGAGCATTACGTCGCGTCAGCAAAATTGATAATAATTATTAAAGAAAAAGATTCGATAAAATGACACTTATGTCAAAAGTCATAACTTGACATAACAGAGTTAAGAAACGTGATATTCCTAAATGCAAAAAAAAAATATGTGATGGCAAAAGAAAACAGTCAGCAAACATTAGATTTATAAAATGCGATATTACGTATACAATATGGCAATAGAGTTAGAATACGAATAGAAAACAGAGCAGGAGTGAAAAATAAAGAAAAAGGACCATCATTCTGTTGACACTCGCCGAACGGGATACATCTCCTCTGAACTGCATTATTGTCATCATCTGTCCTACTGTTTAATCGTGTTAAGCATTTAACAATTCGAATCATATTTCTAAATGTAATCGGTGTTTTCATCATAAAATAAAAAAAGTATACCAAAAAAAAAAAAAACATTTTGACGTGGTGAAAATGTCCCAAACATAAATAAAAACTGTTTGCGGCGTACATTGTCTGTTTGCTCTCCCAGCACAAATTTTTTATTTAAATAAATCAATATTACATATTTTCTCGATTGGTATCAACAGACAGACAAAAATCGTTGTAAATATAATCTTTTTAATTGCATAAAATGCGATTTTTATTTTAATTTGCATTACAATGTGGCCCTAAAGAAATAAATTAAATATCTAAATGTAATTTTAACGCAATAATGAAAATTCCGAATGCAAAAAATGCGAAATATAGTAATATAAAATTTCAAAATTTAATATTTGTCAGGTTTATATAATATGGTAAATATTTTTAATATAAAATAGCTTTTAAATATGTGTCCGAGTTGTTTGTACAATATAAACAATATGCGTTTAATATTATTCCTAAAATTCAGAATATTTTGAATTCGTATATATGAGGCGTTTAAAAGCAAAAACCACATATTCATGTTTCTGGCAATATTTTAAGTATCCTTTCAGTAGTTAATTTTTTCCATCGTATTGTATTTCCAATTAATAAAAGTATGCATATTTTTAGTAGCTAGTAAGTAGTAAAACTTCCTGAACAAACGTGTACCTTGGTTTATTCATGTACATAGTTTTTTTTATAATAACTTAAAATTAATATAAAATTATTGTAGTCTCCCTCCTTATCATATTGCGTCATAGCCGTTCATAACCAATTTGAAATGGAGGACAAATTAGGACAGCTTCTTAAATGAATGGAAGACAATATCACCTAGCATGATAATGCAATAAATAAAAGAAAATATTTTTATTTTGATCATTATGTTTTTTTTTGTAAATTGACTGACTAATTTTAAATTGAAAGAAAAAACCATTCCAATGCCTGAAAAAATATTATGGACACAAATTAAATTTTAAATGTAAAAAATAAGACATAAAATAATACTTCTCAATGACCAATCCTGGGATTGAGAAATTCTGATTCCCGAAATACTAGCAATGTAATGAGGGTCCGGGATTAGATGTCCTAATTATAACTATTAATCTTATCGCATTATAAGCTTCATTAAAAGCTTAAACATTATATTTCGTATGCTTTTGTCAGGTTTCGCAAGTTATTTGTCCTTACATATTGTATAAAATAACTTATAAAATACTTATGCATTTTTTTTCCAATTTTGACAAAATTTTCACTTATAAGTTTTTGGTTTTCAACGCCTTACTTATTTAAGGTGACTCAATTTTAATTCTAATATAATATTAATAGCACACGTTTTAACAAAGTAATTATTATTCATTAAGCTTCCCGTTTTCATGCTAAAAAAATCTCTTCCGATCTCATGCGGTCACATTTCGTTACCGTGTGAGTTTTGCCATATATACACATTTATAAAGCAAAATGATAATTTCAAAAAGTGAAATATGATTTTATGTAGTATTAAAAAATTACAATACTTCATATTTTGTGAGTAAAACCTGAAATACATATCAAACTATGCGAAATTATTGAAAGACGCAAGAATCGGATTTTTTTTATAGCAGAACAAGTTCGAGACGTATCTCGGTGCCGTTTGAAAACAAAGCGGTTGTATACGGTACGTCATACATCTCGGATTGTTACTATACTATTCTAATTGTTATTATACAACACAATACCATAATTTTACATTTTTCGATGTTAAAATGGACGAGGTTTTCAAATTATGATTAATTCTTCAAAAAAGACGTAAATTATAATGTATTTTTAAATTTTAATTGTATGTAGAACTATTTTAATTACAAATAGCAAAATTTTAATTTTTTTTGTATAACCTATTTCACAGATAATTTAAATGTTTATAGGCCGAGGTAAAGCATTGTTGTACCATGAGTACGGAAGGGTTAATTTTTTTTTTTTATGTAAATAAATTTAAATAAATAAGTGTCAAAATTTACATCGACAAAGCCTAATTCAAAACTTTATAAAACATGGTATTGGCCTGATTTGTGAAGTGAAAAACTTATCAGAACAATTCCACTGAATATTTTTTAAACTGTTCCAGGAGACATCACTCGTAGCATAAATAAAGATTAAGAAAATAATGTTTGAAATTTTTAGATTCCGTATTTTGGCCTCACGTATACCGAGTAAATATGTGGCATTTTACATTTCGCTTTGTGAGTTCCAAATTTTAAACATAAGTTTTCGTAAGAGAAATTCAAATGAAGCCACTAGTAGCCAAATTTCTTTTTCTCCTCAAAATAATCTACTGAACACTCTCCACCATATATTTCAAACCTCGTGGATCTGAAACTATCAACTAACTCTTCAGTCTAGTTCAAACTAAAACATTCATTTCACATAATAAATTTTTGCGTCAGCAAAAACCATGTTTGCTAATTTTTTCAAATATTTTTTTACAAATAATCATAAAAGGATGTTGAAATATTAATTTGTTCTTAAATCATATTATAAGATTAAAAACAGATCAATTTTGCTACGGAATCTTACCATTAATGTAATATTGGGATAAAAAGTAACACCACTAACAATATTTTTAATGAATAAATAATTATTTTAATTAGTTAATTTATTGAAATTCGGTTTGTTGCGTTTCCGTTATTTCATTTCTATGAAATTCTCAAGATTATTTACTCACAAGCTTTCAATTTTGTGCCAACAATTTCACATGGCTGAAACCATAAAATGTTTTTTTTTCTTGAAACTTGTTCTTCGCGTTGGTCATATGAGTCGCCATTTGCAAGGGCTGTTCCGCTGATCAATGGATTGAGTCACATTTTTTTCTATCTTTTCTTTTCTTAAGCACAATACTGCGTGGTTCAAAGATCGGCGGAGGTAGGGCAACCAACTTGTGATCAATGCATTGCCCAGAGATGTGAAAATTTTCAATAATGAACTCACTGTATTTTATAGATATATTTTTCATATATGAATAATATTTTTTGTTCTCTATTTTCTCAATACATAAAAATGTTTTTTTATTATTTTTTATTGTTATATATACTATACAAATGAATGACGGGTGCTGTTATTTTCATTTACAAATAAACAAATATTGCGTTCATTTTACTGAAAGCTTTTAAGTATACATATCTACATAATTGTTTTCACTGCGATGCTTTGTTGGTACTATAATCACGTTTTCCAAAGGATATAGTTTGTATATTTCAACCAGTTAATAAATATACGTATACAATTAATTATAAAGTATTTTGGCTATTTTTTGTAGATTAACATGTGAAATGTGTTTTTCTTTATTATCAACCGAATTGCGCCAGCGACAAAATTACATAAAATGATTTGTAATTCCTAGCGATGGCAATTAAAATATAAATCTAAAATGTGAAACACCCTGGTTTTTGTTAAGTATAAGTGTCATTAGTGTCCTGAACTGAAATCAGCCAGCGGCAACATTAATATTTCGCAGAATAGGCTCTTTCTTGTGGCCAGGCGTTCAAATAGCCCCCGGTTAGGTCCGCTGGACGAGTCCATTTTTACGGAAAAGGGTAACTCCAACTTTGCAGGGAGTTTTTATTAATTTTTGTAGCCAGTCGATTACGATCTGCCGAGGCGGACGAGCGAGGTCTCGTCGCGGCGAAGGTGACGTGAAGATGTGAATTGTTTGTTTTCTTTTTTTTTGATTTGGATTGGACTTTATTTAAATTCGTTGTGTCGTTTGTATTATAACTTAAAGTAAATTCAGTTGCTAAGTAAATGTAAATGTAGAATCAATTTTATGTGTTAAGATTTATATATTTGTGTAATGTTAAGCCACTGCATCTTGAATGGAAAATAAATAAGTTTTGAACCGGATTTGAAATGGTTTTTGTCTGAGATCAGCCCTTACAGGACTCCAGATAACCAGCCGCTCGCCTCTCTTCGATCCGGGGTCTTCTCAAATGTTATATTTGTACAAAATATCATGAACACACATGTAAAACGCATCACCCATGGCCGAATGATTTATTATTTAACGAATATTATTGATGATTAATAATTTCAGCTGAATAAAAGTGAAAATAGATATTTTAAAATAATATCTGTACCTCAGAAGCTAATAGTTCTATGTCTAAAAATAACGAAATTGAGTTGTAAATTTCACATTATTTGGAATTTCAAGATCTATATATGGGTAAATAAAACTTTCGCGTATGTGGGCTGGTGACCAAAAAACCCCTATGCAAAATCAGTCCTATTACGAGGTAAACAATCCTATATTCATTAAATCCTTAAAAATCACGATTTCACATGTAAATAAAACTCTCCATGCCCCTTATCTATCTACCTGCAAAAGAACGAAAACAGTAATAGAACAACTATGCTTATTGATATAAAATAAAACCGTTTTAGAAATACGTTTTTGCTCCTCCTGCAAAGTTAATAAAATGGACATAAGACTATTAGCCTCTCAGGTACAGATATGGGTTATGTACTAATAATTTAATGCTACCAATGAAGAAAAATCTTTTAATCATTCTTTTTTACATAAATATTACCAAATTATTATTTTTAGTATAATATGAAACTTTTTACTTAACTCGACAGAAATTTTACAGATTGTATTAATAAAAGAATTCAGAAAGTCATGTCTCTCCTCTAAATAATGAACTTTTATAATATAATAAGGAGAAGTTCATGAATAAATCAAATTAATAAAAAATCGATGAAATTTTATACAAAATTTCCGATCAAAAGAAATCGACAGAGAATTAATAAGTTTAGTAACAAAAAAAATGGGAAAATGTACTTTTTACTAGAAAACTATCTTAAACAAAATTTGAATCCAAAGCTATTTCAACAGGAAAATGGCCCTGTGCCAATGAAACAGGCTTATGTTTAATGCTTTTATGTGACCGCTTAGTTATATTTATGAAACTCTGTGTACTTCATAGAACTTGTATCTTGTACAACAACTATTACAATATTTCTGTAAAAACTTTTCTAATAGTTTGTCATGAAACTTTAAAAAAATATTGCTGTTATCACAAGCTAAATCTTCTACCATGTTTTGGTAATGAAGGATAAACCATGGGACGGTTTGCAAGTAATTTCCACATTTTTACAAAGCATCATTTTGTAATCATTTGTATGGCAGTACAAAAGTTACAGTAAGTGCAAAAAAGAATAATCTCGGATAGTTAATAATAAATCGGAGAGTTAAACTATTGAAAGTTAATATTCAGAAAGTCAGATAATAGTGATTGTTCATTCAATAGATTATGACGATGTATTATTGGTCGTTGAGAAAATTTTGTACAAACACGAAAGACAAGCAACCTTTGCAAGCATAGTTACAGTTCAAAGACGAATAGATGATTTCGGTGGGCATTTTTCACAGACTGCAGTGTATCTATTGTCAATAGCTGCCTTTTTATTTCAGACTGATGGTCGACGGCTGCGTCCAGAGAATGTAAGTTTTTTATACTGTCGTTGGTGGCCGCCGAGTATTTAATGTCCATACTGATTCTCAATTTTATAGTCCAGTTCCCGATGGCTGAAGAATATTTCGGCGTATATTTTTGTCACAACAAAATGAAGTCGTGTCAGTATGAAATTATTCAGAAGACTCACACTTCTCATCTGTTTAATTTTTCAAGATTGATTTTATTTTTTTGTTTTATGGTTATATTTTTTATCTATTGATTGAATTGGCATTTACTTTGTTGAACTTCATTATAATAGGATAAACGAACAAAGTATTTAGTTCTACAAAATTGTTGACAATGGCGTGAAGCCGAAATAGCTATCAACTACCTGATAAAATTTTGTAAAACTAAATACTTTGTTCTTTTATCCTAAAAGTTTATATCATTTACTTGGATGTGTCAGATTTTTTCCAATTTAAAAGTATAATATATAAAAAATTAGAGGACTCCACTGATGTTAAGTGTATTGAGCGGCTGGAAATTGATGGGAGGGATGAGCACTGAGCACCTTTCAGTGACTGAAAAAGCGTCTCTATTGATGCGGTATACTTCAAAATGAAACAAATTACATTTTGAAACTGTCCTGCAGTTGTATATTGACTTTGGTGTATTAATAACTTTTGTTTTCGGAATTCTACAAACATATAGTAGGTGAACTGTATCGCTCTAGGATTTCCATTTTATTTGGTAGTGCAGCCGAAAATTTCGATTTCAGAATAGACAATAATTTTTCAATATTAAATTTGAATTGTTGAGATTTTGTACATTAACATGTATTTCGTCACGAACGACCCGGGTTGTGTCTTTCACCATCTTCAAGCATTCGTGTGCATTCGTTCATTTGTTCAGTAACGTCAGTTCAGGTTCATTCATGCGCACAAATGCCTGAAGATGCCGAAAGTTGAAACCCAGGTCGAGTGACGAATGACGAAAATTTACAAAATCTCAATAATTCAAATTTGATATTGAAATTCCATCAAACACCCTAAGTCGATATCTTAAATAATTTTTAAGTCGATTTGTGAACTTTTATATAAAATAAATGCATTTAATTTTTTTTTTAGGTTTTGTTTTAGGTATAATTAAATCAATACAAGCTGCTTATTCTTTTTCGCCTAAGTATTACTGAGTAAATAAACACTTTTTTTCATTGTTTTGAAAGTGCGTTGGAAATTTATGCCAACGGCAACATTTACATTATATTTTCTATGAAAAACAAAAGTATTTCGGCCATTGAGTTCAATTTCATTTCTAATTATCTTGAAATTTTGAGGAAGTCCTAAGCTCTTAAAGAAATCATAGAATGGATAATCACGCCACATACAACAAATATTCCGAAATACACTGGGAAATCGTTTTAATTTTCAAGGTTTTTTCTAATTTTTTTATACCCAAAGCTAGAAGGAAACATACGTGCAAAGTTTTCGCCATCTTTGTTGTTGAAGAGAATAATACCATTGATAGGGTGGAGGGGAACCATTTTGGTTTTATCAGCCACAGTTTCAAAAGCCCTGTTACAAAATTGGGAGCAGCCTGGTACTTCGAGAATGGGAAATAATTTCACCATGTTTTGTTTGTACAATTTTATCATACAATGTTTTGAATAACATTTTATGAGATTAATTAAAAGATTTTAAAAAGACGCAATCAGCAGTGTCAATTTAATGCTGCTATCTGCGTTTTAAATTTTTTTTTGACATTTGTGTGATCAAAAAAACAAAATTGTGTTGTAAATACTGTTTGTTGGCTCATTTAGAAAAGCGATCTATATTATGTGCAAGAATTACAACTTTCTATTCTGAATTTTCCCGTTAAATCTATATCTGTAGTTACATTAATATTCTCTGAACTCTAGAACAGATATTGAGAGTGTTTTGGCTAATTTATGTAACACTCAAAAAATACGGATGACAGAGCAGGTCTCGCCTAAATGATGTAAATTAGTAAAATAAATTCATCACTTTTTGGAAGGGAAACATTATTTTACATTGGTTTTATGATTAAAGATTCTGACCCATCCAGCTGATGTAAGCCACTATTATATTGATAGTCCCTAATTATAATCCCGTGACTTCAAACAACATGAGAATTCACTTAAGTGCATTTTAAGCATTCATAACGCAACTTACCATATAATGTTTTCGGTAAAAACAGTTTTTACTATCTACTAAACAGTTTCAATTTTCAGGGTTACATCAATTGGCCAAAACACCGTCGAATATGAAACTTACTTTTGGCTGGTGGAACTGGTTTTCTAAATTCTAAAGTGCGGTCTTGTGAGCGAATCAAAATTTTCATATTACTGTTTTTATTTATTTACAAAATAGTGCACATACATTTTAAGTATATCTGCTTCATTTAAGATATCGACTGAGGGTGCATGATGGAATTTCAATATCAAATTTGAATTGCTGAATTGATCGAATCTATTCGTGTGTTCGAATGCCTGAAAATGCCGAAAGGCGAAATCCGGGTCGTAAGTAACAAGACACTTGGAAATGTACAAAATTTCAACAATTCAAATTTGAGATCTGATTCAAGTTTTTTGAATACGAGTTAAAAGATTAAAGATGAGCTAATCTAGCATTTTTAGATCATCCCGATCTCATATCATTTTTTTTATGAAAACATTGAATACTATGCTAAAGTAGGCAATATTACCTTCAGAATTCAAAATATGTTTGAGGAACACTTGGTTATGAGATCACTGATATCGAATAATGTAACGAATAGGATGCTAACGAATAACGTGATAACGGAATTCCGTTTCCGAGTGAGTATGGGGGCAAACATCTTGATGTCAATCGATCAATTGATACTTGACGGTAAGTTTTGTAAATGAGGAGGAAGTCTAGAAAGCTCATTTTCTTATTCACCCTGCTTTGGGAATATCAAATTAAATGAGCGGATATGGTATTGAAACTAAAATATAAAAGTGCTGTAGTCCTGTAGTGAGTGGTAAATTTTTATCGAGTTTTGTCCTTATAGGTTGCGGATTCACACTTTGGAGAGGAAACTTTAGTATAATGAATTTTTAATCGCTTTACGAATTTTTATTCAAATACATAGATGTGTTTGATCTTTTTTTACTCACTACCCACCCTGAATAAAGATCTATAATAAAGGCGTAAAGAGAAAATCCTTCATCAGATATATTCTTTCAAATAGGATGTTGAGAAAATTTTCGTCAAAAAATCTTTGTTGAGATTCTCCATAAAAATTCCATACGCATTACTAGCGGCCAAGGTTTAAAAATATATAAAATACTGAGCATGAAAAGCTCAAACCGATTTCCTGAGAATAATTTTAAATGATGGAAAATTTTCCGCTCAACCTTTCGATTTTTTTAAAATAATTTTACGATTCGAAAGAAAAGTTATTATTTGCGACATTTATATTATAAAGAGTTTATAGTTGCCAAGAAAATTCAACACAAATTGAGTTGTATTAATTTCATGAAGGATTATATTAGTATGGAGCGGTTGTTAAGCAATTTCCTATTATTTTTTCTGTAGCGTTTCATTGAGATGTCAAAGATAAAGCGTTTTCAGTTTAAGGTTAAATTTTGAAAATAACACAGTTGACCTAGATGTGGCAGCCAAAATGACATGTGAAAATTTGTACTATTGTAGACCGTTTAAGAGGAGTTCCTGTGACTGACAGATATACAGCTTTTTACATATATTTTGTTCTATATACTAAAGATTACCGTTGTACATTTATCAAATTAACACACAAATGTTAATAAATACTTTTTTATGACAAAGATTATAAATAAATGACAAAAAATGATTTTTTAATCGAGTAAAATGTTATTCGTCCAGTAAAAATTTTACGAAGAAAATATTATCTAAAAACCAAATTGTTGTGGCGTATTATATCGCAAGAAATTATTGTGAATTTAAATAAAGCAAAAAGACATGGAGTGATACAATTTGCTCGTATGTATACAAATCGTTACCATCCAATATGGAAATAATTTGGTTTGACTATGTAATCAACGAAAATTCATTCTTTATAATCGAGTTACGTAGGAAAAGCATGATTTTCATGAAACATCTCGTATTGTGAAACAGTTTGCGCCGATTTGTAAGAAATGAGTTATTTCAAAAAATATATTTTTTGAACCTAAATATAAACATTTCGTCACCGTACTGGCAGAAGTTGGCATGTTATAAAATTGGCGGAAAGTGCTAGGGCATCCAATCGCCGAGTCCTTTAACGATTCCGGGATTCCAGGATTGGTAATTAAGTGTAATTTCATGTGTTAAATTTGTGTGCATTATTGCTTCAATTCGAATGTACATATGATTAAATATTTTTTTTTGGGTTATTTGATTAGTTTTTTTGTTGATTTAAAATCAGATAGTCATTTACAAAAAAAAAAATATTTACCTTTTATTTTATTTATTGCATTATTATAGTCGGTTTTACCAAACGACAATTTATTCAAAACGAGATCATGTCCTTCAATTTGACTTTAAAATATTGTCTTCCATTTCAAATTGGTTAGGAACGGCTGTTAAGAAATATGAGAAGGAGTGAGACAACAATACATTTTGACTAATTTTATAGATATCGTAAAAACACTATGTACATGAACAAACCGAGGTAGACGTTGTAGTTTATCAGAAGGTTTTGATATATAAATTGTTTTTTGGCATTCACAGTGAATCCCGAAATCCCGGGATGGAATAATTTAACGGGATTTCGGGACCCAGATCCCGAAATTTTAAGCCCTGGTAAGTGCACAGTGAAATTTTTGGATGTTAATTCTTTTTCTGGAATAACTCAGTAGGCGCATTACTTATACCAGTTTTGAAAAACATAGCAAATTTATTTTATCAGTAAGTATATTAATGAAGTTTTATAGGCAAGAAATTGTTCTTGTTTGTTGATTGCTAACTTGATTAGTGTTAGATTGGCATAAATCCATCTATATTTTGACATTATAATTATCTACGTAACATAACATACCGCAGCAAAAGACTTTATTCTTCTAGGAGTAAAAATTTTCATTTACTGTTTACTCAAAACTGTCAATATGTATCTTTCCAACTTTTACCAGTACGATGAAGATACTATATATATTATTTATTTTTAATCATGATTTAGCTACTTTAGTTTTTAAAAATGTCTAAACAAGTATCTGTAGTATTTTATAATTATTTTTTCGTCTAAAATGGGTTTATTATATACACTGCACAACCCAAAAACTACAACTGCCCACGTGTATTATCCACGTGCAGAGTTCAATCACAGTGATTAAAAAAAACAACAACAATGACATCCTTTGGTATTGCAAAGATTTCTTGAAGAAGAGATGCTTCTGTAGCGATACACGGTGCTACAGAATTACGAAACGTAATACTCGTTTGTACTAAACACTATGCTTGTCATTTTCGTCAGCATTATTTACTTAGCATAATTAATTGGCAAATACTATTTTATTTTACCGTTATTCGACACTATGCGATACTGTTAATGATTTTATTAATTTCTAAAATGATCATAATTTTAATAATGATAATAACTTAGAAATACTTCATCGAGTAAATAATAAATAAATAGCTTAAAAGTAATAAAGGATTAGTAAAAAACAGGTGGCTCACCATTATTAAATATATTTCCCTTGGATTTTTCACCTCCAAGTACCAGTAATTGATTTGTAAATAGTCTATCAGTGTTTATGTCTTACACCCCCCCCCCCAAGACCCACGTCCAGTAGAAGTAAAAGTCCACCTCACCATTTGTTTTTAATGTAAAAATTAGAATCATTGTTTACCTTAGAAATATATTACGTTGCGATATGGTTAGTCTTAAGATGCTTCTTAAAGAGGTGAAACGCTTCACGTTAGTGATAAACCAAATGGAATAACTGAATTATCAATTTTAATTTTATATTAGATATAAAAAATGTTTCTTGTTTACGAAAGCGCATTCATAGGAAGTCTCTATTTTAATTAAAAACATTGATCGTCTTTCGTCAGTTCCGGGACAAAGCTCGTACGCGTGATATTAATTTAGTTAGATGTATTTCACACACGTGAACCCATAACTGTAATACGGTTAGACAATAGAGTACGGAGCGTTAATTGACTTTCGCAATTCCATAGTATGAGGTTTGTAATATAAATAACGGTTCTCATCGTGTTTGTACTTAAATACTGAAGAATATTGGATGAATAATACATTAAGTAATAATAGACCCAATAATACAAAGATCAATGGAATGATCTTTGATTGTTTTACTTATAAAAGATAATTTTTTGTCTTTATAGTCGTATTCCACACGTAAGGGTCGTGACCTCCGCCTACTGCAACAACTATTTTCTTTGACGATCCTTCACTACTCGCTCTTGCACTCCGTTACTCTGATGGCCATCGGTAAGGAGAGCAGAGTGGCGCCCTTCACTTGGTCACTTCAGCGAGTTAGAACCCTTCCGCGTCCCCTTCTGTCTTCGACATTTCTGTCACGACAAGTCTCTCATAATTATAAACAGCCGAGAGTTTATCCAGTATTTGAATTTAATTCTGAATAGAGGCGTTTGTGCGCTTGGCCGTCATTTAAATTGCGCCAAGCCATGAGTCAAGAGTCCATGTCTCCATGCCGTAAAGGTATATAGAGTGGACCAGTTATCGTACTATATTATTGCTATTTTGGTATGCCTGGTTATTTCCTTGCTTTTCAAGATGTTCCAGATTAGATAATTATTATAACTATTATATAATCAAACGTTATAACGAGAATTTAAACAAAAATTTAGCCACCTAATTGACTATAATATTTTATGATTATTAAATATTCATTTACCAAGATGTCGCCATCGTATAATATCAGATTATTGAACTTTGATATCTCTAGAGAAATTTCTACTTATAATCAACTCCCTTGCTTCTGTTTCACGAAACTGTCTGATGAAGTCGTTTGCGGTCGCGAAAGTTCCAATGCACAAAAGCTCGGTTTTGATCTCATATCATTCAGGCGCTATTTGTATTTGTGTGTCTATTCATAGTTCCTCTTGTAATCTTCTTGTGCTATTAAAGATAAATAAGTTACAATTGTTATTGCTTTTAGTTTAATGATGTGAATTAATGCTTCAATAATATTTAAAGCTAACAATATGACAGACTACATTGTAAAATTATTATAGGGTTGAAAAATGAAAATTGTTTAATAATGGGATAAAATAACAAAGTATTTAGTTCTACAAAATTTTATTAGATAGTTGACACTAATTGTGTTTAGCCTTAAATGATTTAATTTTGAATAAACCTTACGATGTTTTAATGCGTGAGATGACATAATATAGCTAAGAAAAGGTAAATATAGTTCTGACGATAGCGTCAAGCCGAAATAGCTTTTAACTACCTAATAAAATTTTATAGAACTAAACACTTTATAATGGAGTTCTACCAAGTAAATGCCAATTCAATCAAGAAAATTATTTATTTGTTCAAAAATAGTAATATATATGTTACGGCGAATGTGTGCAATTGCTTATTACATGATATTGACAAAACTTTGACTAATTCATGAAACAAGTAAATCCATTGTCTCATTCATGTATTAGGTAAATTGTCTGCCGAGTGCGTTGATTCGTTTCACGATTTTTCTGCTTAGTTCATGGATTGAGCAAAATAGATAGTGGCGCTAGTAAATAGTGGTGTTTTTTGCAACTAAAGCAAACGCCATTGATTATATGAAAAATTATCATTCAATAATTGCTAATACTTTCATTTTCATATACCGAGCCCAAAATATCTAGACCTAAGACGACGTACGAATTTTATTAAAAGGTATTATGGCGATTTGCATCGAGCTTGGGTATCAGGCAATGGTCGATTTTTAAGACTTTATTACGTTCGTATATCGTGCGTAAGCGCACTTTATTTGACAGTTGTTACCACGCGAGTTTGTTGACAGACCAATACTTAAGAGTAATCTTAATAAATCAAGCTATATTTGACATCCGAATCAAATTAAATTTTTCTACTGTCATCTTGACAGTTTAAGATTTCCATAACCTGCTGAATTCACGAACTTGGCAGATAATTTTCCTAGTTCATGAATGAGGCAATAGGCTTGCTTATTTCATTAATTAGACAAAGTATTGCCCATTTTATGAAATAAGCAATTTCTCACATTCGGCGTAACAATCATTATTCATTTGTGTGTACTGAAGAGTAGAAATAGTCGTTTGTTTTCACAAATATTATAATACACATGAGTCGTTGAACACGCTTCTGGCGATTTTTCAATAATATAAGTGTTTAATGTACGTATTTGCTCTATCGATAGATCTACCAATTTATCCAGTAACAAGTTTAAAATGTCTTCCTATTTTGCCCACTGTTTTTTTAAAATGATATCAATCCTCGTTGTATACGGTTGATGCACTCCAAAAACACGACAGTGTAAGAAAATATTTTACTTTTGCTTATACACGACAAAATGAGCAGTGTGACAGCTTAAGTTATTTTAACTTAAGCTGTCATACTGCTCATAACAGTTTTTCGTAATTTACTCAAAACACTAAAAACCTTTGGGAGCGACTCAAATATCACATTATTGACTATACATTATATCCCTTCATGATAACCAAAGATTTATGTGACTTCAAAACCTTCACGTTTGACAATTTTTTTGAGAATAAACTGGTACAATAAACGACAAATGAAGCACCTACTTTTCACCATATTTTTTGAAAAAAAACTCAATATTTGCAACAACGATTGAAATTCCCAGAAGCGGAAAAGAGCGTTGAATATTTTGATCTGGTGAACACTGAGAAGTAATAAGAGATAAGCCCACTGCGCGTTTTACTTTGAAATAAATCTTCATGTTTGAACAAGAAATCATATTTAAGTTAAGAAATCACATTTTCACTATCATCGACTTCTTATTATATATTTAATTAACTAAAATATAAAACTGTATTTCCTCGACTATAAGACGAGTGTTTTTCTTAATATAAATTTGAATTTAGGGTATGTCCTATAATAGATAGTGTCTTAAAACCGCTGTCAAATTGAAGGAGTGTGGCGATTCTCAAAAGTAGAAAATGACAAGAACGGTGATAGCTTCTTGGGAAAAATCCTGTACAAAATAGTTAAATATTCGTTTTTGAAATGCGGCATTGCTTATTTTCTTGATGGTACAGAAGACTGATTTTTGAAGGGTATTTGATTCCTTCAAGATCGTTTTCGTATTCTCTTCTTCTTCGGGGCCGAGTTTAACTCAATTTTTATGTACGTAGCTGAAACGATGACCAGCATTTCTTTTCTTTTCTTAAAACTTTTTTTTCACGTCAGCCACATGAATCTCCTGTAACAAGAGCCATTCAGCTGATCAACGTATTGCCTAAAGAGGTGGACATTTTCAGTAACGAACTCTGTATTGTTTTTTGGATTCATTTTTTCTTAAATGAATTTGTATGTAAATAATAATTTTCGTTATTTTCTCAATTCTAAAAAAATTACTTTAATTTTTGTTATATGTACAGTCTAAATGCGTTGCGTCATTGGCGTCAAACGTGTTCAAATCTCAAAACGGACAGTTTTATAAATAGATTTTTCAACCTAGTCTATGATGTCTTAATTTCATTCCTCCCAACTGATCCATAAAACGGAGTGTAGCGAGAGCAATTAACTAACTATAAGTAATGTCTGAGCCACATTCTTCTTTCCTTATTCTGTACGTAAAAGACTGTTGATAAAAGCTCAATAAAAAAATTATATGTCCCATATCGTTAAACAAACTAATTGATACATACGAATCTTATTTTTAAGTATCTATATCAAGTATTAAGACATCGATTTTTATTTTTATAAATATATCGACGATGATTTGGTCAATTGATGTAACTTTGAAAATTGAAATTGTTCAGGAGAGAGTAAAAACTGTTTTTATTGAAAAAATTATATGATGACTTGCGTAATGAATCTTTGAAATCTTTGACTCATGTAAATTCCTATGCTTGAAGATACGAGATTATACGTAGAGAGTGTATTTTTAATAATGGTTTACATTAAGTGGCTGGGTCAGAATTTTTAAACACAAAACCAATGTAAAAATTCCAAAAAGTGGTCAACTTATTTTTCTTATAGTCTTTAAAATGAAACCCAATCATTAACTCATTTTCGTATTATTTGAGTATTACATCAATTGGCCAACACATCGTCGATTATGTTATTTCGAACACCATACAACTGATTTAGAGTTTTTGTCATTATAGTTTGAAAATTTGTCACGGAATTCAATGTTATGGGCGTATTCTGTATTTTTTATGGTACGTTTTTGATATACCCTTCATGATGGATGCAAATTGAGCACGCACATACGATGAAGTAGAAAAAGACCGGCATATTTATTGGCGTCGAATACTGAGAATGTAAACGGAGAAAATATTTCAGAAAAGTATGTAGTAGGCGACACAACATAAATAGAAATTTAATAACACGTCTTTTGAAAGAGTCGGAAATATTTTGTAAATAAATTCATAGCAAGGAAACACTAAATGAACATTTTAGATTATGAAATACTAGTTTTTTTACCCGGTTTCGCCCAAGATAGAGAGCACTTATATAAGGTCATTTAGACGTTAGCTAGTTAATGTCGAAATTTGGTTGAAAGTTGAAAATATCACTCTGGACTGAACCACTTGTATCACCAACAAAACATAGTCCATGAATTGATAATAATGCTCAAAGTCGAAAATACCAAAAATAAAAGATAAAAATTTCCCCACCTTCACTCTTGATGCGTGTCTCGTTATAGATAGCATCGGTATAGTTTAAGGTAACGTGAGGATTTTCTTGGCACAAGATATTTTAAACAATATATCTTCAGACATGCGTTTTTGAGTTAGAACGTTCACAAAATGAGAAAATTACTGCAAAGAGTGTTAATATTTTGAATGGTGAATACCAACGTGCAGTTTTCTTCTATTGATTGTCATTGTCGAGTAGTCCTAATGCCAGGCACGCTTCACGATACGTATCAGATTCAATTCCGTCGACGGATCTGAGATCTTTAAAACTCGTTGAATCTTTGACCCTGTGCGACAACACTCGTAGGTAATAAAAATTAATGTTTCTAAAATGCACAGTGTAGACATAGCATTGAACATTGATGTGGGCATTAAACATCGTTATATTGCCAAGACAATATCACAAATATTAATTTCATTTCCATCAAAATAATGGTAACTTCATTTACACCGTTGATGGATAATTTTCTGCTTAATCTTTTGATTTACTGTCAGCTCTTTTTAGAAAGGCATTATATTTTAAATATAAAGCACAATTTTATAATGATCAGGACCGGTTTCTCTCATCACGAGAATTATCAATCATGTTAATGCTTGAATTAGCATTTACTCGGTAGAGCTCCATGATAAAAGGATAAAATATCGAATAATTTAATTGTGTGATAAGAGCTTTGGGCTGAATTTCTTAGAACTGGAAATTAATAAATATATTCAAAGCAAATATCTCCTGTAAAGCAGATTATTGCCTCGATTATATCTAGGTTATTAGACCAAACAAACGTTAACTCATCACCGTTTTAATAAGAAGCTCACGTAATTACGTATAATCAATTAAATTTCAGTGCAGTTACTTTGACGATTAATTAATAATACCACGTAAGCTCATTTTCCAAAAACACAATTAGTACGTTAGGTATTTTAATCTATCTATATATATATATATATATATATAAATGAAGAGTTGTTTGTTTGTTTGTCCTCTATGCATTCCTTTACCATTCATCCGATTTCGATCAAACGTTGGTGAGTTGTTGTGTGCACACTTGTGAAGGTTTCTGAAGAAAAAAATGTTAAATCTAAAAAGTAAGCAAAATACGTACAACTAGCCAGACGAAGAAAAAAATTTAAGATAAATATTTCGTACTATTTTCGGGTCATGTGCCAGCCATAAGGCAGTAGTTTTCATAACCTTAATAATTTATTTCACATGTGCTATGAGTATCGTTGAAAATATGGAAACAATAGCATATATTGTTTGAAAAGTATAAATGAATTTCTATATTATTAAAATCGGGCTTTTTTCAGGATGAGAAAAATAAATCTGGGCTTCGGGTCGGGTTTGGGTAACAAGTGTGATATTCAGACTCGGGCTCCGACCCGGCCGGGCCAGAAGATGTTGGGCAGAGAATTAAAACACAAACCTTTTCTTTCTTTGAGTGGCATTGCAACACATGCCGGGTACTCACTAGATTTAAATAAATTTAATGTTATAAAAAGTGAGATGGCATAATATTGTATATCACTTCTAAACAGTATAATTATAGTAGTTTAATTTGTAATTGTTATAGTATAATAAAAAATCGAAATACTGATGGTAGAAAATAATTATTGTCATCTTATGAACTACAGCACATTGAAATTCACAGCAAGGAAACTGAAAAAATCAGTAGTAATGAAATATGTTGAGAATACTCAAAAATATAAAACATAAACATCATTTGATTCAAATTATTTTCGACTTGTATTTTTTACCTGGCATCGCCCAAGATCGAGGTCGCATACATTAGTTCAATTAACACTTTTCTCTTCCTTTTGGGCATGCTTATTGTAAAACCAACGAAATGAGGATTTCACTGTTTTAAATTTTCTAATTCTAAATGATGGATAATTTTCCTCTCAATCTTTTTTACAAATTGTACGATTTGCATGCAGTTATTATTTGTGAAATTTATATTATAATATATTCATAGTCACTAAGCAAATTCAACATAGATTGAGTTGTTATGACCACATGACGGATTATTTTAGTATAAAGCAGTTGCTAAGTAACTTTTTTTGATTATTTTTACCGTCGTTTTTCATTGAGACGTCAAAAATATATCGTTTTCGATTTAAGGTTAAAAGTTGAGATTGGAAAGATGAAATAGCACAGTTGGCTTAGAAATTTCAATCTGAAAATTTCACGTCGCTATTGTACACTGTTTGGGAGGAGTTCTTGTGACCAACCGTCATATAAAAAAACAAATATACATATTTATACATGTATTTTATGTCTATAGTAAATATACAATCCTAGTCTAACAGCTATTCAGTGTTTTATAATTAAATATTTTTTAGAATAATTAACAATAACTAGTAAATGGTATCATTGGTTACTTATAAACGTATGTAACTTGTAGAAAAAAATTCAATAGTTTTACTCGATCGCTCGTCTAATTATAATTTTCATTAAAAAAGGTCAGTGTGTGAAACCAAAATAGCTCTACCACCATTTTGTTTCATCTCGCAAACCTTTGTAAACCACTTTGGGCTAATGACTAATAATTTTGATACAATAAAGAAATAAAGGTATTTTCTCCGAGCAAACTAGAAGCATTCACAAGATGTTTAAGGAAAATTTTAATAGTGCTTAGCTCTTATTTAAATATATTGTAACATAATAAAATTAGTCTAAGTATTTTTTTATGAAATTAATTGGAAGACATTGTTGTTCATAAAATATTCATATTAAGATAGACATTGTATTTTTTTTGAATTATAAATAAATGGTTAGTATTTATTAAAAAAACTGTAAGCAGTCTTGAAGCAGGCTATTAAAACTGTTTACATACGAATATATGATTGGCTTACTTTTTAATTGGAAAAATGATTTTATTTCGTCGATACAAATACAGTAGAAATAAAACACTAAATCTTCTGAGATACTAGAACAAAAAACAGTGATAGCATTTATTCTAATTAAAATTGTGCATAAAAAATTTTGCTTTTTTTTAATATTAATTGTGATAAATACACTTCTAAAATTGTAAAACTATCTTTTCAGCCTAATAATAAATGATTTTCAAATATATTCACTCGGTTCTGGGATAATAGACCCGAATGAAAACATTCATGCTCTGATTTTTCAATTTATATAATTGTTATGTATTCGTAGTGATACATGACGCTCCAGGCTTACGAAATGCGATATTGGAGAAAAAGTGTTGTGTTGTGCCAGAGCATTACGTCGCGTCAGTAAAATTGATAGCAGCTATCAAAGAAAAAGATTCCATAAAATGACACTTATATCAAGTCATCACTTCACATAACAGAGTTTCAACATGTAATGTTCCTAACTAGAGTAGACCCCCCGATAACACGATTACGGAGAACTCGTTTTTCATTCAAATTTGAAACTGCTCCTTGATTAATCTGATTTTGTCTGAATATGGTATCCCCAATAGCCCGTTCCAAAATTGCTCACCTCCTATCGACCGTGTTATCGGAGAGTCTACTATATGTTATTGTAAAAGAAAACAGTCTGCAAACATAAGAATTATCAAATGTGATATTTGGAAAACATAATATAACATATTTAAACGACTAAAGATGAATAAGAAACGAGAACAGGAGTGAAGAATAAAGGAAAAGGACCATCATTCAGTCGCTACTTGCCGAGCGTGAAAAATCTACTCTGAACTGTATCATCTTCATCATCATCATCATCATCTGTCCTACTATTTAATCGCGTCACGCATACAAACAATTGGAATCATATTCTTAAATAATAGTCTCCAATGGACGTTTTTCATTTCTACCTATCCGACCATTAAAAAGCTTTAAGTTAACTAATAGTATTTTTCTAACCTTGTTATTATTTTCTTAAGCTCAACGAAGAGAGACTAACTATCGGTAAGCGTTAAAATTTTTTCATAACCATGCACCACCAGGAGTCTATATAAAATTACGTTCCGCACTATGATTGGAATTGATATAAAAATGTTTAGACAGGAAATTTATTCAAGAAAGGTCCAAAATCCGCACCCTGACTTTAGCGCACCGACCTTTGCACGCAGAACACTAGCACGCAGTACAAACCCGACATTTGCGCTCAATATAAGATTATTTTGTATTATTGACTGCTCATTTATAGAAATTTAACATTTGAGTTATTGTTGATATTGAAGTTCCATTAAGCAACCTCAGTCAATGTCTTAAGATAAATTTTAGGTCAAAATTATATCTTATTTGAAATTTATTAGTGCTTTTACATATAAATTTAAGAAAATTGGAAAAGAAATAATGAGATAAGGACTATAAGGATACAACTCCACCATGCAAAATTTTCATATTTTATTTAAAATACATATATGAGTGTTTATCTACTTTGATGTGATTAAAGTTTAACCCATAGATGTTGCATATCTGTCTGTGTTTTTTTCAATGTGCATATTTTTTTTGAATTGTTTCTCATTGGTTTTTTTTTATGAATTTTGTTTAAAGTGTTTCATTTTCTTATGTTTTTTTCAATGTTAATTTAAGGACGTCCTGCTTTTACTATTTGTTTTTTACGATTCCTTTTTATGTATACTATTGAAAGTTTTGAAATAAATGTTTTTTATTTTTATATATTTTTCTATTAAAATATAAAAAAAATATTGGTACTGCGCGCAAAGGTCGCTGCACTCCTAAAACTGGACAAAGCGGAAGCGATAAGCTAACTATTATTCTTTTACTAACTTCATCTTTCTTTACTAAATCTCTCCAAAAAAATAGTAGGTTAACGACTGGATAACAGTCCCCGTGGACCAACTTCTGTAGAAAAGCTATGACCCCCATTGTAAGCGGACATCGTTGAAATAAAAAAGATTTGATAAATCCTTCGGGAGCTTTTGAGTGACAGTCAATGTGTTACAAAGCAGCTCGTTCAGTGGACTCAAAATCAAAACCTGTCAAACGATGGTATTGTGTGCATTTGTGTACGGAATCGACTGCACCTGACAAATATGGCGTAGAATTCCGAGGAAGTCGATCAATAGTGAATTCGGGGAATAATACTGGGCTGATATAAATACTCATACAAACTCAATTCATGTATTCTGATGGCTAAGGGTTTGTAGGTTCGAGATATATACCTAACCAAAACTCACTTAAATTTTGCTGTTGTTTCATTTGATAAAATTGAAAAAGGGGAAATTTTTTAAGAGAAGGAAAGACCAATTATTTACGTATCGTTCCACAAAATAAACCTTCAATGTGCAAAAATCCTGTTTTGTGAAAAATACTAAAAAAGTTTTAAGAAATCAGGAGAATAATTTTTAATATAATAGTCATGCTGTTTATCGGAATAATATTAATTTCACTATTTCAGTTATTCAAGTGATCGATAATGCTTAACAACTTGACAATAAAAGAAATAACTTATTTACACTGTCACATCGTGGGTTTGTGCTGTAAAGTTTTGAAACATTGGAAATATTTACTATGAAATAATGAAATTGTAATATATTTTTTTAATTTACTTGTTTACGGCTTACTGCAAATATCTGTGCTATTATTGTTTATACGATGAACGATGCAGAAAAATTGTAGATTATTTTTACATCATAAAAACATTTTCGTGAAATTGGCACATTGGAGGTTTATTTATGCAACGACGATGGTGTACCATTCGCATTGGATGTATCATGTATTATAAGTAATACAAATCTTGTATAGTTTTGAAGAGGGTTTAATCATACATAGTACATAGTATAAAATATTTATGATTTACAATATAGGGAATAATATAACTTTTTTCAACCATGTCCGCTCCCAATGTGGAACATGTGCCTTCCCAATTAAAATGGTGTTTATTTTATTTTTACATTGTTCATAACCAACATTATTTTTAAAGCTAGAATTTTTCGAATATAAATTGATGAATTTCAATACATAACATGGCCATCCTAATTGGCCAATTATTTTATCTAGAAGAATCAAATACACAGTTTATTTATAAAAAAATATTAAGGCCTCTGTAATGATTGTTAATTTGTTTCCAACTTTATTTGAAAATATATAGTATTATATATACTATAACAATCATCGCAAATTCTGAAAAATTATCAAAACTTCTCAGACATTATATCTCTACCTGAGAGGCTAATAGTCCTATGTCCATTTTATCAACTTTACAGGAGGAGCCAAAACGTATTTCTAAAACGGTTTTTAATTTATATCAATTAGCATAGTTATTCTGTTTTTGTTTTATTTCTTTTACAGTTGATAGATAAGAAGCTTGGATTGAATGAACATAGGATAGTTTTTTTCGATACGGTTTTTTAGTAACCAGCCCACATACACCAATTTTAATTTTCCATCTATAGATCTTAAAATTACAAATAACATGATATTTGTGACAATTTTCTCTATTGTTGGCCTCGGATGTAGAAATATATGTTTATATATTGAAAATGATCATAATTTTAATAAAAAATATAATGTAGATATATTATACTTCATGGAGTATTTAAAAAAGCTATTAAAATTAAAAGTTTAGAGTATTAGGAAATTGATAAAACCATTAACACACATAGATTATTAGTAAATAACAACTAAATAAGACGAGTGACTCACCACTATTACATTTATTTCCTTTTGGGATTTTCAACTCCAAGCACTAGTTAATAATTTTGTAATTAGTAGTGTTATGGTTATTAGTATTATGATTGTGTGTGTACCATATTCCCACGTTCAGTAGAAGAAAACAAACCCACCCTACCCATCATTTTAATTTAAGAATCAGAATCATTGTTTCCCTTATAAATAAATAACCTTGCGATATAGTTAGTCTAAAGATGCTTCTTAAAGTAGTGAAACCATTTTTATCGAATAATTTTATAACTCAAAAAACATTACTGAATTTTTATTGGAAAACTAGTGAGTACTCTGCATGCGTTGCAATGCCACTCAAAGAAAGAAAGGGTTTGTGTTTTAATTCTGTTTATTGAAATGCTTTTGGATTAGAGGTCTGCACCGGCCAAACTTTCATAAAATTACCCGGTCCGAGCCATTCATCTTCAGGCCAAGCACGGCCCGAGCCCGAGTCTCAATATCAGCCCAGATTTATTTTTCTCAGTCCGAAAAAATCACGATTTATTTTTTAATATAGTAATTCGTTTATACTTTTCAAACAATATATGTTATTGTTTCCATATTTTTAACAATGTTCATAGCACATCTTAAATAAATTATTTAAGTTATGAAAACTATTGCCTTATGGCTGACTCATGACCCGAACATAGTACGAAATATTTGAATTCCTTACTTGGGCCCGGCCCAAGCCCGAATCTGAATTGTCTTTACCCGCCCAAGCACGACCCACAGACCGGGCCGGGTAAAGGTTCACGGGCCAAGCTCGGGTCTGTGCAGACCTTTATTTTGAATGTAATTTTTTTGATTTTCCGTCTGGTTCATAGATGTCGCTAGTTGTACGTATTTTGATTCTTTTTTTAGATTTTAGATTTTTAATTTTTTTTTCAGAAACCTTCACGAGTGTGCGTACAACAACTCACCAAAGTTTCATAGAAATCGGATGAATAGTAAAGGAATGCATAGAGGACAAACAAACAAATGAAAACAACCTTCATTTATATATATATATATATATATATATGAGATTCATTAATAATATTCAAGAAATTGAAATGCGTTTCAAAATTTCCAGGAAAATTTTCAAATTTATCATAATGTCACAAATAAAAGAAACACAAAGAAAATTCATAAAATGCTCACGTATTGACTGAAATCATAGAGCGAACTTTTGAAAAGTCGCCTTGTTTATTTCATACTTGACGTGGTTGAAGGTACATGCATTTCCGTATATACGCAAGCGAAGAAAAATGTTCTCTCTGAAAAAGGCAGACGGCAAAGCGAGGGGACGGGACTTGTATCAGCCCAAGTGGAGTCGGGGCCTTACGGCAGAAATGCGAAACTGGGCGAAAAAATAAATAGTACCTCGCAGACTAATTTAGTAAGAATACAGGTACTCTAAGGGATACAAGAATTTTCAGAATATAAACTAAAACCATAAACTAAAGATGTTCGAGTCTCAATTATACGATATAAGCAACTCGAGTTATCGGGTATTTTTATTATTATTATTTTTATTTATTGTCCCACAATTAAAAATAGGGGCCATCTATATCTTTCGTCAGTCAGAATGCGATACGTCTCAAATCGGCTTGCATTGATTGAGTTGATGATAACTTATATTATTAGTGCCTCTTTTAGAAGTAACCTGAAATTTAAATAAAATAATTTTGCGAGAAAACTGATTTTTCTATATAAAGAAGTGTGTTGTTTGTCTCAGAAATTTACTACCGATTTGTCAATACATTTAATTAGTCGGCTACATGGTTCAGTGGTTAATGTCGTTAGCTACGGTTACGGATGTCTGGCATTCGTGGACGGTTTCATAAATTGATTTTTCAATCAATTTATGGATTTCATGAATGTTTGCAATCTCTAAAATTCCCTGCCATCAATCCAATCTTCAAAAACGGGGTCTAGCGAGAGCGATTAGCTAACCACTAGCCGTGTTTCAGCCCTATTCTTCTATCCCTACTCTCTTCGAAAAGGATCGGTTGACCAACAGAGTAAAAAGCAGTTCTCGTAGAAAACTTTTGTTGAGATACTTTCATTACGAGGCCATACGCTCCACACTGGAAGTGGACATGGAAATAAAAAGTATCAAGGGGAATTTCTTGCCTATTGCGGTTGTTGTCTATATTATATAGAGACAATTTTCGATGCACGAGATGTTATTTTGTTCAAACAAGTCAATTATTCAGCGAAATTTTTTGATTTTATGTAATTAATACAGCAAGCAAATCTTTAAATATACCCAGATTGCTGAGAAATTATGACAGAATGGATGGGCAGGAAAATTCTTTTATAGTTAATTCTTTGTTATATTTTGAAATTAAAAAATATTGAAGGTTTCATGTTCTGATCCTTGATGGTTTGTAGAATCAAACCAAGAAACCCGAACCGGAAGCGAACCGAAAAACGTTATTTTGCCTGAACGAAATCCGAAACCAAAACAATATTTATTTAGGTTTTTTTCAATTTACGAGAAAATTTATCGCCAATAAAAGCCAGATTTTATTGATAAATTATATCAAAAAAATTTCATTTAAGAAGTATTTTTATCAGTTGATAATGCTCACGATGGGCGAAACCAGTCCTGATCATGTTGAAGTAGTACAAAAAAATTGTGTTTTATTTTTAAAATATAATCCTTTTCCACAAATAATCGTCAGTAAACACCTGAAAAAAAATTTAAATACTAGCTGAACTGAAAACCGAAAACCGGAACTGAATCAATATATTTTTTTTACCGAACCGGAATGAAAATCGGGACGAAAAAAATAATGATTCAGGTCACTTGATAGTGTAAGTCGTATAATCTATGAATTCAGATTTTCTTTTCAATCCTACGACATCCGACGATATCAACAATAAGAATTTCTATAAAATATTAGTAAAGGTTCTTGTATCATCTGTTGGCCTTCTGTATTACAAGGATTGAAAGTTTTCTTCCCCTGCCGCATCTGGTTCTAGTAAGTGTTGCGCATTTCTATTCATGATAAAATTACCATAAAATTTAAACGACTTCAAAGCGTCGAAATGAATGTAAACCGTAAGACCTTAACACCTCACGCCACCATACTGCTACCCTGCCACCCTCTTAATACACCCTCTTCCATTTAGTATGTAAGTATTTTCAAAAGCAGCATTGGACTGCTTAAATTTTTATTTAAGAGAAAAACAATTGTGACTTCGCCAGTTTATAAAAAAATACATAAGGTAAACGTACCAGTAGTTGACCACTTAACAGAAAAAATTAACAAAAATAAAGATTAACGTTTAGCATTAGACTGAATGATGACAAAACAAGTGTTCAATTTTTAACAACCATGTAAATGTGGCGTCCGTGGCGCAGTTGGTAGCGTCGCTGGCTACGGTTACGGATGTCTCGGGTTCAATTCCCGGTGCGGACGGTTTTCATAGATTGATCTTTCAATCGATTTATGGATTTCTGTTCGTAGTCTGAGTCCTCCCTCCCACTAATCCCATCCTCACGGGGCGTAACGAGAGCGATTAGCTAACCACTATTCCTGTCATAGCCCTATTCTTCTATCTCTACTCTATTCGAAAAAGAAAAGAGAGGTTGAACAACTAAGTGACAAGCAGTTCTCGTAGAAAATTTTTTGTCAAGATACCTCCATTAGGAGACCATATGCTCCACATTGGGAGTAGACATGGAAAAAAAAATGTGTTAGTAGTTGACCACTTTTTGTGTCAGTAGTTGACCATGTCTAATCAGAGGGTTTCATGACAACCTTTCATCAAAGTTGTCTCAGAGATTTCTGTAAGACCACTCTTGGTTGAATAAAGTAGTATATGCTTACATTTACTGGTGTTGTTAACAATTCTCTTAATTAATAGATTCAAAAAAAATACTTACTGCATAATTCAAATGGCTGCTATGACACCACAATGACATATATGTTGATGTGTTCGTTCCTCAATCTGGCAATAGATGGTTACATGTCTGAACTTTACAATTTAGAGCAATCCCGCGACTACGTTTATTATTTTGGACACTTTTATTGAAAAAAGGCCAGCTACCAGTACATTTACCCTAACGAACTTTTCTTGTTAAGATATACGCTGCTTAACCCGAAGCATATTTTGCAGGAAACAGCGGAACATTTCCCCCTTCTGGATTAGATCGTTTTTTGTATGACAGTATCTAAGATGTGCTTCTTTATTAGTAATTACTTAGTAGGAGTTATAATCGGCAGTCACTTTTACGGTGTTAACTGTCATTTCTTGGTGGAAAGGCACTTTAAAGAATTGTTTATTGTGTAACTGTAATTACAGAGATTTAATTTAAGAATAAAGCTGCCGCGGAGCGACGGCCAGTGAAGTAATATTGATGTCAATACTGTCTGATGGTATTGCACGTTCAGTCAGTTTTATGCTCCTGCAGCTCCTTTGAGTTGCCAGTCGTATTGATTCGCTCACCACACATGATATTTTAAAATTAAAACACGATTTTTTGTGTACTACTTCAACACGTTCACAATGATAAGGATCAGTTTCGCTTAACACAAGCATTATCAACTGATATATTGTAAACATGTGGAAGTAATACAACACAAGTTGTGTTTCATTTTTTAAACAAGTATAACCGTACCCGTCATAGATGACGGTATTGAAATTGAAATACTGAATGTCTAAAGTAGCTTGTACGTTGGAACTGTGTGCGCACTGCATAACAGTTTATTTTATATATACACCGCCAACGTTTACAGAGCTGCCCGGGTTATTATATATAAGATATACACAGCAAACGGTTAGGTCATGAAAAAATTTCATACATACATGTGATATGTGATAATAATAAAACGTTTACAGAGCGGTCTAGGCTATTATATATAAGACATAGATGACAAGTTTCGTGGTAAGTTACACAACTGTTTTCCAGTAATTTACTCTTTTTATTTTAAACTTTTGGAAAAATTATTCTAGTTACAAATCGACTGCCCCATCGAAGACAGGCGTAAGTCCAAATTTCTCATTTTGCAAGAGAGCGATTTTCATTTTTGATTCTGATTCTCCTGTATGGAAATTTCAAAATATTTTTTTGATGTCGGCCTTATTTTTAATCGTTGTATTTCTTGGTTAAGTATTTTGCTTCCATTGACATTCTTCATGGGTGCATTATTACTTACTGCCATTTTCCTCGGAGAAAATAAAAAAATCAATGGCAGTATATTGAGTTAACGTTTTTATTGCCTGATCATTTTTGAATAATTTTAATCGACTGATTGATACAAATTATATTTTTATTAAAGAGAACATCAATATATTGACAAATTTATCAAAAAAAAATATGACAAAAAGTGATTGGTGAGTTAATATTGTTTACACATCCCGGGAGCGAGTTAATTTTGGCGCTTTAAAATTTAAAAAAAAACTATTAAAAAATTTGTTATGTTGTGTGTTTTTTCATATTTAACGAAATTATAGCAAATATAAATATGTCACAATAACGACTGTCTTACGACAATAACGTTTTTAACTCAAAAAAAATAGAGTTACTTCAGTTTTCGATGGAGCAGTCGAAATAATGTTGAAATGTTAAAAAAAACACAGTAATTTCTTATGGTTTCATCTGTTACTTAAACGGAGTAACATCTCTTTGTCTCTGGCAGGTCTTCTTGCTTCCGTTGAGGACTTATCGTCACGTAGTTATACTTTATACAAGTCAACGGTTTCTTTCTAAAATACAGAAATCTAGCTGGCTAAATCGAATTTATTTTGGAGATTATGAAAATCAAAATACTCTCAGAGATTTTCAGTAAATAATACGCCACGCTGACAATTCAAAACCTGAAAGTATACGATTATCAGTAATGTATCAATACAAAAAAAAACCATGAAACCGCATAAAACGGTAAGTAGTGTAGAATAATAGACTTGTAGAGATACATGAAGCCGCGGATCTGCCTCTGTCTTCGGTCAGCAAAAATTATGATTATTTGTAAAAAAAAAACGTTTATGAAACTTTTATCAAGTCATCATTTCCCACAACAGCAGTTACGAAATGTGATATTAGTGAGTTCAAAGATAATTAAATACGTGATTGTAAAAGGAGATTGTCGTGAGAATCATCAAATGCGATTTCTGTAAAACGCAATACAACGAGAGAAAAATATAGAAAGGGAATCATCATTTTCTGACCATCTAACATCTACTTCGGACTGCGGTACCAACATCACCATCATCACTATCCGTTCCTCTCAGTCGGTTAATTTTCGAGTATACCTTTATAACACAATCGTAATGTTATATTGAAATTATTTCTCTTCAAAAAGCTGCCGTTTTTCAAATTGTCTCTTCTGATGAAGACTTCCATGTAATACGTATCTACACGATACTGTTGACGCACGCTGTAAGTTCGTTTTGATTCAAATACGCAGATGTGACAGAAAGCTTAAATAAGGCTTATTTCCAAAACACGATGCAATAAATAAATATAATAATAATACATAATCATATCTGGCTTTAAAATTTCTTTCGAGATCATTCCAAAAAGAATTTTAAGAACTAAACGTCCTTACAGCTTTAATAGTCTTTTGTCACGTGTTTTTGACAAAAGTGTTTGTTAGGGTTTTTAGCCACAAATCTCTTGAAAAAAATCTTTAAATCACGAAAAAAATGTCCAAATAAAATAAGTGTTGTTAAATTTCAAAAATGTTTTACGTTAAAATTATAAATAAAGTCCAGTAATATTGTTTGACATAAATATTCTTTGAGTATTATTTTAAGTATCCTGTTGCCAACCCTTAACCTTTATCAAAACCACGATAATATCTCTCTTAAATAAAATAAAAGGACGTTGTCTTTATTCCTCTCAGAATAATAAAACAGTCTTAAAAAAATCCTCTATATATAAGGTTTTATGATCTTAGCCACAGAGGATTATCCTTTGAACTGAAGTTGCTTTATCAAATGGTGGAAAGCTTGTATGCTGCTAATTTAAGTTAAATAAAGCTTTTTTACATTTAAATTAAGGTTTCAAATCAAGTTTTCTTATGATTAATTAATTCAGGTTAATTTATCATCACCATACCACTAATATACCACTAATACTAGACTTTTATTGCTAGATTTTTGTTTTTTTTTCCAGTTGATAATACTCTTGATGAGCGAAACCGGTGCTGATCATTATAAATATGTGGAAGTAGTACAAATGAATTGTGTTTTATTTACTCAAAATATAATGTCTTTCTACCAAGAATTGACAGTTGACACCTTAAAAGTGAACATTTTTTTGTTTGTGTAACATCTGATTTCGACGAAACTTTGGTGAAGTGTTGTGCGCACACCCGTGAAGGTTTATATAAAAAAATCAAATACGTACAAACAGCGACACACATCGGAAAACCTTCTGATTTATTCGTGTACGCATCTGATGGTAAACAAAAAATATTGTGTGTCCAAAAGCACTTCAATAAACAGAATTAAAACACAAAAACTTTCTTTCTCTGAGTGGCATTGTAACGCATGCCGGGTACTCACTAGTAAGTAATAAATTCTTCTTATAAATTTGGGTCTGGCAATCACAAATTTAATCTCTCTCTTAAGTTATTGATTTAGCCAAATATAACACTTGTTGCCAAAACGAATGTTTTTTTTGTGGGCTGCTACTCAAATTTGATTACAATATTATTTGATGCAAAACGTTTTTAATGTTGATTTTCCGCGTATTGACTTAATACAATGAAAAATCAACACATTTTTGCGGCTAATGAAATACATTTTTTCAAAATTAGATTTTTTTTATAATGAGAAACGTTTCCAGAGGAATACAATAATATTTCTACGCTTTGCTAAATATTAATAAACATAATTGTTTTCAAATAATAACTATAAAGCGAGTAACGTAGGTGGAGAAATAATCTTACATATAATAGCCCAGACCACTCTGTAGACGTTTTATTATTATCATATATCATATGTAGGCATGAAATTTTCTCATTACCTAGGCGTCCGCTGTATATATACACACACCCAACAATACACAGTTCCATCGTGACGCAAATTCCGAGGTAAACAAACGAAAACAACAAACAGTCCGTTAGCATGGAAACTAAAGAACAGCGACCGTTCCCACTAGTTAATAATATTAAGATTTTGATCAGCAACAGTATTGCTAATCGAGCAATTAGATACAAAGTTTGCTGTAAGCTGAAGAGGAATTACCATAATATATTTATTATGGTTTTCCTGCGCATTATACTAAAACAATTTGATTTTTGGTGTTCATTTCAATGTTATGAATTAACTCAATAAAATTATGTAGGTTAATGATTTGAAAGTTAAAGCTGTTGAATTTAAGTAGACAAACCAAGTAAATTAATTTTCACAAACTAACAGCCGATTTTGTCGAACTTGATAGGTATTTTTAAAGTGTATGATTTAATAATTTTGTATATTACATAATATATATGGTCGTTTCCATTGCAAAATTGAATATCTGTTAAATCAATTTTTTCAGAATATAAAACTAGTCAAAAACAACTTTACTCAATTAAAACAAAAATCGTGTAGTTATATATTTTTAATATTAATTGCGTTAGTAAAGTTGATTTTTATACTGTTTTTATGCTCTCTCGAAAAAATTTGAATTTTTAGGTATATAATTTCACAATGGAAACGACAATATGATATTTTTATGTTAAACTGCTAATAAAAACTGATTTTAAATAACGGTTCTTTTGAAATGAAATATAAAAGTTAAATACTGTGTTCGCAGTAAAAATAAAACTGGCTTTAGCGGTATTTATGAAAAATTGTCATGTTACAAAATATTTTTTGAAATCTGTGCAATAAAAATAACTTTGATAATCATTTACAAATAACATATGCCTCGTCGCCATAACCGAGGTGTAATTGAACGAAAGGCAGACATTCAAGGAGATAGTATTCTCTCCTGCAAGATGGCGGCCGAGGATTTACGTGCTGTAATGTTTAGTAATCGCTTTACGTCATGTTCGCTCTTAATTGATCAAACGAAAGGATGATATTTATTGGAATTGGTACTATGTTGGTGTGTAATGTGTGATGAATAGAAGCCTTAGAACTTTTCTTCTAGGAAATTCTGAAAGCTTAATTCAAGTAGACAGCGATAGATGCAAAATGACATTGTTTTGAACATATTTGAAGTATTAATTATATCGACGGAGTTTTTGCCAATTGATGGTAACCGTCAAAAAATACGAAAATGAGTTAATGATAGGATGTCATTTTAACCTTCAAGTTTTCATGCTAAAAAATCCCTTCGGAACTCATGAATGATCTTTGAATATCCATAATTTCTTACATAATATAAAAATTTGGAAACAAGCATACAAAAAGTGTTCAAAATAATTTCAAAGTATATTTAAATGTGATTAAAGTTAGTTTAATCCACACAAAAAACATTTAGTTAACTTTTGTTTTCACTATACGTATATTGAAAAAATATATTATGATCATTGTGCATAATTGTATTGGTTTATTTTATTACCATGTCCACTCCCAATGTAGAGCATATTATGGACTCCTAACGGAAGTATCTAAACAGTAATTTTTCTACGAGAACTCAGTTGCTCAACCTCACTTTTAGGAAAGAGTTAGGGAAAAAGATATGGGTAGGACAGAACTAGTGGTTAGCTAATCGCTTTCTCTACGCCCTGTTTCTTTAGGATTTGATAAGTGGGAGAGAATTTCGGACATCACAAAGAGCCATGTCTTTGAAGATATGGCTGTTTCATGGCTCTGTTTGTACGAAATTCCATAGATCGATTGAAAATTAATTTATGAAACTGTCGGTACCGGGACATGAATGCGAGAAATTAGTAACCGTAGTCAATAACGTTGACCACTGCACCACGGACCTGACAAATAGTTTTATGTTTTGTAATTTGCTTCTTTATTAAATATAAAATTTCAAAATCAGAAACACATATCAAGTGCACTGATGAAGAGTATGCACTATCTTTCTATCGTTGTTGAACTCTTGGTATCGCCATGTAATTAAATTTTATTTTATTAAGTCCTACGAGTTTATAATTGTTGATGCGATTGATTTCCCAAATAAGGTTAAAAGATGTTAATATCAGTATTAAAATCAATTCAAATATCAATATAATTCCTAGATTTAGTGATAGTAACTTGTCGTATTTTATCTGATATATAAACGATATAACTTAATTACTGACTGTCAGTTTGAGTTTATTCGTGTGATCGAATGATTGAAGATGCCGAAAGGTGAAACTCGGGTTGTTAGAGACGAAATACACGGAAATGTAGAAAATTTCAACAATTCAAATTTGATATTGAATTTTCATCAAGCATTCTCTGTCAATATCTTAAAATGTTCTTATTATATCAAAAAGAAGCTAGAAAAATCTTTCTCTTTAATAAAATGTCATTGAAATACTCAATTTGGAAAATAAATTCACAATCCAGTTTGGAAGTAGAATTTATTTTCACCCAAATAAATTAATTAATCTAAAGTTTAACTATACAAGAAGTTGCATTAATTCATGTCATGAATATTTTCTGCTATGAGTTTGAAGTAATTTTGCATTTTAGGTTTGTAATTAATATTTAAGCAAAAAACTTGCGCCTCTAGACAGGGAAAGGAATTTGTTACACAAGAATGACTTTCAGTAATGCCCAGGTGCATCACCACTGAAAACTGTGTTACGTTAGGAGCAAGTATAAGAGCAGTAATCAAATATTTAAATGTTAAAAGCAAAATTCATAGAGTGCTTAGTGCACCACTATCTTGTTGCGTAGAAAAAAATATTTTAACTTACAAATGCGGTGAATTTTAAAACAAAACGGTTGTAAATTTAAACAAAATGACTTCAAAAACAAATATTCTATGGATTCGGCGGTAACTTTGTAGACGTTTATTTTTAATATAAAATTAAAACTGATAACTTGGTTATTCCAATTGTTTTATCATCGAGGAAATAAAAAAGGTATTAAAATGAGTAAGTAGCTATAAGTTTTAAGAGTATTAGTAAATAACATTTTAAATGGAACAGGCGGCTCACCACTATTACATTTATTTCCCATGGGATTTTCACCTCCGAACACTAGTAATTGAATTGTAACTATTAGTATTATGGTAATTAGTAATCAGAGTCTATGTCTTACCACCCTCCCCGCGTCCAGTAGAATGGAATAAAACCCACCCTACCTTTATTTTTAATGTAAAAGATAGAATCATTGTCTACCTTTGAAATAAATAACCTTGCTATATGGTTAGTCTGAAGATGCTTCTTAAAGACGCGAAACGCGTCATGTTAGTGATAAAATAATTGAAATAACTAAGTTATCAGTTTTAATTTTATATTGACTTCAAAAATATTTATTTTTTAATAATATAAACACTATTTCACCAAATATTATTTTAACCTTTCTTGTAGGTGGGTGTGCCAAAAGAAGAGTTTTTTCTATTCGATTGCTGAGCCACGAACAGAATTTTCTAAGTGGATAATTCCTTCCATTGATTTTTTAATAGATTAAATGGAAAATTGTGTAGGCTTCTGACTTCTGACCAATGAATGAATGCTTATGATGTTAATATTTGTTTCTTACCAACTAAATTTAAAAGATAAGACGTTTTTGAATATCTAATATTCGATTGAAATACCAGTTGCTCAAAAGTATCAATTGTATCGTTAGTTCTAAATAATAATTAATCTTGATATACAGTATGTCTTAATGTATATTGAAGCGATTGAAAATTTATCTCTCGCAGATAATGCGTTGAAAAATTCAATAAAAGAAAATATTCTCATTTGTGAAATTGTGTTAATTATCTTTTTAAAATAATTAAACCATTGCATTAGAAAGATAATAAATTTTCAATGTTAAACTATTAAAATATAAATCATGAGCTTAAACCTTGGAAGAACAAAAAATTTGATTTTCAATAATCGGAAAAAAATTCACTGAAAAAATTTATTACACAATAACTTTTAAAATAAGGTGGAAAAGTACAAGCAGTTGGTAACGTCATTGGCTACGGTTACGGATGTCTCGGGTTCAATTCCCAGTGGGGATAGTTTCATAAATTGATCTTTTAAGTCGATTGTATGGATTTCTTTTCGTAGTCATGAATGTTTGCGATGTCTAAAACTATCTCCCACCCATCAGATCCTCAAAAATGGAAACATAGCGAAAGTGATTAGTTAAGCACTAGTCCTGTCCTAACCCCATCCTTCTATTCCTACTCGTCTTCGAAAAAAATAGAGGTTGAGCAACTGAGTAACAAGCAGTTCGCATAGGAAACTTCTGTTGAGATACCTTCATCAGGATACCATATGCTGCACGTTGGGAGCGGACATGGTAAAAAAAAAAGCATTCGTAATTAAATTTGATGACGGATTGATTGGTGAAGTTCGTGAAAGGTGTTTTTCAGCAATTTGAACATTTTTTTGGCTGACATCTGAACAAAAAATAATATTTTACTGGATATTTCGCAAATAGTATCCCGGAAAATAAAGATAAGGTTGTATTACACTTATGAGTCCAACGGATTCCTGTAGGACCCACAAGTTGAGGAATTAATTTTGAGCTTCAGTGATTACTATCAATATTTGATCAAATACAAACTTTACAGTGGCAGTGATATTATGTTCAACATCGTGCAGTTTGTTGGAAATTGGAATTGAGATATGGGGTGAATGTATAAATATTGGTGTATATTATCTTTTGGTTGCAATGGTTTAAGTTTTCGTTGGTGTACTTAACAGCCGCGATTATTTGTCAAAAAATCGTTAAAACCTACAGGCGAAAGAATGAGTCTGATCTTTTTAAAATTTCAAGCATATTGCTTATCGATGTCACTTTAAATTATTTCTATATAATTTGATAATTTCATCATAGTTCTTTCATAAAGAAAACAAATCTTTACGGTGATATAAACTGAATGTTGTGATGGGTCTTGCAATCAATAAAATATGAAAGTGGCAAGTATGTACAATGAAACACGTCTGCAGATATTACAGACTTCCTTTATCAATCTTCAATCTTCTGTCAAGGTTTTCCAGAAAAGTCCAGTTCCCAGTTTGACTTTGATTAGCAATTTCGATTAAAAATGCACAACAAAATGACATACAAGCATGTGTTTTTGATGCTCAGAAATGGGTAGATGTATGTAGTCGTGTCTCGTAATCCAACAAGATCTAGTACCCAGGCAACAAGTATGGCATCAATGGAAATATTTCATCAATTCTGGAATGTGTAAATCTTAATTAGATGTTCAACCTCAGAAAAAGCACTCCAATTCAAATCTGTAGTGTACCATAATATATTGCAAATGCTGATTTTTACACATTTAAAACCGTTATTTTGGTGTTCAAAACAGCTGAAATACCGGTACTAGAATCCCTAGTTGCGTGGTATTTTTATTATTTCAAATTTATAAATAGAAGCTTGAATTTCTTTTTAGCTTTACTTATGTATGCAATCATTATGAATAAAAAGAGCTCTATAGCTGGCAGAGTTGTTAACATATTTATAAGTTCACATAAAAACACATTATAAACACCTTTTGTGTTTTTATGTTTGAAATAAGGCATTACGTACCAGTTACCATAGTGCAAATGTCGAATACTTAAAATAGGATACTTTGCTACATTCAAAATTATCAAAGATATATTTATGATTAAATTGTTTGGTAATGTCTTTCATTGTTATCCTTATAATGTATATTTTTTTACAATGCTTTATGAAATAACGTTCTCACTATCTAATAATAGTTATAATTTAGTTTATCAATTTTCATTTTTATGAATATTAATGTAAATAGCCTACTAGTCATGGAAAATAAATCACTCAGATGCAAATTTGAACAGTTTGAATTCGTTCATTCGAGTCTTAACATTACGTAACGAAAATAAATGACTAACAGTTTATTTATAGGCGTCATTTATTTATATTGGATTCTAGGTGTAAATTATTTTAATTTATTTTATACTGAGCTTAAATTATTTTGTTTATCCTCAGTTTTATCGTCGAGTTTACACAGAAAACATACACTTGTAGCATACATGACGCCGCAGATTACGAAACGTAATACTCGCCTGTAGCAAAACGTGCTTGTCATTTCACCAGCATTATTGACTTATATTTGACCGATATTCGATATACTGCAAACGCTGCGTAACAGGTGAACACTCACTCAAAATCAAGTCATGACGATTTAAAGTAGATCGATACGACAGTATCTTATATAAAAAGCCCATACCACTCTGCAGACGCTTTATTATTATTACATATTACATGTAGGTAAGAAATTTTCTCATGACATAAGCATTTGTGGTGTAAACAATGCACACAGTTCCAACATACTAGCTACTTTAGGAATTCAGTATTTCAATTTCAATACCGTCATCTACGACAAGTACGGTTACTAGTAGATAAATAAAGAAGGAAGAACCGGATTCATTCTGTAACCGACCGCCGAACGTCATTCGGTAATCGTCCCCCTAGCAGGATTCTGTCGTCACTCGCCGAACGAATTCTAAGCTGCATAATCTTCATTATCATCCGTCCAACTGTTTAATTGCGTAACGCATTCAACAATTGAACTCATAATCTTAAACATTATTAAAAGTTAAATATTTTTTCATAGCAAATCGTATACACATAATAATGAATTTATATGGCTTATTTAAAGTACCATTTACGTACTTATAATATATGTTTTACTTTTGTTGTTTTAGCTTGAACGTCCCTTTTCTAGTAGTATGCCTTATTTCGTAATAGCTACCTGAATGCCTATCTCTCCGCTTCTTCGTTTTACGAAATGTGAGGAAAGGGCATAAAGCGTCGGCGGGCTTCGGGGGTTGGGTATGATGAATCACTTTTTTGTTTTCTGCTTTCACGATCTAGACAGAAATTAATACCGTCGCTGGGCTGATTTATTATTTCATATAACAATGTTGAGACGGTTTGTCTTGCAAGGGCAGCCCTTAATCTTTATCAAAGAAGGCTTGCAATTACTATGTTTTTTGCTTCAATGAAGAAAAGTTACATATAGTTAAAGGTCAGCAAAAACTTTTGAATGACATTTACTCTAAAAAACAATTAAAGATAACATCAATAATATCTTTCATAATTTCTTGATTTCACAGAAAACTATCTAAAACGGTCCAAAGACTTATTTTTTAATGTTGATTGTACGAACATTCTGTCTTTGTTGGAAACTTATATCGAAGTTTTAAAACTCATATTCTCTAATGCCCTATGATTTTTTAAAATAATAATCATTCTAGCCAATGAGAGTGCTGCATTGTACTGTCATGGCTACCAGTGTTTGTTTACATATCATGGTGTAAACATCTGTTCTACGGTTTTGCATTTGTAACTGCAGCATGAAAATGAAACGGTGTTTCTTGATTTGCCAAAAACAAGAATTGACATATGACTCAAATATAACCATAATATTGTTATAGTATTATCAACATTACTTGGCCACTGCTGAATTTGGAACTAGAATTATCAGTCTAGAATAAATTTCTACAATTGCCATTATTATGCAAAATAGATACCCTGTCTACTTTTAATAACCATCGCTAAAATATCAGTTTTGGAATTTATTGAAATTTCAATTCTGGTTGAGTATGGTAATATTCCTAACGCGACGGTGGCATCATCACTAGTGGCCAAGTTGAATTAGTAGATAATATACAGTTATTTATATTATAATCTACAAGAAATTACTTTTTTTCGTACGATACTGTAACGTCGAGCGATGCTACAGACAAAAGCAAAAAATAAATAACGACACTCTACAGAGAGTAAGTTAATTATGAATCCAAACGCGGAACGATTGAATAAAGTAACAATCGCTTAATACGTGGTTGTTTCAGTCTAATAATCCAAGGAAACAAACTGTCATGCTAGTGGAAACGTGTAAAATTCAAAAACTATCATAATATTATAAAATCTTCGTTTTCGACCATATTCGCTCTCTATGTGGAGTATATGGCTTCCACGTGACCCCTTCATGATTCCCTACCACCCACCAATCGTTTTACTTCCTCCCATGACATGCCAGGGTCCCTCAGCTCAGCCGAGTAAATTCTATGGATAGTACTCGATTGTCTTCCAAGACACCGGAAGAAAACCAAAGTTATTAATTTTCATTTCATATTAAAAATGAATTTCCACAAAATTACCCCTTAACAGAATATTATATTCAATTCGATCGATGACAAAGTACATGAAAATGTACAAAATTCCAAAAATCCAAATTTGATGTTGATATTTCATTAAGTACCCTCAGTCGATATTTTAAAAATCTTAAAAGTTAAATTATAAAAATAAATTTATTCATATAAAACATATACATAGATTAATGAATCAAATATAAAATTGGGTAAGTGGAGGTCCTGAGCATTATAAACATGTGAAAGTAGTACAAAAAAATGTGTTTTATTTATAAAATATAATGCCCTTCCACCAATAATTGACAGTTACCAACTTAATCTTCCCGTTTTCATACTAAGAAAATTCTTTCCGATCTCATGCAGTCACATTGCGTTACCGTGTGAGTTTTGAGGTATAAAAGCGATTATTAAGTGAAATGACAATTTAAAAAATTGAAATATGGTTTTATGTTGTATAAGTAATTATTTTACGTCATATTTTTTGTGTAAAACCTAAAATACATAAATAAACTATGCGAAATTAGCAAAAGACGCAAGAATCAAAATTCTTCATAGCAGAACAGGCTCGACACGTGTTTCAGTGCCGTTTGAAATAAAACGGTTACATACGGTATGGTCATGCTTCTCGGATCGTTACTATACTATAGTATACTATAATGTTGTCTCCTTTGATGGTAAAATTGACAAGGTTTTCAAATTATGATTAATTATACAAAGAAGACAAAAAGTATAGTGTATTTTTATTTTTTAATTATATGTATAACTATTTTATTTACAAATAGCAATGTTTTCAATTTTTTGTACGACCTTTTTTGTAACGTAAGGGTTAAAAGTATTATTAAGATACAAACAACATTTGTTATATTTAATGAATTTGATGAGAGTTTGCTTTTTATAGTGATACTCACACTTTGAATCTAATGAATTTGAAAACAAAATGAATTCACCAAAATACTCAGGAATGTTATTGTTTATTATTATTGGCGATTGCTTTAACGAAGTGATAAAGTAAGCTTTAAATATGGTTGGAAACTTCAAAATTAAACGCGCGACATAGCAAGTGATATCTAATGTAACCACCTGAATCTTTTAAATAAGACACACTCGCATAGTGAGTTTTTTTTAATTTGTAACCCCTTTTCATTTTTGTGAAGCAGCTCGTTACTATCACCTGCAATCTCGGGATTTCGGGATTCGCTGTAAATGTTAAAAAATAATTTATGTCTAAAATTAAATACTTCCCGACTAAATTACAACTTGTATCGTTTTGTTTATCTAAATATTTTTTTTAATACTTACATCATTAATACATATATGTATTGTAGTCTCTCTATTTCTCATATTTCGTAACTTTAACAAATAATTTTGACAGTAATATTTTTTATTGTATTTTTTTACAATTTTTTTTTATAAAAAACTCAGGGATAGTAAAAATAGTCCGGGATTGGATGCCTTACTTGCTACCCTCCCAGTGGATTTTCTTAAAAGTTTTTTAATGTAATGATGAAAACGTGTTCAAAACCGTTTTTATTAATATGACTTTACTTGATACAGTTTATTTTGGATTACTATCCCCTTCGATGAACTTGACAATGAATCAACTAAATAAATTAAACAAATAAAGTTTACTATTGCATTTATTTTGTAAAAAAGTTATTTATTTGTTTAAAAGCAATAAATTCATCGTCCTCAAAAAGAAATTAATTGTTTTTTTTTCTTTCTCAATATCATATGTTAACTTTTGAAATGACTTCTGCATGGTTAAATAACCCACCTGTTTTACCCTTTATATATGGTAATGCATTTGTTTCATATTTTTTTGAAGATTGTTTAACTCAATCATAATAAATATTTGATAACATTTTTTACACTAAGTATTAATTCAGTGTACAGTACAGGTAGTCCTCAACTTAAGACATTTTTTTGATATTGTATCAAGAAGCATCATTGCCAATGGTGGACGCATATGAAAAGAAAGATCAGTAACAGCATTTTCAAATTTGGATATTTATTTAAATAAATTTACAAATGTACCATGCGGTGGGTTTATCTCTACTTTGAATTTACTTGTTCATGAAATAGAGCAATATTGTAATCAAGGAGAAATTTCAACGCAATTCTTGCAGGCATAACCTAATTTCATTCACTTTCATTATAAAGCAAATTTTATTTTTCAACGCAATTATTGCAGCCAAACCTTATTCCAACGACTTGTTTTACAAGGCAAATAATAAAGCTGTGTTTGCAGCCTTTTATTCTGTGCTTTATTTATAAAAACAGTGGATCGGCGGGTGGATTTGCAATAAAATTGGGATTGTCGTTTGACAGCTACAATATAAGATTTAACTGAACAATGTTTAGTTTTAATATTTTGTGTGGAATTCGACTTACGACCAAAGTTCAGGAACGTATTTCGCTCGTAAGGCGAGGACAACCTGTTTCTGATCCCTCCAACCAATTACTGTATCACAATGTACTGTATTATGCCATCTTGAAAACTCTTTGTAATATTATATCACTTAAAAGAAATGGCTGTGAAAAAATCGTATCGCAGTTTGCTTTTGAATAGTAAATAGTAAGTGTCTATTTAAATTAAATTAAACTAACTTAAGTTTTCATTGCACGTGTATCATTTTCAACATCAAAATATGATGGCATAGCAGGAGTCACATTAACAAAAATACGAACATTTTCAGTGAAATTTAATGTTGGCAGAAGGAAACTACAGTATTTACCCGAAGCAATAGCATCTTAAACAATTCTTGATCACAGGCGCTTGTGGTGTATTTTCACATCATTTGCCACTGCTTCCGGCAAAACCGTAGATGTCTGCCATTAAGCTGTGCCCTATATGGTGTATATTTTGCGTTAAAATCAATTACATTATTCTGAATGATTCATTCAAGATTGATTAAAATTTTAATTTGGCTCCCTAATTGAACTTGAATTATTCGAACATTTTTTTCCCAGTCCTTAAGCCGTATTTTCATTGTTCTTAGGAGTTGATGGTCACGAGCTAGTTGAATGTGTATACATATTTCTACTAAATAGCAGAAAACACATGTATACATATGTCTGTCATAAGAACTTCTCCCAAACAGTGCACAGTAGCGACGGGAAAATTGCACATGTCATTCTGGGTCATCTGTACTATTTTTAACTTTTAACCTTAAACTGAAAACGCTATATTTTTAACGTCACAATGAAAACCAACAGAAAAAATATTGCAATAGTCGCCTAGCAACCACTCCATACTAAAATAATCCATCATGTCGTCATAACAACTCAATATGTGTTGAATTTGCTTGGCGACTATAAATATACACAAATAAAAAATGTTCATGCAAATCGTAAAATAGTATGCCTATGATGTATTTATTGAATTGGTTTTTGATTGGTAGAACTCCATTATAATAGGGTAAAATATCAAAGTATTAGTAAATTTTACTAGGTAGTTTATAGCTATTTCGGTTTAACGCTATCGTCAGAATTATATTAAAACTTATTTTAGCTTAACCATATATACTGTTTGAAAGAGATATACAATATTATGTCATCTCACGTATTCCAACATCATAACATTTATTTTAAATAAAATATTTAACATACTAAATTTGATATTGAAAAAGCAGCTCACGATGTATTATTAATTAAGCGTTAAAGTAAATGCATTACATGAGTTTCTTATAATGGCTTAAGTATGGGTGATGAATTCATGTTTGTTTCGTCATTAAGAAGATTATTGCCTTGATTATATCTGTTAACGTCCAGTTGTTCTAATAAATTTAGTCTAAGGCGCTTATCACACAAATTTAGGCATACCTGGAGATGAGTTGAGTAGCTGAGTAGTTAAACACGCCCCCAAAAGTTTTTAATGTTTTGAGTAAATCACGAAAAACTGTTATGGGCAGCATGATAGTTTTAAGTATAATTTAGTTATTTGGTGTCTTTAAATACTCTTTTAGACTAAAGATTTTTTTAAAACATGTCGACCGCGTAAAACGAGGATCAAGATAGTGTATACAAACGACATTTTTTGATTTGTAAAATTTTTGAATTTCGAATAGAGGACGAAATAGGAAACATTTTAGAAATGCAACAGGAAAAATTGATAGATCTGTTGATAGAGCACATAAGCACGTACATAATAACTTATGGCTTAAATGCACTTTTTGTTTAGATCATTTTCACATTCATGAAAATAGTTTTCACTTATTACAAATACATCCCACAAAAAACAAATTTTTCACTAAAAATAAAGTAATACCACACAATATAATATATTTTAATATTGAAAAAATATTTTCACATTGATAAAATAGTTTTCACTCAATATAAATACTCACACTTTGAAATCGATGGTTGCACGAAGCTGTAATAAAATGTAACTTATTCTTCTACCCTATATTAAGCCGCTTATATTGTCTTTGCTCTACGCAATGGAATACGTTCCAAAAACCAAACCAGACCAACTGTAAAATAACCTACTACAACTTAAACTCACTTTGTTAAAAGAAATCGTGACTAAGTGGGAACTATTAAAGTCAAAGTTTGAGTGTACTTAGTTAATACTATCTAATCCAAAGTGCAAACTATCGAAAAAAAAGTTCAAGTTTACAAAGTGAATACTATCTAACACAAAGTGCAATTATTTATAATCCATAACTTATTTTATTGAAAAATCGCCTACTCAATTAGAAGTTACGTTGTCTGATTATTTTAAGAATTGGTTCGCGAATTGTTTTTTTTTTTCTTGTAACTCTTTAGTCTTTTTTAGAACTCAATACTTTGAAATTTTACCCTATTATGTTTTTGATGGCTGGAGAAGTGATCGATGGAAATGAAAACAATAATGGAATCCGAAAACATGTTGGTGGTAGGACATGGCTATTATAGCTTAGTTCCCAAGAAGCGCCATCGCGACTCCCTTAGTACTCCGAGTGAACAATTTAAAGGAAGTCAGCATGTCTGAGAGCCCAACGTTAAGTCAGATAAATGGCGTAGATTTTAATTCTAATATATTTTGTTGTTATTTTGCAGTTGGGCATTTTAAAGTTCAGCAATGAATGTTGAGCGTGTAATTATAGAATGTGCACCGCTGCTGCCAAATGATTGTGAAATTAATTTGAATTTACTGCCAAAATTTAATTAAATAATCATTTCACCCAAAACAAGACTTAATTGTTTCAACTACGAAAATTGAACGCAATAATGCGTATTAGTTATTATAAAAAAACTTGAAGTTATAACAGCAAATTAAATGATAAGTATGTTCATAAATCATCAAGTGCTATCAATCTACTAATTAACTAACTCTCACAAAGCTTTAAAGCAGGAGTTCCGAGGGGAGCGGAATTGCGTGAATTAAAAATATTATTTGAAATGCATTGATAGTTAGACTATCTTGGGAAGGGGGGAATTATGTTACGAACAAATCTGAAGCAAGAAATGGAGCAAACAAAAATATAACCCCCCCCGTTTAAGAATAACTTTTATAAAGTGGACATATTATATCTGTACCTCAGAGGCATACGGATGTAAGTCCAAAATCAGATTAAATGAATTGATTGCCAAAGTATAGTTAATGGTCATGTTTATATTTTATTTTATTTTTAGCTGACGCCAATGCGCCATGCATTTACAAAATAATAACAACATTTTTAAAATTATAAAATACAAAGAGGATAAGACATTATTAATTTACACGTAAATAATATTATAGAATGTGACAGAAAGATGAAAGTCCTATCACAAAATAATAAAGGATTTTCATTACTTTTAAAGATGCAACAACAATAACTTCCCATAGTACATCAAAAAGTTTTTTGGCTCTCCTGAACATTTCATGTTTTGGACTTGCATCCGAATGTTTCTCAGATACAGATATTATTTATCAGGGTTTCCCCAATTTTGCCTATATTCCTCGCCAATTTTGAAAGGTTTTATATACAAAAACACATTTAAAGATCTTCTACTTTATATTAAAAGGCGACTGATGATCAATCTTTACTGATATTAATGACGTCAAGTATCTAGATAAGAGGCGTAATATCATCTTTTCTCCCACCGTGCGCATTGTTTTTACCTGACTCGCTGACAAGATTAGTTCGGAATTCATTTTCCGTGACAGCTAAACCAGTAGGCTTAAGCGTAAGAGACTATGAAAATCGAATTGATTAAATTAGTGACCTGATTCGGGACAAAAATACAAAGATTAGCCATTAAATTATTTCTGGGCGAGTTGTCAGAAGAGTACCAATCCCAATTTTTCTAAAAAAGTTATTATTGTTTTACTTCCGTTTTCTACAAACTATTTATGCGAAGCAGGATTTCTTAATCATGCTACAACAAAGTCAAAGTGCAGGAAGTAATGGCTTGAGAGCTCGTAAATATGTCAAGCGTACTAAATTTATATACCTATATTCAATAAAATAAATTTATTTTTATATGTACCCAAGTGTTTTTTAATTTTTTAACAATACATCATACGCTTATAATTGCAAAACCATGGAGATAGTAATAGGTTAATAAATTTCATTTCTTGATAAATAAAGTCTGTATACGTTATTATAAATAAAAAGCTAAATGATTTTACTCGTTAGGGTTTTGACTTATTATTATTTTTGATTTAAACGAAATATGACATGGGGTTCCAAAATTGCTTCAAGTTTTGCGAATTGTAGATACAATTTAAACTTGCACTGATTTACGTGGTATCAGGTGTACAGATTGATGCACCTAGCGTGGTTGTTAAGTTGTTTTAAAGTTCCCAAGACGAAAAATTATTTATCACTGTCCAGAAATTTCTTACATTATTTTTTATACAACATGCATTTTAGCGTTAGTTCTCCACGAAAAAGTTCATCTAATATTACGCTTTTGTATAGGTCTTATCGGACACAATCAGATTTAGTTTGCTTAGGTACATATCATATATTATATTATGCATAAAATGCAAATAGTTTCGTATACTCTTACGATGACATATTTAACTATGAGGTTTTAGTGGAAATGAAGAAATTTGTAACTATGCGAATGAAGTATTCACCAAGAATATTGAACTATCGCTACAATAGTTGACAAAGACATTGCGCTGTTATTAGATGTTGACGACAAAGTACTGTAAGAGCATATATGGTGGAGCTATGTTTGGCAGTTTAATTATATTTGGTCTACAAGGTAACTTCGAACCTTTAGTATCAGATATCTTGTTGTTTTTATAGTTGAGTTAACTATCAATCCAACCAAGGATGAATAATTTAAACGTGTGACACGCCCAGATCTTTTTTGTGTAACATTTGTTTGTTTTGTTTGAAGTTTTAGAATGATCCAGAACAGCCGTTCCGACTTTTTAATATGGCAATTCTAGGGAGCCAATTACCTGTCCTGCCAATTTTAATTCTGAAAGAGAAATCAGCTGGTATTTGACGGTCTAATTGCCCCGTCTGGCTAGCAACAGTTAGCAGCCATTGAAAAAAGGGAGAGGGGTTTATGAATTTTTTATTTTCAAACAGTCTGTCCCGAGTAGCCAGCAGTCGACGTCAGTTGCATCAGGCACCGTGCCACGTCACTGTAGTTTTTTTTTTTTTAAATTGTATTTAATGCTAAATTTAAAATCATTTATTTTTGTCAGTTGTGTGAAAATTTCAATGTAAATTCATGTTTAAGGTGTAAATGTAAATGCAGTCTCAATGTTACGTTGTAATGCGATTTTTGTTTGATTAAACCACTAAATTCTTAATAAAATAGATTAACCGGACCGAAGTTGCGTTTGTATTGAGATCCTACTGCACATCCTGGATGCTGATAACCAATCATTCGCCCAACTTCAGCCTGGCTTTCTCACGTGATAATAAGTAAAACGATGTAAAGGAAATAAATAATGTTTAAAATTAAATTAATTGTATAAATATGCGACTACAGCATTAGTTCGATGAATACATTACAATGAGGTGTTTGTTATCATTGGGTCCAGTAATGGTCACTTATTGCACGCACTAGAGATAATCCAGGTTGAATAGATGTTTGTGTTTGGTTTATCTTAAGATTGAATAAGTTAGTAGTTAGGATTTGTTTACCGTTTGATCCGTAAGACGTTGGTCAATATAATATGCTTTTGAATAATACATATCTTTATTTACTTAGTGTCGATACAAGGGCTTCCAATCCCGGTTTTTACAAAACTGTTTTTCAGTAAAAGCATAATTTATAAAAATAATTTTGCTCGTACATACGATAGAGTTTGAAATAAGGAACATTTTGGCACAACTAACTCAATTTGTCATTTTTTCGATTTAGTGTTTTCTTCCAGAACAACGACGATATAATTAATATAAATGTATTGTTGGTTCCCTTCTTTTCATATTTCGAAACAGCCGTTTTTAACCAATTTGAAATGGAGATCAAACGTGGTTTGTTTCTTAAATGGGTGGAGGACAATATTTTATTGTCGAAATAAAGAACCTGTTCTATTTTCAATAGTGGTAAAACCTACCTTAATAATGCAATAAATGAAATAAAGTATACAACTATTTCAGAATCAATAAAAAACCATTCCAATGCCGAGATAATTTATTAAATCATATATGCACATAACAATTGAAGCAATAGTGAACACAAAATTAAATTTTAAATTTACAATTTAAACCATAACGAAACCTGGGATCATCGAATAATTCAGGGATTGAATGCCCTAGTCGATACTGTTAATATAGTAAAGTACATAGTCCCATTTTTAATTTTTTTATTGAGAAAAAACATTTTTCTATATCGTCTATAGAAATCTCTTTTCAGAGAAGAAAATGAAAGAAGAACGGGGTAAAGAAAGCAAGTAATCTGGACGCTCTTATTGTAGCCTGTTTTAAAGAAAGGTAGACAGAAAAATTAATGATTAATTGTTTATTTGGGGTTTCAAACCGTTAATATCGTAATAGTGATTCCAACTAGAATATTCCAATATTGAATATCCGAATATATTCGGCCCTTTTATAACTATTCAGTATTCGAATATTTAGGGCAACTATTCAAATAGTATTCTTGATAATTGTTAACGAAATATTTTACAAAATTGACGAATGACCATATGAGGATTTCTCTAGATTTTAAGAACAATAACGAATACCCGAGGTAGTAGCGAGTTTTGCCTTCACCCAATTCGAGCGAATTCATTTTATATTAAAAATAAGTTTTTCACAAAGTCACCGTTGAATCTATCGAAAACAGATGAATTTCTATTCATAATCAAACATATTATAATAAATAATTTACCGGGAACGCAATCTTAAATACAGCGCGCTTAATACACATTCTAGAATCGTTTGAAATGAAGTTCTGTTTTAGTACTGTTTGGAATCCGCTTTTAAGTCACGTTACCAAAAACAAACCGAATATAGACATCTTTGATACCCTTTCCAAAATCAGAACAGGAATTTATTGACAATAACTATGCTATTATTAAGTTTGTCAATAAAGGAAGACCTAAGCGTGTGTTTGGCTCGTTCACTTAGGTACCTTGAAAGACATCTCGTTATGTTTAATGAATTACACGAATTTTCTTTGTCTAGGTACAGAAGATACAGATAATATGGTTTTTAGTGTGTAATTTATTAGATTGCATATATATTGCATATAGTTATTTCGATACGAAGAATTTACATTTACCTGTAGCGTCATATAGCTCACAAACATATTCATCTATCATTCAACCAGTAACTGGACTATTAACCCGATAAACGTTGGCATGCTTACATGCCCAAGACTTTATCTCGTATTTCCGACCAAACTAGAAGAAAACACTTTTAGATAGTAAATATATGCTTTAAAAAATAATTAAAATCTTTAGATAGAAAAATTAGGCTAATTGATTATTAAAATTAATTGATACGTTATCATGAAAATTTCAAGTAGAAGACAATGAGATATATTTTTGAAAAAAGCTCTGACGTTCAGTTTAACGAATTTCAGTTTTGAACTGCATATACTTGAATTCTTGTGTGTATATCGGTGATGCATATAAATGCTTGCAAACTCGTAGATAAAATATTTTTCTGATTTTTCACTTTCTTCTATTTATTTTAACGATACCGTGGCGAGTTTAGTTTACTTTATGATATATTTGGGATAGCTAATATATATTTCACATAATTATCAATTTTTTACTGATAAAATTGATATATTTTTGGCCATGGTGAGAGTTTTAACAGATCAATTGACCGAAAATAAATTCGTGCGAAAACAACTCGCTCTGTAGGGGTTAATGTTTGTGAAATATTTTTCGTATAACAACTGGTGTTGCAAAAAAAAACAGGGAATTTCGAAATGGTCTGATAGTTATTAAAAAAGTATTAATATGCTAGGGCTACTTTCCCAACTGCATTTTAATGATAATTGATTCTTATGAACATCTATTATTTCAAAAAAACTATAGATTTTTGAAATTCTTTCCTAATTAAAATTATTCGTCATTAATATCAAATATGTAATAAAATAAGTTCAGGTTTGTTTCAATATGGTTTCAAGACATAATAGTATTGAATTTATTATAAATATAAACTATGTATATTGGTTTTAATGTGTTCACTGTCAATTCTTGGTGGATAGGTATTATATTTTAAAGATAAAACACAGTTTGTTTCTACGACTTCCACATGTATATAATTATCAAAACCGGCTTAGCTCATCACGAGCATTATCAACTGACTAATGGGACGATCACCATAGATGACGGTATTGAAATTGACATACTGAATGTTTGAGTTTCTTCAGATCTTATATGAGCTTCCACGTTAGCGGAACGTCATGATTGTGCAGCTTCTGGAGTTCACTGTGATCGCTGTTGTCTGCGTGCGTCGGCATCAGCATCACGCCGGGATTTTGCAGCTTCCTGAGTTTGCCTCGCTCTCCATCTCTGCTGTCGCTCAGGACGTAATCGCATATGCCACTGTTCTTTGGTTTCCAAGCTGACAGACTGATTGTTATTTTTGTTTTTTTGCTTTTAATTTTGCATAAGATTTTATTTCACATACACCGCGGACGCTTAGGTCATGAGAAAATTTGAAATCTACATGTGATATGTGATAACAATAAAATGTCTACAGACCGGTCTGGGCTGTTATATAATATAGATAAAAATAAAATCATAATAGGGCTATTTATATAAAATTGAATGTTAGTATTTACAAGGCATATAAAAAAGTTAGTTCTAGAACTAAGAAAAGAATTTACAGATAATAAAACTAATTACATGTAAACAAAATTAAATAGTAAACAATTAAAACTGTAAAGACCTCTTACAAACCAATAAACAATAATGAAATAAAATAAAAAATGAAGCCGCCATTTGAACAAAACATGATTCGTAAACATTCGTTAACCAAAATACCACGTTGTAAAATTTTAAAATCAATGAAATATTAAATATGTTACTATCATTAAAACTGAGAAGCCATGATAAATAGGGAACGAAGATCAGCCATGAGCATCCAAAATATATATGAAAAAAAAATTTAAAGAAACACGAATCAATTCTTTCAAGTTAAATTATTAAAAGAAATTTATAGGTATAATATATTTATAAATGTATAGAGTTAATAAAACGGATATAAAAGTGGGGATGACGCGAAAATAGTTTGTTCATTCAATAAATTTGAATTACGCAAGAATCTATAATTTGTATTTGTATACCATATTTTTATTCAACATAAGGTCAACGAAATCTGAAGTGTATTAAAACAGAAATATCTTTGTCTTTATTATTTAAAATGTGTTGCTCAATGACACGTCTTTGAGAAACACAATTGAGCTTTTTCAATTATCACATTTCCTGTTACACATCCGTTTGCTGATTTGGGTCAAGTTTTCAATCAGGGCCAATTTCACACCACATTATGATACTAAAATACTTTGGACATCCCTGATGCCTCAGATTCGAGATGTAGCACTTATATTGATTTTTTTAATGAACTACGTCCTGAAGTATTGTGCCACTGCTCTGTGCAAAGATGAGAGAAGACATTATACGTCTCACGGTGAAAAGTGGAAGACGTTGTTTGCCGTAAATTTCTATGCGAACTAATAAACATTTTTACGGCCTACACTCGGCGTTGGCGTCCTTACGATGACGTCATTTGGATTTATGATGCGCTTTACACTTTCTCACCATTTCCGTCACGTTCACACTTCTATCCGAGGATTAACTGGATTTCGTTATAAACGTATAAATATGGCGTACAGGATAGGCCGTATTTATCTCGTTTACCTCTCTTTTGTCTTAAACTTCTTCCAAAGGCTGCAACATTAGAAAAAAATATTTCGCACTACGTTTTCATCTTTATTTAGAAATGATTGGAATACGAGCGTAATGATCAAATAATTCTCGTTATGGTCTTTTCGGTTTCATTTTGTTAGTCATGTAGCCAAATTGTCAAAGCGCTTGTGAGCCGAAACTTTAGATTGACGTTTCAATCAATTTGTATGTGTGATATTTTTGACAGATTCGGCGGTAACTTTTTGTCAATTCATTTTCAATGTAAAATTGAAATTTATAACTTAGTTATTCCACTGGCTTTGTTACTAATGTAACGCGTTTTGCTTCTTTAATCTTTTCCAATCCGTGCTAAAAAAAATCGCGATACCAGCCGTGGTTCACACAGGCTGTGTCACTTGGACTTGGTCATGTATTGAGCATTGTTAAAGCTAATTGATCGCTTTAAAATGGTTATTCTGTTTTTCAATACCATACTGTTATCGTTTTACACTTTATTTTGTGTCTAGAGCTTGCAATTTACATATTTTCATGTAATATAATGGAGATATGGACGACATGGAAAAAGCACGTCACATAAGGTGCAGGCATGTCTCGCTTCTGCCTTAATTTATTTTTTTTTCCATGTCCGCTCCCAATGTGGAGCATATGGTCTCCTAATGAAGGTATCTTAAAAAAAAATTCTAAGAGAACTGCTTGTCACTCAGTTGCTCAAACTATCTTTTTTCGAAGAGAGTAGGGATAGCAGGATAAGACTAGGACAGAGCTAGTGGTTAGCTAACCGCTCTCGCTACGCCCCGTGAGGATAGGATGGTTGGGAGGCGGTACTCAGACTACGGACAGAAATCCATACATCGATTGAAAGATCAATCCATGAAAACCGTCCGCACCGGGAATTGAGCCCGAGACATCCGTAACCGTAGCCAGCGACGCTACCAACTGCACCACGGACGCCGACAGTCCGTTTGAAATGTAAACTTGACGAGTTGACTCATATTATAACACAAGCAAGCGAGTGACGTTCCGTTCCGTTCTCTCTTTCTCGCTCAAACCCATGTAAAGTGAAGGGTGCGAGTGAGATACAAGAGCTTGCGGGCGTACGCTCTTGTATTCTACTTGCTGAGGAGAGATAGTAACTCTACCACATGCCGCTGCATAAAAAATAACTACAAACGAAGATGCATCCGGTCCTTTCTCCCTCTAACTAATACCATTTCTCGCTTTTTCTTAACTTAATAAATATATGTCGTGCGTAATTTTTTTTTTTTATATCACTATCACTTTCATTGGGTTCGGAATAATACTGTCATCAGAGTTTTGTAATTTTATTAATTTAATGATGAAAGCATTGAATTGAACCACTTATTTATTTTAATTTTATTACATAACTCTTTTTTCTACAAATAACTAATATCCTAAATTTATGTAAAACCTAATGAGCGAAAAAATTAATGTTTTCAACTCGCATGGCAATCTTGGTGCACCTATGGTAACGGGAAGGTTAAGAAGTATCATCAGACTAACTAGGTATATCGCATGCTTATTTATTTCAAAGGTAAACAATGATTCTAATTCTTAAATTAAAAATTAAGAGTAGGGTGGGCTTGTTTCCTTTTATTAGACGTGGGTGTTTGGATGTCTGTAATATTCACATTTTCTTATCTATCCTAATATTATTACTCTCTTATAAATAAAATGTAAGTTACTGCATAACAGCGAGTTTTTGTAAAACTATCAGTAATGAAATGCTTCATTAGTATACATATTTTCCACACTGGGAACGGATATTGATGAAAAAAACCTATTTTCATCGTTATAATGAGCTTTACATGTAAAATTTGGTCCTGGTTTCAAAACAAACTTAAGCTTCTTCTTGCCTAGAGCAAGCGATCCCCAATTCTTGGAATTCTAAGCTTGCAGCGGTAAACAAAAGGTATGTTTCTCAAGAAAATGTATATAATGGCTTTTCTCTTTCGTCCTATCAGATCACTGGGCTTAACCAGATAGTATAGAATTACTTTTCGGCGAGAATTATCTCCGAGGTTGATTTAAGCATTCACAATTACGTTATACATGTATTAATCAAAAAACTGTATCACAAATTATCCACAATTTCAATAGGATAAATAACGAATTATTTAATTCTACAAAATTCTTATCAGGTAGTTCATAGCTATTCCGGCTTTACGCCATCGTCAGAACTATATTTAAACTTACTTAGAGTGCTTGATGAAATTTCAATATCAAATTTGAATTGTTGAGATTTTGTGAACTTCCGTGTATTTTGTCACTAACGACCCGGGTTTCGCCTTTCGGCATCTTCAGGCATTCGTGTGCTTGAATGCTTGAAGATGCCGAAAGGCGAAACCCGAGTCGTTAGTGACAAAATACATGGAAGTGTACAAAATCCCAATAATTCAAATTACTTATGCATAGCCATATATACTGTTATAGAAGAGATAGACAGTATCATGTCATCTCGTGTATTCCGGGTATTAAATAAACCGGGTTGCGGTTTTTCTCAAAGCACGTTGTAAACCGGTCAACCAGTTTCGGCTTAAGCCGGATTGGAAGCCCTACTTACTCCCTACGTATAATTCTATATCTGCAAACAAGAGAATTATCAGGAGTGCATTTCAAACATTCATAACGCAACTCACCGTATTAGTTATAAAGCCTACAAAGTTGTACAAAGTTGTATGCATTGTTTTCACTTTCATTTTAGATGTCTAATTTTTTCATTGAGATTAAATATGTGTAAATTTTTTCTAAATTAAGTTTCATGTGATTGCAAATGAGCCCCTATTTATCATTTTTGACGGCTCCTTAAAAAGGTGGATTCGGTAAATTCTTAAAACCCAAAAGTAAATATGGTGGTAACTTATTTAATCATCCGAATCTTTAATATTGGGTCCATCGATATATATGTTGGCAGTACGTTCCTGTTAGTACCACTCAGACTTGTTGAAACTTGACTTCTTATGGAACTTTCTCTTCATTTTCTTATTTCGATTGACTCGCAGATGTCATTCTTTTTACCTACAACTAAGTTGAAAGTTGAAGTGCTGGTCCCAAAAGTTTTGCTATGTCAACATGCTCTTCTCCTTGATTTTTTCAATTTTTTCCTTAATTGAAACAATTGTATGTAAGGAATACGTATATTGAGATTTTTTAAAAATAAAATATAACTAGTAAGTACCCGGCATGCCTTGTAAAGCCACTCAAAGAAAGAAAGGTCTTCTGTTTTAATTCTGTGTATTGAAGTGCTTTTGGATTAAAGTTCTGCGCGGGCTAAAATTTCAAAAAATTACCACGTCCGAGCCCGTCATCTTCAGGCCTGGCCCAAGCCCGAGTCTCAGTATTACACTTGTTACCCGAACCCAACCTGAACCCCAGATTTATTTTTCTCAGCCCGAAAACAATCCAATTTTTTAAAATATGGTTATTCATTTATACTTTTCAAACAAGATATTTTATTTTTTTCATATTTCCAACGATATTTTTAGTATATGTAGTATACGTAAAATAAATTATTTAAGTTATGAATACTATTGCCTTATGGCTGACTCACCACCCGAACATAGTATGAAATATTTTTCTTAATTTTGAATTTCTTACTGAACTGTCTTATCCACCCGAGCCTAGCCTGTGGACCAGGCCAGGTAGAGGCTCGCGGGGCAAGCCCGGGACCGTGCAGACCTCAATTTTGGTTATTCCTCCTGGTGCATATGTCGTCAGTTTTTTTTTAATTGTCATTTTTATTATTTTTTCTTCAGCAACCTTCGCGGGTGAGCGCACAACACACTAAAGTTTGATCGAAATCGGATAAATGGTAAATGAACGCATAAAAGACAAACAAACAAACATTCATTAATATATATATACATATATATATTTACATGCTAATAATATAATCGTATAAAGTTTAAAATTTAGTTAGAAATATAGTTTTACATGAAAATAAATTACGGAAAAAATCGCCTAGTCGTCAGTCAAGTTCTTAATAAAGGAATAATTCGTTAATTCAATAAGGAATCAAACAGTGTAACTTTTTCACGTTACATTGAGAATGTATTTCAGCCACTTCACTCACTATCAATAAAATAAACTCTTATATAAGACTGCATATATTGGCATCATTCATATAGTGCATCTTTCAGAAACCAGGTTTGTCATTAATGTACGTGATTAATAATATCATCTGCATATAAAGGAACAAAAACAAAAAAGTATTAGAAAACTATGCAATTTAAGTTATGATTCAGATTTTGATAATTCATTTTATTGATTTTTAAGCCCTTAAAAGTTAAAAAAATAATTCTTTTCTTTTGTCAATGTTTATATTAAGAATTTATTTATGATGCGTTTTAAAGTACCGCTTAATGGAAAGTGATACCATCATTTCAGAGTACAAACCACAACTACTTTATACCTATGTTAAATAAAATCATAACTTATGGTAAATAGTTTCCTAAATATATTATTTTCCTGTTTTTTAATTTGAAAATTTTTCTCTTGCCAAGTTTGGTTCACGCGTGTCTTGATTTTGTCGTCGCTGCCAAATATCAAATAATGTTTATATATATATACATATATATGTATATAAAACCATTGTATTATTCACTCAGTTATACAATATAAATATATTTTAAGTAAAAAAAATTCTCAACCTCTCTTTTTCGAAGAAATTAAGGAATTAATAAAAGAGTTAGGAGAGGACTAATGGTAAGGTGATTTGTATCGCTGCGCTCAGTTTTTAGGCTCAGATTGGTGGAAGGGAATTTTAGACATCACAAATATACATGCCTATCAATATAAATCGATTGAAAAATCAATTTTTGAAACTGTCCATACCGGGACTTGAACCAAGGTGGCCAACGGTGTTGTCCACTGCACCACGGAGCTTCGAAAATGTAAACTTTTCTTCGATTCATTTTTTATTCTTGCATTTGAAAATTGGACCGATATTTTATCTCCCGCTGGTAGCCAGAAGCTATATTTTGTTTGAAAAAAGATCATGAAAAAATTCACAATATTCACTTTTTTACCGGAATTGGGTAGAAGGGTATTCTTCCAATATTGATGAATTGAAAAACGTTGGCTCTGCTTAAGAACTTCCTTGTCTAAATGATTATCCTAAGACTGGTTTCCATTGATTTCTGAGCATATGTATATCTTCATGTTTATAACTATTCAGATATAATTAAAGAAACATTCTCATCCTACCTTTCATTTATACTTTATGAATTAGAACCATTGTTAACCTCAGAAATAATTAACCTTGCAGTACAGTTAGTCTGAAGATGCTTCTTAAAGAAACGAAACAATTGTCACAGTTAGAAACACAGCCAGTGGAATAAGTAAGTTATCAATTGTAATTTTATATTAACCATTTTTGTTGTTTGATATGTTTTTTTTATATTACAACGTTTATTTCGACACAGATACGGCTAGTTATCTTTTATATACTTTCTTAAAATACCCATCAAATTTTCCAATACATATTTTAAGATAATACAGTTTTGCCGGTTAAAAACTTTAAAAACCAAAAAAAATGTTAACTTTAGTTGAAAAAGCACGCTAAATATTATAGTAGGAATTCGGGTGGATTCAATTCAAAGGATCTAGTGTTAGAGGTCATTCAGTGGCAAGACCTTAATGTGTATACATAGAGATAAATAGTATATGACAGTGGTAACGAAACGTTTTACTAGCGCGAGCCTAAAATATTCCAACAATATATATTAAATAAGTACCAACCAGTTTTATTACATTTTTATATAAAATTATTGTACTACTATTACAGCACGACCGGAAATAACGGTAACCGTATTAAGTGTTTTGAAAACAGATGCTTGGGGCGAATACAAGGGGTACGGTGGTTTGATTTTGTCAGGCACTCGGAGGTAAGCGAGCGGACGGACCAGCCCTATATTACGTCTAAAATAAACAGCGAAGATTGGCCAGGCTTGGACATGTGCTGTGGATGCCCCAAAGGAGCCTGAATCCTGCCTGTCTCTTCTACCGACCAAATGGATTTCGTCGTCCTGGAAAGCTGCTGATGACCATCCATAGGATGTATTCGACTGAGTTACTTGTCACTGGGATGACCTGGGAGGAACGGGAGGACAGAGAAGCTTAGAGAAACTGCGTGATGGACATATGCTCCGAATAGGGAGCGGATATGGTTTAAAAAATCTGACAATGGCAAGCATTATTATTTTATGTGTAACAATAAAATAAAAATCGCGACGTAACGTATAGCGTGTCATATACGCAGTCGTACAAAAATCAAAATGAACTAATGAAATGTTCACTATTCTAAAATATATGCCAAATACTTTATATCTGTCCCAAATTTCCTAGCTTTTAGCACAGACCCCTAACTGGTTTCTTCACTTATTGGGTAGCAAATCGATCATATATATCCGACGCTCAGTTTTTTTTTAATTACTAAATATATTATGTTTTGTTTATTTTGTCTTTTGTATGATATGATATCATAGCTATAATGATTTTTTAACCAAACATTACTTCAGGCGGTTTCCAGAGCGCCCAGAAGCATTGAACAGTAGGCAGAAGCCGTCAAAGTATGCCAAAACTTCTGAGCGCTCGTTTGGTTCAGTTGCGGTGGCCATGAGCTCAACATCTTGAACGAAAATGTTCGTAAATAGATTTATGTTCAATGGTTTGTATGTATTTGATATTTTCATTCCCTCCCACATATTCAAGACTAAAGGGTAGGTAGATATGTCGGCGTCCGTGGCGCAGTTGGTAGCGTCGTGGGCTATGACAGTTTTCATAGATTGATATTTAAATCGATTTATGAATTTCTATGCTTAGTCTGAGTGTCTGTGTTGTCTAAAACTCCCTCCTCACCCACCCATCCGATCCTCACGGGGCGTAGCGAGAGCGATTAGCTAACCACTAGTCCTGTCCTAGCCTTATCCTTCCATCCCTTTTCTCTTCGAAAAAAGAGAGGTTGAGCAACTGAGTAACAAGCAGTTCTCATAGAAAAATTCTGTTGAGATAGTTCCATTAGGAGCGGACATGGGAAAAAAAAGATATGTATGAAATAATGATATCATCTGTAAATACTTTTCAAAGCAGTACAATTTTAGTACGTGCCATCTTTAGCTCGCGTGCCATATGTTTAACACGTCTGGTATTTGAAGTCATTTTTAGTATGTGCCAGGTAAGCTATTACTATTCTTAGATATTTAGGTTGCTAAAATTCTTATCTTTTTGAACCGGCTAGCCATATTGATTGTAAACGCTTATAAGAGGATTTTTCATGTAGAATTATTTAAACTCTATCGAAAAGCATTTCTCGAGCAGTCCCTAGAGTCCTGAATATTTAACAAGAAATTGTCAAATAATTGATTGAAGCATTACTTGAGACAGTAAAAGTGTTAATAGGTATATAGTTCTCTTGTCAAGTGAAATGGATGAAAATTTTTAGATAATTTCAAATCTTTTCTTGGAATTGCTTTTTGATTCTGAAAAAAATCTTGCAGTCGTAATAGATTATATCAGTTTAAAAAATTATCGACAATAAAACAAGGTTGAAATTTTGAAACTGTTTTTGTGTTGTATGGACACAAAACAGTAATTTTTGTTACACAGCAAAACTTAATAAATGCCCCAAAAATTTTTACGATATGGCTTTGGAATGAAAATATGTTTTCAGATCAACTGGAGAAGAAAATATATCAGGAATACCAACACCCAAGCATTCAAAATTTAATTGAAAAATCTAATCTCCTTACCAGAATTTGAACCCGGAAGCTGAAGGAAGCAATTTTACCACTCGGCTATGGAGGCAGACATGACAAAGATGTAAAAGTCAGTTATGATTGACATCAGAATCAAAAATGTCCTGTCACGTTTGAAAAAAGTGTTTCATTATTTTTAATAAAATACAAATTCTGTCGAGGCAATCAAATAGGCGATATCAAAATTCATCATACATCTATATCGTACTCGGGTGGATTAATTTTTCAGTTCAGTTCGTAAATCTGATCAAGGTCAACAATCGCCAGTATAACGGTACAAAATTTACATTTATCTGATGTTTATCAAGGCCCAAAAAACCAAAGTATCTCGTGCAGTAGTATTTCTTAAAAATAAATGGTGCGTGAAGAGGAGGTTTTACGTTAGAGATAGAATTATTGCATTCACCCCAAAAAGAGCACTCGTTTTGATTGGAATAGTTTTCAATTGAATTTTTAGAATACCGTTATTATTTATTTGGAATTTAATAAAATATATATTTAGTTTTTGCTTTTCAATACCAAAGTTGTTATAAATTTCTTCTTCTTTCATATTCGCTCCTTATGTAGAGCATATGGCTACCAAGTGGCGTCTCCATGAATGCCTGTCACTTGCCAATAGCTTTGTTTCCTCCCATGATACGCCAGAGTCCCTCAGCTCCGCCAACTACATCTTATGGATAGTACACGATGGTCTTATAGGACGCGGGAGTCCCACTGGTCAGAAGAAAAAGCAAGCAGGATTGAGACTTTTCGGAGTTTCAACGTCTCTCCATAACCGCCGATGTGATAGGGCGTTTCCTAATCTCCGAATTCCTCACGAAGCAAGCCGCTTTACCCCCAGTATCCAACGCAAGCATCTATTGTCGAAGCTCAGTACAGTACAGTGTCATGTAAACCAGCACAGGTAGAATGCAAACGTTGAACAAATGACATTTGGTTTTGATCGTTTAGAGATGCGTGTCCCAGACGGTCTGCATTGAATTAAATGCGGCTCCGGCTATTCCTAATCGGATAGCAAGCTCCTTCTTTGTGTTGCCGTCTTTAAATTTAAATATTTAAATAAGTAAATTTTATTATTTGCTTTGTAATACCAGTCGTTGGAACAATGTTTGGCTGCAAGAATTGCGTTAGTAATTTTTAAAAATTTTAGTAATTTGGTGTTTTTTTTAGTTTTTGGTCGTAGTGCAAATCGTTGTAAGTCGAACTGTCGTAAGGCGAGGACTACCTCTACCTAAATAAATATATTGATAGTTATGTTAAGCAGCTTGTTTACAAGCTATAATAAATCGGCAATGTAAATTGAATACATTTTAAGAAACACGTTATAGTGTTGACGATAACAAGGGATAGCTGACAACAAAGCGCTTAAATTAAACTAAACATTGCTTATTTAATGATATCATTTATAATCATGACATTTATAGGTACAAGATGTGACTGACAAAATTTTAATAAAACTATTTGCAGATATTTGTTGACAAATTTTCTCTTATTGAATTTGAGATTCATCGTTTACATATTGATGTTTATAAATACAAATAAATCATAATTCTTATGAAAATAATACAAACTCCATCGAGTAAATAAAAAAAATTATTAATATGAATAGTTGATTGCATTGGCATTTACTTGGGAGAACTCCATTATAATATGAATAGTCTATAGTTTTTAGAAATTAATAAAACCATTAACAGTAATCGATTAGTAAGTAGTATTAAACTACCACTATTAAATTTATTTCCATTGAGATTTTCACCTCAAAACAGTTGTAATAACTTTTTTTATAATTAGAACTATCATTGGTTGTGTATTAATTCTTCCCTACTGTCACTATGAAGAAACAAACAAACCCATCCTACCCTTCATTTGAAAACCTCGTCAATTTTACAATCGAAAAATACAAAATTATGTTATATTTATTAAGTATAGTATAGTAACAATCCGAGATGCATGACCGTACTGTGTGTAACCGTTTTGTTACAAACGGCGCCGAGACACGTCTCGAACTTTTTCTGCTATGAAAAATTTCGATTCTTATATCTTTCGATAATTTCACATAGTTCAGGTTTTACACACAAAATATGACGTAAAATAATTACTTAATACTACGTAAGACCGTATTTCACTTTTTGAAATTGTCATGTCGCTTTATAAATGTGTTTATATGACAAAACCAACACGGTAACGAAATATTACTGCATGAGATCCGAAGGGATTTTTCTTGCATGAAAACGGAAAGATTAAGAATAAGAATCACTGCTTACATTAAAAGTAAATAATCTTGCTATATAGTTAGTCTTGAGGTCTTTCTTAAAGAAGCAAAACGCGTTACATTTAATAACACAGCCAAAGGTATAAATAACTAAGTAATCAATTTTAATTTTATATTAAAAAGGAGTATTTTCACAAAGTTACCGACGAATCAATAGAAAATGAAAATAAATCATTTCAAGTCTTCCTACATAAATGAATGTCTATGTCATTGTTTCATAATTTTTTTCAATTAGATCATCTACTGAACATATTTGTTAAAAAATATTCTGAATAACGAATAAGATCGCTTCATTAAACTTCTCAAGTTATTGTATTATTGTTTTCCTTCAAACTTCCATTGTATGTTGTACAAAAGTTTTTATTTCATAAACGCTAAAGAAAAACCCTGAAGGCATTGAAATGTACGAGTGCTATAAAATAGCGAGCTTCGTTGAGCTTTTGGCTTTCACTGAATAGTAGTTCCCTATTCAATACACAGATGGAGATATTTCACTTTCTCTTTTCTCAAGCTGGCATTATGTAAGAAATCTGTGTGCTCTTTATTCTATGGTTTATAATTCATTGCAGTAAAAGAGTACATTCTTTAAAATATAAAAAAATGCTCAATGAATCAAATAAAGGAAACCTCCATAGAGATTTTTTGAAATAAAATGGAACCAAATATTTATCTTAAAAGAATTGTATGACACGGTGAGTTAGTCAAATTTTCTATTGAAAAGAAAATTTAAAAAAAATTGACTCTTTGAAAACTCAACGCTATAAAATTCTCTAAATAATATAAAATACTTCGGCATTGTATCTATAGCAAGGGCATTTTCGGTAAGTAATGTATATGTCCATGGAATGGGTCTGTGGTGCAATGGTTAACTTCGTTGGCTACGGTTACGAACGCCTTAAGTTCAAATCCCAGTACGAACAGTTTCATAAATTATTTTTTCAATCGATTTATGAATTTCTGTTGTGATGTCTTGAATTCTCCTACCTCCAACCGATCCTAAAAACAGGGCGCAACGAAAGCAATTAGCTAACCACTATCTGTCCTAGTCATCTCCTTAAATAATTTAAGACATCAACTGAGGGTGCTTGATGGAATTTCAATATCAAATTTTAATTTTCAATTCAAGTCCAATCGTGTATTCGAATACCTGAAGATGCCGAAATGTGAATCTCGGGTCGTTAGTGACGAATTCGATATCCTTTAATCTTTAATCTCCTCGAAAAAGAGATGTTGAGGAACTGAGTAACGAGCAGTTTTCGTGGAAAAACTTCTGGTGCCTCGTACGTCCGTTAAGAACCAATATACTCCACATTAGGCGTGGTAAAAAAAGAATGTTTATTTACTTTCGGTTCAATAACAATAATAATTAACAGAAAAAGTTAAAAATAATGTTTTTGTTGAATATATTTATTCATCAATTAACGGTACAGTATTTATAATAATTATGTAATGTAAAGAAACAAAAATATATAAAATAGTCACATATATTGTAGATAATAAACACAAATATTTGCATATGACTTTACTGTTTATTTTGTGTAATATTAGGCGCATGGGTTTTTCCCTTCCAATATAGATACCGACGATTGTTAAACACTGACCCAAGATCTTTTTGTATTTTTGCAGACGTAAAAAACTCAAAATACAAAATAAAAGACACAAAATATTCCGCTCAAAAACATATTCTTAATATACAAAGTCAGATGATTACGTGAAAAATTTGCTAGCCAATTAAAATAAATTAAACAAAAAATAAATTTAGTATGATTCCATTTGAATTATCGAGTTGCAAAAAGCATTCTGGAAGCTTTTTCAAGTTTTAAGTAAATGACGAAAAACTACTGTGCATACATACCAAGCATTAAATGTATTACTTTTTGCCATTTATAAATGATTACCCGACCAGGAAGAATGCAATTCGAAGCTCTCATCCGGTCAACTAGATAAAATGTAAGTTAATAAGAAGATAGCATTCACAGATTAATTTACTAAAAAATCGTCAAGAATGGTCTTTCCAACTCAATGATTCATTTATAATCATCAATTATATTGATATTACATAGGCCAATTAACACGTTCTGAATTATATCAACACACTACATAGTAATTAAATTTCTATTTTAAAAAATAAAACACAATTCGTTTGTACTACTTCCACATGTTTATAATGATCACGACCGGTTTCGCTCAATTACGAGCATTATCAACTGATAAAAATACAAACATAACAGGCCTATTTATATAAAATTGAGTGGACTGAGTAGACTATTTTATTTGATTTATGTATAATTTGCTTGCTAATCAGTGATTTCTTGTCTTAGTTCATGAACCATCAGTTTATATACTATCATTTTTGCACTCTATTTTATATAAATATACCTGTTATGTTTGTATTTTTATCAGTTGATAATGCTCGTGATGACCGAAACCGGTCCTGATCATAATAAACATGTGGAATTAATACAAATGAATTGTGTTTGATTTTTTAAAATATAATGTCTTTCCAACAAGAATTGACAGTTAACACGTTAAAAGTAATTTAATTTCTCATGGCATTGTTTGATATTGGTTCTCATATGATTTGCTAGTTTGTCAAAACGTGCCATTAAATAATTACTTCTTGGAATACAAAAATATCGGCTGCATTACAACACAGTACGTAAACTACTTCGAAATTGCTAATCCAAATCACATGTTTGACAATAATAAGCAACCATTTTTTTTGTTTTTTTACCGTAGTTTTCTGTCTGTTACTCAGTTGCTCAAAAACTCTTTTTGGAAGATAGTAGAGATAAAAGGATTGGGCTAGGTGAGGACTAGTGTTTAGTTAATCGTGTCTAGAGTATTTAATTCGTGTATGGAAGGATTCATTCACCGATTTTAAAAATGAAAGATTAGAATGTATTTATATAAATATGATTTAATATTTCATTTTTTGGGTATTAGAATGGTTTCTTTAATTGCTTTTCAATCAGGTAGTCATTGAGTCAAAATTATAAATAAAAAACATAATGATCAACGCAGTTTCATTTTTTATTTAATTTAATAATTAAATAAGGTAGGTTTTACCAGATGGTATCCAAAAAGAATACATGTCCTTCAATTCGACTTTAAAATATTGTCCTCTATCCATTTAAGAAGCGGTTCTAATTTTCCTCCATTTCATATTGATTAAGAACGAATTTTACGAAATATGAAAATGAGGTACACCACAATACATACATTTAAATTTATTATATAGGTATTATGAAAAAATACGTACATCAATAAACCGAAGAATACGTTGTAGTTAATCAAGAAGTTTTAATTTGATACATGAATTATATTTTAGCATTTACAATGAATGCTGAAATCCTGGAATTGATATATAGACTATTTTGGGATTACAAGATTGAATAGTTGATCGGGATCATGGGATGAGAAGCCTTACTCCACACACCTATCTGCTAAAAAAGATTTTGGATTTCTTTTGTTTCGGTATAATATACCTTTGGATCAACTACAATATACCCAATTATGGGTTACTAATAATAATAAAGTCCATTTAAATTTCTCAATCACTTTTAAAGTGTTAAAATCTTGGTGGAAAGACATAATATTTTACAAATAAAATACAACTTTTTTGTACCACTTTCACATAGTTATAATGAACAGGACCAGTTTTGCTCATCACATGCATTATCTATCTATATATATATATAATGAAGATTTGTTTGTTTGTTTGTCTTCTATGCATTCCTTTTACCATTCATCTGATTTCGATCATTCTCTGGTGAATTGTTGTGCGCACCGCCGTGAAGGTTTCTGAAGAAGATAAAAATCTTGAATCTAAAAAAAGAATCAAATACATACAACTAGCGACATCTGTAAACCATACGCAATAACAAAAAATATTTTATATCCAAAATAGAGGTCTCTAGGGGCCTGCGCTTGGCAAGTGGACCGTTACCCGTCCCGGGCTCGCCCGGGTAAGGAATTCAAATTTAAGAAAATCATTTTGTTCTATGATCGGGTCATGAGTCAGCCATAAGACAGTAGTTTTCAAAGCCTAAATAATTCATTTCGCCTGTAACACAATTACTTATTATTACATTCTTTAAAAAATATAAATGAATTACTATATTTAAAAAAATCGGGCTTTTTTCGGTCTGAGAAAAATAAATCTCGGCTTCGGGTTGGGTTCGGGTAACAAGTGTGATGTTGAGACTCGGGCTCAAGCCGGGCTGGGTCGGACTCGGACCTGGTAATTTTATAAAATTTCGACCCGTGCAGACCTCTTCTCCAAAACCACTTCAATATTATTATTATTATTCAGAATTAAAAAACAAACCCTTTCTTTCTTTGGGTGGAATTGCAACGCATGCTGGGTACTCACTAGTCAAGTGATAAAAATAACATCATAACAGGGCTATTTATAAAAAATCGAATATTCACAATTACATGTTAAATAAAACAGTGGCTCCAAGAACTATGACAAGAATTAACAGGCAATCAAATAAGTTATATATAAACCAATTAAATAATTTACAATTAAAATGTTTAATCATTAAATAATAATCTGAAATAAAAAATGAAGTCACATTAAGAATTTATTATCTGAGCAAAATATAATAAGTAAAAACTTATTAACCAAAATAGCCAATTGGGAATTTTTAAAAGAAATTAGTCAACCATTTTAAATTAGTACGTATGTAATTTACATTAACACAAAACAGTCATGATAAATGGGGAATAAAAATCAACCAGGAGCATCCAAAAGATATCAATTCAATATCAATTCAAAGAATTAATGTTAAATTATAAAAATAATTAATGAATCCGATTTATAAGTGACCAGCAGTGTTTAATTTAAATTATTATATGTACCCAATCAGGTGACCGGTTAATATAATACTGCAGTACAAATTGAAAAATACTATTCGCGTTTCTCGCAGCAGTGAATTTATGACGTCAGAGCGTTTCATTGATGAACATTTATGAACATTTATGGCGGGATAATCGCATATTTTTCCGGTAAATCTTGGGAAGTATGCGTGCGTTTTTTCGCTTAAATGTGTGCGTATATTATTGATGACTGCCGGGGGTGAGAAAAATAGCGTGGGAGGACATACGGGCTGAAAGGATTCTTTGCAGAGGTCAACGGATCTCAAAACACCAGACCGAGAGGGAAAGAGTTATTTATTAGTTATCATTTATCACTTTCCTGTCGTGAGGAAAAAGTATACGTGTAAAGTGTTACCTATCACTTATTAACTAGTCGAAGTCAATCCAAGTTACGGCCGTAATGAACTTTTAAATCGTTCAATGATTGATAATTTCGTATTGTTATCTCTGATTGCTAAAACTTGTCTTTAATAACAAAATATGTTGTTAATGGCTAACATCGTGCGATCTTCACCATGGTTGATTTATTTATGCACTACACATGTAATATAGAGACCGTTCAGGTTGAACTAACACAACTAGTCTGTGTTGCGAAAGGAAATGGGGGTTATCTAGAGTTGTTATTTCGCAGGAGAACCAAAACAAGATTTGCATTTGTATGAAATTTGGTGAAAAATCTGATGTTTAAACATAAGTTTTACTAATTAACCAGTATTCATTCGACTTTTACTTTTTAAATATATTACATGCATTTATGTATTATAGTTATTTTCGAATATTTAACTCGTTTTTCAATAAAATCGGCATAATTGGTCTCGATTCTTCCTTTAGCCACATACCAATGAACGCGACGTGCTGTAAGTTCTTGCGCCATTTATAATTCTATTTCTATTTATAATTCTCGGTAAAACATAAATTTAAACTGTTAATAATTTGTACATTTCTATGTATTTCGTCACTAACGACCCGGGTTTTGCCTTCTGGCATCTTCAGGCATTCGTGCACACGAGTTAACTCAAACTGACATAATACACGGAAAAGTGCAAAATCTTAACAATTAAAATTTGATATTGAAATTCCATCAAGCACCCTAAATTGATATCTTAAATTCAAAACAAAAATGGTAAAAAAATATTTATCAGTTTTGAGAAACAAATAATTTTTCTTTCAAAAGATTGAATGAATAGATGCTTATTTTAAAAGATATTGATGTGATGAAATTTAAGTTAAGTGAAAAAATATTCTATACAATTTATTAATCCAATTATTTTGATTGTATTTTTAGGTTTTGGGAGAAACAACAAACAAGATTCGAGTTCTCGATTTGTATTGACACGAATTTGTAATTGAGCTCTTGTTTGATTTTTACATTACAACTTTATTTTGTATTTTTTTAATTTTTCTTGCATTACAGCTGACAGCCGATACGTCAAATATTTTGAATATAAGAAAATCATACGAGATAAACTCGACGAGAATTTTTAAAAATCACTCATGTCCAAGATCACAAATTTAAATTGAAAAAATCTCAATTTGATATTGACCTTGTTGGGATTTGAACCAAGACCCACCTGATCGCTAGCCTAGCGCTAGACCATAGAGGCTGACAAATCTGGGGCTTAAATAAATTGATCCCGAGACATCCGTAATCCAACCCGGCAAGTGTGCGTGCACGATATATCAAACGAAAGAAAAATGTCAATCATACGTTCTATCAAAGCCCCCTATGATTACAAGCCATGCTGTAGGACCCTTCAGCAGGTATTTTTGTGGACGAGTGGTCCGTTACATTTATTGCGGAGTCATGAAATCGATATTTTGGACGAGTTACGATGAATTCTAGCATATTTTAATAATGTGAAATAGTAAATAGTGGATAAATAAATGTACTATCTTTAATGTTAATAGGAATAAAGATAATTTTGCCGGATTCAATGATAACGATATAGTTAGTCTGAAGATGTTTCTTAAAGAACGAAACGCGTTATATTTAGTAGCACAGCCAGCGGAATAACTAAGTTATCAATTTTAATTTTATATTAGCAATAAATCTGCCCTGCCACACATCGCCTTTTGTGCCATTCACTACATATATTATGACAACTGGACGATATAATTATTTCGACGATTTAATTACTACTTAACATACATATAAGTTAGTATTTGATGAATCTTAAATTATATGATTATAGTAAAGAAACTCTGAATAAACTCACAAGAAATAATGTCAAATATATGTTGTTTTTGATGAAAGTCACGATATTCTTACAACCGCCATACAATTTGTTCGTAGAGACTGGGACTCTTAGGACTACTCGTAAATTGCAAATTTTCTTATAGCACTGCTTGTAACATAAGCTTGTTTTGGTAATATTCAATCGTCAGAATCACAAAGCTAGGTTTACGGATGACACTCGCATATTTCACATAAAGTAGAGTAGTGGTGCACAACCTATTTCAAAGAAGAGCCAGACTATCATTTTCTAATATTTCACGGGCTGCAGAGGGTAAAGTGTTGGGAAATAATAATATATTATACTAGACGAGATGTGCATTTTATTATTTTTAATTTAATAGTTACATAATTTCATCAACTACTTCAATCACTCTCCAGTCTGCATTATGTGTATATTTATACGATGGAACTTTAACTGTAGTAAATGTTATCAACTTTAGTGAGATTTTTGACACTGCTTGGTGGTAGCAAGCATTATCATGACAATTTAACCGTTCGTGGTTGCTGTTCTCACTATTAGTGAGGATCACTACAGTACTGAGGTTATCATTGTTCAAGCGGTTTCTGTAACGAGACTTGTTTGCTTTTCAAAGGAAAGCGCTTACTCCCAAATAAAGGTGCTTACAAAAAGACTTGCACAAAGCGTAGTCTTCTTACGTAGGATGGAAAACTGCTCTTTGGGAAGACGTTTGTAAAAATTATGCAGATCTAATTGCAAAGATGAATTGGCTTCACTGATGAGAAAGACAGACTGCACCTGCATCGCAAACAGTATAATTCATTGTAAAGACATGAATTTCGATCGCAAATATATACCCATAAAAATATAATCGTATAAAATAATTGTGTTTTTTGTGAATGACAATTCAGATAATATTACTATGCTACTGCATAGTTTGTTCACATATAAAACACAGAGATTTTTAATATTCGATGACAAATTTGGTGATTAAGTAATTGTTATTTTGGGCCGCATGCGGCCTCCGAGCTGCGTTTTGTGTATCACTGAAGTAGAGTATAACTGACTTGTCAATAGTGCTGACAAACTTTGAACGCGGTGTAAAACAATATAACGTCAAAAAGCGTCTACATAAATCGTAGGATTCTATAAAATCTGTGGTGAGTTAAATTATGCTTTCACACTTTTTGTTTTGATAACTAAAACCGTAATTGTGTTTGATAAATAAAACTTATACCTTACTGAAGATTTAAGGGAAAAAATATTAATTTGATGTAGTAACCTAGGTCTACCGAATTAAAAAAATTAATGATAAAAAAAAATCTTTCATACGTCGTCAAATCTTTACAAGTGTAAATTTCCTAATATTCCAGTAAAAAAATCATCAAAAGCTGTTTTATATATAGTGTATATCGTCGTTGTTATGGAAAGAAAACACTAAATCGAAACAATTACATATTGAGTTAGTTATACCAAAAGTATTTCTTATTTCGACCTCTGTCGTATGGAAGAACACAATTATTTTTTTAAATTATACCTTTACTTAGAAGCAGTTTTAGGCAAATAAACAAAATGGAAAATTACAGCATTTCAAACTTACTTACTGACTACGCAAAACTATTATTTTTCGGTTAGTATCTTTTTCCAGCACAACGATGGTATAATGTAATATGAATAGATTTTCGAACACCGATAGATATGCCATATGTATTGATAAACTATTAAGGCATTCATAATTCAATATGTTTAAAGATGCAAGAGTATGCCAAAAACTTAATAAACTTTAAATCTGATTATTTTGAAAAGAAGAGACGTAAATTTAAGCTGTTTCGAACTTTTCCATTTGCCATTCAATAAAACGAGGAATTTTACAACTAACAGTTTGCAGCAAGAAAGAGTTACCGATTCCAAAGTAAATATTTTAGGTAAGCTTAGGTCAAACGATGGCCACGTACCAAATCTTCCGCATCATAAATAGAGATTTAGTTCCTGAAAGAGCTTTCTAGCAAAGCTTTATCCCTCGAACCTTATATCGCACTATCGATGTTTCTACAAAATTTATGGATTTCATTTTTCAGAATATACTCTAAACGGGTAATTCGTTTTTTCTTTATTATGCTAAAAGCATCTTTTGTAAGGCTGGCACAAAAAATTCTTCCAAGAATAAATTATGTATAATGTATGTGTAGTGGTTTCATCAATTTATAAATAGCTACTGATGTATCAAATAATATAATCTCTCAATTAGCATGAAAGAATACAATTTTGATGACGTATAATATCGGTGGCCTAATTCCATAGTGATACAACTAGAAATTGATAGTTTTGAGATATGCCCGTTGGCTATGGTTACAGATTTCTCGGGTTCGATTCCCGGTGCGGACAGTTTCATAAGTTGATCTTTCAATCGATGTATTATCAATATTTCTGTTCGTAATCTGAGCGATTAGCTAACCACTAGTCCTATCCTAACCTTATCCTTCTATCTCTATTCTCTTCGAAAAAGGTGAAGTTGAGCAACTGAATAACAGGCAGTTCTCATAGAAAATATTTATTAAAATACCTCCATTAAGAGACCATATGGTCCACGTTGGGAGCGAACATGGAAAAAAAATTGTGTAATTATGTAAAAAAATCGCAGGAGCGCTACTAACTATTTTCTCAACGCATGAACTAGGCAAAAAAATTCTTGCCGAAATTCACGTACTCAGCAGATAATTTACCTTAATTCATCAATGAGGCAATGGGCTTGCACTCTTCAATTTTATTCTTTCGGTGTAACTTAACTATTTCAAAAAGTATGAAAGGCGTGCGCATTTACAATATTTCTAAATATACGAGCATACAACTAGCATATCTCAGAAAACAGCGTGCGCAAATCATAACAGTGGAATTAAATTTTATCGTTTTGACTAAAATGTGAAAAAGAAGCACAAAGAATAGAATGAAAGAAAGTCTATCGCATAAGAAACAAAAAATTGAATCTTGTTACTTTCAATGAACATAACATTTAAAATTATTGGCTAAATCTAACATCATCATCAAAGAATAATATTATATTAACATTGAAATTTATCAAATTGATATAAACTTTATTAAATACTACCAAAACATCATAAAGACTACGATAGTCTCAATAAATATTTACTTATTTCCAAGAGAACTTTGATTTATATTTAAATCTAACTGAATAATTCTGAATTTGTTTATACCAACGGATTAATTTCAAAATGGTGTTAAGTTAATCGTGCTGTATAATTACCGTTTGCCTTAGGCAACAGAATATTGGTATATTCATTTTAGAAATCAACTGAAATACTTGACAACAGAAATATAGCAAATAATTGAGTGATAATGTCTATCTAAAATGACTATTTTATATTGTTCTTTATTTTTTAGTTTCCGGTTGGTCATAGCTTATTTTGATTACGTTGTAAAAAATACAATGTAGGTTAATTATACAAAATAATGATTTACATGTTTTTATTGAAGAAATTATCAACAGCGATTTCATATGCTGATCAGTTGGTTCGGATCTGTAAATGTATTTTGTATATTTCATTTTTAATAATGTTTTTTCAGTCAGATAAGTACTGCTGAAAATGGAAAAAAAGCCATGGGCAAATTTATGCAATTGATTGAATTGTGATCAATGATGACTTTAAATTCCACCTAACCCTGCGCCATAAACATCTCAATCGCTGGCTGGTGCCAATATGAAAATATGCGCGAAATTCAAAACTGCAGTATATTGGTATCATGAGCTAGCTAGGTCTTGGCTCTTCAGACTAAGTGGACGAGTCAGTGTGGCTCTTAGGCTTAAAAATTAGAGACCCCTGATATAAATTATGCAAATTTACAAATAATATTTTTAAAAAGGTAACGCCGATGCAAATTTAAGCGATGACCGATATAGACGAAACCAATTCTGGCGTACGTAATGATAAAGGTGAACGCCCTGAAAATTCAAGTCAGCAATGCAAGTGATGACAAATGCACAAACACATGGCTGACGGCAGTATAAATGAGGAACAGTTATAGGAATGAACCGATATTCTGTCGTTGAACCCCGAACTGAAGATATCTCTACGGATCCACATAATCACTACTTTAAAATACCATCCTACACCTAAAGTTAGATTTCGGTTATCGTACAATAAACGGAATCGAACTCCTAAGTTTTTAATGAAAAATACAACATGTGTTTGTGGAAAATGCGGAAAATGCCTTTCAAACCCAATAAATGAAATGATCAATTAGCTGATTTAGCTATTTTAATTTATTATTCTCTGAAAGTAAACTGTATTTTTTTTGTTATGAATTTTTGGAATGTAATGGATTTTTATATTCTTTTATTTGTTCGGCATTTATTTCTTATTTTTTGCGAAGCAAAATAAAATGAAATACAAAGCATATTTTTTTTCATTGAAATAGTAAATATAATTTTGTTATTATTCCTAGGAACCAAAAAAAGAATAATCTGAATTGGAAGATATTTTTATTTTATTTTATTTTGAAAAGAAGTAATGAAAGGTTCTGAAATAATCAGTCAAATAATAACAGTATATGACGAGAGTGGTGACAGTATAGTCACATAAACGAGTTGTTATTTAGAATCCTGGTTTGTTTTGCTGGCTCTTAGATCTACTTGAAACTTGTTGTAAGAAAGGAAAAACATCTCATTAGTAATTTGAAGAAAAACGATTTATTAAAAACAAGTAGAGAAATAAGGAAGGCTCAACAACAAATCGAATTTCACTTGTTATTAGTAATGTTTTTGTGATGCTTACAAAATTGCTCTGTAAGTTTATTTTCAAAACTAAATAAGAAAAAAAAAACGTAATGAAAAATTAAAAAAAAATGTTCATTGAAGTAACCAAAAATCAAAATAAACATATTGATTAAACATTAATCAATTAATGATTGGATCTCATTTAAAAGACGACAGAGCAGGTCATGGCCAAGTGACGTAAATAAGTAAAATAAATTGACCACCTTTTGAAAGGGAAACATCATTTTACATTGGTTTTAGGTTTATAAATTCTGACCCATCCATTTGATGTAAGCTACTATCATATCAACACTCACTACGTATAAACCCGTATCTGCAAATATGAGAACTTACAGGAGTGTATTGAAAAGATTCATAAAGTAACTCATCATATAATGTTTTCGATAAAAACAGTTATTTCTCTGTCATAAACAATTTCAATTTTGAGGGTGTAATCAATTGGACAAAACACCGTCGAATTATTACGTATTGCTGTGGATCAAATACGCATTAATAAATAAAAAGCTGATTGCAAGAGTGAAAATGGCAAAGACGGATATTAAAAAGAATTTAGATTTAAATGTATCTTTTAATTTTTATTTTTTTACCATGTCGACTCGCAATGTGGAGCATATCGACACTTCGTAGATACATATAATTCTGTATCTACAAACATTAGATTTTACAGGAGAGCATTTGAAAGATTACTATTTTTAATCTAATTTCCCCTGTAATTTGATGCCTACCCATAGAGCTGAGTGTGCAGACAACGAAAATACAAACGATATAGCGAGTGTTGATATGGACTTCTAATGGAGGTATCTTAACAGAAATTTTCTAGCAGAACTGTTTGATACTTGCTCATTTTTTTTTTCGAAGAGAGAAAGGAAAAAAGAATGGTGCTAGGACAGAACTAGTGGTTAGCACTCATTAGGCTCTCACTAGGCGCCGTTTTTAGGATCGAATGGGAGGGAGTTGCTTGGGACTTTTAGACATCACAAAAATCCATGCCTACGAACAGAAATTCATTAATTGATTATAAATAATCATAACGACAAAATCTGAATGACGACATATATTTTATTTTATAACACATCAGTATTTTTATGAACATTATTAGTATGAAAGAAGAATAGGTGAAAATTGTGGAGTGAAAAACTGCTTATTTCTGATGAAAGCAATATTAATTTTCGTTGATTATTTTTAATGAACTTTCGACCATTATTTATTAAAAATAATCAAGAATGGAAGCCAAACCGTCAAAAATAAGAATAAAGATAATAGAAGATTGTAACGTAATAATTTTTCACCGAGCTTGTTTTTATGTTGCGAAATACTGAGATAATTGATAAATTAATCATTTTAAATATAAAATAAGACTAGCGAAAAATGAGATACTTATCTTTTTTGACGAGACAAATAATCGCTTCGTTAAAACGAACATTTTAATTTGGTGTAGTATTTCAAAGTTTCCTTTTCAACCCATATTTCATGTTTCTTTAGACTATAGATGTTTAATTACTGTTTTTTTTTAAATCTAAATAAAATTATCAGCAATTATTATCGTTATAAATAAATTACCAATGCTTTATTTTGGTTATTCAAATAATTCTTCGTTAGTAACAGAGACTTTTCTCATTGATATTGAGCAAAATTATTAATACAAAATGATGTGTTGGGTGCTACTTGGTGCTTAAAATAAGCAAGGTATCTTTGTGGAATTGTAACTATAATGAAAATCAATTACATTGTTTCAACTTTAGAAATTATGATTTCCTTATGAGATAATAATTTCAAAAAACATTCGGAAACTCAATACTTTTTCCAATTTCTCAAATTATGGTTTCAATGGAAAAATATTTGTAATCATTTGAGCTGTAATTTCATCCGTTTCCATTGAAACTGTTGTATACTTAATTTAAAATTAGAATTTCTTATTTTGGTTTCGAATTATTTTTTTTTACAATGCTTGTTACTCAGTTGCTCAGCCTCTCTTTTTTTCGAAGAGAGTAGGGATATAGGCATAAGGCTAGGACAGAACTAGTGGTCAGCTAGTCAGTCTCGTTACGTCTTGTTTTTAGAATCGGATAGGTGGTAGGGAGTTCCAGATATCACAAACATTCATGACGACGAATAGAAGTCCATAACTTGAACCCGAGACATCCGTAACCACAACCAACAACGTTGACCACTGCATCACGGAGCCGGTCATTAATAATAGGCCTATTAATAATATAAAATGATAAAAATTGATTTATTGTAATTAACTTAATGTTGAAATATTCGTTTGGCACCTGCATACATATACTAATTCTTTGGTTTAATTATTTATAGAATTCATCTAAATTAAGAAATACTTCTATTACTCACCGTATTAATCCATATAACTATTCTGATACTCTCCCTCAACATAGACGATACGGTTTATTCGATTTATTTTCGCTGTTACGTTTAGTTCAATTCTTGTTTAAAATGATTTTTATTTACACGCAATTGATGAAAAAATACAATAAAGCGTAGTTTTTTAAATGTCAGAAGTATGAAAATAGTCAAAGAAGTAATGATTTTCACCAATTAATCAGTTAAACTATTGTTTTTTTCGTCATTGCTCTAGAAGAAAATACTTTCTGAAATATACTAGTTTTGAGTAATTGGACTTTAAAGTTTGTCAAGTGTTTGAAATGCTATATTTATTTCATTTCGTTTTGCATATGGTAGAGTTTGAAATAAGGAACATTGTGCTATAATTAACTAAATATGACATTTCTTTGATTTAGTGTTTTCTTTTAGATAAGCGACGATATGTTGATAAGGTTTCATCATTAACTATCATCGCATCTTTCGTACCACTATTCTTTACAGTGTAGAGAATATACAATGCAAAAGAAAGGTACATTGATTTTATATTTATTTTTTTACATTCGAATGTGATTCTTAATTTACCCGACTTTTGAAAATCAAATCTACTGTGTAAATCGAGCGATAGGCTAAATAAGATTTTACTCATGATTGGCATGTATTTACAGCACAAAAATTACGTTAATACATCATAAACATTTCCTTTGAATGGTACTACTTATAGGATTACAAATTCGCTGTATATTTTAACATACACGTAAATTGAAATTAGCTGATGTCAGTATATTATCAGTTAGATATAAAAGTTGCCTGGATGATACCGCTCAGGCCCGGAGCACGCATCTCCACTGGGCAAATATTTGCTGTGACGTTTCTTTGTCCGGCGTATCGCGTCCCATTAACCGACGTCGTTGTGCGGCGGGCAGCTAGCGCCCTGGCATTGCACAGTGCGCCGTGTTTGTGGGGCGCAAACAACGACGTAATGCACGCGATCCCTGGCAGGTTGGCTCAGCTATCTAGTCCCTGACGAGGCCACGTGACGGATTTTTATAGACAGGAAGATATTAATAAGCTTTTAATTGTCCCATCAAATGTATTATTATTGCATTTGCATGTTTTGGATAGTGTAGTTTGTCATTATCTTTATTAACCTTGTTTTATAACTAAATTTATAATTATTAAGTCACAGAAAACAATTATATCGACGGTGTTTTGACTAATTGATGTAACCCTCAAAAATGAATTTGTTCAGGAGAGAGTAAAAACTGTTTTTATCGAAAACATTAAATAGTGATATGCGTTATGAATCTTTGAAATGCACTCTTTTAAATTCCCATGTTTGCAGATACGGGATTTTACGTAGGAATTGTTGATATAATAGTGGTTTACATCAAGTGACCGGGTCAGAATTTTTAAAACTAAAACCAATATAAAATGATGTTTCCCTTTCAAAAAGTGTTCAATGTATTTTTTTAATTTACATCATTTGGGCGACACCTGCTCTGTCGTCTTTAAAATGAGATCCAATCATTCACTCATTTTCGTATTTTTTGATGGTTATATCAATTGGCCAAAACGTAATTCATACGATGTATGACAACCTATTTATATGAAATTAAAAAAAATACGATATGGAACAAATACCCTAATGTATTGTCAGTGTACATAGAAAATCGTTCAATGTTAGATACCCTTTCATTAAAAGGTATGTACATATATTTTCCAATAAATAAATGCAATTGTTCTTAATATGTCTTGTAGATTTTGTCGTCGCCACTGCACACATCCTCACATTCGTCCTAACTTACTCTATAAATATTCATAAATCTATCCATTGTATAAATTTATAAAATCTTTTATAATTTACTCACCACTAGATATAAACAGTCCTAGAACATTTTGACCATAAAAACAGATATATTCTTTGTATTTAACACTTTTTCGACACACACCATATGGGAAAAGCTGTTGGATGAAAAATCATTTTTTTTTCAATAAATAAAGGACAATTTGTTTTAATTTAAAATATTGACTGAGGGTGCTTGATGGAATTTCAATATAAAATTGTAATTTTTGAGATTTTGAAATCGAAATTACAAACTGTCAGTTCGAGTTTATTCGTTTGCTCGAATGCCTGAAAATGCTGAAAGGCGAAAATCAAATTTAAAACAATTTGTTTTGTACTGCATTCACATTTTTATAATGATCAGGACTGGTTTCGCTCAAAGAAATCATTATCAGTTGATAAAATATAAACCGTGACAAAGCTATTTATATGAAATTATAAATAGTTTCGTAACGATTTAAGAAGAAATATTTTATTTGAATGTCTGGAACGGAATCATACCTATTTTCGAGAAATAATTAATCGTACTTTATCTAAGCAACATTTGGGAAACGATTCTCTATACGAATGAAATTATTGTGTTAATGATGAATGCAGCGGTTGTAAAGCCCTATTCACATAAGCGCCTTAGATATTCATCATGTACCATTCAACTATACCCCGTTTTCCCAACTATGTATTGAATATTGTGCAAATTGATGGCAAAACCTTTATTGTATTACGCAGTATTGATTTTATGAAGTCTACAATATTTTGTTAACGATTTCATATAAGGGTTATTATATAATACATTATAATATATGACTATTTTTAATTGGATACATTATGTTAGTTTTTTTTTTTAGTTTTTTACAAGAAAACATTATATTTAATTTTTCATAAGCACCATAAATTTCGAAAGTTACATGTATTCTTTAATATTTTTTGTACTTTATAATTTTTTTTTTTAGTAATCGCCTAGAATAAAAAAAAAATCTTCCATCCCCCTGGATACCTCGAGCGTACCCATAACGGCGACAGCATTCCCTCGTTGGATTTCTATGCTTATTCGCTGCCTAAGGTATTCACTTGAGCGGCACTCACCCGTCCTGTCTGTCATCCTTCGACCAATTTCCGCCACCGTCCTCAAAGCCGAGGGTCCCCAGGGACCGAACGTCTCAAAACCCAATGGACAGAAAATGTTAGTTAATAAAATCAGTCTTATAATGATTTTTTTCATGCTGAAAAAATCCCTTCAGGTGTCATGCAGTCATATTTTGTTACCGTATCGATTTTTGTCGTATAAAGTCATTAATAAAGCGAAATGACAATTTCAAAAAGTGACATTATGGTTTTTTAGTATTAAGTAGTTATTTTACGTCATATTATGTGTGTAAAATCTGAAATACATATCAAACTATGCGAAATTATCGAATGACGCAAGAATTGAAATTTATCATAGCAGAACAAGCGCGAGACATGTCTTGGTGTCGTTTGAAACAAAACAGCTGCATACGATACGTCATGCATCTCGGATTGTTACAACACTATAATATAATTTTATATTTTTCGGTGGTAAAATTGGCGAGATCTTTAAATTTTGATAAATTATACAAAAAAGACTTAAACTGTAATTTTTTTATAATTTTCAATGATATGTAGAAGTACTTTATTTACAAATAGCAAAATTTTCATTTTTTTCTATGATTTATTTCACAGATAATTTAAAGGTTTACAGGCTGAAGTAACACATTGTTACATCATGGATACGGAGGGTTAAATAAGTAATGTCTATGAGTCACAGCTGGCTTTTGGAGGGCTGCGGACACCCGAAATTAAATTTACATTTAAATTCAATAGAATAGAAGATGTATTGTATTTTATATAACGTTTTTGCGCGTTTTGTATTTGCATCTTTCACATCGAACACGTAACAAAGTGAGTCATGCTACCATAGCAACTCCCCTTGCAAAAATTTAAAGTTGATCGAGGACAAGTCCACATTAACAATACTATTGTCCATCAATGGCTTGGTTATTTTTAGAAAAATATTCGTAATTTACTAAGGATAATAAATCTGTTATAAGTGTTCGATCTACTTGTTTGAAAGCGAAATTATCTGTAATATAATGTGTTTATTCTTTGAATCGAGAGTCATACACTTTGTGTGAGCTCATCCTTATTTTCTCTAATTAAAATATTTGATAGAATAAATAATGAATTTTCCAGCAGTTATTTGACTTTATAGCAAATTTTTTAGTACGATTTTGCTAATACGTTAAAAATTATTTTCAATAACAGAATATTACTTTCAATTTATAATTAATTTAAGAAATAACATTCGAAATATTGCACCATTACTCTGAAAAAACTAAATTACGTCTACACGTCAGTATAAGTCTATCGATATTCATAAAATGCGGCAGCCAGTTTGAAAAGCAGCTGAAAAATTACAATTTTTATTTTTTCCATCGTATCTGTTGCCAGTTTTTGCCAATTCGAGTTATTTTTTTGCCAATAACCCGAAACATAATAACATTCGAACGTGATTGCATTTTTGGCTCGTAACAAAAACATCAATTTACGTGTAAGGTTATTTTTACGTATCTGTGATTTATATGTAATCATTGAAAAATTTTTATTTAAATGTTTTTTTCAACATTTATTGATTATTACCTTAAATCCGAAAAGAAATATATTATTAACATTTCTATAGGAAACATAAACGAGAAAAAAACGTTACGTCAATTGCTTGAGCCTTCTATAGTATTTAAAATACAGTATATAGTATAGTATATATAGTATCAAATACATCTACCGTCCTAGCATAAATCTTTTTTCCGCATAGTTCATTCTTTTTTTATAGTCCCATCAAACACCCATAAGAAAAATGTTAGATAATCCCACTTTAACCGTTCCCCGATTTATCGATTTCCTCAATCTATCGTCTACATATTACGGTCCTGTCACAAACATTATCACGATTGACCGTTTTTAAGCACGTTTTATTCCATTCAACCAGTTCGTAAAAAAACAGAGACTGCAAGCGTGCAAGCTTCATAGAATTGTTTATGATTCATAGTCATAATGTTTTGTCTTATGACTGCATATATGTTGCACAAGTCAGTTGACGTTCAGTCTTGCCTCGCTTCTAGTATCGCGAATTTATTTAACTCACAACTAAAATGCCTCAGATGAAGAAAACTACAACTATAGCTGAGAAACTGAACATAATTCAAGAATTTAAAAAAAATCCATAAAAAAATCAGTTGAAGTAGCAAAACGTCTGGGACTAGCACTATCAACTTTAAACAAGCTAGGAAGCTGCTAGCTGGAAGTTGCTAGGAAGAGTGATATTAGCAAATCAATCGAAAAGTGCGGCAAGTCGAGCGAATAAAAGAAAGTTTACTTTTAGTGAGCTTGAGGAGATTCTTCACACGTGGTACCAGCAGGTGAGACCTAAAAACATACCTATCGATGAATCCGTCAGAAAAAAAGCTTTGCAAATAGCTAACAAAAAGGAATCATAAATTTATCCGCATCGAACGGATGGATCAATAGGCTTAGAGATCGGCATGATATTGTTCATAAAAAAATACCTATCTTTCATTATTGGAAGCTTTCCTGCATTTATTGGTCTCTTTTAGGGGTTCCTAAATAAATCAGGGTTTTACTTTATGAGGTTATATTAGGCGTCAAAAATCAAAAACCCAGTCAACATTTTTCAAAATCGAACAAAATATACGTATTGTTAGCTCACTCGATAAAGATGGTGTTTTGAAGGTCTCGAACAGGATTAATTCCATTGTAATATATAAAGATAAATACGATATTTGATAAATAATAATTATATTCAGTCAACAAAACGACGATACAGATTAAAAAAACATGATATTTATCAAATACAATATTTATTGCTTTAAAAGAAAAGGATTTGCAAAAAAGACAACTACGACGACACAAGTGAACAATCAAGGAAAGGACCGGTATTCTGTCGTCACTCTCCGAACTGAAGATACGTATAGATCGACTCTATGAAACTGCATAATCGTCACGCGTTATCAACATCTTACACTTACATTTAAATGTCGTCGATCAAACAACAGTTGGAATTATATTCCTAAAAGGTTTTAACTGTCAATTTTTGGCGGAAAGGCATTATGTTTAGAAAAAATAAAAATGATTTATTCGTAAAAGTTCTACAATTTTATCGAAATGAATGAAACTGCTCCTGGTCATTATACATTAAGTGATTATCCCCAATGCGTTGCAATGCCACCCTAAGAAAAAAAGTGTTTTAATTCTAATTATTGAAGTAATTTTGGAAACAAAATATTTTTTGCGCCGTCTGGTGTGTACTCGAATAAATCAGAAGGTTTTCCGAGATGTCGCTGTTTGCACGTATTTGATTGCTTTTTTTTATTTTATTCAGAAACCTTCACAGGTGTGCGCAAAATAACTCACCACAGTTTCATCTAAATCGGATGAATGGTATAGGAATGCATAAGGGACAAACAAATAAAGGTTCATTTTTATATATATAGAGTTAGTGCAAAGAAATTGTCGTATTTCTTAAAAAAAACGTGTTTTTTTTTAATGATGGAAAATAAAATATCTAGGTTATAATTGAAAAATATATATATATATATAAAGGCTTGACAAAGTCTTAAACATACGTGATTCTGCCGTGTTTTTTTTCTTTAATAATCTAAAATTACGATTAGCCTATTTCAGTTAAAATATTATAATATCTTCTGCTCGAATGATGAACCTAGCTGGTCAGGCTTGCTTAAGAGATATCTCTTCCAGGCTGCTTCGTCATTCCTTTGATAGCTGTGTGCTCTTTAGTATCTTGTATACACGATCCGATACGCTTGTTCCTGTAATACCTCCCTCCCAGGAATGAATACAGTTTACTGATCTCATAGGAACGACAGAAAGTCACGGTTATCGTGAGATGGAAATCGCGAAGAGTGAGAAACGAAATTAACGCTAGTTTTCAACTGAAACACTTATCAGACGTATCAAATAGGGATTCTAACTCGAATATTCGAATATAATCGGCTCTTTTATAACTATTTGATATTCGAATATTTGGGCAAATATTCAGTCTTCCCTTATATGTCATATATATCAGTGCATTTTGTAAATTTTATTACATTGTAATGGATAATAAATAGGTTACAAACTGATATTAAAGTGAAAGGAAAAGTGCGAATTTGTATTTTGCTAAAATTTTTGTCATTTTACATGAAGCAAAAATTGATTATTGTATATTGTGAGACAATTCAAATATTAATTTTGTGAGGCATACTGTTTGTCGAGGAAAGTCAAATAATAGAGAGACCCTGCCACTGAACCAGGAACAAGATTACAGAAAATATGCCAGTGGAAAAAAACATTGACCTCTGCGGTCTAGTCAGTCTAATGGTAAGAGCTTTGCCAAAAAAAGTCCAAATATTTTTTGATCGCGAAAAAAAACACTAAGTACCTTCTTTAAATTATTTAGACTAGGTACATAGCAAAAAGCAATCTCTTTTATTTTATTATTGTATCAAACTTAATGCAAAATCAAATTTGAATTGTTGAGATTTTGTACATTTTCATGCATTTCGTCACTAACCCGGGTTATTATTTTACGTCATATTTTGTATTTAAAACCTAAAATACATGCGAAATTATCAAAATATGCAAGAATTGAAATTCTTCATAGCAGAACAGGCTCGAGACATGTTTCAGCGCCGTTTGAAACGAAACGGTTGCATACGATTCGGTCATGCATCTTGGGTCGTTATACTATATTTAATATTATTCTATACTGTAATTTTGTCTTTTTCGATGGTAAAATTGACGATATTTTCAATTTATGATTAATTATACAAAGAAGACGTAAACTGTAATGTATTTTTGATTATATGTGAAACTATTTTATTTACAAATAGCAAAATTTTCAATTTTTTGTATGATCTATTTCACACTTAATTTAAAACTTGAAAAGCCGAAGTAACGCAATGCTACGCCATGAGTGCGGGAGAGTTAACAATCAATAATTTTAAATAAGATTGGTGATTCACCCCTATTCAATTTGTTTTCTACGCCAGTTACACCCAATTATTAACACGTTGACTCCTGGAGCCGTGCCTTTACGTTGTTCTTTAAAATTCAAGGTAAAAGGTTTTAATATACAGTCACAGTTGTGTTATTTAGAAACACGTATTGAAGAAAATAATATATTGATGTTTCAGTTCCATAAGACAATAAGTCAAAAATTTTATGTTTTGTTTTATGTAAGTCACTATATTCAAACACCGCTCTTCCAAAGATCCACAAAAGTACAGCTTGTAAAATGTACAGGTTTCCTCCCAAAAGGCAGATATTTGCAAATGAAAATCAGCAAAGTTAAATAATTTCTCAGCTCCGTATACATACATATCGAAATACTGTATTGTAGAAATATATTTTTGTGAATCATGGTGTCCTATAAAGAAACAACCTTTAATCCTAAAACTATTAAACTATTGACCACCTATTTGAATAAAAAAGTAATGCAATGATAGATAAGTCAAAATTTTGATCGGCCATATCTCAAAACTACCAATTACTAGTTGTATCACTATGGAACTAGGCCATCGATATGGATAGAACAATTCATGGTAACCCTTACAACTGGTATTCAAATTATTCTAAAACGCCAATTCAACTAGTACTTTCGTCAAAAATAGTGAATGATTTTATCTTGCTTTTCGGAAGACCACATGATGGTGTAGTGACAGAATCAACTTCAAATTCGAACTCCATAGCTTGCATAATTAGGGTGCATATCTGAATATATATTTTGATACCGAATAACAGCAACAGAAAATAAATTAGCCCTGTATAACCCACAAACACAGTAAGACTCGTTATATGTGCAAGCATTTTCATAATTTTGTATCTCCATAAAGGGACAATACTGACAATATTATCATACAAAATAGAATATTTATGGTCTTTCAAACAATCATTAAAGGTACAATTTGATTTGACAAAGTGGTTTCATGTTATTGTACATTTAGAAAGCCCTTAAAAAACATGCTATTCTTAAAAACTAAGTCGGGTACGCGGGAAAGTCTCTACCTTAATTAGGCCGGGGCTTATATTGTTAATATTGAAACCTTACTCTAATATGCGTCCGGCAAAAGAAAAAAGTTTGAGGCATCTTCGCAACTGGGTGGAATTTTTGATGTATTTGTTTAAATTTTTATCTTTTACAATATACGTTTATTATTTTTATAGCATAGCAAGATGTAAAAATGGATATAAATATTATATCTAAATTTCATAATCCCATAATTTTGTATAATATGAAATAGTGTATTTCAGCTGTATGAAATATACAAAATCTGACTGATACAAATATAATCGTGAATTTATACAAGAGTTAGTAATAGCATTGAGCTTAGGGAGATAAAAACATAACAAATAATAATGCATACTTTTTCATAAAAATTCATAAATTAATTGGAAAATGTTTTTTTACCATTTCTCTTCATGTATTTGAAACTTCTATCACAATACTTGATGCTAGCACTGAACCGCCATGTCTCAGATGAATTTTAATATTTAATATTTTTTTTATATTTCATTGAAAATCCCGCCCACCCAAACATGACGCAACAAGAGGGATTAACTTACCAATAGTTAGATACTAGCTCCATCCTTCCATATTCTAAAAGTACTCAATCCCAAAAAACAGAGGTTGAGCGACTGCTTAACAAGTATTAAGTTCAAAATATTATAAGTTGCACTATTAGTTCATATGCTCTTCATTGGGAGCGGACATGATTAAGAAATGTGTAAATTCTAAGGCATTTTATAGCATCAAGGAATATTTTTGAAAATCAAATTTTTAAATTATGTGAAGATACACAAACTTTTAAATAAATTGAACTGTTGATTTTTTTAAATACTATTAAACAAATAATAAAACCATTATTTGAGTTATTAAGTTATATTAAATAGGAAGTTTGATTGAGCCCATTTAGAACTCATAATGTTTCCTAATTATTAAGTTTCAAGTTAAGAGGAAAGTTTGGAAATCGCTTATATGGCTCTAGAGCTGTGACTGTCAAACTTTTGTACCTCGCGGTGTACTGGAAAAGGGGAAAATACATATTTCATTATTTTTAAATGGGTCACTAATTTCTTTTAAATTTTTTTCAGTCTGCTATTTTGTTTAATGAATATTTACACACTAATTAAGCACATTAAATTCTGCTCTGGTAAGGAATTTTTAATGTGGCTTTATTTTTGATTTTAGATTAGTATTTACTGATTTATTAGAGGTTCATATCATTTGGATTGTAGAATATTTAAATTTGTTTAAATATAATTTTTTGATTAACCTGTAAATTTTTGTCATATTTCCTAAACCAACTGTTTTGTATACCTTGTAATTGTTAACATTCAATTTATTTAAATAGCCTGTTATGAGCTTATTTTTATTATACATTATGTGCATGTGGAAGTAGTACAAACAAATTATGTTTTATTTTTAAATTGCAAATAGAAAATGTTTTACTTATGTTTAAATATCATTGAGAAATTTTACTTGAGTCACAAATTTTTGAATGCATTAAAGAAAGAAATTAAGTCAGCCCAAAATTATAAACTATTCGAGTACTTTAAATTTAATAAATTTTAAATAAATAAAATATAAAATAAGCAGTTTCGAGACTACTTCTGCGTCACACAGTTTGGTGGACACTGTTCTAGAGCCTAGAGAGGTTTTTCTCAAAACGAAGCACGAATCTAGCGTAAGGCCTCAATCCTTTCGACTTATATCCATCAAACCTTCCTATAAGTGATTAAAAGCGAACAAAAGCTTCTCTTCCTACTCTATGTCTCCCATGTCCATTCCATGTAGAATTGTATATTCCTGATCTTTTTTATGCTCTATCTTTTGCAAGAATATTGTTACCCTGATAAGATTTTCGAAATATTAGACGATGGTGAATTTATCGACCAATTTAATCCGCTTTCTGAAAGCATACGAAGTTATTATTCGACCTTATAGATTTCAAGAAAACATTGTTTGATATATTATTATCTTACTAGCATAACCGTACGCGTTATAAATGACATTATTTAAATTGAAATACTAAATTTATAAAGTAGCTAGTTTGTCGGAACTGTTTGTGCATTGTTTACACCACGAGCGCTTATGCCATGAGAAAATTTCGTACCTACATGTTATATGTGATAATAATAAAGCATCTACAGAGCGGTCTGGGCTATTATATATAAGACATAGATGAGTATCGTCTTATTGCAATACAGTATAAATCACATCAACTGTAAAACCTTTCAATATTTTTGATTTTCGTGTAAACCGTATTTAGTGATTTAATAATGGTTGTGGCGATGGTGTGATGCTGAAATAACTATCAATAATATTCAATTACTTCTGGGGAAATAAAAAAATTGCTATTGTGTACCATCAATGTGGGTAAGTTTGCCAATCGGTGTAAGATTAGTCCACTACATGGAAAAAGGTGCTGCTGTAATACCATAATAATACTAATGCCATATGAATATATTTTGGTTATGCAAAGGTAACCTATTGAGTAGGTACTGGTAAAAATTTGAATTTATGTTCAACATAATTTATTTTATTGTTGAATTTTACAAATGTCGGCTTGGAATTATAAAACACAATTTAAAAACTTTTCTTGAAATACATTCGATTAGCCATATTTTCAATTTGTATTACTAACCTGTAAAACAAATGGTGTATTTTTTTCGCCATCTCAATTTTGTACAGAATATATGAAAGTATAAAGAAAAGTTGCCAATATTTTTAAAATCAACGAATTTATAGTATGTTATTTCAATGATTATTAGTATCGTGGGACAAAGTTACCCCGATGTGGATGAAAAGTTTTCCCACCTTGCTTTATCTATATTTATATATCAATTATAACAACAAATCTATTTATATTAGTTCAATTTCATCTTAAGACATTAGTAGATTTCTATACAGGACAATAGCACACGAAATGGCGAACCATAAAAATATAAAAACCTTTAAAACTGGGCCAGAGTTTTCCGAAATGATCGTACTTACTTTTATAAAACAAATACTATCATTGTTATTGTTTTGAATATTTTATTCAATTACTAGTATTTTGTACCCGGCTTCGCCCAAGATGGTGAACGCTTATATTAGGTTATTAAATTTAAACGTTGGTTAGCTAATGTTGAAATTTGAAAATATCACCGTCAACGGTACCTCTTTTGTTACACCCACAAAATAAACTCCACCAATTAATAATAATATTAAGAGTTGAAACCAGTTAAAATAAAAGATGACAATTTTGCCACCTACAATCTTGCTATGTCGCCGGAGAACTTCCTGATAGCCAGCTTGTTGATCTGCATTTCATAGTGGCTCCTGCAGCGCCACAAATTAAACATACGATCAGAGTCATACGCTAATTCTCGATGACGATTCCAGATGCACACCAAGTTGTACGAATTTACCACTCACTTTCTACCAAATCACAAATATGAAACTCAATATTTAATAAAAATACTTGTGACCGATAGACATACAAAAATATATGTTCCTATGTATTTTCTGCTATATAGTAGAGATTAAATAACTGGGAATAAATTATCCCATTGTTCATGTATTCCTTCGAAAGGTAATGTATTTTTCATACGTACTGTCAGTATATTCATAAGGATAAACCAATTAAATTTATTTTTTATATATTTTTTATATATCGACTGTGGAAAGAAAAAAAGACGTAACCCACACACAAAATATATTGTGCTTACACAAAACGTGTATTAAATTTATTGCATTCTGATTATCGAAAAAAAATATTTTGAAAAGATAGAGGGATACGTCCTTTTGCCTTTCTAATGTCGATATGTATTATATATGTGTATAGATATACTGTCATACTGTATTAAAACGCTTTTTGTGAGTTATACACAATTTTTTGTGTGGGTTACGTCCTTTTTTTTTTCTAAAGTCCATATGTATGTTGTTAACGTATGCCTGCGAAACATTCTCTTTAGTGACATCACTATTGGCAAACTGGTTCTTCACTTTAAAATTACAAACATTTTAAATCGTCGATTTTTTAAAAAATGACTATTGATATAAAGTTTGACATTCTCAGGAATGGCAGAATTCACTTTGGCCTCATATAAGCTAAGAGAAATTTTTATCCAGGTGCATTGTTCTTTTGGCATTAAAACTATTAAACATGAGCATTCCTAAAAGACAGTTGGATACAGCTATGGGTAATGTCCATACACCCTCAAATAGAAGAGTCTTCAATATGTCTCCTTAACCTTCTCCACCATAAGAATATATTTCAAACAATTTGGAGCCCAAATAATCGACCAACTCTTAAGCGTGATTTTGAGGAAATATTATGTCGTTTCAGATGAAATTTCTGTTTTTCAGTCAGCTGGAAATCAAACGTGCTTGCGACCCGCTGTATAGATAATATTTTTCTGCTTTCACAAACTTGGGATAAACAATACTATCACTTTTAATTATGTTTGCATATTGAGTTATTTTTTGTTAGTAATTATTTTTTTACACCCTTAAACTAGAATGGTTTCAATTACGGCGTCCAATCCTGATCAATTATTCAATCTCATAGTCCCGGGATTTCAGGAATTTAAACTTCTTGATTAACTAAAACGTGTACCTCGGCCTATTCATGTTCATAGTTTTTTTATAATGCTCAAATTATTAATATAAATATATTGTGATCTCCCTACTTCTCATATTTCATAGCAGCTGTTTTTAACAATTTTAAAATGGAGGACAAAAGAGAATCGCTTCTTAAATGGATTGAGAACAACATTATTAAGTAAAATTTAAGAATATGTCCTCTTTTTGAATACCATCTGGAAAAATCTACCTTAACAAATAAAATAAAAAACTGTTTTGATCATTATGTTTTTTTTTTAAATTATTATATCTGTTTTTGTACATAGTTGTATGATTCCCAATAAAAAAAAACCATTCCTATGCCCAAAAAAATATTAAATCAAATGTACATTTGAATTGAAGCAATAACGAACCTAAATTAAATTTTAAATGTACACATGAAATTACACTTAATCACCGATCCTAGGGTTATAAAAATGGTACGGGTACCCTAGTGTCAATAAAAGAATTACGCTAACTTTTTTGTATGCAATGTAGCAGTGGCAGGTAGAAACATTATCACATCATATGGGGGAAGGTTTTACTTATCAGAGAACTATTCTATTAAGGTTTGAAAAATTTCGTTCCGGAAATTTGAATCTCGAAAGTAACCCTCCCGGGAGACCCAAAACCGTTATAAACGAATAGGATTTTAGGAGTATCTATGGTAGGATATAGCCCACATACGACGATTTAAGCGTGCACGTGTAAGTTGGAAGTGGTATGATGATAGTTTTTCGGCACCTCGCTGAGATAGGAATGACTAAGAGTTTGGACAAGTGGGATCCGCATAAATTGACATATATCCAAAAATTGAGGGCGCTGGAGGTGTGTCCTGCGTTAACAATTTTAGATGGAAAAAACCCTTTTTGCATCGAGTCGTTACATGTGACGAAAAGTGGACCACATTCGAAAAATAAAAACATCTGGACAGCGGTTGGATGTAGACCATGCTGAAGGGCATACTCTAAGCCATTATTGAACTAAAAAACAATTATGACCACTGTTTAGTGGACAGTTTGTCCGCTCCCAATGTTTAGTGTATTAAAAACTGGTCGTAAGTATTCGTTACCCCGCTAATATTTCAAAGATGGTATATATTATATAACGATGCGGGAAATTCTATACCTTATTGCTCTCGTTACGCCCTGTTTTCATGATCGGTTAGAGTAGGTTAAAATTGCTTAACACATTAGAAACATCTATGGATTTGGATGCATATACGAAGTTATAAGTTTAATCAATTTGAGTACTCGACGTGTTACCACTCGGTTACATGGCAATAAGTTTAATAATCTACGAAAAAAAATGCAATGCATTCAACCAAAATGTGTGTTTACAAACGCTCTTATTATGCTATTTTAAAATCATCTTAAATGAATATCGTTTACAGTAAAGTTAACAAGTAAAATTCCATTTTTTTCCAAAATTTGCGAAAAATAATTACATAATTCAAGTTTGTTTCATTATATCGTATAATCGTCCGGCAACTTTGTATTAGTCCGAATGTAATTTTTATATTTCGTCTAGACCAGTGGTTGGCAACCTACTACCCTCGAGTAATTAAATCACCCACTTCAATATTTTGAGTTACTTATTGAAACCATTTTTTTTATTAAATTATCTATCTATTTGAAAAAACAATAATTAAAAAATCGCCATGCTGGGCGTCATATCCACAAAATTTTTCATTCACAAAAAAATGCATTTGGATCTATTATTAGCATTTGGTTCAACATTGAGAATATACATTTCCTCAAATGAAAATATTGATTCTTGTCTTCAACTTAACTCAACTACATATTTGAAAAAAATTGAAAATCTTTCAAAAGAAATTCAAAACCAAGGAAGCAACTAAAAAAATATATTATATGTATGTTTGTATAAAATAAATTTGTATTTACACATACATATGCAAATTTACGTATTAAATACAAATGTGTATTATTTTATGAAAATAAACAAATAAATACTTTTTCAAAATTTAATTTTTTTAACCAGTCTCCCAAAAAGTTGCCGACCACTGGTCTAGACTAATACTAGAAAAAATGTCTCGTCTAGGCTTTCGAATATTTTCGTTATCATTGAAGCAATTAATGTAATGAAACATCTTTGTAAGTAAAATGTAAAAAGAATGATTTTATGCCGATTCCTTTTCAAATACGACATCTTTTTAGCTTTTTAGCTTTCATATTGTTGTGACATTTTTTTATCATATCGACAAAAGTAATGTAAAGACAAAAGTGCGTAACCCACACAAAAATATTTTTCATAACTCACACAATACACTATATATCATTTATTCACACACATTATATATATATATGTATATAGTATCGATTGTGGAAAGACAAAATGACATATCCCTCCGTTTTTTCTGAATATTTGTTTTTCGACTATCACAATGTATACAATTAAAAAAACGTTTTTTATGAGATATACACAATATTTTTTGTGTGTGGGTTACGTCCTTTTGCATTTTCAAAGTCAATGTAATAAAAATCTCAGCGCATAACAGAGAACCGTCAAAATAAATTTCGTTTCTAAACGATCAATCTCATTATATCATTCCTTTCATTCAGAAATTGTTTATATGATAGCGTGACCCATATTATGACCTTTAAGCCTTCTGTAACATTTGTATTCAACTGTTTTCAATCGAAATGTTTCCAAAGGAACCATGCCTTTGGGAAGGCGTTAAGAAAGCCATTAACTGCTGTTCTCACTATAATAATAGCCTCTATTTTATATATTCATTAAATTCTAGAGTGTAACCCATTTTCCTGAAATACCTTAAATGTATGCGGTAAGGCATAACTAAAACAATCATAAAATATTAATATCTAAAAACTCTAAAAGTTTTTGTTTGTATAATACACATATTAATATACAAAATTTATGAAAGCAAATAACAATAATTCTAAGCTATTCATTTTAATACCTTTTTTATTTTCTTAGTACTTCTACGTTATTATTTTTTTTTAGTTAGTTCTTTTTAGTTAGCTTTAGTTTTTGTAGTTAGTAGTCACGTTAGTGATAAACCAAGTGGAATAACTAAGTTATCAATTTTAATTTTACATTAACAAATGTCACATTTCTTAAAATTTTATATTACTGATCTACATATATGATATTTTCTTAACCATTACAGCGCGCGCCATTTTCGCACGAATTTATTTTCAGTCAATTGATTTGTTAAAACGCTCACAACAAAAATAGATCAATTATAAAAGTAAAAAATGAAGAATTATGTAAAATATATATTAGTTATCCCAAATACATCAAGAAGTAAACTAAACTCGTCGCATTCTCGCTAAAATATATCGAAGAAAATTAAGAAGCTGAAATATTTACTTTTAAGGTGTTAACTGTCAATTCTGTATTTATAATGATCAGGACCGGTTTCATCACGAGCATTATCAACTGAGTTATCAGTTGATAATGCTCGTGATGAGCGAAACCGGTCCTGACTATAAATATGTGGGCGTAGTACAAACAATGTGTGTTTTATTTAAAAAAAAAGGTGAAATATATTTAAACTACGACAAAATGGCTGCGGCCAGTTTTCATATACATCGCTAACAAGGGCGTAGCCGTATAAGTATGTGTAATACATAAGGCTGGCAATTAATGCTGCGTATCGGCAGTCAAAAGCTGAAATTAGGAAGACTAAATATCGAGTGCTCTTTTCAAAAATATATTTCCTTTTGTTCTACTTGACATTTTCATCATCTGTTGCCTAATTTCTCTACCTAAAGGTTTAAACTATTTTTTAAAGCATATATTTACAAGTGTTTGCTTCTAGTTTGGCCGGAAATACAAGATAAAATTTTAGAGATGTAAACATGTCCAGCGCGTTCATCGGCTTACGGATGGAAATAACTATATTTTATAATAATTTACGACTAAATCTTTTCTCACTTCTGTCAAGTCCTAGATAGAGACAATATAAATAGACATTCCAATACCATTCCATTGTATTACATGTTTAAAATTTGCAGCTGAGTTGGATTACCCCAACGGTATTTTTTCAATGACTGAAATTACAGCATGTTTAAAGGGTTTTTTTGAACGTCAAAGAAGTATTATGATTAGGTAGGCGAGGAAAAACCACTGTTTGAGGTATTCATTATTGTTCTTGAAATCTAGATAAATTTTTATGTGATATTTCGTCAATTTTGTAAAATATGTCATTTAAAATTATTACGAATAGTCTTCGAATATTAGCTCAAATATTCAAATATCAAATAGTTAAAAAGGGCCGAATATATTCGGATATTGTAGATCCGTATATTTGAGTTTTAATCTCTAGTTAGTACTTATTTTGCAGATAGAATTTTTAAAGAAAAGATTTATTTATTGTGAAATCTTTGTTAAGGCAATATAATAATACATTATATTTAACCCAATAGTTTTTATATCTGTCGGGCAAACGTAATTATTATTTTATAGCCACGGTCTTTCTTGATTTTACTATTAGCAAATTGTTATATTACTGGTCCCTTTTATAAGTGATGTCTGGAGCATAAGTAAGATCTTTTATTGCACAAGTCTAGAGACCTAGGGCTATACTTTGGAATTTGGTCTGAATGTGTGCGTCGCAGCATTGGTTCAAATAAGTTTTTCTTCCACTAAAACCTTTTCACTGCTTATATTGCGGTCAAGATATCTTCTTTATTTCATTACGGTAATTGGTTTCGCAATGGGGTTTTCCACTTCAGCGGCGTATCAACCATATTTATATAAGAGTTTTCTTTGTTCATGTCAGCTCCCAACATGGATCATATGGTCTCCTAATGGAGGTCTCTTAACAGATTTTTTTCTATGGAAATTGTTGTTTTCAGTTGCACAATGTCTTTTTTTTCTAAGAAAATAGGGAAAGAGGACTCGTGATTAGCTAATTGCTCTCGCTATACCCTGTGAGAATCGGATGGGTGAGAGGGAGTTTAAGACATCACAAACACTAACACTACGAACAGAAATCCATTAACCGACTGAAAGATCAATTTATGAAAGCCGTCCGCACCGAGAATTGAACCCTAGAGATCAGTAACCGTAGCCAACGACGCTACCAACTGCGCCACGGACAGTGACAAGTGTTTTACGGCATCTGTAATATTTACAACTAAATAGATTAAGTTAAAAACAAAAACATAATTTGTTTTGTACAACTTTCACATATTTACAATCATCAGGCACGGTTTCACTCATAACAAGCATTATCAACTGATAAAATAAAAATCTATCTACTTGAAATGTGATATTTCAGGTGTTTGGCCAGCGCATACATCGAGTCATCATTTCACATAATAGGATAATAAAATGTGATATTACTGAGTGTAAAGGTAAGTAAATACGTGATTGTAAAAGAAGACTGTTTGCAAGTAAGTGTGAGATTCATTGAATGCCATATTTGGAAAACGTAATACAACGAGTGAAGAATATAGGAAAGAAATATTAGCCTCTCGCCAAACTTTCGACCATAAACATTTATTTAGAACTGCAGTACCAACCTCGCCGTCATCAGTTTTAATCACGTCAATCAACACACAACATTGGATGTACATATCCCTAAAAATCTTAACAAGTCTATTCACATAAAATAATTCAAATTCAATTAATAATAGGATAGAAATATCAAAGTATTCAGTTCTACAAAATTTTGTAAGTTTTTCATAGCTCGACTATCCGTACTGGAATTCGAGCCTGTGAAAACCGCAGTCGAAGATAACTACGCTGACCACTCGGCTACAGATCTGGTGTTTATATTTACAGCTACCAATCAAATAATTTAATGACAATTGCGTGTCAACTTTCTGTGAATATTATGCATATTTTATTGGTTTAGTGTAAATTTAGCAAGAAAAAAAATTGCATAGTAATGTTTTCAGGCCTCGCAAATCGGATTTATAGCGATAACTATGCAATGATACATGAAGCTGGATATTTAACGAAACAGTATAATTGTCATTAATCGCCAGCAATATAGACGAGGCTGATTGGTAAATAATATTTTATTTCTTAATGCAGTCAGCAAAATCAAGCAGTGAGCGATATACTACACGAATTCTGCATTCATTGAAATAAAGGCAAACCGTCTGAATATACAATTCATGATGATTAAAGTAGAACGAAAATAGCCAGCGACAGTATATATGAACAAAGAAGGAAGGACCGGATTCATCCTGTAATCACTCACCGAACCGCATGCTGTCGCCACTTGCTGAACGGGAATAAGAGCTGCATAACCGTCATCATCATCATCCCCATCCATTCTAAAGCTTAATTACGTCAAGCATTCAAGATTGGAAATGTATTCCTAAAACTAGTTTACTAGAAATAAATTTATGACTGAAGATATTCCACGAGTTCATTAAAACTTATGATTTCATGTCTATGAAGTAATTTACATCAATAGAGTATATAAAAAATGAGTGCTGAACGTCACTGGTCGGGTGTCCCTCCGGGTATCTTGTGAGGCCGCTGGATTCTTTTGTCAATCGATCCATTAAAACTTTTCCAGGCCAGCATCTCTACTTGATTGCGTTCTTCGCTGCACAAGTTAGTGTTTATTTCCACAAATAGTTAAAATTCCAATGATTCCATTTTTGTAATTATTAAATATCATATCACATTATTTCAAGATGCTTCTGCTTTTACTTAGGACGTTTTCAGTTGATGAATAGATATTTACATAATGTTTTATATGAAATGACTACTCCACATTTTATTAAAATCGAATATAAAATATCAATACATCAGGTACACTATCAATTATTTAAGAAAATTAAAATTAAAAAAATTGTCGATTCTTGGTGGAAAGGTATTATATTTTTAAAACAAAACACATTTTTTTTTTGTACTTCTTCTAACTGTTTATAATGAATGATAAAAATAAACTCATAATAAGGCTACATGTACACATATAAATTATTAAGAACATATTATTAACCCGTTAACATATTATTAAGAACAGTTGGTTCAAGATAAAAATTTACAATTAATCAAACAAATTATATTTAAACGAAATTAAATATTCTACAACTAAAATGTTAGGGACTTCTTACAAATCAATAAATACTAATCTGAAATCAAAAATGAAGCCAAAATGAAGTGTTTGAACTCTTCCACAAGTCACTGAAATCACACGCAGAAACCGAAGAATTTATTACGGATATGTTTAATTTCATAATAATGAAGTACAATGCAACTATCGAGATTCAAGCGTGAAATCACACAAAACATCTTTAACCACTAACATTGCAGTTTTGACATTGGTTTTTGCTTGAGACGCCTCATATCTAAAACCTAAAACACTATTTATATAACTAAGTTGCTCTTGTACAACCAAAAGTTTAGTTTTCATGGATTGTTTCATGCAAAATAATGTTGTTAATTATTTTTTTACGTATAAGTTAAAATAATATGTTGAATTTGTCAAAAGCATTTGTTTACATGTTTGTTCCCAATGTAGGGCATCTCACATAAATAGTTTTAACGAAGTATGTAAAAGGTAACCATTGAGAAGACCCGAATCGAACAGAGGCGGGCGGCTAGTTATCGAAGTCCTGGAAGGGCTGAGATCTCAAACAAACACCATCTCAAATCCGGTTCAACACTTATTTATTTTTAATCAAAGATGCAGTGGCATAAAATACACATATAAAATTAAAAAGACTCCCGCATCGTCGGAAGCCACCCCTTTCCGTCAAAAATGGACTCGTCTTGTGAACGTTTCCGCAGGCGATGGCCGAGCCCTTCGCCATTTTTCGAGTTGGGTCAATTTCTCCGAACCATTGTCATTACCGCTGTGCGATTTCAGTTATGGACCCTAGTAAAACTTAAACTTAACAAAAAACCAGGGTGTGTCACTATAATATGGTGAAGTTAGGTACTTTTCCCGTGCTTAAAGTCAGATAAGAGGGTGGTGAGAAAGAGTTTTATTAATATCACAAATATTCAACCCTTTGGCTACAGATCAATAAATTGATTGAATGAATCAATGTTTGCATTTGTCTATTTGGGGATTTCATCCCGTGACCACGCAACACAATAGGAAGAACATCTAACAATAGATCTCTTGGTTTGACTATAAAAACGTCATCGTTTTTAAATGTTAAAATAATGCACACATTGTATAGTAAAAATAATAAATATACTTAAAGACAATGTTATAAAAGCAAGCATTTTTAAACGAAGTCAATCAACAACTGTCTTTCTTAGTCTGCCTATCATAGCAATGGCCGTCTTTTTCAACTTTTGATTTTTTTTAATTACGTAGTTTATGCCGACATAGATGTCAAAGAATAAAAATCTGTCTTAGAATATGGCAGGCGTACATTACTAGCTAAATTCAGGTAGTTTGAAACAACAATGTACCGATGCATCAGTATTGCATAATATTAAGTAATATTTACTTACAACACAAAAGAAGTAAACTCTATTGATGACAATTATAAAAATAACGAAATCAGGCGATCCTAATACCGTATTAACGTGACCATAAGGTGAGGTTTTTATTAAAAAAAGCAATACAAAAATAGGGGTCACCTTATATTCGAGACTTGAACAAATAAACAGTAAATTCACTGCCTCGCGGTGAGCGAGATGGTTATGTTACTTTCATCACAGTATTTTGATAAGTGTTTAGGAATATACTTCCTATCGTTTTATGCTGGACGCGATTAAACACTAAGACGGAAGATTATGAAGATGATGATGACGATTATGCAGCTAAGAGAAGATGAAGAATGATGGTCCTTTTGCTTTATTATTCACTATTCTTTTTGTATTCGTATTAGACTTAAGTCGTCATATAGTGTTTTCCAAATTTATCATTTGATTATTGAATGTGAACAAGAGAAGTTAAAAACTCACAGTTTAGACGCTTTGATTTTTCAGAAAGGTTTTTCTGAAATCAAAAAACCGAGAGTGGCTTAAGATGATAGATGAGAAGTTACGTGTTTGCTTTATCAAATTTAGAAAGGATTTTTGAGATAATTCTTTCTAAAAATCAATTCCATAAAAAATTTTCCATCTCTGTATAACATTACATATGTTTATAAAACAATATTGCGTATTGTTACCTACACTAAGATTTTCTTCATTCATATGTGTTTATAAAGTATATTATATTTTTTAAGTCATTTTTATATGCTGTGCCACGAAACAAATCCTCTTTCCCCAGTGTGCCGTAAGGTAAAAAAGTTTGACAGGCAGTTCCTTAGATGAATAGCTTTAGGTATTTTCTATTCTTCAGTAGAAGATTGGACAATTTTACAATATCTCACATATTATATTGCATTCATTAATTTATATTCTAAGATGTGATAAAACCACGTCTTTCTCAGTTTGATATTTCCTGGAATTATCTACGCTTCATAACGACAGTCAATAAATATTGGGCTTCTATATAGATTTTTAGATGCTAAGAATAATATATTACAAATGTATTTATAATATTTTTCTGGTGAATCTGTGAATTTATTACATTTATATTATTATGTAGCTACGAAGTGTTTCATGTGAAAAATAAATACAAAATCTTGGTTGAAGTTTAATTCTTCTTTATATGCCTTTATGAAATCATAAATCAAATACACCAAGTGATTTAAAAAAGTTTTGAAACTTTGAGAAGCATACTTAAGAGCCGGACAAGGGCCAAAGTAGAAAAAATGGCACTTGGGGTTTCCCTCTGAGCTGTAGGTTGCACGTGTTCTAAATGCGAATAAGACAGACAGTCACAGATCGTCCTGAGTCACAGAAACTCTACGAGATAACGAAGAATAGATTTTGGCAGTGTGAAAAATTTCATATGCTTTGGTGGCATTTAATAATAACGTTAATTAACCACTAACAGATATCCAAAATCTTTTTTTATTTCTATCAGTATAAAATAGATCAGACTGCTTCGATTACAAGCAAGGCCAACCTTGAACTGTTCGATTAATTTGCAACAGCATATTTCCTCTTTAGATTCAACGCAAAGTAGATCAAACTCTAGCGCTACGGTGGATTCTAAGTATACGGATGGATACACAGAATACTTAATATCACTGAACCTAAGTGGTTGAGCAAGTCACATTTCCTTTTTTTCTCTCTTTCTTTTCTTTTTTTAAGCACAATAGTGCGTGCCTAAAAGATCGGTCCCGTGCTGCTTTGTATCGGGCCAAGGATATGAGGTGTAAATTTGTATCTTTTCTTGATCGTTATTGCCTTATGGAAGGGGACCGTGAAACAACGGCTGCATACACATAACGGTCGTAGTTGGGGCAACCAACTTGTATCAGTATAAAATGTGTAAATATATTTGGATGTAGCAACAGAATTAAGTATTTTTTTATTCTTATATTGCATGAAATTAGTTTTGAATCTCAATTTGAAATATTACATGAAAATCATCCAGGCGGTGGCTTTATCTCTTTCTCGCTCAATAACATGAAAATTGAAGGTGCAAGCGAGATGCAACGGCACGTAACGCATGCTCTTGTATACGTCTTGCTTATACCCAAATCAGGTTGTGCTATAGAGATAGTGATAAGTCCACCGCACGCAGATGATATCATGCCAAAGAACATAAATATAAGCGCACACATCCTTGGCACACTGTTCACAAAACGCTTAAATAAATAAATACTGATTTAAATAAATAATCGTGTTAAAAAAATAAAAAAAACTTTGAATTTTATATTTTATTTTTATATAGCAAAAGCATTGACGAAAAAAAATCTCATAATACATTTTGATTTTCATTACATATATTGCGATTGATATCTAAACCAGGGGGAAACACATCAAACAAAATCTTTTCAAAGACAATAATCTCTACTATATAACACAAAATACATGTATAAATCTGTCATTCTGTATGTCTGTCGGTCACAAAAACTCCTCCCAAACGGTGGACAGCACCAAAGTGAATTTTTCACATATCATTCTGGCTGCCATTTTTAGGTCAGCAGTGGTATTTTTAACTTTCATCTTTCAATTTTTAACTTTCAACTTTAAACTGAAAACGCTATATTTTTAACGACTTGATGAAAAGCAACAGAAACAATAATAGCAAATAGTTGTTCAGCAACCATTCCATGCTAAAATAATCATACGAGATACACTCTATGAGAAATTTTAGAAGTCATTTATGTTCAAGATCAAATTTAAAAAATTTAAATTTGATATTGACCTTGCTGGGAATTTAACCCAGGGCCTACGTGATTACTAGGGCAAACACTTACCACTAGAACACAGAGGCCGAACATGTCATCAAAACAGCTCAATCTGTTCTGAATTTACTCAGACTACAAAACTACAAAAACGTTATAATATAAATGTCGCAAATAATAATTTTTTATTTTAAAAGCAAAAGGTTTTTGTAGAAAATTAAAACATTGAAATCTTCATTTCGTGGGTTATATCTTATTTTAAAAAGTTCTAACTGACATTTTGGATTAAAATAACCTTTTGGACGGAAAAGGTTGAATTAGCCACATTCTACCATATTGCTAATTTCAGATTCATGTACTGTTGAATAACGAAGTTAGAAGCATTACGAAGTGTCATCTACACACCTTTTTTCATAAATTTACTTTAAAAGGTTTTAAAAAACGATATACATTTTTACAACCGTCACACAATTTCCCGCGACAAAACTTTTATCTTCTTTTTTATTTAGCATAAAACCAATTTTGAACATCGCTGTTCTTAAAAAAACGTACCTACATACATCGACATCGCTTAAAACCTAAGACGGCAATAATCTGGCGGTATTTGAAAGTGCGTGTGTGAAAAAGATAGAGAGCCATCGTAGCGCCGGCTTTCAGCGTCGAATGTCCGCTTTGGGGTTAAACAGCGGTCACCAAACTACTGCCAAAGATTTTCATCCGGCCCTTTAAAAATTCCATGTTTTTGTGTATAATTTATTGATATAAGAAATAGTCATTTTACAAAATTTCATGATTTGGTTGAGAATTCACGACAACCATTTATTTCAATTCATCAATTTGGATAAGACTATCAGGTAGGTACCCAAATAGGGAGAAGTTACGAATAACATGTATTGTTGAAGGTGACGAGATATTTGGTTACTCAAAAATTCATTGAAATTCTAAGAATATCGTGCAGGCAAAATAGAGCAATAGAAATGTCCAAATAATAACCCCAATCGAAAATATTCAGTTCTATTTCAAAATTTGTAGAGTACACGTCTCTTGATCTTTGTGATTATTTGAAGTGGATTAGTAGTGATTTTTCTATTTGAGTATTTACTGTAGTTACTTCCACAATTTATGTAAAACAGAATAAATAAATAATATAAATTGATATTCTAATTCGATTCCAATATATAGATTTATCTGTAGTCCGGCCCCTCGAGTTTTCAAAAAATTCAATCCGGCCCGTTTCTCAAAAAGTTTGATGAACACTGGGCTAAAGTCTAACGTCTAACGATGGTCTAACTTAAACAACATCGCTAGCTGCCTATGCTCTCGGGTCCCGCCCTCACGAATAAAATGATCTTTTTTACCACTGATAACGACCTTTTTTATATGGGCCATTCCCAATGCTGCCTTCTTCTATTTTTTTGGATTGATGTCTTATGTTTTCGCCCGTTTTTTGGTTCGAAATAGTGTTATAATCATTTAGTTAGTGGCTATCTCACCAAACGTTTTTTACTCATGATTTATATGTAGCATAATCAGTGGTGGATTAAGAACGAGGCCCCACAGACACAATAAAATTTGGAGGCTCTGTTTATCGAATAAAAAAAAAACGTTGTAAAATTTATTCGAGATTTTCATATTACGCCTACTAATAAAAAAATCTTCAATTTCAATCACTTCTAAGCACAAATATCTCAATAATTTTTAAGTGTTCCAATCAAAGCATAAATTGAAAAACATTGTAATTGTTGTTAATTCAACAAAAACAATTAATGAAATATTGTGAGAATTCTTCGCGACATACAAATAAATATTTAAAACTGATTTCATGTGGGTTATACATAAATTATATTATAGGCCCCTAAGTTTCGGGGCCTCAAGCCCGCGCCTCCTGCGTGCATGTGGTAATCCACCACTGAGCGTAATTGTAGGTTTGATTAGTACGCATATTATAGTGATAGTATAAAAATATACGATTTAATTTTCTTTATTAAATATTTAAGAGCACGATTTAAATAATATCACTAATGATGATCGTAAACCAGCTTCAATAAATAATGAAAAATACTAAAAATTTACTGCCAATAGTAGAAGTCCACCAAAAATTGGTATTTGATAAAAATATCAATGTAATAAATCGTTTGACATACCTTTTAATTATTAACATTAAATTTTATATTGATAGCCTTTTTATGATTTGTTCTTTATCAGTTGACAATGCTCGCGATGAGTTAAGCCGGTCCTGATTACTATAAACACGTGGAAGTGGTACAAACAAATTTTATTTTATTTAAAAATATAACGCCTTTTCTCCAAAAAATGACTGGAATTAATTATTAATAATTAACCCTAAAAGTAATTATTAATATTATCTTGTTTTGAATCACGATGTGAATGCATTTTTTCAGGAGTACCTGATGCTTGACGTTGGCTACCATCTTATATATAATATCCCAGACCGCCCTGTAGTCGTTTTATTATCATCACATAGGTATGAAATTTTCTCATGATCTAAGTGTTCGCGGTGTATATATAAAATAAAATGTTATGCAAAGCACACTCTTAACTTTAGACTTTAAATCATTCCACTGGGTTCTGAAAAACACTACCAATATGATCTACTGAGGATTTTTTTTTCTCATTATTCATTTTTTTTAATTCAATTCATCACAAAATACATGCCAATTCGAAGGCTCAAAAAAACTTTTACTTAATATCCGCAAAAAGCTATCTTTACTAATGAAATATCAAATTGTAAGTTATGTTATTGCATTGAATACAAGGTATATGTATAATTTATATAAAATTGTGTTACTAAAAATATGTAAAAATCTGTTTTTTTGTCAAGAGTTCTAAATTGTATTGTTAAATTAGTAAAACTTCGAGACTGACATATTATTTTAAATAATTAGCGAGAAATATTCATTTTATTGAACTAAATACATATTTTTTTTACCATGTCCGCTCCCAACGTAGAGCCTATGGCCTCTCTGTGGAAGTCTCTCAAACAGAAGTTTTCTGTGAAAGCTGATTGTTTCTCAGTTACTCAACCTCTCTTTCTTCGAATAGAGTAGGGAAAGAAGTATAGGGCTAGGACAGGACTAGCGGTCAGCTAATCGCTCTCGTTATACCCCGTTTTTGAGGATCGGATGGATGGGAGAGAGTTTTTAGACATCACTGTGAACAGAAATTCGTAAATCGATTGAAAAATCAATCAATGAAACTTTCCGCACAGGGAATTGATCCTGAGACATCAGTAACCGTAGGCAACGACGTTACCAACTGTGCCACGGAGCCTACATGTTTTTATTTATATTAATTTTTGTGTAACAGAGTAATAAAATTTATTATTACAATTATTAATAAATCATCATTTTTTATTAAAAAAAGAACTTTTCATATTTAACATAATAGGTATGTATGATATTAACTCAAATATTGAACTATTCCGATTCAATAATTTGAATAAACTTTATCCTGAATCGCACTGTTGTAAATTTAGGACGATCGAGCATGAATGAAGGACATACGATGTACGTTGCATTTTATCTTCTGTTTTTCAACGTACGAACATAGCCACTTTGACGATGTTTTTTTATAAATTACTAGTAAGTACCCGGCATTCATTGCAATGCCACTCAAAGAAAGAAAAGGTTTGTGTTTTAATTCTGTTTATTGAAGTGCTTTTGCACACACAATATTTTTTGTTTTCTGTCTGGTATGTAGACGAATAAATCAGAAAGGTTTCCGAGATCGAGTCGTTATTTGTACGAATCCGATTCATTATTACAGATATGTCTGGATTGCGAAATTGATTTTTATGTATAATAAGACATACTGTAAGTTAAAAATTAAAAAGTTTAGAGTCGGGCTCGGACCGGGCCGGATCTGATTATACCATGCCTATATCATTTACACAAGTGCAAGCAATAAATTGAAAAAGTTTTATCGGAATCGGATGAACGGTATCACAGTGCATAAATACAAACAAACACACATTGATTTGTATATATTAGATACATTTATTTATACAAAAGATTTTTTTTCAAGGATCAACGAGATCGAATAAACATACTTTTTCTTCTCTGTCTCTTTTCTGGCGCTACAGTCAGAATGAGTCTTGGCCACCTTAATAAGTCTCCTCCATACCACTTATTCCTCTGAGTTCCTACGCCAATCACAAACCTACAACAAACTAAATTCTTGTGACACCTATTCCATCTAGTAGATTCGCAGTTTTCCAACGCTCTGGAAGGGGGTTGGGCTTGAAGCCATCAACCCAACTCCGGAAAAAAAAATGTTACTAATACACTTTTTTAATTTAGATAAATTCTTGATTATAGTGGTTTTCTAATGCGTAAAAAGACTGTTGTTTTGTTCAATAGTCAAACATGCCATGTTACATCTCGTCTTGAGTAAATCTCGTTAGTCTTGGACACAAAAATTTGGCTTGACTGAACTTCCTCTGTCCTCATATGGTAGATATTGAACAGTAAATATAGTGATGGTTTTGATGTTACACCCTATTTGTGTTTGTTTTTTAATAATTGGTTAAAAGCTGCAATCACCTCTCGCAATTTTCACTATTTTGCGATTTCCATACAGCGCGCAACCCAACAAAAATGAATATTCATGCAAATGACTGTAGCCCAAATTCAAGCTTAAATTCCACATCAATATTATTAGTTACAGGGATTTCACTGTTTACCAAATGTTTCTCTGGATACTGCAATCTTATATAATAGATTGATGATTTTTATAATTACCACAAATAAAGTTGACAAAGTTTTACTCAAAAAAATGAAAAAATTTTATTTTTTCTATTTATTTTTAGATCACTATTGTGATCATTTTTGTTTCAATGAGATTTTATGATTATAAAATACCATAACTCTGAATCTCATGATAAAAACTTAAAAAATAGTGATTTTGTCTTGGTTTTCGTTTTACAGTGCACATATTATATTTTTATGACTCTCACTTATAGTTTGAAGCAAATGTGGTGAACAGAATCATAAACACTGGCAGAAACTATACTATCTCACACACGGATGGCCGACAATACTATTTCACTGGCCGCCGGCAGCTCTATTCTTAAATTAAATCTCAGTAATTATACAAGTAAGCAACACGATTCCTATGAATATGGACTCATAATTTAGTATTTTCAACATTAGTCAGTCTCTCGGTGTCTCTCTTTTGAGATAGGTAAAGAAAGCAAGATGAGGTTAAGAAAGGATCAGCTGTTTTTTCATCGCTCTCTCTCTCTCTATAGTCTTTCAGAATGAAGATAGTACAAACAAAAATTTTAAAGTTAAAGAAAAATTACCATAAATAAATTATTGAAGTAGCTATTTTAATAAATATACTTTTTTACATCATAGCGTGATCGACAAAGTTCAATTAATTTTGACATTTGTTGATGACAGGGTTGTTTTCAAACCAAATAACATTTGTTTACAGTAGTAATTATTTATTCATAGTATAAAAAAGAGCTCGCAATCCGATTAAGGATAGTTAGAACAACCTTTAACTCAATCCGGAAAATCTGGGACTCACGGTTCTACTCGGTCAGAAACAAGTGCCACTTATTCAACGCATGCATTCTGACGGTGCTGATATACGGCTGTGATTCATGGCACCCCACTAAGGCTGTATACTGTGTTTTGAAAACAGATTCTTGCGGCGAATACTAAGGGGTACGATGATTTGATTTTGTCAGGAACTCGGAGGTAAGAGAGCGGACGGGCCAGCCTCTTATTACGTCCATAATAAAAAAGCGACGATGGACCTGGCTTGGACACGTGCTGTGGATGCTCCAGAGGAGCTTTAATTCTGCCTGTCTTTTCTATCAACCAGATAGATTTCGTCGCCCTGGAAGGACGCTGATGACCATTCATAGGATGTATTCTGCGGAGCTAAGGGACGCTGGAATGACCTGGGAGGAATCGAGGAGTCTTGTGCAAGATTGATAATGCAGTCATTCCACTGGGTGTGTTATTTAAGAAACATCTTCAGACTAACCATATCACAACATTACTTATTTTGTAAGGTAGACAATGATTCTAATTCGTAAATTAAAATGAAGTGTTGGGTGGTTCTGTTTCCTTCTACTAGACATGAAGAGGAGGTAAGACACAAAAAACCTAGCGATATAGTAAGTGTGAAAATACGAAACGCGTTACATTTGTAACACATCCAGGGGAACAACTAAGTTATCAATTTTAATTTTATATTCAAAAATTAATTTCCACAGAGTTACCACCGAATCCATAGAAAATATTAAAGTATTTATTAATTTTCTTCTAACAAATTTGAAGCGCTAAATATATACAGAGCTCTTATTTGATGAATTTCAGAATAGTTTTGTACATACGTAGAGTTGAATGAAGTGCTTTCAATAATGAGTGTTGATAGTGGATTCTAATTTATACCGTATTGATGCACGTGGCAGTTTGCTATCGGTATTCCAGTGTCTGATAATTATTATGCTCATCAAACTTTCGACATAACGGTAGCTTAATTTCACTGGGCACTTTGATCATTTAATCCAGTGGTCGCCAACCTTGTGAGCGGTTAACGTTTTCATGGTAGGCGGCGGCTAAATTTACTTGAAGACAATTTGCTTCAATAACCCGACGGCTGAGGTTAAGAGTGCATAGAGATGAGGTCTTTTTGTCCTTTTCTCTACCTTTCTCACTTATACATATGTCCTTATGTCTTGTTCTGACCTAGCGGTTGACTTTCGACTTGTTTGTTTGTAAATACAGTACCTACTTGTGAAAGATTATTATTAACAGTATGATCAAGCAAAGAAATCGTTTAAACATTACCCAAAGAGGAGACTTTCATATGTTGCTAACGAAAATTGAATCAGACATTTAATATTTATTCTCACAGCATCAGTCTCAAGGTTCTTATTAATCATTGAATATGATTTTCAAAATTATAATGATATGGTACTTGTTTTTAATTCAAAGTATTTCTTTAATATTTTCATATGCACTTTCTATAGTATAAATAAAAATTTAGATTTAAAAAGTTTTTTTTCAAATACTTTATGTTCTAGAAATTATTGCGATTTTGGTGGGCAGTAAGGAAATCTTATTATAAAAAATATGCAAAACTTTGCGGTAGGTATAAAAAGGTTGACGACCATTGTACTCGATAATATTTCGTTTGGTATTAAATCTCTGATATTGTAAACATATATATATGGAAATAGTGTAAAAAACTTCTGTTAAATTAACTACTAAGTAAGATATACATAACTACCAAAAATTAAAGTTAGAGAACTAGTGCATTTGCTAATTAAACTGTGTATTAAGGTTCCATTAATTTTGAATGTATTCAAAAGTTAACATAATGGTCTAAGTCATTTTTTATTTGTCTTCCCAAGCACATTTAGCGGTTGCAATACGCCATCCTATTCCACGCAAACAATATATGGATAGTGTTTTGGCCAATTGATGTCACCTTCAAAAAATACGAAAATGAGTCGATGATTGAATCTCATTTTAAAAACGACAAAGCAGGTCTCAGCCAAATGATGTAAAAAAGAAAAACAAATTGACCACTTTTTGGAAAGGAAACATAATTTGTTTTTTGTTTTAGGTTTAAAAATTCTGAACCCCCACATGATGTAAGCCAGTATTATATCGACACTTCCTACGTATAATCCCGTATTTGCATACTTGATAATTTACATTTTAAAGATTCATAATGCAACTCGCAATGTAATGTTTTCGATAAAAACAGTTTTTCTCTCTCCTGAACAATTTCAATTTTGAGGGTTACATTAATTGGCAGAAACGCCGTCGATATATAGCAGTGGCTTTTTTATATTCACTCCCAACGTAGAGCATATAGACTCCTAGTGGAGTTATCTCAACCGTAGTTTTTCTATAGAACTGCTTGTTACTCAGTTGCTCGACCTTTATTTTCGACGAGTTGGGATGTGACTAGGACAAGACTACTGGTCAATTAATCCGTCTCACTACGCCCTGTTTTTAAGACTGGATGGATAAGAGAAAATTCTAGACATCACAAACATCCATATCGGGTCTGTAGTAGGGATTCTAACTTGAATATTCGAATATTTAACTATTGTAACAGTATTCGTAGTAATTTTTAATGAAATATTTTACAAAATTGACGAAAGATAACAAATTTCTCCAGATTTCAAGAACCAAGGTAGTGTTTTTTGCCTTCACCGAACTCGAGCGCTTTCAATATACTATCAAAATACTTCGGTTTGACAAATGATTCGGGACTAAAAAAACCCTTTAAATATGTTGTAATTTCAGTAATTAAACAAATACCATTGTAGAAATCAAATGCAGTTGCAAATTTTAAATATTTTAGAACAATGGAACGGTATTGGAATATGTATTTATATTATTTATTTATTGTAAATTTAAAAAAATTGAAATGCATGGCATTACAGCCAACGCGCCATGCATTACACAAAGCATAACAACAGTAACAATAATATTTTTTTTCCATGTCCGCCCCCAATGTGGAGCATATGGTCTCCTAACGGAGGTATTTTAACAACAGTTTTCTAGTTTTCAGTTGTTAATCAGTTGCTCAACCTTTCTTTTGTTGAAGAGAGTAGGGATAGAAGGATAAGGCTAGGACAGGACTGGTGGTCAGCTAATCGCTCTCGCTACGCTCCGTGAGGATAGGATGGATCGAGGGAGGACTCAGACTACGAACAGAAATTCATAAATCGATTGATAGATCAATCTATGAAAACCGTCCGCATCGGGAATTGAACCCGAGACATCCGTAACCGTAGCCAGCGACGCTACCAACTGAGCCACGGACGCCGACTTCAATAATTATTGAAAACAATAATATTAATAAAAACAATAATGAAAATAAAAAACATTTTTTTAAATTATTAAATACAAAAACAGACATTATTAATTTACAACGAAAAAATATTTGGTGAACAATACCCAGAGCTTAGTGCTGAAAATATCCAGCTCTCGGGGCAGTGCACTGATCATCCGAATGGCTCTTGCAACTGGTGACTTGAATGACCGACGCGAAGAACAAGTTTCAAGAATAAAAATTGTCTGGATATGGTTTCGGCCACGTAGATAACAATTGGGAGCATGTATGTTATTAGTTATGAGAATTTCAGGATTATAAACTTGTCCCCGAAGAAGAAGAGAGAAATGCTTTAGAATCGAAAACGATCTTCGTGCTTCAAGAGAGTGAAAAGATAGCATTCCTAAAAGACATTTGGTTGGGAACTCATTCAGGGAACTATTAAAGGGAAAATATTTAAATTTTTTGAAATAATGGAATGTTTTTAATTAATTATTTAAATCGATTTTTTTAAATTATTTTCATACTTCCGAAACTATTCGAATAGTTTCAGTTTTACTATTTGATATTTAAATAGTTGGAATCCATAGTCCGTAGTGCAGTGGTCAACGTCATTGGTTTCGGTTACAGATCTATGATTAATTGATTTTTCAATCGATTTAAGAATTTCTGCCCGTATGCATATATATTTTTTATAAATAAAAAGCTTTGGATGAAATATTTCTTAAAATTTCTCGTTTAATCTCAGTTTATAGGTTTACATTTATTTTTTAAAGTAGCTCCTAGCTAACGATCAATAATAATAAATTAATTAAGCAATATTTTTACAAAATATTATAATGTTTATTATTTATTGATTACGACAATGTGTGAAAACAAATTTTTTTATTAATATGTAAGCGTGAGTCATTTGCCTTCATAAAAATATTATCTAAAATAAAAAGATCAAACGCAATTAAACTTCGTGAATTTTCTGATGGAAATATAAAATAAAAAAAAACCTTACCAAGTAATCTTATCTGAACGGAAAACTTTTAATCGTCTTTTGGAAAATATGGTGCTAGTGAATAGATCGTCTACTAAGCCGATTGATGGTTACCGAGATTTCTTGTGATGCTATCTTTTTTAGGAAATATCAGGTATTATGTCAAAAATAAAGAGAGATTTTAATTCACCTTTTCAGTAGTACTGATAAATTACTATTAGAGCTTTCAACAACAGGATCCTAGTCAATTCTTCTATTCCGTAATCCCGAAATTTTCTAAATGCTAAAAAATAATTCATATATCAAATTAAAACTTCCTGATTAACTACATCGTGTACCTTGTTTTGTTAATGTAGTTTTTTAAAATACTTATTTTTTAAGGGGTTATAAATAATTGCACTTTGTGTTAGATAGTATTCACTTGGTACACTTGAACTTTTATTTCGATAGTTTTCACTTTGAATTAGATAGTATTAACTTAGTACACTCAAATTTTGATTTTAATAGTTTCCACTTAGTCACGAACTCTTTTAACAAAGTGAGTTAAGTTATAATAGGTTATTTTAGGGTTGGTCTGGTTTGGTTTGTGTAATGTATTCTAATGCGTGGAGTAACGACAATATAGGTGGCCTAATATAGAGTAGATCTGCTACAAGTATTTTCATTTCATTACAGCTTTGTGCAACTATCGATTTCAAAGTGTGAGTATTTATATTGAGTGAAAACTATCTTATCTACGCGAAAATATTTTTTCGTAAGTGTAATGTATTTTTTTAATGTTAAAATATATTTTATTTTGTGGGTTCACTTTATTTTTTTTGAAAGAATTTGTTTTTTGTGGAATGTATTTGTCATATGTGAACACTATGTTTATGAAAGTGAAAATGATCTAAGCAAAAGTGTATTTAATTGTAAGCCTTTATTTAATATAAATGTATTGTGGTCTCCCCGTTCTCATGTTTCATAACAACCGTTCTTAACCAATTTAAAATGAATGACAAAATAAGGTTGCTACTTAAATTTACGGAGAATAATAATTATTTTAAAATCGATTGTGGATGTCCTCTTTTGGATACCATCTAGTAAAACCTATATTAATAATCCAGTCAATAAAATAAAATATCTTTTTTTCTTTTTTTTTTGTAAATGACTCTTTCAAAATCCCAGGATCATAATAAGGGTGCGGGATCATAGGGAATACATTAGTCTTCATACGAATGTAATACGATTCGTAGTATTTTTATTCTTGTCATTCGCTTTCCAGTCGACTCAGTCAGCGGCCGACGGGCTTCATGGTCACTTCAGTCACCTCTTTTAAGTTCGTTTTGCAAATGCTTCTATTCTTCCCCATATTTTTTGTTTTAAATTGCAAAATTAATGATATTGTTTAAAGTGAAATGTAAACTCATCTTTTAATTGTTAACTAGCCACTCTATAGAATAAAAGAGATAAACCAGATCAAAATGGCGTTTGTACTGAGATCCTCCCGCATATCCTGGATACCGATAACCAGTCCTTTTGCCACATTTCAATCTGGCTTTCTCAAACTCTTGCTGGTATTTTTTTTTGATCTTGGTCTGGTTGGAAAAGATTATATCTGGTCTATCTACATTATTGAAATCACCAGCGTAGCCACTCAGTTGCTCGGTCAGTGGTTTTCTTACTAGTTACCATTGAACAGGAAATTGCCGCAGACATGAAAGCAATAGTAATGACTTCAGAATTTCATTGTTTTCTAATGTACATTATATTTAAGTCTTACTATCAAAATAATATTGGCAAACGATATAAAAATAAAAAAAAAATAGAATAATATTCATTAATATAAAATTTAAATTGAAAATTTAATTATTCCACTGGCTCTGACACTAATGAAACACGTTTCACTTAATTAATGAAAATTAACATAAATATATTATTGAAGTACCTACTTTATTAAATGTACTTTTTTCATCCTAAGGTGCTTGACAAAGTTAGACTAATTTTGACATTTCTTGATGAAAGGGTTGTTGTCAAACCAAATAATATTTTTTTGCAGTAGTAAGTATTTATTATTAATATAAAATTAAAATTGATAACTTAGTTATTCCACTGGCTGTGTAACTAATTAAACGCGTTTCGCTTCTTTAAGAAACATCTTCACACTAACTATATATAGTATGTATAAGATTATTTATTTCTAAGGAAAACAATTATTTTAATTCTTTAATTAAAAATGAAGGGTAAGGTGGGTTTGTTTTCTTCTACTGGACGTGGGGAGTGGCTACGACACAAACAATGATATTACTAATTACTATAACAAAAAAAAAGAATATTATTCCATTGCTTTAAGTCCGTGGTTCCCAGAGTGGTAACTACGGACCCCCGGTGGTCATTGTGATTTCTGAGGGGGTCTGTGGCAAATTAAAAATAATTTGCGGGTGCGTGGACAATGTTAGGGGGTCCGCAAAAGTTTTAATATAAAAAATGTTTGAGACTCATTTCCATTATTATGAAAGCCGAAATAAATAGCAATAAATAAATTGACAGTGATTTGTTGAGTGTTGGATCCTTTTGCAAGCATACTCACAGATTCAGATGAATCCATACTAATACAGGAGCAATTAATGGAATTATTCACAAACGAGGAGCGGAAACCAATGTTTGAACAAAGATAGGTACCAGAAATTCTGGTTACAAAAACAGATACCAATTTTATATCCTGGATTATGGCTGTTGATTGCTTACCGTCTTCCTATTTAGAAGAACGTGGATTTGGTGCAGTTATAAACCTTATCATACTTCAAATACAAAAATGTTTTATTTATATTTTATTTTTACTTCACCATTTACCATTCAAGACATCAAAATTAAATTTATAATTTTTATAATATATTATGCAGTCATGTACAGTTATTTTACTTGGGCGTTCATGGTCCGATTTTTGCTTTAAGAAGGGGTCCATAGACATAATAAGTTTGGAAACCGCTGCTTTAGGGTATTTAAATAATAATACTTGTAACAGTTATAATTATTTTTATTATACACTTTGGTCGAAAGACATTTAAACAATATTCATGTCATAACGTTACGTAATATCATTTTTAATCACGTTAATGTTTTCATAACTTATAATAATAACTAATCGTTTTTCTATAATCGGATTAAATATATTTTTTATTTTTCTGAAAGCCTCGTCACAACAAATACATTTAAAATTTGATATAATTTAGTATATCAAATTAATTTTTTGGCAAAGAATGATGATTCTCACTATAGTTTATTTGTAGAACAGTGATTTAAATTTTGATGTTCATTACATTAAAACAATAATAAAAAATAATGATATTGATCGTACTATTTAATTCGAGGTAGATATTTTATAAGTGTGCTTAAAACTTACCATGCCCAATATAACCGTTTTTGCTTGTAATCAAATAAAATAATAATATTTTCAATAAATTATTTACCAAATTTATTATCCAGCAAGTAGATAGTTTCATAATTTTTGGCGATATATATTCTTTACTTAGTCAAATTTTGACACAAACGACATCTCTCACTTTTTGTCCACATATAATGTAATCCTAACTATATTAGAAACTAGATGGTGATGGTTAAATTATGCATTACTGCAATAATTCTTGTACAAGAATGACATTCATTTTGAATTCATCTCTTTTTTAATACATTATATTTATAATTTTTTTTTTAAATGAACATTTATTATTAATGAATTCCGCTGTAACTCTAAAGTTAATAGCTTGGTTATTGTAGTGAAATAATACATTTATTATTTTAAATTTAATAATAAGTAAAAGTTTGTTAAATACCAATTACCGAAACAAATATTAATTTTTGAAATAGTTTCAAAGAAAATAAGATGATTTTATATTCGCCCTTCCAGTATAAAATAACCATAACTGCAGATTCATAGTTTTAAGAAAATGGCATTTTAAGTTTTTAATCTATATAAAATACTCTTTTAAGATCAAATATCTCAGGTATGAAGATATTGTTTTTGATTTCACAGAAAACAGTGTGTTTCAAACTGATTTCAACAAAAAATCTTGACATTTGATGTTTTTTTACTGTAAATATTCTAAAATTATTAAATATACAAAACATCAAATACGAATAGAAGTGACTAGCTGTAGTGATGTTTTTACACAACAGTTATGTGAATAGTACGGAATTTTTTGTATTTAAAACAGAAAATCACAATTTTAGCACTTGTGATTGTTTTATACTGGATGAGCGATATTTTTTCATAATTATGACATTACTAATTATTGATATACAGAAAATTTTAACAATCACCATGAATAATAATAGTGTAATATAATTATTTATAATTTACAATTTTTGAAAAAATATCAAGTCAAGTTACAACAAATTTCATTTTAGGGTCTAGTGATTTTTCGATAATATATAAGACATTAATCTATTATTTTATCATGTTGTCACATTACAAAAATATATTCGTTCATAATTGTACGGTCTTTCAGAAAGATATGTTGATTATCATTTTTGTAAAATTGATCTCAAAACAGCGCATGTAATTACGCTGCCCGTATTGTTGAGCCAAAGCTTGCACAACGAATAGGAGTTAATTGAAACCTTAAAATTAGACACCCGTCCCACTGCAAATTACCATCCAAGCATTCTTTTCATAATAAAAACTTATAATTAAACTTTGAAACGTATTTCAATTCCATAAAATGCTCATAATAATTAAATTGATAATGATTTTTACCAACTCTTCATAAGTTTTACTGGATACATAGTTGCTTCACATATATTTTTTAAAGTTCAGTAATAAACCCGGACAGTTTAACATGTTAATTATATTTTGAATTAGTTTAAAAAAATCCTCAACCCAAAAAGAATAGCTGTCAATATTTTTTCAAATAGGAAAATTCATTATTTTTGTAAAATTTTAAAACCAATTTGTTTTAATACTAAGTATACACTCGATCCTCTTTTTGCACGGTAAGCTTTGGAAGGTATCCGCCGTGCAAAAATAGAATCAGGTGTATTCGTCAGCTAACAAGCTGCGTATTTACATTTCAGCAAAAATGTCAAGAGAGTTTTAAAACTTAATAAATTCAGTTAATTTTGAATTTCACATATCGATGGACCAGTTTCATAAGACTATAAAATAAAATTTGTCGGCGTCCGTGGCGCAGTTGGTTTCGTCGCTGCCTACGGTTACGGATGTCTTGGGTTTAATTCCCGGTGCGGACGGTTTTCATAGATTGATCTTTCAATCGATTTATGGATTTCTGTTCGTAGTCTGAGTCCTCCCTCCCACCAATCCCATCCCCACGGGGCGTAACGAGAGCGATTAGCTAACCACTAGTCCTGTCATAGCCCTATCCTTCTATCCCTACTCTCTTCGAAAAAGAAAAGAGAGGTTGAGCAACTGAGTGACAAGCAGTTCTCGTAGAAAAAAAAATCTGTCAAGATACCTCCATTAGGAGACCATATGCTCCAGATTGGGAGCGGACATGGAAAAAAAATCAAATAAAAATAAAAATTTTAATTTTTTGAGTTAAGTTAGCCATTGTATTAGAACACCGCTCTTCTACAGTTCCAAAAAAGTACAGGTTTCCTCTCAAAAGTCATCATATTTGCAAATGGAAATCAACAAAACTAAATAACTTCTCAGTTCCATATACATACATATCGAAATATCCTATTATGGAAATATATTTTTGTGAATCGTGGCGTTACATAAAGAAACAACCTTTACTCCTAGAAATATCAAATATTGACCACCTGTTTGAATAAAAAAGTAATACAAATAATAAGCCATCACTTTTTACGAGTCAGTTTATATGAGACAAAACCTTGATCTGCCATATCTTAAAACTACCAATTACTAGTTGTATCACTATGGAACTAGGCTCTCGAGCTTTAGTTAAAACTGAATTTATTGAGCATCAAAACTCCCCTGAAAATGTTTTTGAAATATAGATACGCAGTCTGCTAGTTAACATAACAATATATTGTTCTTGATTTATCTGTATGTATGTACTTTGGAGCGAATTCGACAGGTGGCACTGCTACCTGGTGTATAATTTGTAATTCAATATAAGTTGAGTATAACAAGACAAATTGATTCATATGATTCTACTAGAATTTTAATTATCAACTACTATTTACATTCAGTAAGTTTGGATAATACAGATGCACAACAACAAAACCACGATATTTATATAAACAAAATTGTGTTAAAAAAATAATTGACGAACAATTTTGTACTATTTTATTTTGTTGTGTTGATATTTTTTGATATGATAGTACATTTAACTAATTAATTTGAATGACTGATTCATAGCTAATAGTGAACTGACCTGAGATATTTATTTTGTAATAATCTGCCATATAGTTTGTCAGAAACCAAATCAGATGTCATTGTTTCAATTAAAACTATTTATATAATTATCAAATTTTAGGATACGAAATTTTCATTCAAGTTAATATTTTAAAGCAATTGACAACTGTATTTATGCATAGATTTAATGAAACTGTGAAATTTTCTGCACAAAATGTCAATGCTCAAAAATAGTCTTGTAAATACATACTGACGTTATTTTTGTAAACATAATTCTGTCTGCGAAAAGAAAATGGAGTTAAGTCGATTAATTATTAAACGACTTAAATATTCTAAAATAACTACAATACAAAGATGCATATAATATAAAAAGGAAGATTCGAATGCTGCTGAATTGAGAAAATTCGTGTTTAACCTTCAACCACCCAGCGGTATCGTACGGGACCGTTGATAATGACACATTTCGCGATCGGAATACACTGATTTATGATCAAATTATTCAAAATATAAATATTATTTTACATAAATAATGACTTGAGATACCGAATCATAATTATATTTGAGCATTCAATAAATATTTTTGTCATAATACGTAATGCAAACATCTGCGTTTTGGAGTCGTTGATATTCACATGCCAGAAGTTTAAAGATGGTCCATATACAAATGTTTTAAAAATTGGCATGAGAATAATTTTTTTTATCTTTGAATAATTTTAAGGTTTTAATTGTAATTTTATAGTTTGATTCGCTATTTTTTAGTAATTTCACAGTTTTTAATTTAATTTTGGTTATTTTTTTGTAGTTTTAATTGCTTAATCATAATATAAAATTACATACATTGTGGAAAATAGTGAATAAAGCTTTTATAAAATTCAAACAACCTTTTTTTGATAATGCTTTTTACTTTTTACCCAAATAAGTTGACTAATTTTAGAGATATAGTTATTTTAATGACAGCTTAAGATCACGCAATTATTGCGGAAAGAAGTGCTAGGGCGGATAGAGGTAAAACGTACATTTTTCATCAAATTTCATACAAATGCAAATCTTGTTTTGGCTCTCCTGAAAAGTACCAATTTTAGACTTAACGCCTTCTTCTTTTCGCACACAGAATTTATTTGTTTTTATTTTGCTAAAATTTTATGATTGCCATTTTCATTCTCAAAAGCATTCGACACTAGTGTTTTATAGAAAAAAAAACATTATTCCTCCAATACTATAATAAAAATAATTTTACTTAGAATGAAAACAATTTCATATGCATTCTGTTTAAATATTTAATATTCCTAATTCCATTATATTTATTTTAATTAAAAGCTTTATAATTATATTAAGCTTTAATTTTATGATTCTATGTATGTGGTATCTCGATAAATGAAAGACTAACTTCATGGTTCTAATGAAAATTTGATTTTACTGTATTTTTAATCTTGATCTGAATCATTTAAACTTTATCAAACTTTAGTAGTAGACAATAGATGTATATGTGTTGAGTACTTATGAATTAATGAAATATATATAATTTTTCTTTCAAAGCGTACGCTTTTAATTTTTTGAGGCATCCATTGAGTATTTCTGTTGTAATATGTTTTAATAGAACAAAGGTATTATGTTAACGATTGATTTTTTATAATATAGAATTTTAATAAAACATTTTCACTCAATGAAACGCTCAAATGTAAAAAAAATACTACTTAAAATAACATCTATACCGTTTTATTATTTTTAAAATGGTTATATTGACAGGGAGCAATTAAATATTGATAATATATTTGACACATTTTTATTTCAATTGTAGATTGATATGAATGATTTTGTACAAATTTGATAGTGTATGTAAGGATGTTAAATGTTACACACCTGAAAGATTTTTCATAAATAATACCTTACATTAAATTCTTAAGAAGGCATTTATCATTAGTTTTGATCTCTTTAAATGATTTATTACAGTAGAATTTTAGTAAAATAGATTGGCAAAATTTCTTTAAATAAACATATTTTCTAATCGATAGAACTAACCTTATTTTTTTTTAAATATTAAGATTCAATAAAATGCGCATTCATGATTTTTAAGGCAGCCTCATGCATACATCTTTTCAAGTATTATTTTTCAATATAATGACAGAAATGGCACCTAGCAAAACCATTTTTTCGATTTCTTCAATGGATGCTTATTTACATAATACCTTAAAAACTACATCAGCTTTTATTTAACTACTATATTTAATATGCATCATTTTTAACTTAAATTTTAAATATATTGACAAAATTTTATATAACACGTTTTAAAACATTTTAATAACGCGTGCTTTTTCAATAACATAAAGATAGCACACAAGAATACTAAATATCTAATATTTTGATTTCTATGTAAATATGTGTAAATTCAGTGCTTTAAGATTGTCAGTTAAATACTTAGTTTAAAAGGTACTAATATACTGCTATATACAATAAAAAAATCATTACATCAAAGAAACTGAGTTCCCGTATATATCATAAGAGTTATTTCTTAATATTAAATTTGAAGCTATAGTTTGAGCTCTTTGATTGATATTCACTAGAATGTCAAAACTCATTATTAAAGTAGAATTAGATTTTATTACACATACTTCTCAGCGCATTTAAAGATTAAAGATAAAACGAATCTTAAATTCTCCATTATATAACAATTTCTTCAACAGCATACACAAAAAATTACAAATATTTTTTTTAGCCCTGTGTCTTAGGTGGATGAAGTTTTGCGAGCGTGAAGCTGTGCGGCGGTGAGGTGTCGCTTAACACGCTTGCCACCGTATTGACGCGCCACATGTTTTCGTCACCTCTCACGTAAGACTCTCCCATTGGCGGAGAACGATTGACATTTTTGAGCTACCCCGCACCACCTCACGCTAACAAAAACTTCGTCCACCTAAGACAGCCCGGTCCGTGGCGAAGACAATTATTATAAATATTCAATCTGAATAGAAATATCTTATTTATTATATAATTAATTATCTATTTACATTAATTTTATACAGTCAAGTAAAGAGTATGTATGTGCGTACTGTGCAAAAAATAGATAGATTTCTATTATACGGAATGTTTTTATAATTGCTTCATAGTTAGGTAGGTAATTTTTACATATATTCTGATGAAAATGTTTTATATTGACGTGAGCATGATAATGGAATAACAAAAAGGACCAGCCTTTTAAATATAAAATATATAAAAAAACATTCCTAACCATGAACAAGTTAGTAAAAAAACGATTCATATAAAGAAAGCTCCTGTGTGAGTTTCAATGAGGTAGGTGAATTTTAACTATTCTACAAGCATTTCGGATTTTTAAATGTACAAAGAAGTCCACTTGAACCTCATATAACACGGTCACATGGTTCCACAAAAACTTCGTGTAGTACAAATCCGTGTTATACGAGGATTGAAGTTCATACAAAATTAGGATATGCGTTCCAAACAAATATAAAACAAATCGAAAAATATACATTTACGTATTTATTGAGAAAAAAAATAATAATATAATAAAATATAATAGACCATTTATTCGTCATCACTATCACTTACAATTCTATATATTCGTCTCTTTTTCGGGATGGGCTGTGGGTTTTTATTATCAGAAGACAGTATTTTTGGATTTAGGCTTTAAAATTTCTGTAATACGCCATAATTTACTTTTAGCGTATAAATCTTTACGTATTTCATGATAAGGGGCCTCTGTTGTAATTCCTTCATGAACTTCAAACTTATTTTCATTATATAGGTAACATATATTCGAAAATTTTCTATAAAAAAAAATATTCGAATTTATCAGCCAACCCCAGCTTATCATTCATTGTTTTTATTGTATTACATGTAGCTACTTTACTGTAACTGCTTTCTGAGTCATTAATTATGGTAGCTTCATACGTTATTTCTTTAACGGATGCAGAAACAATATCGACACAGTGAATTAATTTTAATTGGTTTTTTTTATGAAACCGTTTTATACGAGGCTCAAGTGTACACTATTTTTACGTAGAAGTTCAATTTGGTTTTTGCATAACAATGCTGATTATGATGCTGAAACTTTGTTTATACTGTTGAATATCTTACAAAAATAAATTATTTCTCTGAATGATAAAAAAAGAACTTACTTATAAAAATATCAGATTTTGAAAATATTAGAGAAATATTTACTTATGAATGATTTAAATTATCTTAAAATACGCACACGCCACGAGTGGATTGCTTATAATTTAATAATATAAAGCAGTGCTACACAACCTTTTATTACTCATGGCACACCTAAACACTGCGTAGAATTTCGCGAAGACTGAATGTGTGGTTTTCATAAACACAATTTACATTTATATATTGTTTTTTAAATTCATGAATTTAAAGTAGCCAGCATTTGTTTTTTTATATAACTTATTAAACCTTTTTAAGCCTGGTAAGGTGGTTCATGACCTTTTCGAGGTGACGGAACACTTTTAATTTTCGAAGAAATAAATAAAAACCAAAAAACACGTACCTCTTGTTGGAAATTACATATTTTAAAAAATACATTGATAAGGGCTGTAACTAAAAATATGAAATAATCTGGACTACAATAAATTATACAGAACTAATATATATACGTCATCTGATCTTATCGGGTTTTGATAATTTCAGTAATATTAGGTAAAACATAATTTGACATTGCTTATTTATTCGTTCATATTTTGTAGATTGTATGTAATAAAATGTTGTCTTTACTCTCTTTTCATACGCAGTGTGCCGCGGCACACTTAGCATTGTTCCGCAGCACACCGGTTGCAGAGCACTGATATAAAGTATTTAATCTTTCATAAATAATATTTATAGGCTTAATAATAAAAGTTTCACCAATTATTTTAGAATATCAATATGCATTAAGATTACATTCACATATGTGCAGTCGCAAAGAGTAATTTGTAGAATATTTCACAATAAATTAGACTTAAGAAGGTATTTAATACTATATATACATAAATAGCTATATCGATGACTTAGTACACAAAGTGTGAGAGGTATAAATAAATTTTAAATCAATTGTAATAAAATTAAAAATAAATAAAGTTCACATGAGTATATTGAAATTATAATATATTAAAATCAAACGGTATTTTGCCTAATTGATGTAACCCTCGAAATAAAAAATTGTTCAGGAAAGAGTAAAAACTGTTTTAATAAAAACATTATATGATGAGTTGCGTAATGAATCTTTGAAATGCACTCCTGTTAATTCTCACGTTTGCAGATACGGGTTTATATTGTAGGGAAAGTTGATACAATAGTGACTTACATCAAGTGACGGGGACAGAATTTTCAAACCCTAAAACCAATGTAAAATGATATTTCCCTTCCAAAAAGTGGTCAGTTTATTTTTCTAATTTATATCATTTGACCGAGACCTGCTCTGTCGTCTTTAATATGAGATCCAATCATTAACTTATTTTCGTATATTTTGAAGGTTACGTCAATTGGCCAAAATACCATCGATATTGTGTGAGTGCTTTATGTCCAAGGTTCTACTCTTGACTCTTCTACACACATACATCAAACTTATTTACTTGCAACACAATCTTCTAGTAAAATAATATTCACGTTTCATATTATTCAAACTGTCCTATCATTTAATAAAGTATTTTGTCACTGTTTCATATATATATTTTATACCAGTACTTCCCAAACTGGGATTAGCAAGACTTTCGCGGGGGTCCGCGAAAATTTTTACCCGAAAATAGAAATATTTATATATGAACATTTTTTCTTTACGACAGAAAACCAGAGCTCTCTTCTTTCTTTCGTAATCAGAAATGAATGTGTTTTGCATCTTATTTGGCAGATTTTTTGACAAAGTCAATGAATTAAACCTTTACTTCAGGGAAGAGAGAGAACATTTTTATCATGATGATTTTAACTTCAAGCTTTCTATCAAAAGTTTACTTCGTGGTCAAGGTCAAGGATGCATGGAGATGTTTTCATGTTTGAATGAGCTTCTTACAACAAATGAAATATCACTCTCGAACCCTATACAAAAGATCACATGGCTGAACCAATAGTACTTTTTGATTACTAAGATATGTTTTTTTCGGGGGTCCGCGAATTATTTTTCAGATTTTGGGGGCCGTGGCATGAAATAGTTTGGGAAGCACTGATTTAACTACAAGAAATATGAATTTAACTTCAGAATAGTGTGGTACTAGTGTTGAAAAGGTGTTAATAATTTTTTACAACTGAGTTTTCCATTTAAATGAGCATAAAATATAAATTAACAAACGTCACTGAGAAAGGGATTGTCTTTGGTTTTATAGTGTTAAATTTTAAATATTTTTCAAAAATAATTTAACATTGACACAATAATATTTATCAATAGAAACAAAGATTGAGCGATTTAAAGAAGATGCTTAGAACTATGATTTAACAAAATGTCTGATAGTATAAAATAATTCTAACTTTAAATAGTTTTAGGGATGAATTATCACTATTCAAGTTTCATGCAGAATAAGTAATGAACGTAGTTTGTATTAAATTAATGTTCATTTTAGGCCGTATACTTGAAAAATATATATATATTTTTTGTAACTTTCACTTTATAACAATATTGGTTATTTGTGTCCACTCTTGTCTCCACTTTTTTTCTAATTTAATCTATAACTTTGACTGTGTCTTCTGTCAAATTTGGCTGATTTTCACATGTTCTGAGGTAGAGGCACTCTTGTAGCTCGCGGTTCCAATTCTAGGCTCAGGCGATACTGGCGCTCTTCTTCTAGGTGAAGAGTTGGGTCCAATAGATATCCACAAACCTGCAACGTACATTTTTAAGTAAATATTTTTCTTGATTTTTGGCCACATCTGTAAGATAATTATAATATACTTCAATAGAAATATAACGTATTTTGAGTACAGCTATTTTCAAAAACGAACCAAACACGCAGTTAGAAAATCACTAAGTTTACACTTTGTCAAATGTCGAATGCAGCCTTTGTAGTCACGAAATAAGATCAATATACAGTATTATTTCAAACGCAATATGGCAGTAACTACAAGAAAAATAAGCCAGTCCGTATGTTCTAAAAACCAAAAGATATTAACCGTTACTATGTCAGATACATTGAAAATCCTTTAGTAAATGATAGCCACAACCAAATCACTTAGTTATCAAGATTTTTCTCATACTTCATAAATACATCTCTAAAAAACGTAAATACATCTAGGATCTTAATGTTTTACAAAAACTATGCAGAGACCAAATTGGTCAAAAGATGAAAATATCTATATACCATCGGCGTGCGGTGGACTTATCTCTTTCGCACCACCTAAGTTGGGTATGAGCAAGAAGGATACGAGAGCATGCGCCGCATGCCCTTGCATCTCGCTTGCACCTTCACTTTTCATGTGTTTGCGATATACGTAACAACTACGCGTACACGGCAGATTACATAAATATAAAATGATGCCAAATATATGTTCAAATATACTTTACCTTTGGTATGTGTTCAATTTTGTAGGGAGTTTGTTGAAAATGTCGTATTTCTCGAATTACATGGGCAATCTAAAATGAACGTAAAGAATATATCAAATGAACAAATATTTATCTATTATGCAAATTTGAGATAACGGAAGGGTTGAATTCACGTGTTAATAACACCACCTTGTCTTTCGCCTCTGTCCTTCAAAGATTATGGAAAAATCCATGTTAAATTATGTGTTAATAATAGTTTTGAAAAAATTTTCTTGTTTCTATTCAAAAGGGTAATTTTGGATAGCCGGAATATGGCCTGAAAATGATATTTTTCACCAAAAACTACATAAAATGTTATGTTGTATTTACCTAACTTAAATTTCATATTGCTGAATGGAATATTTTTCTGACATGTAGATACACAGTTTGCTAGTTTAAGTCGACGATATGTATTTGAAACATACATCAGAACGTTATGGTATCTCATTGAATATTATATGAACCTCCTTTAGTTTTTTTGCATCTTTATTCATGCTTAACTGTTCTCATGCCATTTTTACGTCTTTTGTCATTTTTAATATTTGCTTTTACAAGAAAACAACTAAAGCAAAGAAACTCAAAAACAATAACATGTTTCTCACAAACTAACAGCACAAGCTTTGAGATCACTGACATCTGTCGATAGTTGTTGGTACCATTGTAAGGAAAACAGTAATGTCAAGCAGCACGAGCGACATCTATAAAACGATGTTAGAACTTCATATTAAATTCAATTCACGTAGCACCAGAACCGAATACCGGAAAAAACCGTTATTTTTGCCGGAACGAAAACCGAAACATAACCGATATTTATTTCAATTTACGAGAAAATATTTCGCTTATAATAGCCAAATTTAATTAATAAATTGCAGATAATAATTTATTTAATTATTAAATTGTATTTTTATCAGTTGATAATGCTCGCGATGAGTGAAACCTATCGTGATTGATAATGCTCGTGATGAGCGAAACTGGTCTTGAGCATTATAAACATGTGGAAGTAGTACAAATGAATTGTGCTTTATTTTTTAAAATATAATGTCTTTTTATCAAGAATTGACAATTAACACCTTAAAAGCCATTATATACATGTTGATGTAATACAAAAAAAATTTCTTTTATTTTTTAAATATAGTGCCTTTCTACCAAGAATTGACAGTTGACACATTAAAAGTGATAAGCTGAAACGAAAACCGAAAACCGGAACTGGAACCGATATATTTTTTTCTACCGAACCGAAATGAAGAAATTAACAGTTCGGGTTCCTGCTGAGCACCTTTGCACAGCTATTGGGCTTTATGTTGGCAACAAAAATACGCTTTTAAAATATCGGTAGTATCCAGCTTTTAATTTTATTATTTCCAACATTATATCTTTTTCATAATCACTAAATATTTGTCCATATTTATTAATTTTGTAATTTTACTTACCATTCTCATTTTTGAAAAGTTGAGCAGCCCTTCTGGTGTGAAGTTGGGCGTACCTTCTTCAATAAATGAAAGATCGCTTAGATACAATCCAAGATACGGAATGCATGGAGGGTCGCATCTGAAATATCAGAATACGAGAGTGTGAAAAAGATTCTCAAATAAAAAAATCACACGTATTTTTTTGTATGATAATTATTGTTGTTATTTTACTTGGTTGATAATTTTACCTATGTAAAGCGTCTCTTAGAGCTCTAAATCTTCCGTCAGACGAAACCAGAGCTTGTAATTTTTCGATGGTCTGTTTACTCTGAAATTTAAAAACATATGGATTAAAAAAATAATGTAAAAGAGAAAAGAAGAACAGACAGTCAGTGTTCGCCATAAAATAAAAAATATCATATTGTTATTAAAATATGCATTACTGAAACAATTTTAAAACTCTAATGAGGCCATCATACAGTTTTTTTAATATTTGTATGAATACAGTTGGATATATGCAGTTGATACAAATTGAAATATATGTCTAGTGCTAGGATCGCAAATACAATGGTAATATTTAAAACCATTTATTTTTGTATGGAATACTTAATTAGTTATGGCAGATAATTTATTTTCAACCGGTCTTGTGATTATCAACAAGTGCATGGTATGTTATAAATTATTATCATACCCATAAAAAATATATCAGATAATAATAACTCTTACATGAAGTAATAGCATAAAATATCAAGGTATTAAGTTCTACAAATTTTTTTTAGGTAGTTGATAGCTATTTCGGCTTGACGCCATAGTCAGAACTACACTTAAACTTAAATTCAGCTTAGCTATATATACTGTTTAGACGAGATAGACAATATTATGTCATCTCACTTATTCAAATATCACAATATTTAGGACGAGTGTTCCTAAAGTCAGCCGTCGCCAGTTGGTCAGCCGTTTGAGCTTAAAACTTAAATAGTAGTAGAAACATTTAAAAAAATAGTTTTTTTTTCATTCGTTGAGGTAGTCTTGCCCCTTGCCAATGTTAATATGCACTAGACTGACAAAAGCACATTTTTATTTCGCAAGTTCGACAAATTCATGTTGTATGGAGATCGCCAACAAAATATACTTTATATTGTCATGCTTTGCATCATTATGTTTTTTATTGTTCTACTCTCAGTAAATTTGTTCGCGATATTTTTGAAGTTTCATAGTGATGGCCGAACACTGGGCAACGAAAGGCCGACCGTTGGATTTTGGGGGCCGACCACTGGGAGAATTGGCGTTTTTTGTAAACTTCTATTATTTTATGCTTGGTACAGTATTAACTATTTTATTTTTAGTTGGTTACATTACTTAATCCCTGTTTAACGGAATAACAGTGAAAAAGTATATATTTATCATTCATGATTCAAAATCCCTTGTGGTACACCTGTCGCTAAACTGGCCGACCACTGGCGAAATGACCCTACTGCTTTTGGAAAAGGAGCTAATTGGTGTTATTAATTAATCAATAAAATAAATGCATTGAAAATTTATTAATTATGCTTAATTACATGAGCTTCTTGTAATGTAACCTAAAGTAAATGTGATGAATTAATGTTATATGAAGGGCTGCTCACCCACTTTTGTACAGTCCACTTTTTTACAAAAATAAGTTCAGATGCCAAGATGTGCAAATCATTTAGAAGTTTTTGGAGAAAGAAGACCATGTCAAAAAGTAAGTTGATACAATTCCAGAGTTAAAATTGATGTGAGAAATTATCTATAAACAAATTCAGAAGGATGAAAGTGTAAAATTCTAATCATTAATAGATTTTTAGATATATTTGAAAAAAAACCTGCAGGTCTCTATAATATTAATATTAAATATAAAATTTGTAAATGACACGATTATAAAAATATAGCACATATTTTTAAAGAAATTGTGATTGTACATCAAATCTTCTTCTGCGTCGTAATGGTTTATGGTTAAAAAAAATCAAATTGGTAATGAGTCCCTTTTTTTAGTAAATACATCGGCCTTATATTTTTAATCAAGATTGAAAAATTTAGTGCGGCCACGAGACATTTCCAAAAGACCCTGATATTCATTACGCGGCTACGGAGAAATTTTCCGTGAGAACCACTGGTCTAGAGGGTGCAACACAGATAGTAAGGTGACCTTTTAAAAAAGATTTTGTTGCAAAATGCTTTGAGAAAAACTACCCGTTAAACGGTTTTTGAGCAAACAATAAATTAGGTAAATACACAGTTCTGCTACTACCATAACAATTGTTTTTTTTGCAAATAACTTACCGTTTTACAAACTTTTTCCCAAGTTTTTTTGAGTCGAAAAACGGACGTATTTGTGAAAGCTGCGCAAACTTGAAGAGTTCCATTGAAATTATGAAGGCAACGGGATATGTCTGCAACAGCTGCCCATTTTTCAATGGCTGCAACCCGTCCTATAAAAGTCAAAAATTACAAAAATACTGCATTATGGTAAAAATTGCATTAAAATATTAGGTAAATAGCGATCTTTACAATGTTGCTGCATGAAATTAACATTTCGAATCTTTTATTTCCAATACACATTCAAAATGGATACCTGCGTAAAAGTAGCAGATAGCAATAGGTAAATTTGTGATAATTTTTTACCTTCATCAAATTTATGTCACATACGATGGAATTGTTAGAAACATTTTAGACCACATGAAAAAGTTTCCAAGGGCCACCTACTTTTTTGTACAAAAATATATTATCGAATGGTTGTGTTCGCTTTAAATTCTTTACTCAACTAATCATGACATATTTGTAATAATTCTGTGTTTTCTCCAAAATGATATACGCTTTAAAATACAGTTTTTGAAATGATAATAATTTTGATTAAAATATTTACCACTGAGAGTCGTCTTTCGCAGTATCTCTGAAACAACGAGAGTTGAAAGTTGGTTGAAATGCCGTGTCATGGCAAGAATATGAGGAGCTCGTTCAGCTTTATCTGCCTTCATCCAAGCCTGTCCAAGGAATTCCCTTCAAAAATATCAAGATAATTTAAAAAATATTAACTTCATTGCAGATACACTGAAGTGATTAGGTTAAATTTAAAAATTATTCAATTCTTAAAAAATGTTATGGCAATGTTACTCATATATGTATCACTTAGAATAGTAATGGTGTAACTCCAGTTTTGAAGTTTTGACAAAATTACGGTTTTGTAAAGGATCAAATAACAACCATTAATAACTGTTTGTTAATCAACTAAAGAACTTAAACGATAGTGTAGTAGTGAAGTCTGTCCGGACACTTCACTCTTATTCTGATATTGGAGGTACTTCACTATTATTCTGAAAAATATCGTTAAATATGGGAATATAAAAACAAAACAGGAGTATATATACGGAGGTGCACCATTATTAAATTAATAAAATAATATATTTTTAACGTGTTTGAGGTATAAACTCATTTTTCGTAATTTTGAAGTTACACCATTACTATTCTAAGTGACACATATTCATATGCGCTTTTCTCAAGAGATATTCAATTTCAACAATATCATTTGTTGGTTTCTCTCCATTCATTCCAATCATCGTTCTTTTTCACTGCAGCGTTAACCATCTCGTTTTTATGCTAAAAGAATCACTTCGCATCTCATGCAGTCCCATTTCGTTACCGTGTTGGTTTTCTCATATAAACGCATTTATAAAGCAAAATGAGAATTTTATAAAAGTGAAATGTAGTTTTATGTAGTATTAAGTAATTATTTTACGTCATATTTTGTGTGTAAAGCCTAAAATACATATCAAGCTATGCGAAATTACTGAAAAACGCATGAATCGAAATTTTTCATAACAGTATAAGCTTGAGACATGTCTTGATGTCGTTTGAAACAAAACGGTTGCAAACGATAACGTCTCGGATTGTTATTATACTATACTGTAATTTTGTATTTTTCGATGATATGTATTTTTAATTTTTAATTATATGTAGAATTTTATTTACAAATAGCAAAATTTTAATTTTTTTGTAAGACTATCTCACAGATAATTAAAAGGTTTAAAGGCCGAAGTGACGCAATGCTACATCATGAGTAAGGAAAGGTTAATTACATTATCCAAAGAAATTAAGTTTTTTGATTTCAGTTTTTAGTATTTTTAAATGAATTTGAGAGAAACTGCAGTTGATTATAAAATAAGACTTACTCGCTTCTGATAGAGACGAAAATTTGGTGATCCAAAAATGTCATTTGTTCGGCAATTTCCAAAGCTGATAAAGTTTCAATACTCTCTTTGCTGGGACACTGAAAAAAAATTATTTTAATTTTTTTATATTGACGAAAGTAATCAAGAAATTGTTTTTTTTTAAATAAAGCACGATTTGTTTGTACTACTCCCAAATGTTTATAATGATTAGAACCGGTTTTGCACATCGCAAGCATTATTATATACATGTGGAAGTAGTACAAACAAATTGTGTGCGTATTTTTTTTAAAAATAAAATGCCCTTCAAACAAGAATTGAAAGTTAACACCTTCAAAGTGATTAAGGAATTTAAAAATCTTACATAATACAACATTTTTACACAAAACTTCTACAACTTCTCTGTTGATGAAGAAATCAATACAAATTAAGTAAATTTCATTCACAGTTATTCGTGGCAAATAAAACAACTAATACTTCAATCGAATTCATAAATGGTTAACAAATCCTATAAAGCGGCCATCTTAATAAATAATGGTTAAGGTATCGTCATATAAATCGATTATCTCAAAACAACGTTTTTAGACTTAAAGCATTCTGCCACTATAACGATGATACGATCTACATGGGGATTATAGACCACTAATAGAGTATTTCAACAGAAATTGTTTTTATGATAATTGGATGTAAGTCAGTCGATCTACCTTTCTTTTCGTCTTACTAAATATTGACACATCTACACATTTGTGAGCATTAATAAATTATGTGTTCAATTATTTTTTTCTAAAAAAAATGATTTTTACGTTTTTTTTAAGAATAAATTAAATCGTCATTATCATACTAACGATCGGCGGGGATAGAAGAGCCTTCAAATCAGGACGACGCTCCTCGTCTCTAGCCAGTAGCCGTAATAGGTGAGCGGCTGCTCTGTGTTCTGCAGGAAGGAGGTTTGGACTGCAAACTATATCCTCGAGGAATCCAGCTGCTTCACAACGAAGCCGACCTTCTGCCCAGAAATCAGCAGAATGTTTTGATACCCAGTGTCTGGAATGATATCCGGTGTAGATATTTAGTGTCTTCATTATTTATTTCACAACCTTTTTAGTGTAAAAAATTTAAAAGTAATCATAAGACCATAGAGGACGACATTATTGATTGATAATAAAACGTAAAGATGAGTTTATCAGATAAAATATTACGATAAATGTGTTATTTAAGTGGCGTGCGGTTATTTCTATCTCTATCGCACAACCTCATTTGTATGTGAGCAAGTAGGATTCAAGAGCATGTGCTCGCAAGCTCTTGTGTCTCACTCGCACCCTTCTATTTACATGTGATTGAGCGAGAAAGAGAAAACGGCACGCCATGCACCTAGCACCTGTATAGATTTATGTTTTTAAAATTAAAAACCGGAATGGAATTCTGTTCTATTGCATACATTTAACCGACATGTTAGTTCGTTAAGGTAAAACTCGGTTCGTTGGTGACAAAATACATGGAAATGTACAAAATTTGAACAATTAAAGTTTTGATATTAAATTTCATCAAGCACTCTCAGTCAATATCGTAAAAAAATGAATTCAATAAATTTTACAGTAAATTAAATGTACCAGTAGTTGACCGCTTAAGAGAAAAATTCAACGAAAATAACGATTAACGTTTAGCATTAGACCAAATGATGACAAAACAAGTGTGTTCATAATCGATCAAACGTCTTCATTAATATGATAAGGCAATAATTAGGAAGTGGTCCGTTGTCAAAAAATTGTGTTCACTTTTTAACAGCCATGTTAATGTTTAATTAAAGGGTTTCAAGACAACCTTTGATAAGAGTTGCCTCAGAGCTTTCTGCAAGACCACTCTGGTTGAATCATGTAGTATATGCTTACATTCACTGATATTCTTAACAAGTCGCTTAAAAAATTCAAAATAAAATACTTACTGCATAAAGTGTTGTTTTCAAATGGCAGCTATGACACCCAAATGACATTATATGTGTTAGTTTTTCAATCCAACAAAATATGGTTTCGCTTGTCTGAAATCTACAATTTAGAGCAATCCCACATTTACGTTTCACCTACCATTACATTAAGCTTATGTGGTAAATGTTATTTCAAAATGTTACTGATTATTTAACTGTATGCTATGGTCGGTCAGTAGGTAACAAAATGTCAGTGATACACAATTTAAGACATCTAGTTATGGTTTTATTTGAATAAATATAGATGGTATTAACCTTAGAACGTTTAAAACTCTCATAGTGGCGGCTGTTGAAGTAACAGAATCCCTCGGAGCAGATGGAGTGTGTTTTGTATCACGAGGATTGCTTGCTGCTGAAGTAGCTATGGCAAAAGCGGCAGCTGCTGTTGAGGTGCTACTCCTGAAATATTTATAAATGAAAATTAATACCCGTGTAATTACGACTCTTAACCTTAATAAAAATTATTTGGTAATAATTATGTTCGTTTGAATCACTATTTTTATTGTATATTATGAAAAAGGTTTGCACGGGCTGAAATTTGGTGAAATCCCCCGGTCCGAGCCCGGCAAATTAAAGCTGATCTCGAGACTTAATATCACACTTGTAACCAGAAGCCCAGTTTTTTTTATTTATTTACGACATTATTTGAATTCATAAACTTGTTTTCAATACATTAATTAACTTTAAACGAAATCACGAATTTTTTGTCACAATGAGTCAACCATCTAAAACAAAGGAAAACAGATACTGGTTGGAATGCATAATAAAACTATTTGTCATTTCGTCGCCTTGGGTAAACCAGGTTCTATCTAAAAACTGTTTAAGAGAAGCAATTTTAGATTTCAGAAAATGTAACTTTTTCAAAGAAATAAACGACCTCTTTTGAGACAGTGATTTCTTCAGTATTTCTAATTATATATTCAGATAGAACCTTTATGCACTGTGAAATTTGTATGTTTTTTAGATGTAACATTTTATAATTTAAATTTTTATGGATTGACCGACAATTATAAGGTTTTTTAAATGCAGATAGAACCGTATTTTTAATGAGAATAAAACGGCATTTAAAATTGATTTTGTAAAAAAACTGTAGATGGAATCTTGTTTACCTGAGGCTACCGTTTGTTAGTAATGAAAGAATTGTTTCACATATAGCTTCAATTAGCTCACACAATTTTGTTTTTCTCAGCTTTGAGTTTACAAAAAATATTTATGCTGTCATACGTTTCCAACTATATGTTATTGTGTCCAGCTCTTCAAGAAAATTCATGTGGAATAAAAATTTTATGTTATTGAATTTTGTAAATAGTACAAACACATCATGAATCGGACAAAGTCCAAAAATTTTTCGGATAAATGAATTCCTTACTCGGGCCCAGTCAGTGACCCAGTCTCAATTATTGTCCTTACCCACTCGAGCCCAACCCGGCAGACCTCTAGTATAATTATGATGAGAGTCATTATATTTGCACATTTCAAATGGTTTTACGATGATATTAAAGTTAAAAAAAAAGAATTAAAAGCCTCCTAACATGTTACAAATATTTCATATTGAAGTGTTTAAACAAGCAATAATTACGATATTGCATTAATTGACTAAACTGGTATTTACTCGATATATATAGATGAAAAATAGCAAAGTTTTTAGTTTCACAAGAATATTTTAAGATATAAGTTGACATAGTAATTATCAAAACTAGATATAGCCAATATAAAAATACAATTGTGTAACTTAGTTATTCCACTGACTTTGTTACGAATGTAACGCGTTTCGCTTCTTAAAGAAGCATTTTCAGACTAACTAAATCGCAAAGTTATTTATTTCTAAGCACACATTCACAAGAAGGAAACAAACTCACTCTACCCTTCATTTCTAATTTACAAATCAGAATCATTGTTTACCTTAGAAATAAATAACCGTGCGATATAGTACGTCTGAAGATGTTTATTAAAGAAGCAAAACACGTTAAATTAGTAACAAAACCAGTGGAATAACTAAGTGACTAATTTAATTTTTTATATTAAAAATAAATTTCCACAAAGTTACCACTAGAGATAGCCGATGGATGATGATGTCGTGAAGCCGAATTAGCAATCAACTATATTTAATAATTCTCGTGGAACTCAATACTCAGTGTTTTGACCTTGATGTACAAAATTTATTTCAGAAAAGTCTTTAAATTTCAAACCACTTGACCAGTATTTGTTTTAAATACTTGTGATGCTATAAAATTTCACAAGTACTACATATACATATAAAAAAAAACGTTACTTTGTAGTTCTTAATGATTTTTTTTGGACGCTTACTTTTCATAAAGTGTAGTAAGTCAAAAAAACTATAAGTGCTATTGCATCAATATAAAATTAGTCTAATTTAGGTGTGTTATAAAAAGCTAAATTGAGTAAGCCCGATATGCAAGCAAAATTATTATTTGAATGTGCTATTATCATACTTAAAATCAATTTTTTAAAGATGACAAAACGCAAGAAAAGTTTTAAGCTTAAAATAAAGATGGTTATTGTATATATGTAATAAAAAAGCACACTTGTTAACAATATAACAATCTTAATCTAGGTAAACATTTTTTGTTAAAACCATACATAGAGATTAAAGGTCTACATAGAAAAAAACTATAAAATTTGTGTATATTAAAAATTTACAATATGAATCCATTTTTCTATACAGATTATTAATTTTTAAATTGGAAGTGAACAGTTTAAAGGTAGGTACTAGGTAAATGCATCTATCTAGCGGTACATTGGCGTGAAAGGTAGTCGTGCTCGGGTTACCAAGCATTTTAAAGCTGAAAGGTTGATCAATATAAATAAAAAAGGGTATTTTAGTACACTTATCATATTATATAATTTTTTATTGTTAATTCCAGTATACAAGAATAATGTCGGCTTAACTATAACAGACGAACGTAAAACAGTTTTATGTCAGTAAAAACTGAATATTTCAACTTACGAAATCATATTAAATTTAAGTTGATTTCACTGGCTTTGTTACTTATGTAACGCGATCCGCTTTTAAGATGCATTTTCAGGTTAACTGATGTTTCAATGAATTATTCTGAAGATGCTTCTAAAATAAGCAAAACTTGTTACACGAGCAACACAGTGGAATAACCATGTTATCAATTTTAATTTTGTATCAAAAATGAATTTCCAAAAAGTTACCGTCGAATCCATCGAAAATATATGAAATCATATTCATATTTATACTCTTTTTATGTTTATCTTACTTCCTCTTACATACTTGAATATTGTAATATCCACTAATGGATGAAACAGATACTTTATACATTATAAATAAAATCACCGAAACATTAAATCGTAAAAAAAATGACGCCCATTTCCTATAATGAATCTGGCAGATTTCAGTGTGTTGATAGTTGATACCAAAAAGTTTAGAAGTGTTAAAACTTTTGTGTACAATCTAATTTTTGAGATATAGCCTGATTTGTTCTGATATCTCATTAAGCTTGGTTAACACTAACCCTACAGGCCTGGACTATTGTGGTCTTAACAAATGAGGCACATTTTTGGGAACTGATTTAAGGGACTTCTGAAGTTAAAAAAAAATATATTTTTACACTGTTGTATGGAGTCATCAACAGGGAATCGAGAAATTGAATAAGACGACAACGGGAAAATGTGAAAATTGTTGTTTTTAGGCTAAGATATTCAATTGCAAGCTATTTTTTGTGTATGGCACACATAATTTATGTTTTATTGGGCGAGCGGGATTCAATGGCCTTTGTAGAAGCAGTAAAAAACCTTTTTATTTAACATTTGTTATTAATTCACGTATTTAATGGCAGAAAAAAACTACAGGATTTAATGCTAGTTACTGCCATTTAACATGCCACTATACTAATAGGGGGCATAATAATATCGACTGTGGAAAGGAAAAAGGACATAACCCATACACAAAAAATTCTGTGTATAGCCCAAACAAAACGTGTATTAAATTGTATGCATTGTGATTATCGGAGAAAAAATATTTTTGAAAGACGGATTGCTAAGTCCTTTTGCCTTTCTACAATCGATATATAAACATAGTGTTTTAGCACGTTTTGTGTGAGCTATACACAATATTTTAAGGTGTGGGCTACGTGCTTTTTTCTTTCCACAGTTGATATATAAGGCGTGGGTAGTTTTGGGTTATGTACATAAAACGTTAGCATTATAAACATTTAAATGAGAAAAAGTACAATTAATATTGTTTATGTTTCCAATCAAACATATCCATTTGCTTGGAAACTGACTTACCAAGGATCGTCTGCAAAACTGTTCAGACATTAAAGATATAAACACTTTTATAATGTGTTCAAAACTCTTTTTCATTTTTTAAATCTAAACTATCATGAAATAATAATATATATACCCAGTTTCAAGATTAAAAGTATCATAAAACAAATTTATGCATCTTCAATCTTTCTGAAATATTTTCAGTTCTCCTTGCGGCAAATTGTAGCTTTCAGTAATTTTTTTTTCTATTGAAAATAATTTGTTAAATTACAATATTAAATTTTCATAATAAAGAAAGAATTGGTTAATTTCAAGTATAATTATGAATATTGAAATATTATATTAAAATTCAAAATATTATATATTTAAATACAAATCTTAAACAAATATTTCCATAGATTGATTTGTAAGTACTAGATTTTTTCGAGAATCGTATAATATTTCATACAAAGACTAAAATTATTATAAAATTTCGATGTCTTTGAGTAGAATTTATATATTATTTACTTTTCAGCAACAACAAAAATTTTCTACATTAATTATTTTATGATAAATAAATATTCATACATTTTTATATGAAGAATTATGTAATGGCCTAAATTAAATGATTGATGTTTTATAGTCTAGAGATGTATTTAATTTACCTTCTATGAGATTGTCGAAAGGATGTAATGACGACTCCAGCTCTTGGCTGACTCGCTTCCCGTCGGCATGTCTGTCGTTTAATACAAAATGCACAAACAAGTTATTTCACAATCTCCAGTACATTCTTAAGTATAAGAAAGTGATTGAAATACAGTAAAAATTCTTTATCTACTGTGTTTTGGCCAATTGATGTCATTCACAAAATTGAAATTGTCCAGGAGAGAGTAAAAACTGTTTTTATCGAAAACATTATATGATGAATTGCGTTATGAATCTTTAAAATGCACTCCTGTAAATTATCATGTTTGCAGCTACGGGATTATACGTGGCGTAAATCAAGTGGCAAGGTCAGATATTTTAAACCAAAACCAATGTGGTCAATTAATGTTTTTTATTTATATCATTTGGCCGAGACCTGGTCTGTCGCCTTTAAAATGAGATCCAATCATTAACTCATTTTCGTGTTTTTGAGGGTTACACCAATTGGCCAAAACATCGTCGATATAACAAATTTAAAAATTGTCGAACACATCTTATTAGTATAATTTAAGATATCGACTGAGGGTGCTTGAAAGAATTTTAATATCAACTTTGAAGTATTGAGATTTTGTACATTTCCATGTATTTTGTCACTAACGATTGTCGAGCACATGAATGTTTGAAGTTGCCGAAGGGAAAAATCTAAAATTCATCGTTCATAAACAGTTTTTCTCGTTTGATTAGCATATGACCACCTAGCTGCAGCAGTTTTCATTTGTGTTGGCCGATGATGTGAAATTTACAAGGCATTTTTAGCCTTGTGTATTTAATTTGTTTATTAGAGTAAATCATTCAAATATGTCTGTATTAGCAGGATCAGAAAGAAATCGCACTCATAAAAAATATATTATTTTTTTAATACATATCAGGGTTTCTCAAGCTATGTTCCGTGGAATACTGGTATTCCACAGAACGGGAATAGGTGATTCACAAAAAACTTGGTATGGTTTTAAATGCTGCTGTGTCTGTAACAAATTCAAGCATGTTTGACTTCATATTGATAATATTATATACCCAACTAAATAAAAAAGACGTTCCGTTAAAATTTGTAGGGTCAAATGTTCCACTGCAAGAAACTTTTGGGAAACCTTGCACTACACGATACTATAAAGTATAATTTCAGTCATTATTTATAACTATTTCCCATCTTTCTTGCAGTTTTTCGATTCATTTTTTGAAAAATAATTCTGGCTTTTTATATTTAAATACTGTTTTCAACATCAGCTGCATTTTAAAATCAATTGACTCTTAAAACGTGTTGTAAGTAAAAAAAATTAATGTTGTTACACCTGTAGCAGATGCTGTGATAGTGAAGATCGATGTGATGCTGCAGAAGCTCTCCGATCAGCAGATGCTCTTCTCTCTGTGCTCCACCAGCTACTTATGCCACTCGATGATACTTCTCCTCGTCTTTCACTAATAGTGAATAAAAAAATATTCAAACAAAACAACTTTACGGGGAACAGTTCTCAATACCTGTCCAAACTTTTATGATTAAAACTTAAACAGTTGAATTAAATATTGATACTACTTTTCTTTTATCTCAAGAATAATGATTGACTCTTTACAGTAACAGAGTCCACTATGTTCTTTAAGATTATTTTTTGGTATTTTTATGACAATAATATATCGATCATTAGTCGGACCACTCAAAAAAAAATTGAGTTCAATATGCAGTTATAGGTACAATTTTGCTTTCTTCAGTACTCAAATAACTCAAAAATGCCACCAAAACAATGCTAAAGCAGATAATCTGCAAAAGAATTAAAGGAAATGTTGAAATATTTGTGTCAGTAAAAAGAATTTTATAAATTATTATCCTTCTATTAACTTAAACTTAACTTCTCTAAAGGTACCCAATTGTTAAACACCTGTTAATAAAATGTATAAAACTCATAATATCAATCATTATTACTTTTCCCTTTATCAATACAGGTTATTTGAATATGTCTCAATAATGAACTGAACGATTGGCATAATGAAATAAAATTATTCTGCCGACTTAACCAAATATAAAATTAGTATGTGAAGGCTTTCAATTTAGCAGTTTCGTCGTCTAACAAGGAAGAAAAATTGTTTTAGATTCATCTCTATGAAATAATTTTATACCTAAGTGGCTTAATTATCTTACGGTATCTACAAATGTTTTGTAATTAAGAAGAAATAATGTAACTTAGCAAATCCCAGTGAACTATGTAAACACTACGTGACGGTTGCATAAAAGATTAAATATTTCTAAGCCCTTTGTTACCTTGAGGCTCTACGTGGTGTCGACTGTTCATTTGATGATCTACGACTGCTATTATCCATCTGAAAAAGATGTAAGAAGTTTTCAATACAATTTAAATTTATATTCAAAATTATTTATTATTACGAGTGGATAGAATTCTTGATATTTATCTAAACGATCTTAAAAAAGGCGTAGTGAGAGCGACTTGCCAAACACTAGTCCTTTCGTTGTCCTATCCTTCTATCCGCACTCTCTTCGAACAAGAAAGGTTGATCAGTTTTTGTAGAAAAACTTCTGTTCAGATACCTCTATTATTAGGCCATATCTCCATACTGAGAGCGGACATGGTAAAAAAAAGTAATAAGCTGGCACAGAGGTTATGGAGCACTGATTTAGATGACGATATAAGTGACTGCAATTTGACAAGGTGGACTAGTTAGTCGTTAAAACATCAATAATATTGTATTTATGCAACAGAAATCGTAGAAAAACGTTTTTCAAATCTGTATTGTAAAAACTGCGGTAGATTAAAACGATGCGGAAAATTCTGAAAAATTGAGGAATGAGTGTATTGTGAATGGAAAAAAAAATATTTAAAAACTTACTGAAAAATGTTGCGGCGAAGATGGTAGAAGATCTGGTTCCCTCTTCATCAACAATCGGGGTTTCGACGCAGCTGCTTCTTGTTGTCTTTCCTGTTCTCGCTCTCTTTCTCTCTCTCGTTCCAATTCTTTTTTTTCTCTTTCTTTTTCCCTTTCACGTTCACATATATCGCCATCTTCTTTCCCGCAGACGTCAGCATCTGACATGTCAGACCTCTGAGAACTGCGGCGGCGAGGAGTAAATGGAGGCGGTTGTTGCTCTTGTTCTTTTTTTTGATTTTGATGTTTTTCAGGGTCAGCAGGACTGCCCACTAATGTGACAGAGCTCAAGTTGCTCGGCGATGGAGGTGACGGTCCTGTAAAATTTAAGATTTTAGACACAAGAAATTAGATCAACTAAACCCACTATAATCAAATTAATTTTTTCAAATTTTTTGTCCTCTCGACTTTGAGACTTTTGAACCTTGAGGTCTTTCCTAAAGAGAGAGTAGAGATTGGTCGTGAGAGAATGGGTGAGAGTCGCTCGTGCGAGTACCTAAGAGAGGGGATAGAAATATAAATACAAAGATTTTTTCCTCTCGACTTTGAGACTTTTAGACCTTGGGGTCCTTCGTGAACAGTAGTAGAGATTGGTCGTGAGAGTTTCCCGAGAGAGTACCTTAGACAGAGGATAAGTATAGAAATACGAAGGGGCAATTTTGATGCTGTTTTGGGTACGCTAGATCTGTCAAAGAGAAGAGGTGTTTTATATTCTTAAGGACCCATTACGTGAGAATTTTTCATTCAAGTTTCCATATTTATCATTTTTTTTAATAGTATTTAGTTACAAATAATGTACAGTAAACCTCCCTATACCGTAGCGTATTTTAATATAAAATGTTTGATTTGCTGATTTCGGTCAATTTACAAAATAAATACAATTGAAAGAAACTAGCCTCAAATATTGTATGGGTGCCTAGCCTAGTCTCCCCGTAGAATTACAATAGCGTAGTCCCAATCTCTACGCTATAGCGGGGTCTTAGTTTGTTTTAATATCTTAATTATATTTCTCCGTTATACAAACTATACGAATTAAATCTATAAGTGACAGAATTTAAAAAAGGTTTCATTAATTTACCTGTGATTGTTTCGGAACTTGAAGAAGATGCCATTATTTTGGGAATAGTAAGATGAGAACTGTCTTCTTCGGCAGGCTGTGAGTCACAAAATAGTTTTAAATACATTGCCAATTTTGAAAATAGAGCGTAACAGTACCTTGATAATAAAAAAATCGGGAAAGACACACTTCTAAACAAACCTTCAATGCATTAGACGGCCTTCGTGAGCGAGGAGCCGTGGGTGGTCCAGGAGATAATCTTTGGTCGCGTAGTTCTTCGTCAACTGTTAAAATATAATAAAACATTGAAATCTAAAATAATTAAGGTTACTTAGATTAGCTCATTAATACATTTCACTTCCTCACTCTACTGCTATCCTATTTGACAATGGCTGGTGCGATTGTGCAATTTCAGACGTATATCGTCATTGAATCTAAAAAAAATTTGTAACTCAAAAAATGCTATTTTCGATGGAAATTCATTTTTAATATAAAATTAAACTTGGCACATTATTCCACTGTGTTAATAATGTAACGCGTTTCGCGTCTTTAGGAAGCATATTCAGATTTATATTTATTTCTAAGGTAAACAATGATTATAATTCTTTATGGGTTTGTTTCCTTCTACTGGACGTGCCAAGAATTTGAGGAGTAAATTCGTATCTTTTCTTGATCCTTATGGCTTCATAGAAGGCAGCCGTGAAGCAGCTGCTGCATACATGTAACGGGTGGAGGTGGGGTTATCAACTTGTGACCGAGTTGAATCACAAAATAGGTAAAGAGCTCGGTGTAACTAAATTGTCATTAGACAATATTTCAGACGAGGTCAATAATAGGTAGTGAAAAAATAGAGGGTTGTTTCAAAAGTTTTCATATGTAATAATTAATCATTTTTGTAATACTTTATTATTGCGTATTAATACTTGAACTACTCACATTTCTTCAGACTGCATCTCCAGTTTCTTGATTGATAATCGCGGTCGCTTTGTTCGGAACCGTACCCTGAAATTTAAAAAAAAGTTGCATTTTTCGAGTTGAAAGAAAAAAGTGGCACATTGTTATTTAAAAAGCACCATTAAAACAGTTTTATTTTGTATTCTGCAGAATTTTCAAAAGTTAAGTAGCTGATCGCAAAATTAATTTAACAAGACATATAAATAGGATTTTGGACATACTCTTTAAATATAGTATGTTGCATTATGCTCTAATCTTCATATCGACACTCCTTCCATATTATCATGTTATTGCTGTGATTATACGTATTTTGCATATTCATTGTCTATGCACTCGGTACTTCATCGGTTTTTCCTAAAGCATAAATAAGTAGCTAGCCACTTATACGAAAGTCTTTACCTAAAATCTGTAATATTTTAAAAACTATAAAATTTTGACCAAAACTTTCTATAAATTACTAGCGAGTATCCGGCATGCGTTGCAATACCACTCAAACAAAGAAAGTGTTTGTGATTTAATTCTGTTTATCGAAGTACTTTTGGATACACAATATTTTTTGTTTCCGTCTGGTGCGTACACAAATAAATCAGTTCCGAGATGTCGCTCTTTGTACGTATTTGATTCTTTTTTTATAGATTTTTTTACAGAAACCTTCACGGGTGTGCGCACAGCAACTCACCAATGAGTCATCTAAATTGTAGGAATGGTAAAGGAATGCATAGGAGACAAACAATTTTGAAGAAGATGGATGCAGCCGTTGCTTTGTAATTGTGTTTTGAATCTTTGATACGCTCTCCTGTAAAATTTCGTGTTTGCAGATACGGGATTATACGTAGGGAGTGTCGATATTGTATATTGCAAGATTGCTGTAACTTACCAGATACCGAACTAGCTGCACTCGCTTTTCTACTAGCTGATGTTTGATTACCGGTAGGCGAAGGAGCTCTCACTTCACATGATGGAGCACCGCCAGCTCCTACTCCTCCAGCCTCGGCTCCTATAACAACGGTAGCTCCTGGATCACCTTCTGCATAAAAGACTCGTCTAAGAGCTTCTAGTACCGTCTCTCCGTCCGTAAAGACACGATAAGTCAAGAGAAATGTGTTCAGAAAATCCACAGATAAGAATCGAAGATCTGTAAAAAAAACATCATGAAAACAATTAATTATTTTTAATATTTTCGATGGATTCGGCTGTAACTTTGTTGAAATTCATTTTAAATACAACATTAAAATTCATAACTTAGTTATTCCACTGGCAGAATAACAATATTGCAAGGTTATTTATTTCTAAGGTAAGCAATGATTCTAATGCTTAAATTAAAAATGAAGGGTACGGTGGATTTGTTACCTTATACTAATTATTAATAGTTTTATGGTAATTAGTACTTTCATTTTTCGGCAGTGCAGCTCCCTCTGTGAACGCGGGTGGACGTCTGCGCGACCGATGCACAAAAGTAAAAGTTATCCTCCCTTTAAACATGCTTCAATTTTTACCGAGCGCTATTTCTTCGTAAATTGTAAATTTCAACCTGTGTAGTGTACAACCAAATGCAATAAACGATATTTACACACTGAAAGCAGAACTTTGTGATTAATTTTTCGTTTGTTTCTGCACCCCGCCCGAGGAAAGATATCACTATTTATGCGGAAATGTTTTCCACTTATAAAATACCGTCATAATAAAGTGACACACCCTGGTTTTGTTCGATAAGTTTTAGTTATATTAGGGTCCATAACTAACAGCACACAGAGTTAATGGCAATGATGGCAATGACAAATCGACTTATTGTCGTTGAAAGCAATAGGTTGCCTCAGGGCTATAGCTAAAAATTAGAAAGAGTCCAACGAACGGCTCTATTATAGATAACAACTATTATAGATATTAACTTGACTTCAACTTTTCGAAATGCTTTTGCATTTCTTTCTCTCGCTCAAGATTGCCTATTAAATATAATTATGTGATATCGAATAATACTTTACAGCGTTTATCTGAAATTGTTGATCTTGGTATAACGTTTGACTCTTTTTTCACATTTCATTCACATATTAATTCCGTTGCTTTGCGTGCTAGCAAACTCCTCGGGTTTATAGTTAGGCAAAGTAAACCATTCGAAAAACCAACTGTGTTTCGCACTCTATACATTTCCTTGGTTCTCAGTACGCTTGAATATGGATCTATTATCTGGAGTCCATATGAAAATTCCTACAAGTTGAAATTGGAGCGAGTTCATAAGAAATTCCTACGATATTTCTATTTCAAAAAATTTAAATATTTTCCTTTTAATAATTCCCTAAAAGTGTATTACCCAACTAAATGTCTTTTAGGAATGCTATCTTTTCACTCTCTTGAAGCACGAAGATCGTTTTCGATTCTAAAGCATTTCTCTCTTCTTCTTCAGGGACGAGTTTATAATCCTGAAATTCTCATGTCTATTAATTTACATGCTCCTAATTGTTATCTACGTGGCCGAAACCATATCCAGACAATTTTTATTCTTAAAACTTGTTCTTCGCGTCGGTCATTCGAGTCACCAGTTGCCAGAGCCGTTCGGATGATTAATGCACTGCCTAGAGAGCTGGATATTTTCAACACTAAACTATGGGTATTGTTCACTAAATATTTTTTCCTTTTAAATTAATAATGTCTTTTTTTTTTTTTATTATTTAGTAATTTAAAAAAAAATGTTTTTATTTTCATTATTGTTTTTATTAGTAGTACTGTTTTTAATAATTATTATTATTGTTGTTACTGTTATTATGTTTGTGGAATGCATGGCGCATTGGCGTCAGCTGTAATGCCATGCATTTCAATTTTTTTAAATTTACAATAAATAAAAAACAAGGGGAGGAACCTACAGTGGTTGAGGTTTAATTTTTATTTTTGCGGTAGTCGGCCCTCGGAGCAGGTCGGCGTTGCAAGTGATTATAAACTGTTTTTGTTTGTTTTGAAATTGGATTTAATTTAAAATCGTGTCAATTGCATTGTAACTTAAAAATAAATTCATGTGTTAAGTAAATGTAAATTTTGACCCAATATTATGTGTTACTGATATTTTGTGTAATAAACCACTGCATCTTCGTTAATTAAATAAGAGATTAATTGGATTTGAAATGGTGTTTGCTTGAGATCCCAGACCTCACGGACGTTGATAACCAAACATTCGCCTCCATTTGATTCAGATCTTCTCAAAAGCCTTATTGAAAAAATGGTAAAATAGAATGTTTAATATTTTTAATAAAAAAAATTGACATGTTACCTGTCAATCTCTCAAGCAATCGGCTGGGCGTCGCATATCTGATTTGCGGCACTTTGCATGAATTGAGAGCTCTAGAGAATCGAATGTCAACATCATCAGTAAAAAGTCTTGGATCAGCTCGGGTACCGGCGCCTGCTACTGAGAGTCCTCCTCCTTCGCCAGAGCTGATCCCTCCAACACCCACTCCTACGCCCCCACCTCCTACTCCGGCTTCAGTCCACTGTGCATTTTCCATACATTGAACGATATCGCTAGTCCAGGCTGCCTTTTCTTGAACACTTGCTGCCACTAAAATAATAATGGAACAGTAATAATATATCATCACATTTAAGCTGTTCAAGTCCGTGGTGTATTGGTCAACCGTTACAAATATATCGGGTTCAAGTCCTCCAGGTTTCATAAGTTGATTTTTTATTAAATTTATAGATTTTTGTTAGTAGGCATGGATGTTTGTGATATCTAAAATTCAATCGCACCCATCCGATTCTTAAAACGGGGCGTAGCGAGAGCGATCAGCTAACCACTAATCTTGTCCTAGCTTTATCTTTCTATCCCTACTCTCTTCGAAAAAGAGAGTTTGAGCAACTGAGTAACAAGTGGTTTTGGTAGAAAAACGTATTTTAAGATACTTCCATTAGGAGGCCATATGCTCCACATTGAAAGAGGAAATGGTGAAAAACTATTAATTCTAAGGAATTATATTTTAAAAATAAAGAACATTTGCTTTGTACTACTTCCACAGTATTGTTAAGTGAATTGTTAATGAGATAAAGAAAATATCTTAATTATTTACAGATACATTGTATAGTGGATATTTTAATCACGAATAATATTATCCATCGCTAATAATTTTTATCGCAATAAGTCGTTCCCAAAACACTCTATTCAAAAATTACTTCCGCTTAAAATTCCGCTTATTGTAATCATGTTTGTTATTGTTATCATTTCTGATAATTATACACGGATACAAAAGATTTTAATTGTTAGAAAAATCCAACAAAATAATCCTTTGTGTTCTTAACTTTTTAATCATAATTAGTTCCAAAAAATAATTAGTTACGAGAGTGGGTTTTCACCAGAAGCCTAACAAAAGAATGTATGGTATAAACTTAAGCATACACACATGCATGTCTCAAAGAAAACTATTGATAATTACTTCCGAAAAGGAAAAAATTCGAATGCTTCTAGAACAATATTGAAGAGCAATATGAATATGAGGGTTATATTAATGGGTTTTTTAAGCTCTGCTTAATGTCATCAGCTGGTTACTGTTATCAAATCATCCTAGAGTGATCACAATAGGCGAATTCTGTAAACATACAATATACACTTACATGTACCTAAGGTTAGCATTACTGAAAATCTCTGATTGTAATTATTTGTTTATAGAAAAAATATAGTGAGCCTGTATAATATAATATATATACTGTTCGGAGTATATTGCCATCAAACAGTTTCTACAAGATTTCCTGTCCCCCGACAGTCTTCTTGCTTCCTCCCAGGTCATCCCAGCGTCCCATAGCTCCGCCGAGTACATCCTATGGATGATCATCAGCGGCCTTCCAGGGCGACGGAATTCATCCGGTGGGTAGAAGAGATATGTAGGATTCAGGCTGCCAGTCTCTTTTTTTATTCTGGACGTAATAATGAACTAACCCGTCCTCTCTCTTACCATCGAGTTTCTGACAAAGTCAAACTACTGCAACCCATGCATTCACCGCAAGCATCTGTTTTCGAAGCATAGTATACGGTAACTCTGTGCTTTCGTGAGGTGCATTCGTAAAGAAGCACCGTCAAAATGCATGTGATGAATAGTTGGCTCCTAGTTCTGAACGAGTACAACCGTGAGTCCCAATTCCAGTAAAACAATTTATGTTGAGAATTTTAATAAGGAGTGCTAAAATAATATACTGCTTAGGTATTACTTACCGAGATGAACTGATATTTGAGTGCCTTTACTGTCAAATAAAACTTTAAAATCTCTATTTTGATAATTATCAGCTGTTGATGATGTTGAACAAACCGACGAAGAATCTGAAACCGAAAAATATTAATTAATAATAAACAGGACCAAAGCCCCCTAGTTACAAGCCATGCTATAAAGCTCGTCAGTAGGTATTTTTGCAGGCGAGTGGTCCGTTAAATTTACTTTGAAGTCACGAAATCGACAGGAGACAATGTATATATGATGCTATTATAGACAATTATCACTTTTTTTGTTTAATTAGAATGATATCTAGCATATTGTAATAATATTAAATACTGGATAGTTAAATTTAATATTTTATAGATGTGACAATTTAACTTGGCCGCTAGTGAGGGCGCCACCGTTGAGTTAAGAATGTTGTCATACTCAACCTGAACTGAAATTTCAATAAATTCCAAAACTGATATTTTAGCGACGGTTTTTAAAAGTAGACAGGGATTTTCGAACAATAATGTTTATACCCAAATCTATTTATTGAATCACTTTTTGAATAATTAAATTTGCATAAATTTTTACTGTAAATTCTGTAAAACAATTTTTGATAAATTGTATTCATAATATTATTTTGAGATACAAACCATCATCTAGATTGTTAGAAGGATCCTCCACCAGCATGGCTTCGGCTAGGGGCACGCGTCCAGTGTCGGGCAGAAGGTGAAGCCTGCCACCAGTAGCCCGCGTACCAAGGATTAGATGATGGCTGAAGAGGAAAGCCTGTCGCGGCTGGAGGGATTTTCTGCCCCTAGATCCCCCGCCACTGCCGCATACCTGGCTCAGGCTACCTGAGCGCAATAAATTTCTCAGAAACAATAATCAAATATGCGCTATGTATAATAAATATTTGACGTTTTATATTTTAGCAATGCTTAGAAACGAGAGGATGAAGGCTAAATTTATTATTTCTAAGTGGGACAGGTAAAGGCGGCGACTGTGGGATAAAAAAAATATATTTAATAAATATTTTTTTAATTAACAATATATTTTTAAAATAATCCAACTTTTATCCAATGAGAAATATTAGAATACGAGGGTATTCTTTCACATTCTTTACTAGTTCAATTTCAATGTATTTATAAAAAATAATAAAAAGGCAATTTGGTTGTTAAAAGTACAACGTTTTCTATAATAATATTAAATAAGTTTTTTAGTAATGTGGATGATATTGTGAGCTTATAAGTCCTATAGTTTTACAAAATCATTGATAAAGCATGCATTTTTTTTTTGGTAATATAATAATAATTTAATATCGTTATGTTGATGGTCTTTGACATTTATTAGCAAGTGAGGGTGTAAAATAGTGGTACGAAAGTAGGTATATCTTGTTTTGTATTTACATAGAATTTTTTTAATGGAAAGATTACTATGTTTATAACATTTGTCAATGTCTATATTCATGTTACATAAACTGGCACGTGTATCGTTCTTTTGAATAACATATTTGGTCAAACTAAATCATACAATAATTGTAAATAAATTCATGACTTTTGTTTGTAAAATTTAGTGTAACTATTGTATTAAATCAACGGAAATTGAAAATACTGTGGGCATGAATTTACCTATATGAATTAGCAAATTGTGGATGTAATATAGATGGTAATAAAGTGGAAGCATATTTTTATTGATTTATTGTACATTTTTTTTGCCATAGTCTACAATAATTTTCAATGATTGTAAGTAACAAAGTAATATAAATATGGAAAAATTCAATTCATGGGTGTTGACCTATGCAGTAGGAAAATTTGATATGAAGATTTAAAAGACTTGAAAAAAGAGAAATATGACTGTATCATTCGCAGCAACAAAAAAATGATACATCTGTCAAAAATAATTAACTTATAATTGAAAATTTATCACCTCAAAACCTCCCCTTAATTTATCGAGAATTTTAAGTGCATAAACATAAAAAAATCTGGAAAACACTTGTTCAAAATGGGAGGAATATTTTCTGTAAATTGTTTTGCAAATTTATCATTTTATGTCTACTTTTTTACCTGGTCAAACGGTTAAATTGGTTTTCAGGGTAAAGTGTATCAAGCGGTAAAGGCTTCTAATTCTACGGCACTACTTAGTGAAAAGTAAATTACCTCCTAGGGAACTTTCCGCGATTTTTCTAGTAATAAAAACCGAAAAGAAATATAGGTCCCAAGATCTTTTTTAGTATATTCAAATACATATAAATAATAAGCATATTTTCAAAATCAAATCTCAAAGAAATAAGATACAATAAGGTTATTTAACAGTAACTACGCGTCAAATTTATAATGTTTAAAAGATAATGATGTAAATATTAGGTTAAAAATATTTTTAAAATAAAATACAATTTGTTTGCTCTACTTTCTCATGTTTATAATGCAGTTGTTGAATTAGCCAGAAATTTATATCTTGCCTCATTCAAATCTATTGAATGAACAAACTATTTTTGCGTCTTTCACACTTTTATATCCGTTTCATTAATCTACGTTTATGTGTTACATGAATAAATCTAGCTTGTAAGAATTGATTCTGGTGTCTTCAAATTTGTTTTTCTTGTATGTTTTGAATGCTCCTGACCGATCTTCATTCCCCATTTATTATATTATGCTGTTTAGTGCTACTTAAGTATTTAATATTTCAGCGTGTGGTACACAATTTTTTCTTTTAAATTTCCCAATTTGCTATTTTATCAGATAATAGATTTTTAATGTGGCTTCATTTTTTATTTTGTAAGAGGTCCTTAACATTTTAATTGTAGACTATTTATTTTAAAAAATAAAACACAATTCATTTGTACTACTTCCACATATTTATAATGATCAGAACCAGTTTCGCTCATCACGAGCATTATCAACTGATGTGATGAGCGAAACCGGTCCTGATCATTATAAATATGTGGAAGTAGTACAAATGAATTGTGTTTTATTTTTTAAAATATAATGTCTTTCCACCAAGAATTGACAGTTAACACCTTAAAAGTGAGTAGACTATTTAATTTCGTTTATACATAATTTGTTTGATTAACTGTAAATTCTTGTCATAGTTCTTGAACCAACTGTCTTATATACCTTGCAATTGTTAACATTCAATTCTATATAAATATCCCAGTTACGATTTTATTTTTATCAATTGATAATGCGCGTGATGAGAAAAACCGGTGTAAAACATTATAAATATGTGAAAGTAGAACAAAAAAATTGTGTTTTATTTTTAAAATATAATGCCTTTCCACCGAAAATTGACAGTTTACATCTTCAAAGTGGTTAAAAGTACAGTTTAAATCTTACTTAAATAACAATAATTATTTTTGTTATATCAAAATTGTGTTTTTATATAGAGAGTGCAGATTAAACAGCGATTAAAAAAAAAAGCGAGCAGTTATTAAAAAAATTATAAGTTGTGTAAATTGATAAATGACAATTAATTATTTAAGTGTTCGTATTTTTAGTGTGTAATAAACTTTATTCTGAAATAGAAAAAATGGCTCTTGAGAAAATAATGATGTAACCTTGTGTTAATTAATGTTTATTTTTGAATAAATTTAAAACGTGTACACCTCACCTTGCCTCACAAAAACCTGGTTCACGTCCAAAAGAATATCACAACCCTCGATGATCATCCGTTCTACTGCTAAGTTCTTTCGAAGGTTTTCGGTTTCGCTTACCTGAAAAAAGAGAGTAAAAAATTAAAAGTTTCAAATAATCGTTGATAATATTTTTGAATCTTTTTTATTGTTTATACCAGTGATCGCCAAACGGTTGGTTGAGAGTTACCGTTAGCTCGGGTAGGATATAATATCATGTCAATAATTCCCAAGGAGATGGCCTTTCATCAGAAATGTAATTGATATAATTTCAATGTGATTTGTCACTTAAGAGTTTGGCTTGAACTGTAGAATCTGTATGACTTTTCGCCCTAACAGAAATGTATCTAATTTTAGCTCGAATGGCGCTGAAAAAGAAAGACATTTTGTTCTACCTACTTATGTGAATCAACATTTTCCATTATGCTCATGGTCAAAATAAAATACAGAAACAGGCTCACAGATTTACAGATTTAGATGAGAGTGACAAGGTACTCACAGAGAATGGAAAAAATTGTGTAGGAAAGTGAAAGCCATTCATTTCATGAATTATTTTTACTTTTACTCACATTTATTTCAAGATGTATTTCAATTATTATTCTGTTTATAAATAAAAAACTACAGTACGCATTTTACGTTTTATTGTAAGCCCAATGTGCTTATTTATTTTTGTTAAAATAATAATATTATGTATGGTACGATAAAGGACGATGATAAAAGAGTAAAGTAGCTCACCAGACAGTTTTAAATTTCTAAAAGTGGCTCCGATCCTTATTGAGTTTGAAGACCACTGGTTTACACCATACAATCTATTGAATTGGGTATGAGTTTCTGACTCGCTAAACACACTTCTGGCGATTTTTCAACGAAATATGGTTTTAATGTACGTATGTGCTCTACAGATATATTTATCATTTTTTCCAGTTGCAAGTCTAAAATTTCTTCTTAATTCGTCACCTGTTTTACACTATCTCAATCCTCGCTTTACACGGTCGACGCACTCCGAAAAAACGACAGTGTAAAAGAATATTACACTTTTCCTTATACACCGGAAGACACAACATAACTTAAATTATACTTAAAACTATCATACTGACCATAAAAGTTTTTCGTGATTTATTCAAAATCCTTTGAAAGCGTGTATAGCTACTCATTGACTCAATCAATCATGAAAAAAAAATAATGGCATTGTAATGTTGCATAACAAGGAACGAAAGATAAAGCAGACTAAAGAAGTAAATGTGACTCGTTTTAATTATACACGTAAAAATAATTATGTGTCTTGGGAACAAGTAATATATTCTTTTTACAAAATAGAAAGCTTCCTTCAACTTAATTTGAATAAAGGTTTATTAAACTAGTAGAATGCCATGCTAAAAAAACCGTTATGCACCCGTGATGTAGCATTAATCTACAGTTGAGAATTCGTTACCTTACTTTGAAAAGGTTCTAATTGCACTTGAACATGTTTTGAGATACGAGCATTTGAAGTTTTGACTGATCATATTTTGTATTTTGAAGGATAAAATGAATTTTTAATTAGTGAGTTAGCATATATTTTTATATATAAATATTTTACTTGTTTTTTATATAATTTGATTGAATAAATGCTTTTATATAAAAAATAATGGGTTTCTAAAGCTTTAATTAGAACTGACAACAATAGTTTGTTCGAAAAGGTTTTATCGGATATTTCAATTTTGTCAAACAAAATGTTCTAATTTTTGAGATATTTTTATTATTATTTATTATCATGACTACGAACCATGTACGCTAACAATATTATTATAGTACCACAAAATAATAATACATATATAATTTGAATGTTTGAACGAACTCAGCTAACTTTCGTCAATGACAACATCGATAGAACAATAGAAGTAAAAAGTAAAACATACACCAACCATCGAGCGAAGAATGTTCAACATGACCGAAAAGAACAGTATAAAACAAATTTATAAAAAAAATGTGTGGATAGAACTGCGAAATACTGCTAAGTCCCTCATGGAACAGTATATAACTCCGAAATCAACGTATTTGGTAGAATGTGGCTAATACAACATTTTCCAATCAAAAAGTCATTTTAGGCCAAAATGTGAATAAGAACCTTTTCAAAGTAAGGTAACGAATTATCATTTGAACCTAGATTAGAAGCTAAAAAAATAATACGAACGTCTTTGGTATGCTTAGAAACATATCCACAGTGTCATTTGCACCTTTAATGTATTTATAAATGCTGAAATAAGTATATAAAGTTGAATAGATTGTGATGCGATTATATGTATATGCTAAATATAATTTCGATTACCTACACCACTGTCTTATTTCGTCACTTTACAGTACTACATAAGCTATGGACGATGTGCATCCAATACACCAGTGCTTATTGATTGATTGACTAGGAATTACTTTGTAGAACTCCATTATAATAAGTTAAAATATAAAGTTTTTAGTTCTATAAAATTTTATTAGACAGTTAATTTGATATTTTATCCTATTTGACCAGTGCTTTCAAAACAGTGGGTCATAGGGCTACTACGGGGGCCCACAAAATCTTCCAGTAGAGCAACACGTATTTAATTCTGTATTTTTGCCTTTTACATAATATGTATATATACTTTATATAAGGGCACAATATTCATGGGTTTATTAAAGTTTTGTGCTTGAGGCGATTGTAGTATGCAGGTGTATGTATAAGTATATTATTTATAACGTCAAAGAAAGCTTTTGATAAGTAATTTAACTAAATTTTGTTGCCCAAGGAATGAAAAAGTTTTGGTAGTACTGCAATAGAATATGACGTGTCGTATTGCCCATCGCTCGTTCAATAGACATTCATAACTAATTAAGCGTTGAAATAGCAACTGTCTATCTATTTGGATTATTGAGATTTTGTACACTTCCATGTATTTTGTCACTAACGACCCGGGTTTCGCCTTTTGGCATCTTCAGGCATTCGAGCACACGAATGGACTCTAACTGACAGACATATTTTCTCGTTGAAGGATTTTGCTGTATCGAAATTGTTTAAGGCCTAAGGTTTGTTTGAAACTTTTTGTAGTGTAATATTTCTTATGGTATCATACGCAGTTCCACTTGAGCTGTAGTGCCATAGAAGAAAACAATTATTGTTTGTAATTAATCTGGTAAGATAAACAAATAATAATACCTCGTCGTGCATCTGCCTGGAGAGGTCCTCGAGCTGCTGCCTTGCATGCTGCAAGGACCGTCTCTCTACATGATCATGAGGAGTATGGGCTAAAAGTTCGTGTAGCGTGATTATGTATCTTGGCACCTAAAAGTAAAGTAAACAAATAATAAATTAAACATTTACGTATGTACAATTCACAGTCGAAAATGACAAGTATTTTAATAAATTTCACGAGCTCTGAGTAGTTAAGCAGGTAATATTAGGCAACAAATTTTTGGTCTGAATAAAAGGTTAGGTTATAAATACTGAACATAAATTATGTTCCGATACATTATAACCATTTAATATAAATTCTGACCAATGTATTAAAAATTATGACCGAAACTGAATTAAAATTCTCACCAGAAAAATGCGAGCCGTAGTATTATATAACAACATTTTAATGAAAATACAATTTAAGACATCGACTAAGGGTGCATGATGGAATTTCAATATCAAATTTGGATTATTTAGATTTTGTACACTTCCATTCAGGCATTCAAGCACACGAATGGACTCGAACTGACTCGACTCGAACTGTCGACTTGGACTGACTCGAACTGTCAATTCGAGTCCATTCGTGAGCTCAAATGCCTGAAGATGCCGAAAGGCAAAACCCGGGTCGTTAGTGACAAAATACATGGAAGTGTACAAAATCTCAATAATCTAAATTTAAAGATACAATTCTTGAATGATTCAAACGTCTAAATCATCTATGGAATTTACATTTCCAACCAACTTAATAATTGACCTTCAGTAGTATGTAACACCACTATTATTTGAATATTTTACTATAATACTGCTGTTTAAGAGTTGGTTTGTCGGATTCGTGGTGCAGTGGTCAACGTCTTTGGCTACCGTTACGGATGTCTTCGGTTCAATTCTCGTTAAGGACAGTTTCATCAATTGATTTATCAAATCGATTTGTGGATTTCTGTTCGTAGGCTTGGACGTTTGTGATGTTTAAAAATTCTCTCTAACCCATCCAATCCTAAAAACGGGGTGCAACGAGAGCGAATAGCTAACCGCTAGTCTTGTCCTAGCCCTATCTTTCTATCCCAAATCTCTTCGAAAAAGAGCGGTAGAGCAACTGAGTAACAAAAATTACTCGTAGAAAACTTCTGTTGAAATACCTTCATTATATATATATATTATATATTGATGGCCAAGTTTCAAAGGACGTTAAGTCAAGAATTTGATGTCTTGAGTTAAGTTAGCCATTATATTCAAACACCGCTCTTTTACACTTCTAAAAAAGTACGGCTTGTAAAATGTACAGGTTTTCTCTCAAAAACCAGATATTTCCATATGGAAATCAGCAAAATTAAGTAATTTCTCAGTTTCATATATATACATATCGAAATATCGTATTGTGGAAATATGTTTTTGTGAATCGTGGCGTTCCATAAAGACACAACCTTTAAATCTAAAACTATAAACTACTGACCATCTATTTGAATAAAAAAGTAATACAAATAATAAACCATCACTTTTTTCGAGTCAGCTTAGATTAGTCAAAACTTTGATCGGCCATATCTCAATATACATATATATATATATATATATATATATATATATAGGATATATGCTCCATATTGGGATAGGAGTGATAGGACCTAGTAAAGCAAAATCATGAGAGGATAATATTTATAAAAAAATACCTGGTGCATGGGGTAAGTCAGGAAGGTTTCCAGCGATCTACCCTGGCAAGCCGGCTTAGCTTCGAGCCTTGCCAGTAGTGCAGCGAATTGAGCCCCCTGCTTGCATTCAGTCAGAACCTGCAGAGAGTAGTGGTGGCTCCTCACGTACTCTTGGTAGATGGAGAGCATTGGCAGTAGCATATCAAAAAGGTCACCTGTACCAGATAATTTTTCTACTCACAGATTCAAACGACCTTCGATATTTCATATTTACAAGGTGCACATCGCTACTCAAATAATATTTAAACCTACATACTCAATTAATAAATGTTTTCACAGTTTATTTTTAGGCTTTTTCCACTCCACAGTATTAATTAACTCCATACATTATTTAGTAAAGTTTGTTTACATTTATATAAAAATGATTGTTTATTCATTAAATCAGTTCTACTATGATTGCTCCATAAAACGTTAAATGGACAACCAAATATACAGAACAGTCATGAATTTGAAAATAGTTCAGTTAAAATCAGGGATCAAAATCGATATTTATTTGGTTTTTTTTTCGATTTACGAGACTATTTTTCGCTGATAAAATCCAGATTTAATTAATAAATTGGATCAAATCCAAATAAATTAATAAGTTGCCAATAGTGGTAAGTTGAATAATAAGATACATTATTATCTACCTCAAATAAATTTGATTTAATATGATGAAAATATCAATGCACACATTATAGATTTACTATCAAAAGTGAACGAAAAATCTACAGTAAATACACCCATACCTATAAAAATAACAAACAACTAGATTGTTTCTATAATGTTGTCGTACTTTTTTTAATAAAATCTGGGTCCGGCGAAAAGTTGGCTAGCCTAGAAAAAGTCATTTAAGTATGAATAAAAAAAATATTTCATCTGCATTTTAGCTACATCAGAATCCGCAGTGCACTAGTGGCAAGTGGCACACGCTAGAAAATATTCTTTTTGACATTTTAATTATGTATGTGATCATCTTAAGTTACAGCGAAAAGCCGTATAAAGAGAGGTGTAGAGGGTGTGGATGTATTTACATAAACTTTCTAATATTTAAATACGAGCTTAACCGAAAACTGTAACTGAATTGATATTTTGTATTTTAAAAAACCGCAACCAAAAACATATCGGTTCGGGTCCCTGCTAATTCAACAATTATTTATTTTTTGTTTATTTGAACAAATTAAATTTAAAATTGTATCCCTTGTACTAAAAATATTACGGAATCTATCGAAAGTGAAAACAGATATCAATGAAATTTGAAGCTCATATAAATACTGCCTATTAAATCTAAGCTCTTCAAATATACCAAACCAAAAGGAATTGCTACATCTTATAGCATAATTCTTAAATAAGTTCACACATTATTCTACATTTGTCTTTACTTGCCTAAAACATTTACATGCTGAATTTCTAATAGAATACTTGTAATCTTTTTTAACTAGGGCTATTATCTAAGTGTAATAACAACAACACATTGAGAATTCTAGAGTCTAAAGGTACCTTAAATATTTTCGTAGCATGAATTATTCGGCAACTAAGCATGAGATGCAATTATACAGGTGTAACTTTGTTCAAACTACGAGATTAATGAATTTACAGGAAATTTAACACTGAGAGGTGTACTAAGGATGTGCGTTTAATTGTATGATGTAAATAAACGTTTAATTGGTTAAAAACAATCAAACCTTTATATTGAATGAAAACAAGTTATAATATTTTATTTAATTATTGTGTCTTTGAATACGTTTAATGGTATATTGAATAACCATTTCATCATGATTTTATTTGCAAGCTTTTTAACAAGAATTATTTACGATTTCTTATTCATAGTATTTTAGTTACTATTCCTTAGTATTATATGATGTATATGTTTATGGTTTAAAACGAAAATGTACTTACACAAAAAATTATCAGACAGATGAAATAACGGGATTAAAATACCACCAAAATTGCCGCAAAGTCTCAGATAGAATAACAACTCGTGAGATACCTTAACTTAAATTACTGTAGCTTGCTCTTTTTTGAAGGGCACAAGCCAAGACACGAGCCTTGCTAATTAGACAATAATCGTGAAAACCACTTAAAAGTCTTTTAATTGTTCTTTCAACAAACTACTCAATTGTTAGTCGAAGACACAGTTATGTGTCATTTATTTAAGCGATAAATATTTATATAAAATACAAAAACTGTTTTATGAAATAATTTCTTTCTATGAATTTAAATGGTAAATTAAATATAGTATAGTTGAATAGTTTTTACATATTTTTTTAATTAAGATTCAGAGCGAACGATATCTTATAATCTCTATTATCTATAATATAGCAATTATTTTGTCTGAACAATGCGACAAAACGAAAATTTTTAATATTTTTGACGAACAGTCATTATACTACATATTTGAAAAATAAACCAACTGTCTAATTTTTACTGTAAACCAATTGATTGTGTATCTTATTTAGATTCGTATTTATATCGTCCGATAAATAATTTTAAAAGTAAAAATTATTCATCTGAAAATATGATCACTTAAAAACCTAAAATAATAAAAGGGTGTGATTTTTGGTGACTGCTGTCTTGTATTACAGAAATTTTATTTTTCTTTCAACCTTTAATTTTGCTGCTGCTTTCTATTAATATTAAAATATTAAACATTCAAATATTTAGTTTTCTAACCGAGCACAAGAGTGGGCCATGATTCCATTCTAGATGTGAGTCCTTTCAAAAAGATTTGATGTAAAAATAAAACAGTCTCGCTGTTTAAAAATATCGAATTAACATCTTCGTGTGAACATGGCGGTTTCTTGGAACTGGCAGCCATTTTAAATGGTCGCAAAAAGCAGGAAACCTAAAGAAAAAATCGTATTAGTGGTATGTTTACACCGATATATTATGTAACATGTAGTTTTTAGATATCAAAAAAATCGTCGCTGTTCTGGAAGAAATTCTGAAAGAAAAAATGAGCAAATTACCTATTGATTTAGTTTTACCAAAATTTTTCTTATTCCAAACTCTACCGTATAGAAGAACACGCTTATTTTTATAAATTACTAGTGAGTACGCGGCAGGCGTTCCAATGCCACTCAAAGAAAGGAAGTGTTTCTGTTTTAATTCTGTAGATTGAAGTGCTTTTGGATAAATAATATTTTTGTTTTTTCGTCTGTGCGTACACGCATAAATCAGAAGGTTTTCCGAGATGTCGCTGTTCGTACGTATTTGATTGTTTTTTTTTAGATTTTTCCTTCACGGGTGCGCGCACAACAACTCAACAATGGCAAAGGAACGCATTCAAGACAAACAAACTAACATTCATGTTTATATATAAAGACATTTTTACTTTGAAACAGTTTTGCACAAACAAACAAAATGAAAAACGTATAGAATTTCAAACATTTGACAAACTTCAAAGTCCAATTACCTAAAACTAATATTTTTTAGTTAATGTTTTCTTCCAGAACAACAACGAAATACAGTATTTTTAAGTATATAAAAGTAATAATTTAAGATGAGATGCGTTCAACATTCACGTTCATTTTGTTCACAATGATAATTTATCAACATTAATTTATGTTACATTATAACTAAAATTTATAAAATACTTATATAATATAGTATTGTAAGACGATTACCGCTCCTATTTTGATTGAGAGAATGTAAAATGAAGATTATCTTACCAATATTTCTATTTGTTCTACATATTCTTCTTCAGCTTCAACCATTCGGAAGACGAGACTGAAAAATCATCCAATTATTATTAGTCTGGTATTAAAACATTACAGTCTAGGGTACCTAGGGTAAGGGTAACTTTGGCCAGTTCTGGGGGTTTTGTATTTTTATGGTTCACCAGTGCATTTATGTGTAGTTTTGTCCTACAAAGAAATGAACTAATCTCTTAAGATGAAATTTAATTACCATAAATAAATTTACTGTCATAATTGATGAATAAGTACAGATAAAACAAAGTTGACAAAAATTTCATCTGAATCGGGCAACTTTGGTCCACGATACAAATAATCACTGTAATTTCTATAAATTCAGCAATTTTAAAGTCTTGGCAACTTTCTTTATGCTTTCATATACTCTGTGCATAATTGAGGTGGGACAAAGTATACAGCATTTGGTTTACAGATTAGTAATACAGATTGAAAATATGGCTAATCCAATTTATTTCAACAATACTTTTTAAATTGTGTTTTATCATTCCAAGCTGACATCTTACTTATTCAATAATAAAACAAATTATTATTTAGCACATCGACTGAGGGTGCTTGATGAATTTTAATATCAAATTTGAATTATCGAGATTTTGTACATTTCCATGTATTTTGTCACTAACGACCCGGGTTTCGTCTTTCGGCATCTTTAGGCATTTGAGCACACGAATGGACTCTAATTGACCCCATTCGTGCGTCTCCGTGTGACTCCGCGCGTCAATTCGATTCGTGTGCTCGAATGTCTGAAGATGCCGAACGGCAAAACCCGGTTCGTTAATGACAACATACATGGAAATATACAAAACCTCAATAATTCAAATTTAAAACCAATTACGTTGAATACTTAATCATATTTTTACCTCCAGGGGCTTCTCAATACTTTTTCTTAAGTAAAAAATATTCATATTGCATTAGTATTATCATAGTATTATAACAGCACCTTTTTCCATTAAGTGGGCCAATCTTAGACCGATGGACAAACTTACCCAAATTGATGGTAAAGAATACTCTTTTTAAATAAATCTTGTTTACCTGTTCCTTTTTCGCATACTTTCTGCGTGGGGACTTTTGATGTATTGTTCAACAATTTGTTTCCATCGCCGTCGACAAAGCCATCCTCGAAAAAAACTCTGAAAATCGTACAATCAAACACCTTTATTGAGATTGTTGTTAAAGGCACGGTTACACTAGGGGACAAAATGAGCAACATGCCGCGGGACTAGAGGCGACGCATCTACGTCGATGCTGAGGGAACAATACCAAGAGACATTTTACCTCTACACTCCAGTTGTCACCTGATAAGTCATGTATGTAGTTATGTAGAATATAAAATTTATGTTAAACCTATATAATTACATATTATTATATATTTAGGCATTTTGAATTGGAAAAAAAATAATAATATGAAAACGTAACATATTTGGCTTAAGATTTTTACGATTATCTCGAAACTATAAAAATAGGGATGCCACTTTCACACCTCACGTCAAATATTCATTATAACCTCATAACTGTGGAGTGATGATAAAAGTGCATTCTGGTCATAAATGTTCGTCATATGAAAATATATCACTCTAAGGCATACATAGTTCCTTCAAATTTAGTTGATTTATAATTTTCAAAAATAAACAAATTGAAGTCACACGTATACACTTGCCAACATCTGACATGTTGCGTCTTCCGCTTGCTTAAAACTCGAGCGCCAGTATCTCCCACATCACGTAGAAATGCCATACTATGTTACGTGCAACGCTGCAGTCTCACATAGACTCATTTTGTCCCTTAGTGAATACGAGGCTTAAGACTGCACCGCAAAGTCGGAAAGAAAGTAAGTTGAGAAAACTAGTAGATGTTAATAACTTCGTGAATATCACATTTTTAATGATTATTTCTAACGCTGTTTTTATAAGTACTGATATAACTGCAACGTAAACATAACTCAAGGGTTCGAATTATTTACACAAAGATTCTGCCTTTAATAATAATGAATTGAATGTACGAATTTTCTAAACGAATCTACGTTTATTTTGCAAATGTGTATTTACCCGCTAATTGCATAGGCGAGAGGTAATCCGTTGATGGTTCTGGATGCAATTTACAGCGGAGCCTTTATAAATGCAATTAGGTCGTGTCAACATGTAAACATCGAAACTCTAATGTATAGCGTTACTTTGATTTTTTTGTGCAACACACTAAAATTAGGATTGCGTTTGTATTATACAGGCTCATTTATAATATATATGATTATCTAACCTGAACTTTCTTAATTTTCTTCAGCTCTAAAGCATCATGTTGCTGGTGAGCTGATGTTGAAGGAGCTGATCTTCCTCCAGGACACCATTCTCTTTTCAAAGCGCACAGCTGAAATTTTAAATAATGTATCTAAGTATGGAATGCATTAAATATATTTTTTTTAATAATTTATTTATCAATTTGTAGGAACAGCAATTCGCCTTATCGGTGAAATGCAATATCCCACCGATAGACACCGAGTGCAGGATTGCAGCGTAACCCATTTAAATGTGGCATTTTCCACAATTGATGGGAAACATGAGACCGTCTGCGATTCAAGCTGAGATCCCATTTGCAAGTGATGGGGAACGAAAAGCAACGCGAAAAAGATCGAGAAGAGGCTCGCCAGTCTACAATCACCTCTTGATCAGAACGGACCGTTTCCTCAGCCGTAAGTAAATCTTTTGTTGAGAATAAATTTATTCCCAGCATCGCGACGTCCTTGAACTGCAGCTAAACAAATGGATCTCTTTTTAAATATTTCTGGAAAATGATTTTACAAGTAGTTCGTACCTCCGCTCTGAGTTTTGCCACTTCCGCTGCCAGGTCCTCACAAGTTTGCGCATATTGACCTCGGGCAGTTCTCTCACTTTCCACAACTTGCAACAAATGAAGATGTCTTTGCTCCAACTCTTCTCGTTGCAAGACGACTTTATTGAAGCTGGAAATAAAATAATCAAAATTCAATTTTCAGACATTTTTAAAGCAAAACGACGGTGTTGTAAGAGATTTTATGATATTCAAGTAGATGTTTGCAGCAAAAAACATGTGTTTAAATTCATACAATAAAGTCTCACTCATCGCGCAAACAATTCATTAACCTCCACACATGAGAAAGTCATGACTTCTAGCTCGCACAAATACTCGGACACACCATAGGACTTTTTTTTGATATGATATTTTGCAATATAACTTTTATACACATAGTGATCAAAATACGTCGCCAAGTCCGTTTTGTTAATCTATGAAACTCTTTTACAATATTTTTTTTTCAAAATTGTGGTATTTTAGTATTTTCCTTATCTGCGTATCTTCCATTTGTGATTGCGGCTTTTTTAAAATTAATTGAATGAAAATTTACAAAAGATCTTATAAAAAAACTTCTAGAAAGTGTTAAGTTATCCGGTACACCAAGTTTTATCAGAATATTTTAATATATTCAACAAAACTAAAGTAAAGCTATAAATACACAAAAATGACACAATAATTATAAGTAGAAATGTAGTAAGAAAATATATTTTAATTAAAAGAAACCCTTTTATTAAACGGTTTATTTGTACTGTCAAAATTGAGTTAAAAAAAACTACAAGTAATAACAATCAGGGAAACAGGTTCCGTGTTGTTTTAAGAGGTTTGTTTTTTTAAGCTGGTAGCACTTTTTCCATTGACCGCCAATTTGACAGCTGACAGCTGATTTGTGATCAGTTTCGTTCGCCATTCCACCATGAACAGACCCATCAGATCGGTGAATGGGGCGAAACAAAAATTGCATCTGATTCTGACTTTTACCGAAAAATTTTGTTCAACGATGAGATTCATTTCTGGTTGAATGGTTTCGTCAATAAATAAATTTTTCGGATTTGGAGCGGCCGGCCAGAACGTTACTGTCAATGGAGAGCACTATTGATCTATGGTTGCTATTTTTTTCCTTCAAAAATTGAATGGCCATAATGTAAACGAGCTTTGGTGTCAACAAGACGTTGCAACATGCCATACAGCGCACGTCACAATCAATTTTCTATAGGAAACTTTCAATGAGCGCATAATTTCGCGGAATGGACTTCTTTCTTTGATAGTATGTGAAGTCGCAAGTCAACGTCGAAACACCAGCAACGTTTAATGACCTTGAAACCAACATTTGTGGCGTTATCGCCGATATTCGGCCGCAGCTGCTTCAGAAAGTCCTTGAAAATTGGACTTCGAGATTGCGCTTTCTTTGAGCCAGCTGTGGCTAATAAATTCAATAAAATGAGCATATCCACGATTGCCAAATGTTTTATTTCATTTTAAATTTCTATACCTCTAAATTAGCACGCTTAATATAATTTTTCAAAGTTACACATTGATTGATGCCAAGAAGTAATACAAATCCTAAGGAGCTATATCAAAGCCATGTAATAAGATATAAAATTCGAAAATAAAGTTCCGTAATATTACTTTATTACTTTACACATCAAAGCCAAAATAAATTTACTTCAAGTATTATACGATCCTGTATTTGCATATGTTGTTATCAATAATTGGTAAATTGCTATATTCCGATAAAAATAAACATATTTTTTTCTAAATTCATGCTCAATATTATATGCGAAAAAATAATTTAGCGAAATATAAAGTTTTAATTATGTTTTGATGCCGAGAGGAGAATTATTTACGCTTTAAATAAATAAGGTAGCAAAAGAAACGATATAATCCACAGGCACCGGTGTCGGGTTCAAAAAGTACCCTATAAAGCCCGGGACTTTGCGGGCTGTTAAAAAATTCTATAAGCTTTGACGGCTCCGCGGGGAAAATTCTTGCTTCTGGTGTAATTGGAGACCGGCAAAACGGAAATCTAGGTCGAGCAATACTGCCCCGGCGTATGCCGCGAACGGAAAATCGTCATCGGTTTGAAATATAAGTAAATACAAAACGGAAATCGATTTCGCCGACAAGTAAATTGAAACATATCATATCCTCTACGACATTTGACACGCAAAATGCAAAACGTACCTGTTTCTAGGAAAACGTTATAGAGAAATAGGTTTTTAATATCCTTCATTATATTTATGCATTTCCGGAAATAGTATAATCAGAATGAATTACCCCATTATTTAACTTTGGTAAAGTCATTTCAATTTAATTTTTTATAAAATATTAAAACATTTTTTTTAAATATAAATATTCAAAAGATTTTCCTACCAAGGTAAATTTTAATATGGATTTTCACAATATATATATAAAACTATGTCCGTGTGTATATGGACTCTTAATGGAGCTTATTTCAAAAGAAATTGTTCTATAAAAATTGCGTGTCAGTCAATCACTCAACCTCACTCTGTCAAGAGAGTTAAGATAAAATAATAGAATTAAGATAGGACTAGTGGTTAGCTAGTAGTAGGCCCCGTTTTTATTAGAATCGAATTAGTTGGAAGGAATATAGAAATTGCATGCATCCATCATATCAATGCATAAATTGACTGGAAGATTAATTTATGATACCGATGTACCGGAATTTGAAAAAGTGAACTTCACTAGCGAAGATGACCACTCATTTACATGGCCGGAAAATTCTAGTATTTAAATTAAGTTATACTGTTATTTAAGCAAACGAAAATCCATTTAAGCATATTAATGACGGAAACATGATGACGAAAATGCTGTCAACAATATTTGTTACGTGTGGTAGAATTAATTGTATTGCTATTTATATTGTAAAATTTACTATAAATACATACTTATTTTTCTAAAAAATAAACGTTTTAAAAATGATATTTGAAGTAGTAAACATTACATTGCTTTGATTGTATTTGGTGTAATAATTTTAAGAATCTTAATATGAAGTTAAAGTAGATAACTTTAAGTTTGTTTAAACAAGCAATAATTATGATATTGCATTAATTGATCAAACTGGTATTTACTCGATATAATATATGAAAAATAGATGAAAAATAGCAAACAATATTGTAAGACATAAGTTGACATAGTTATTATTAAAACTAGAGATAGCCAATATAAAAATAACATTGGTAACTTAGATATTCCACTGATTTTGTTACTAATGTAACGCGTTTCGCTTCTTAAATAATCATTTTCAGACTAACTATATCGCAAGGCTATTTTTTTCTAAGCTGCACAATAATTCTAATTCTAAAATTAAAAATGAAGGGTATGGTGGGTTGTTTCCTTTTACTGGACGTAGGGAGGGAGTAAGACACAAACTATCATAGTACTAATCACCAAAATACTACTTATTACAAAATTAATTATCAGTGTTTCGAGGAGTAATTCCCAAGAAAAAGAAATTTGATTCATTAAATAATCACACTTTTAAATAGGACAGGTGGCTCACCACTGAAATAAATAAAACGCGTTACATTGAGTGACACAGCCAGTGCAATAACTAAGTTATCAATTTTAATTTTATACTAAAAACGAATTTCCACAAAGTTACCGTCAAATCCGTGGAAAGCATCTTATTATGTATCACAATATTATATGAAAACATAATGAAGTCGTGAAACATCTTGGCACAAAAGAAATACGTACATATTATTAAATTTGTAATTTCATTAGAATATTTGTTGGAATAGATATTTCTATAGAAACTATTTGTATATAAATGTTTCTATGGAAAGCGAACACATGGTTATCAAAAGCCTTAATATTAGGGCATCCAATCACGGACCCTTTTTACCATCACGGAATTTCGGGATTCAGAATTTCTCAATCCCGAGATCCCGGGATCCCGGGATAGGTCATTTAGTGTAATTTCATGTGTTAAACATTTAAAATTTAATCTTTGTCCATTATTACTTCAATTAAAATCTATATATGATTAAATATTTTTTTGGGCATTAGAATGATTTTTTTGTTGATTTAAAATCAGACAGTCATTTACAAAAAAAAACGAGAAAAATATTTGAAAAAAGATATAATGATCAAAATAATTTTATTTTATTTATTGCATTATTATGGCAGGTTTTATCAAATTTATCCAAAAAGAGGACCAATTTGAGATATTTCCCTCCGTTCATTTAAGAAGCGGTCTTAATTTTTCCTACAATTAAAATTATTTAAAAACGGTTGTTAGGAAATATGAGAAGGAAGGAGACTACAATAAATTCATTTTAATTCTATATGTTTTTTAAAAAAAGCTATGTATGTACATGAAAAAACTTAAGTACACGTTGTAGTTAATCGGGAAGTTTTGATTTGATAGATGATTTTTTAGCATTTACAGTGAATTCCGAAATCCCGGGATTGACTGAATCTCAATCCTGGGATTACGGGATTGAATAATTGAGCGGGATCCCAGATCCCGGGATTGGAAGCCCTACTTGGTATGTTTAACTACGAAAGCTTCAATGTTATGCTGTGTAAGAATCGCAGTCACCGAATGGCTTGGTATCACAACAGGAGTGATACAGCGTTGTGTTCTCGCTCCGTTCCTGTTTATAATTATCTTCGATTCCATACTTCGGAAGTTAGTTCCTCCTGATCGAGGTATAGCTGTTGCTACCAGTCTGAGGATGCTCGACTTTAAATATAGCGATGATGCTGTCATATTTGACAAATCTGGAAACGCAATTTGGACACTATTGTAGGTTAGGAATTAATGCAGATGATGGCAAAGCAAAGAAAGAAATCGCTATTTGCTTAACCTTTTATAGGGCAAAGCGCGAAAATGGTCGATATATGAATTATAGCCCTTGAAGGCGGTGGCCGCGGGCAAAGAACAGTATGAGCAATATCATACATATATATATGTCCAATTTTATTTCGTTTACATTTATTGCAATAAGCGGTTGAAGAACTAATAAAAATAGACATTCTGTTTTCAATTGGAAAAACACTACGATAGAAAATGATTTACTATCGACAAAATTAATAATTTAAGAGTGAAGCACAACAATGTTGTTTACAACAAAGTTTAACGTTTTAAACAAGTCATGCTGCACTCTCTGTTTGGTTTGCTCCCTCCTCTAAAAAAAGCTGAAATGATCTCCCTAGCGAGTGTTCTATTGCGTTTACTTTGAAGTCATATGAAATCAACATGAGACAGTTGATATATTCTGTTAGTATGTATGTTATTCTTAAATATTTTTTTATATTATTTCAAATGAGTTCAATCTTTTCTATAGACACCGAAGAAACTGTATTTACCAAATCTATTTCTGATTGAAAATCTCGAACAGCAAAAGAAATATAAATAGGCAATTCACTTAATTGTATTTTTAAATTTTATAATAAAATTAACAAATACATTACGTCGCCTCAGGTAAATAAGGTTCCATCTGCCGTTTTTTTACTAAATCCCTTTTAAATGCAGTTTTATTTGCATTAAAAATACGGTTCTATTTACATTTAAAAAACCTTTATACCATATCTCGGTCCAATTTTATTTCTTATTTTTATTAATGATATTGTGGAAAGCATGAGTGGAATAAAGTATCTGCTCTTTGCAGATGACCTAAAACTGTTTTTAACTATCAAGAAGGAGTCTGATTGTACTATTCTGCAACATAATATAGACTCGATTTTAAATTGGTCTATAAAAAACAAACTTGACTTCAACTTTTCGAAATGCTTTTGCATTTCTTTCTCTCGCTCAAGATTGCCTATTAAATATAATTATGTGATATCGAATAATACTTTACAGCGTTTATCTGAAATTGTTGATCTTGGTATAACGTTTGACTCTTCTTTCACATTTCATTCACATATTAATTCCGTTGCTTTGCGTGCTAGCAAACTCCTCGGGTTTATAGTTAGGCAAAGTAAACCATTCGAAAACCCAACTGTGTTTCGCACTCTATACATTTCCTTGGTTCTCAGTACGCTTGAATATGGATCTATTATCTGGAGTCCATATGAAAATTCCTACAAGTTGAAATTGGAGCGAGTTCATAAGAAATTTCTACGATATTTCTATTTCAAAAAATTTAAATATTTTCCTTTTAATAATTCCCTAAAAGAGTATTACCCAACTAAATTTCTTTTAGGAATGCTATCTTTTCACTCTCTTGAAGCACGAAGATCGTTTTCGATTCTAAAGCATTTCTCTCTTCTTCTTCAGGGACGAGTTTATAATCCTGAAATTCTCATGTCTATTAATTTACATGCTCCTAATTGTTATCTACGTGGCCGAAACCATATCCAGACAATTTTTATTCTTAAAACTTGTTCTTCGCGTCGGTCATTCGAGTCACCAGTTGCCAGAGCCGTTCGGATGATTAATGCACTGCCTAGAGAGCTGGATATTTTCAACACTAAACTATGAGTATTGTTCACTAAATATTTTTTCCTTTTAAATTAATAATGTCTTTTTTTTATTATTTAGTAATTTAAAAAAAAATGTTTTTATTTTCATTATTGTTTTTATTAGTAGTACTGTTTTTAATAATTATTATTATTGTTGTTACTGTTATTATGTTTGTGGAATGCATGGCGCATTGGCGTCAGCTGTAATGCCATGCATTTCAATTTTTTAAATTTACAATAAATAAATAAATAAATATGTCAATCCATCAAAATTCAAATTAGAAGAATGTTCCATCTAAAAAAAATACAAATGTTACAGTGCATCAAGGTTCAATATGAATATATAATTAGACATAACGCGTGTAGGAAATCATAGTCTCAAAAATGGTCGTCTGTTTCATTGACATACGTGAATGCATAAGTGTATTTCATTCAAAAAGTTACATTTTCTGAAATCTAAAATTGCTAAAATTCTCCTGAACAGTTTTAGTTTTTGCAGATAGGACCTTATTTATCCAAATTAACGATTGGGTTTAGTTTATTTAAATACTTTCCAATGTGTCCCACGATTATCGTAATAATTAAGATTAGGTATAATCAATAGGTATTAAAACTTAATTCTGTCATCATCTTTTAAAGTCTGATAAACGGTTCTACGAACGTAATTCGATCTTATCTACTAATTAGGTCTCGAAATTTATTTCTGCAAAACTGTTCTCTTACTCAAACTTTCCGTAGAATTTCTCGAAAGCTTTTGTTATTCATCATATTATCTTTCAGAAATGAAAATGTTGATACAGCGCTATCACTATGTAGATAAAAACTTTGTGCTTTGATATGCACAGCATCGTTTATGTATCTTTAAAACATTATGTAAGAAATTATTTAAGGTTAAAGAATGATTATCCTATTACATACATACTATAAATACAAGAAACTTACAGAAATATTTACACTCTATATGAGTCGTTGAGTAACTAACACGCTCCCGAAAGTTCTTAGAGTTTTCAATAAATCGCGAATAACTGTTATAGGCAGTATGATAGTTTTAAGCAAGTACGGCTAGTCCATACGCACTGCGAAACTGCAGCACCCTCAAGCAAGTTGAGAAAACGTAATATATTATAATACACATAAATGTATGTATATTTTATGAAAATATCACTATTATTTAAGCGTGTACTAAGCTCGCCCGCGCACCGATGCATCCAATAATTATCATATACCGCGGTACTCATGTCATAAAGTGAGGTATCTTCATGATTTTGTGCAGTACGGTTTTCGATGGAATATTGTGGGCACGGAGAGGGAGAGGAGGAACTTGCAGCTAGAAGCTTGATCTGAACTGTCAATTTGACAGTATTTCATATTCTGCGTGCAGGTGCGGGTGCAGCGATCTGATCACGCGCGTGACACCTGTCTAAATAAAAGCGATATTTTTCAAGGAAAAAAGACTGAAGAATCAATTTTATAATTAAACAAAAATACGTGTTCCGTTTAATTTAAATAATTTTTATGTTAATAGTTTTTTTATTTTTAATCAACGCAGTACCCCCAGATGTATTATTCACAAGCCGCCACTGCTTTTAAGTATAATTTAAGTTATTTTGTGTCTTCCGGTGGACAAAGAAAAGTAAAATATCCTTTTACACTGTCGTTTTTACTGAGCACGTGACCCGTGTATAACGAGGATTGAGATCGTGTAAAAAACGACATTTTTAAAGTTGGAAAAAATACAATATGAATATTGTGTTAGAGAAAACGTCAGTACCTGGCATCCCGAATCGCATCTATCCAGTGTACGCAATCTGCTTCTGATGCAGCTCGAAGTTCATACTGGCGCTGATTTTCTCTTCGGTATGAAATTGTGAAACAATGCTGGAAACATAAAAAAACAATTTTAACAGGGCTTTTTATATTAAATTAGATATTTTCTAGAAGACAAGGAATGGTTTTACTCGAATTTTTATACGATTTTGAATATGTCAATATTATTATTAAAAATGAATGTTTGTTTGTCCCGTATGCGTTCCTTTACCATTGCTCCAAATTCAATGAAACTTTTGTGAGTTGTTGTGCGCACATCCGTGAAGGTTTCTGAAAAAAAATCTAAAATCTAAAAAAAGAATCAAACACGTACAAACAGCGACATCTCGGAAAACCTTCTGATTTATTCGTGTACGCACTATTCTATTTTCAATTTTCATGTTATATCATTATTATAATTTAATGGGCTATATTTGCGGGTGTTACATGAGGTACGGTCCACTGTCATATTTTAAACATTCAACTTTTAACGTTAGCTTGCACCAAAATAACGCCAAAATCTAATTGATAAAGCACTCTATCAATGGCAAAGCTGGGTTATAAATACAAGTATATTCAAATTTGGATTATTGAGATTTTGTACAAAATCTCAATAATCCAAATTTGATATTGAAATTCCATCAAGCAACCTCAGTCGATGTCTTAAATTATAACAAGTATATTCATATAACGTTAGTAAAGTTGTCAAATTACAATTTAAGTTTTCCGTGAATTTAGACACAAAATAAAAATTAAAGTATATATTATTGTATTTAAGCGGCTCCGTGGCGCAGTTGGAAGCGTCATTGGCTACGGTTACGGATGTCTCGGGTTCAATTCCCGGTGCGAACAGTTTTCATAATTTGGTCTTTCAATCGATTTAGGGATTTTTGTTCGTAGTCATGAATGTTTGTGATGTTTAAAACTCCCTCCCATCCATCAGATCCTCAAAAACGGGGCGTTGCGAGAGTGATAACTAGAGTGGTACTAACCACTAGTTCTGTCTTAGTCCTATCCTTCTATCCTTCCTATCCTTCTGTTCCTACTTTCTTCGAAAAAAGAGATGTTGTGCAACTGAGTTACAAGTGGTTCTAATAGAAAAACTTCTGTTAGAATAGCTTCGTAAGGAGGCCATATGGTCTACATTAGGAACGGACATGCTAAAAAAAATGCTTTGAAAGTTAAATTATTTGAGTTTTTTTAAGAAGTTCAATGCACCAAAAATGATCACAAAAACTGTACTCTATAATCAAACATAACATTAATAAATGGGACAGTTAAACATTTTACCGGTTTCTAAGAGATAATTCAGTTATACAAATAACACAGACAGAAAGAAAACAATGATAATGTCATTATCTAATTGACCAAAAAGTCCATAGTAAAAAGCTCAGAAAAAGCTTTCCAAAACTCTATACCAGCGATGGTGAATCTATTTGTGCGGATGGGTCAAAATCCAACGTGAAAACACTCAAAAATACACGCATAAATTGAAATTTGACTTGATTCATTATTATCAAAAAAATGGTAACAAACTTCTTTCTATAAGAAAATAAATTTTTCATATTCAGTAAAGCATCATTCGAAAGCAAATAACATGCTATTATAAAATATATATTACTATTATTTTTCACTCGGCTTTACTCAAGGTAGAGAGCGATTATATTAGGTTATTAAATTTAGGCTGTAATTTGCCAGCTAATGTTGAAATTTGAAAATATCACCGTCAACCGTACCTCTTCTGTTACACGCCCAAATTATAGTCCACCAATTAATAATAATTTTAAAATTTGAAACCAGCTATAATAAAAGATGAAAATTTTGCCAACTGCACTTTTTTTATGGAACTTCTCTATAGACGGCTTGTAGATCTGCATTTAATAATGGCTCCTTCCATACGAATCAGAGTCATAGACTAATTCTCGATGACTATTCCAGATGCCCACCAAGTTATACGAATTTACCAAACTCACTTTTTACTAAATCACAAACATGAAACTCAATATTTAGCACAAATATCTACGTCGTTCGCGTTACTATCTCAACTGTCACTTGCAGAATATTAGTATTGAGCTGTTGCTAGGCGACTATTATCATTACTTTTTTGATCCCGCATTGAAACGACCAAAATATCGCGTTTTCAGTTTTGGGTTAAAAGTTAAATGTTGAAAGTTGAAAATTGTACAGTTAAACTAATAATTGCAGTTAAAATGATATGTGAAAATTTCACGTCGTTAATGTACACCGATTTAGAGGAGTGTTGTAACCGACAAACATACAGATTTCTACATGTATTGTGTGCTATATAGTAGAAATAATAATAATATTTATAACTGAAATTCATATAAATTGTAGTTCATTTCACGAAAGAAGCGCATTTTTATTGTTGTCATTAAATGATTAAACAAAAGCTTAATCTACTTTGTTAAAAATACTTTCATTTAAAGAATTACGTAACTTTAAATAAGGTGACCAACCGTCTTCGTTTTTTGATTTCTGTCCTCCGTTGAAAAGGGCCTTCCTAGTTTTCCTTTTCAACATGTGAAGAATAATCTTTAAATCTCCTTATTCGATCGATTCCGAGTCTAGCCTATTTTATGGTAATGATTTTTGGACAAGTGAAAAGTCTATATTGAATGTTGATACTCTAGTTTCAATGCTTGCTGTAAAACTCATTTTGAGAGATAATTCTTGTTCAAATATGTTAGAAAATGATACATTGACGAAAAATATTCATTCAGTGGAAAAGTAATCATTTAGATAATAATTCATAGGGATGAAATCATAATAACTACAACATGAAATGTTTTTATCACGCCTTTTTACATATCGATACTCCCTACGTATAATACTTGATTATACGTCCTTTGCATTTTCATTCTCTACGCACTCAGTTCAGGTAGACATCAAAAAACATTTACGAACCCGTAACTAGTCACTTATACAAAATTCTTTACATAAAACCCGAAGTACATTGCCGTATTTGTAATATTTCTTAACTATAAATTATTCAGAAAAAAATTATTCAAAATAGGAAACTAGATTTAAAATGACAGAACTGTCCTAATTTTGAAGAAGATGGATGCAGTCATTACTTTGAAACTGCGTTTTGAATTTTTGAGACGCTCTCCTGTAAAATGTCATGTTTGCAGATTAAATTACTTTACAGACGAAATTATACGTAGGAAGGGTTGATGTTACAGTGTATTATTGCCACGAATACAATTTTTATTTTATTGAAGATTTTTTTCTTCAATTTTTTTATATTCTTCTTTTCATTGCTAAAACGTTGGTCACCTTACTTTAAACCTGTTGAAGTATTAGACTTTTATTTCAAAGTTTTGAAATAAAACGAAATAAATTTTATAAACAATAGTGTGGGTCGCGGGCTTCTTATTGTTAAGTTTTTCTATTTATGTATCATAATAATATACTTCATCTCTCATTCAACAAAGTACTCGTTTAACACGGTTCCTAATTCCACGGTTGATTTTTTTAGTAAAGTCTCGCTTTATTGACTTACGCTCCTGTGTGCGAATTTCAATTTCAATTGCAAGTTCTGTTCATGCCATTATTATCGTGTATTGTCAATTTCATAGAACAACTGGCAGCTCAATTATTACATTAAATATTTTATTTTTAAATAAAAGCTATGATGTTGAAGTGGTGAGTTGATATGAGTCGCTGAGTCACTGAACACGCTCCTGAAGGTTTTTAGAGTTTTGAGTAAATCACGAAAAACTGCTATGGTTTTAATTATAATTTAAGTTATTCTGTGTCTTCAGGTGTGCCCATAAGAAAAAGTGAAATATTCTTTTACATTGTCGTTTTTTCGGAGCATGTCGACCGTGTAAAACGACGATCGAGATCGTATAAAAAAATGCAATTTTCAAGTTTGAAAATTTTTGAATTCTGAACAGGTAACGAAATTGGAAGAAATTTTAGACTTGCAACTGGAAAAATTGAAAAATTTATCGATAGAGCACATACGTGCGTTTAAGACTTATTTTATTGAAAAATCGCCAGGAGAGTGTCTAGCGTCTAGCGACTCAACGACTCATATATTTTCTATCTCTTCTAAAATAGTAAATATTTAATTAAGCTTAATCAAGTTCAAACCGTTTCGACGATGGCGTGAAGCCGAAATAACTATCAATAAATTAACAAATTCTTATGGAATTAAATACTTTGCTATTTTTACTTTATTACAATGAAATTACATTGCTTGTCTATGTTTTATCACATATTTCGAGTAACTAAAAAATCTCCCTCTTTTCTGTACAATTATTAGTCTCGCTTAACACGGCATCTAGCGAAACCAATTGTCCGTGTAAAGCAAGGGGCGCGTGCTAACTAAATTAATAGAAGTTGAAAGCTATTTTTTTTAAATCTTTTTTTATAAATTTATCTCATAATATATGTTATCCCATTTTCTCTTTAAGCTGTCAATAAACATGAAACATTGAATATACAAATATGAATAATAAATTCAGTAAGTCCTCGACTTCATACACCCACTCGAATGAGAATTAAAAAAAAAATCAGATACATTCTTTACTATCGATTTCTCAGCTATTTTCACACGCTGTTGAGCTACTGTACAAACAACACTTGACAGATACTTCGGTAAATTAAATATAGGAGGTCCCATTTTTCCATCATAGAGTATGACAATATTATAATGGAAAATTACATATTCTATAATATAATAATCTAGTGAGTACCCGGAATGCGTTGCAATGCCACTCAAAGAAAGAAAGGTTTCGTGTTTTAATTCTGTTTATTGAAGTGCTCTTGGATAAACAATATTTTTTGTTTTCGTCTGGTACGTACACGAATAAATTAGAAGGTTTTTCCGAGATTTCGCTATTCGTAAGTATTTGATTCTTTTTTTAGGTTTTAGATTTTTTTTATTCAGAAACCTTCACGGGTGTGCTCACAATAACTCATTAAAGTTTTATCTTAATCAGATAAATAGTAAATGAACGCGTAGGGGACAAGCAAATACACAAAAATTCATTTTTACATAAATATATATTGCTTTTCTAAGCTTTTTCATACGTAATTTTTTATCATGAAAATTCTGTTTAAAAATTTTATTTCCGTACTGTAAAAACCTTCTAAATCAATTTTATTTTAATGACGTTATATAATTTTATTTTCGCTAACTATCACTCGTTACGAAAATGTAAGACACATCTCATTTTAAAGACGACAGAACAGGTCTCGGTCAAATGATATAAATTAGAAAAATAAATTTCCTACTTTTTGGAAGGAAAACATCATTTTACATTGGCACTTGATGTAAGCCACTATTATATCGAAAATCTCTACGTATAATCGCGTAACCGCAAAGATGAGAATTTACAGGAGTGCATTTCAAAGATTCATAACGCAACTCACCATTTAATGTTTTCGATACAAACAGTTTTTACTCTCTCGTGAACAATTTAAATTTGAAGGGTTTCATCAATTGACCAAAACACCGTCGATATGTAGGCTTGAGCATGTGTTGCGGATACCCCAGGGGAACCTGAATCCTGCCCCTTCTGCCAACCGGATGGATTCCGTCGCAAAGTCGCTGATGACCATCCGTAGGATGTACTCTGTATAGGATGACCTGGGAGTAAGCAAGAAGACTGTGCGGTTGACAGAGAATCTTGGAGTCACCTTGTGGTGGCTAAATGCTACAAATGGGGAGCGAATATGGTTAAAAAAATAAAATTGAGCATCAACATTAAATGAATGACTATATTCATTTAAAGCTTAGACTACCGGCTGCCGCTGGAAGAGTTTTATTAGCATAGTGGATGTGGGTTTAAATCAGCGTTTATCAAACTGTTCCGGGCCATCACCCAATTTAGATAGCATATTAAATTATTCAGCAAATAAAGAATTACATTATTTTTATATTAATTTTATAAAATAAATTTTATGATATATAAATATAATTAAGACACATTATATTGTTTTAAAAGATACGTATAAAAAATATTTATTAATTGTCGGTAACATGAATATTTCAGTCAATCTTTTTATCGTTGTATTCGACGAAGAAAGCTTCAGATTCACTGATGCAAATAAATCAATGTATCACAAGGATTTACAGAGATGATTGATATCGTTACAATATGTAATGACGCAATCACACATTCAGATTTCAGAAGCGACGCCTTCCTTGCTCAATGCAAAAAATATGAACACGCCCAAGGTTTTTCCTCGAAAAGGGCGTTTACGCCCCTGTTGAGAAACAATGTTTCAATTTTTCCTGCAAATTCACATACATACTTTGATTTATCTATATGTATGAAGTATTTCCCATTGTGTCCATTAAAAAAAGAACATAAAGTATATGTCTTGCGTCTAGCTATTGGGGTTTCATTCTAAATCAATATTTACTTTTTAAGTAAAAATGTTATCAATGATATGCGTGCTTCATTTACCGAGTACTAATGGTCCGTGGTGCAGTGGTTATAGTCGATGGCTACAAGGTCAAGCCCTAGTGAAGACAGCTTCATAAATTGATTTTTAAATCGATTAATGAATTTATGATATTCGAGAAAAGGTTTTGTTTTGTGCCAGAGCATTACGTCTTGTCAGCTGTTACAAAACGTGATATTATTAAACGCAAAAATAAATAAATATGTGATTGTAAGAGAGCACCGTCTGCAAACGTGAAAAACAACTAAGGTGGAATACGGAAAACAGCGCAGGAGTGAAGAAAAACGAAAATGGATCATCAGTTTGTCGCCACTCGCCGAGCGTGAAACATCATCCGTAGAGCTTCTTCTATCGTTTGAATCTCCAATAAGCGATTAACAAACGATTTTTAAATTGATCTATTATTTTTTCAGTACATATATGTTTGCCATGTATTTATACCTTCTTACTCTTGGTCAATGGAAAAATGAGAGACCGTTTACCGTTCAAATAGTTCTTTCCGTGCCATATCTTTAGCGTTTTCTCTCTCTTTTCTAGGACATTTTATCTGACTCAAAATCTCTTCTGAAGACTCGTTTGAATCATTCAATAAAAGTCAATCTGCTGTATATCGAAATAGAAAATGAAGAAAATTCATAAAACTGCTATACGTGCATAAAGAGTTTTACTAATGCCGTTGTGTCATGTTAGAATGACTGGCTATTATATTTTTTCTGATAGCCGGTGTAATATTGTTCCAGGCACGGAATTATAAAATAACATGTGAGATAAACAAAACTAATTAAACGAGAAAATTTATATTTATTTTATTTATGTGGAAATAATTACACTATCAACATTTAATAATGCTGTTTGCTTAATTTAAAAAAAAAATTGTTACTTGAAAAAAAATACAAAATAAAGTTTTTTACTCGGATTTGTCCAAGATAGAGGACGGCTATATCATTATTTAGACGTGGGTTATCTAATGTTAAAAATTGGTTGAATGTTGTAAATATTACCGTGGACCTTTTTTATCACCCACAAAATATAATCCATCAATTAAAAGTGGAAACTAGCACTAGAAAAGATGAAAATTATGCCTTCTTCCCTCTTGTTATAGCGACGTAGAATTTCTCGATAGACCGCTTGTTGTTCTGCATTTAATAATGGCTCCTGCAGCGACACAAAAGCAAACATGCGAACAAAGTTATACGCTAATTCTCGCAGCGTTTTTCAATTCATGTTACGTGCACGCTGTCGTGATGGACTTATCGTGCAAATCTTCGATAATGATATGCGTTTGTATCACTATCTCAACTGTCACTTGCGAAATATGTTATTATGAAGCGGTTGCTAGGCGACTAATATTATTACTTTTTTCGACGTAAAAAATACAGCGTTTTCAGGTTAAGGTTAAAAGTTGAATATTGAAAAAAGGTCAGATGACCTAGAAATGGCAGCCAGAATTACATGTTAAAATTTCACGTCGCTACTGTACGCTTTTTGGGAGGAGTTCTTCTGATCAACCAACATACAGATTTCTACATGTATTTTGTACTATATAGTAGATACAATTCTTTACTAATTTATTGAATTTACATGTAAAGATTTTATCATCTTCTACAATATTTCCAACTAACTTTACGTACTTTCTCAATCTATCATAGCTCATAAAGGGAAAAACGTAGTGAACTATATTTGACACTCATTCGGGTTTGTCAAGTGCAATAAATTGTCTAAATTTTATGTTGCTAGTTCTCACGGTTTAGTTGGTATTATATTTTATAGTAAAGTTATCATAATTGAGGGTGAATAACAATATTATTCAATATCGTATGTTGTTTTTAATATTGTCGTATTTTTAGAAACTCAGTTCTTTTACTGAATTCAATATCCATACGAAGAAACAATTATTTGTTTGTATTAATTTTTACTACTATTAAAAGATGTTCTGAATAAAAATAATCAATCTCGAAAACTTTTGAATAAATTCTATTATGAATAAAAAAAATCATATTTTACAGAACGCGATGCGCGTCGAAATGTTGATAAGTAACACGCGACGCTTTCACTCGCTCCCTCTTTATGTTATTTTAATTCTAAGAATTAAACTTTTACAATACGAAATTTTTTGAAGATTCAAAAATAAATTCACCCTGTTCAGTGTCAAAATACGGCATACTATAAGAAGCACATACAACACGATCGAGTCGCTTGTAAAACGTATCGATCGATAACTCGCATGTTATTTATGTATGATATTCATAATTGCTGAGACAAAAGAATGTCCTTCGATAACAAATAATTGTCCAACTCATAAATAAACAAAATAATATGTACTACAATTCCTTATATATGTTTATTTAATACGTTTTAAATGAAATAAATATTAATATAGCAATATTATATTCTAAAACTTTGTTACTTCCAAAATACTGAAAATGATGAGATGTTAATGTCAATTTGAAGACAATTTTTTTTATCAAAAAACTTGCAAAAACAAATATCTAATGACCAAATAAATAATGATACTGATTTAAAAAAAAATATCATTTTCAGTAATTATTATACTTATTTTCAGCTGCTCTGGAGTTCAACACTCCAGTTTGACGATATTTCTCATATCTAGCACAAAATACTTGTAGAAATCTGTATGTTTGTATGTATGTTTGTTGGTCACAAGAACTCCTCCCAAACGGTGTACAGTAGCGACGTGAAGTTTTTACATGTTATTCCGGCTGTCATTTCTAGAAACTAAACCTTAAACTACTACATACTTTAAACCTTAAACGGAAAACGCTATATTTTTTACGTTTATATGCGGGAATAAAAAAATCAACAAAAGTCGAAGAAAATTGCTTAACAACCGTTCTATACCAAATATTTCGTGATTTTCATCGTTATCGTCATTTTGCTAAGCAACTGTGAATATTTTATAGTATAAATGTCGCAAATAATAAGTTTTCATGCTTGAATCGTAAAATTTGTAAAAAATCCATAGATTGAGCGGAAAATAATCCATTATTTAAAATTATAAAACTAAAGAGTGTTACAAGAGATGCCGTCCACCGTGATATTTTCAACTATCAACCAAATTTAAGCAATACTAGCCAACGAATAAATGATCTAATATAAGCGTTCTATATGTTGGGCGAAGCAGGATACGAATTAATAGTATTAATGATTTATTCTACTAATCATAAAACTTATTTAATTCTCATTTTTGGTTCATCGTAATATATCTCTTTTCAGAAAAAGTTCTAATTTGAGTGATGGAAAAGAGCCGTGTTGATTTTTTGTTACGGACTTATGGAAGCAGAACACTAATAAAGAATAATATATTTTGAAGTCCACCTTTCATAGAATTTATATGTTTCGGAGTTATAGTGGCCTTTTAACATGATACAATAATACAATGTTTTATACGAGCAGTAAAAAAATATAGAAAAGGTTTGTTACCGATAACTGCCTATCAGCGTTTGCTGACCGAAGCCCAAGTCGTTCGCAATAACTGCCCTCCAACAGCACAACTCCTGATGGCCTAGAACTGGTTTCATTTTCGTAGTAAAACATGATATTCTGAAAAAAAACAAGTATTGATTGTCAATTTGTCACTATTTAGCTGAAAATATTATACGGAATATCTTTGTCATTCAAATGTAACTAAGGATTCTAACTATTCTTCATTATCAAATATCCAAATATATTTAAATATTCGAATAATTTCCGATGTATGAAAATAATATTAAAACTTCGATTTGAATAATTAATAACATTTCATTATAATAACTATATTAAAGGTACTAAAATAGTGCATTCAATTAACTCATCATATTATATAAAATAGCCCAAACCGCTCTGTAGACGCCTTATTATTATCAGTATGAAATTTCCTCATGACGTTCGTGGCTTAAGCAATGCACACACAGTTCCGACGTTCTAGCTACTATAGACATTCAGTATTTCTATTTCTATTTCAATACCGTCATCTATGACGAGTACGGTTACTAGTTTATAATAAAAGTGACATCTATTCAAAAAAATTATAACTGATATACATAATATTTCCTTAAGCATGAGATACCCACACTATTTAATAAAGAAGAAGAAATTCTCTTTCCGCATAGCCTCTACTGGAGTACCCCAGGGGAACTTCCTGGGACCTAGACCTGGGACAGACGGTACAGCAATCACATCCACCCACAAGAACCAAGAACCAAAAATCACCATCTGTGGTATTTCCTATTCATTCAGCCCAGGGGTAAAATAGCTCTGGGTATACCTGGATTGCTGCCTCATCTGTTCTCAAATCTATAATTCAAACCTTTTAAACCAAAGCTATTTGCATAGCTCATGTTGCAATTGGTGCGTTGTACTTGATTATAAACGCTAGAAACTACCTCTGTGCAGAAAATAAAAAGGCACATTACAACATGGTCGTTGACCCGACTATGCTGTAGGCCTCCTCCATACTATTCGTAAATATCTCCAACAACAATCTCCTTCTCCTACAACGGGTCGAAAATAAATGCTCATAATTTCAAACTTAAGAGAAAAATCTAACAGGCGATATTTCTGTGTTTAGCACAAAGTTGTAAAGCCTGTTAAACCGCTTGTGCTTCCTACTTTGATACCTGAGATGAAACCCAAGCTGCTACCCATGAATTATTCGAAAAATATTGAATTACCGCCCTTGCCACCGATCGCAGCACCCACCTGATGACATCGCTATGTTTAAGATAATTACTGAGGTGACCGAGGTCAATTTGTGGGCAGAAAATGGATTTGCGTTTGACACGGCCCAATCGTGTAGGTAATTCTCTTGTCAAAGCATTGGAAACGAAGTATTGTTGAAATTTAACCTCTCTCATGGAAATATGCGTAGTAAAGTACGTAGTTTTTTTCATTCGTGATTAAATCGTGAGCCTCATTGTAAGAGGTAGTCGTTCAAATTTAGTCTGTTGAAAGTGTGGGGCGTCGCTATCAGTGACAAAAAGAGCCCTACTACGATAGGTCAGAATTTCTCTTTTACCATTCTTTCATCTGTCTTGCCGAGAGGTTGGTTTTAAATCTATACGGTAAGGTGAAGGTGAAGTTTCGTTAAGAACGCAGAGCGTTCACGATAGTCTCAGATGGACTAGCTGGCAGGCAGATATCCTCAAAAGATCGGATCGGCACCTACATGCTTTGCCAATCGCTCCATATTTAATTTTTAATCGTAGCTAAATTGTAACACTTAATTTATGTGTAAGCAACTGACTAAATTAACCAACCCCATCTGAAAATTAAAAATAATAATCTGGAAGAACTGTCGTGTTTTACCTTTTCACTTGTCCTTGAGGGTGGAATTTTGTAAACTTAAAACACTACTTATATATATATATATATATATAAACAAATGATTATTTTAATTTAAGACATCGACGTCAGTTCGAGTCCATTCGTGTGCTCGAATGCCTGAAGATGCCGAAAGGCAAAACCCGGGTCGTTAGTGACAAAATACATGGAAGTGTACAAAATCTCAATAATCCAAATGATTATTTTGTTTTAATTTGACAATGATTGTACAATTGACCTCAAATTTTTGATCTGAATACTCTACAAATCAATATAAACTGTGTTACCTATGATAACAGCATATACATACAGGAAACTCCACGCCTTTAATATTTTCTAGCCTGATGTTGTAATATATATCTGCCAAAGGAGAAATCTTTTCGTTTTTTGCACGCAACAGTTATGTCATGCGTGAAAAATTTAGGTTCGCCAAAGGCGCATTAAAATGGTCAAATCTTAGTGAACTCTAGTGAACCGGAAATTTTGTTTTTGCTTTGTTTCGGTCATTTAAAAGAGTTTTTGCTATTTTTTGTTATGTTAACAGAAAACAAGATTTCACTATAAACCTGAAATTTAAAAGTGTGGGTTGAAAAATTTAATAACTCTCCACCGAATATTAAACTTGAACAAAATTTCATTTATCGATAGTATTAATATCATGAATTCATATTATTTGCAAACAATGCTTTTTTAGTTTTACTTTTTATTCATGTTTAAAATACACTAAATTTCAATTATTATCGTATAAAATTATCATAATTTTAAGTATAACTCACCTGATATAAGACAAACCATCTTAGTTGCCATTTGTTGTTATCAGCTGTTTTCTTGTGTAAGTATCCAACCTATTAAATACATTATATTTTTTTAACTTGGAATTTTTTAAGAACCTATCGTTATTTAAGAACTTTCACTGAAATATTTGCCCTTCTACATAGCTATTTTTATTTTATTTTAATTGGATTCAGCCAAGTAAAAGCTAATTCAATCAACAAATTTAAACACTTTGTGATAAGTTTTTAGGGGTAAATGATTGAGTAAGTATTTTTTAATTCTAGCAATCATATCAATTAGTGGGATTTAAAATAATCATATTTATATTGACTGTGTTTTGACCAATTGATATAACCCTCAAAAGATACGAAAACGAGTTAATGATTGGATCTCATTTTAAAAATGACGGAGCAGGTCTCAGCCAAATTATGTTAATTATAAAAATAAATTGACCACTTTTTGGAAGGTTAACATCATTTTACATTGGATTTAGTTTTAAAAATTCTGACCCGGCCACTTGACGTAAGCCACTATTATATCGACATTCCCTACGTATAATCTCGTATCTGCAAACATGAGAATTTACAGGAGTGGATTTTAAAGATTTATAACTCAACTAACCATATAAGTTTTTCGATAAAAACAACATTGGCCAAAACACCTTCTATATATAACATTTAACTATCATAAACATTATTGTGATAATGAGTTTTATAAAATAAATAAATGAATATAGTTTTATAAAATTTTCGCTATTATTAATCTTAGCATTTTTAATGAACTATGCTTTTTTCATTTATTAACTTTTTATACTATGGAAGTTATTTATCCATCAAAAATTTAAACACACGGATCAATATCCATCGTGTGATGTATTGTGCTAAATAATTCTGTAATGTAGTTGATACTAACAGTCAGTTGTGGTGTAAAAAATAGTATCTCTACCCGAGAGGCTAATAGTCATATGTCAAATTTTATCAACTTTACAGTAGGAGCAAAAACGTGTTTCTGATATGATATGCATATTGTTTGTAGGTATAGTTAAAGTAATCTAATTTTAGATTACGATATTTCAAAAATACAACTAAAAAAAAATTCTTTAAGATTTTTCAATATAAAAATTATTTCATCTAAAACTAGACACCCTGATGCATACTGATAAAGAAAATTGGCTTAGTACATACATTTTCAGATATAGTTTAGATGGTTTGAATCTTAACCGGTTGACTGCCACTACCGTATTTATATGGTCTACAATTTCGCGAGCGCAGTACCGGCAAAAGCAAATGACCGTATATATATGGTCCGCTTTGACACGTTTTGTTACTATTCATCGACAATAATATTAAGAATCCAAACATAAGGTATACACAGGATTTATTTTTTAAAAGAAAATCGCGGGCCTTCGTGCGCGGCCATACTAAAGCATCCCGGCATATCCAATTACCTCAGAATGCAATTTTTTGACTTGACACAGTCTAAAACTAGGCGTGCGAGTTGTTCTCTTACTGTTTTCGTTCTTTTGCAGTTGTATAGGTAATGGTCATGGTGAGTGTCGTTTACAGGTGAAATCATGATTTTTAAGGATTTTATGGACATAGGATTGCTTACACAATAAATGCATTGTGACATAGGACTGATTTTGAATAGAATTTTTTGGTAATCAGTCCACATACTCGAAAATTTTAATTACCCATCTATAGATCATAAAATTTCAAATAATGTGACATTTATAACTCAATTTCAATATTTTTGGACATAGGACTATCAGCCTCTGAGGTACAGATATGTATTACGAATTCACATTAGCGATTGCTTAGTATTTAAGTGTTGTAAGAAACCATCGATTTAATAAATTGATCGTTAACATTATCTTTTATTTATTGATTGGCCTGAATTATAAACATATAAAATAAATGTACAGGTAATTGACCTTTTTTCCATAAATGTACTCAAAATAGGAAACTTAGTACAACCATCTTTTGTCGGATTGAAGAACTAACACATAACCATATATGTCATTGCGGTGTCATAGCGTCCATTTGAAAACACCACCTAATACAATAAGTATTTTATTTTGGATTTATTAAGAGTACTCTTAAGGATATGAGTGGATGTAAGCATATGCTACTTGATTCAACTAAGAGTGGTCTTACAGGAAGCTCTGAGGCAACTCTGATGAAAGGTTGTCATGAAACCTTCTGATTAGACATGGTCAACTACTGAAACTTTCAATTATTTATATGGTCATCTACTGAAGCATTAATATGGTTGTAACGTACCCTTCCTAATTTTTGTCTTATCAAATTAATTAAGATATTTGATCCTTTATGAATACGCTTACTTTATCATCAGTTGGTCTAATGCTAAAAATTAATAGTAATTTTTGATGAATTTTTCTCTTTAACGGTCAACTACTGGTCTATCATATAAATACATTTATATATATTTATATATAGTTAAATGCTGAAACCCACATACATTTTTGTACAAAAAGTGTGTTGAATTATTATTATTAAATTGATTCGTTAATTCATTAATTAATAAGAGTAATAAATATACCTGCGAGTGATCGTACTGGGCTCGATCAGCCAAATGAAGAAGTTGAGCATCATTCACTCTTACCGCCCTCTGCATTTTTGGACTCAACATTATGCCTGTAAATAATAAAAAAATATATATCATAACTAAAACAACATTTTAGATTTTTGTCACATGACAAATGAAAGGTAAAGTTAATGATAAATGAGTTTAGGTAAAGTAAAGATGGAAATAATTATAATGACATAATATTCGAAGAGATGTTTTTTTTTCAGATGCTATACTGTAATGCTTCTGAACGAGAGCATTAACATCCTTTAGTGCAGTGCACAGCGAGAAGATCCAAGGTGAAAAATCTGAGTATCTTTATATTGGATAAAAATTGAAGCCATTCGCTTGCTAAGATTTTCGTTTAAAATGTTCTCATTCAACGAAATATCGTATTATCTTGATATTAATTTAACGCAAAAATTAAAAAAGTGTTTACACGGATAGTGCAAAAGCAATAATGGGGAATAAAATGAAGTTTGTGTCGTGTGTAAAACAAAATAATCCTTTGGTAGAAATTTCAGATTGCTGCATATATTGGAAAGCATTGAAAACGAAAAATTTTCCACTAGAATGTTTACAAGCAATGAACGAATATATCAAAATAATACAAACCAAATAATGAGCAATAACATATATAAATATAAGCTATCATTTCAAATTTATCAAATAAAAACGAATTATTAAATTATAAGTTTTGTTTATGTTATTCACATATTTTGGCTTGTGGTGTGCCACGAAATATTAATGGATGCTTAGGTGTGCCATGGGTGAGGAAAAGTTGTGGAGCACTCTCTTAGTGGACCTTGTGAGCTCTTTTATACGTTTAATATTTGGAGGGGAGAGCTGTCGTGATACGATAATTCATCTCTGTCAACCCTTGTGAGATGGGCGCCTTCATTTCTTTGCGTTAGTGTATTCGCAAACTTCTGCATTCAATCAGCTGGCTTTAAATTGGCCTTACAGGCAAAACAAATAAACATCAAAGTAATTTCAAAATTACGTTTTTATTTGAGAGGGGGGCGTTGCATAAATTTATTGTTGTAAAGGGTGCGACGGCATTAATAAGGTTAATAATCACTGCTCTAGTGTTTACAATTTGGTGCAATATTATTGTGTTATACTACCAAGTAAACATTTCCGGACGTTCAACTAATGTTGGTGAGCTTAAAGTTTTCTATGAGAACTGCTTGTTACTCAGTTGCTCAACCTTTCTGTTTTCGAAGGGATTAGAGATAGAAGGATAGGGCCAGGACAATCATTTGAATATTTTATTATCGGGTTCAAATAATTTAAATTCCAGCAAGGAATTATTTATTTTAAAAATAAACAACAATTTTTTGACTACTTCTATATGTTTATAATGATCAGGACTGGTTTCGCTCATCGCGAGAATTATCAAATGATAAACATAAAAATCATAACAAGGCTATTTATAAAAAAAAGAATAGTAACAATTACAAAGTATATGACAGAGTAGGTTCAAGAACTATAACAATAATTTACAGGCCATCAAATAATATATATGAAATTAAAAAGTCTCAAATTAAAATGTTAAAGACCTCCTACAAACCAATCAATACTAATCTGAATTCAAAAATTCAGCTACATTAAAAATCAAATATAAAATAATATTGATATACTTTTTATTCCACTGAGAAAAATATAATTCATTAATATTCATTAGCCAAAATAGCAAATGAGAAATTATAAAAGAATGTTATGAACCACTTAAATATTAACAATTCATGAAATATTAATTCATTTTTGAATAAATATGTGGGCTTGTCATGGTTTTTATTTGTATCCGGATCAGGATCATTATAAACATGTGGAAGTAGTACAAAAAAATAGTGTATTATTTTTACAATACAATGCCTTTCCACCAAGAAATGATAATTTAAAAGTGAGGGATAATTGAAGTAAAACCAAGTTACAAATTATTTCGAAAATTTTAATGATCACCAAATGACACGCCATATTGACAAAATCATATGTTTTCTTACAAGTATGAAAAACCTCCCCGAAAGATATTTGCCGAAAAGTTTATTTGGTATACTGGTATGATATTATGACCTATTATATCGACAAACCTTCTTAATTTGTATTGCTTCATGAGATTTTATTGAATTAAAAAACATTAATTAATATCATTGTTTTTTTATAAATATGCAGATAAAATTTTAGTTTGTTTTTATACCTTTTAAAATCAAACTTTTTAAGTGTAGGTTTGTTTTTACAAGTTTTGTAATCTTACAGACTTTGTTATGAAGTAGATATAAAAGTGATATCATCGACGGTGTTTTGGCAAATTTATGTAGCCCTCAAAATTAAAATTATTCAGAAGAGAGTAAAAACTGTTTTTATCGAAAACATTACATAGTGAGTTACGTTGTGAATCTTTGAAGTGTACTCCTGTAAATTTTCATATTTGCAGATACGGGATTATATTAAGGGAGTGTCGATATAGTATTCGCTTACATTAAGTGGTCGGGTTAGAATTTTTAAACCTAAAACTAATGTAAAATGTTGTTTCCCTTCCAAAAAGTGGTCAATATATTTTTTTAATTTACATCATTTGGCCGAAACCGGCTCTGTATCGTCTTTAAAATTAAATCCGATCATTTTCGTATTTTTAGAGAGTTACATCAATTGGCCAAATAATCTAATTTTCTTAGCAAGTTACGACCTATACATTCAAGGTTAGCAATACATATAGAGTCAATGTTTAAAATAATCTATTTTATTTAAATTAATTTACATCATAGCTGTTTATTTAGACTTTTGACTTTTTATGAATGTTTTTTGAAACAGTATATAACAACGTTTATATATTTAATTGATTAAGTGAATAGACGTTTTTGTTCAAAGCTGATTAAATTTAGTCTCTCATAGTTAATTAAGAAATTTACGGGATTTGAAGATGCACATATTATTGACTTTCAGCAAGGGTATAAAGATTTCTTATATTTTCACTTCGACTGTTATCATATATCTATATATATAAAAATGAAGATTTGTTTGTTTGTTTGTCCTGTATGCATTCTTTTACCACTCATCAGATTTCGATCAAACTTTGGTAAGTTGTTATGCGCACACCCATGAAAGTTTCTAAATAAAAAAATCCAGAAAAATGAATCAAATAGGTACAAACAGCGACATATTAGTTCGAGTGTGACATAACAAGTGGTGTTAATTGTTGAATTCCAATTTTCGGTCTGAAGTGGAAAATTTAAAGTAGATTTAAAGAGAGAAATTTAAAGACGTACTGCTACCACGCATCCCAATGATTTCGACAGACATGGTAGTCGAATTCAAACGTCTGCAGTTTCCGGTGCGACTCGCATTTGCAATGCACTGGGACAATCGTTACAAGTATGTATACTTAATTTAGACAATCCATGCTTCTCATGTGACAGCTGCATGCGGTCTGCTCACGGATCGGAAAACGTTCTGATTTGTTGTGTACGCACCAGAAAGAAAAACAAAATATATAATGCATCCGAAGCACTTCAATAAACAGAATTAAAATACAAACACTTCCTTTTTTTGAGTGACATTGCAACGCGTGTCGTTTACTCGCTAGTAATATATAAAAATGAATGTTTGTTTGTTTGTTCTCTGCGTTTGTTTACCATTCATCCGATTTCGATCAAACTATGGTGAGTTGTTGTGCGCACACCCATAAAAATTAAAAAAAATTAATCAAATACGTACAAACAACAACATCTCGGAAAGGTATTCAAAATGTTAGGAACACAAATTTAAGAAAAACACTGCCTATTATGTTTGGGTCATGAGTCAGCCATAAGACAATGATATTCATAACTAACCTTCACCCAGCCTGGCCCGTGGTCCGGGCTCGGGCGAGTAAAGACAATTCCGATTAGGGCCCGAGCCGGGCCCGGGTAAGAATTCAAATTTAATAAAATATTTCGTACTGTGTTCAGGTCACGAGTGAGCCATAAGGCAAAAGTTTTCATAAAAACTCAGGCTTTTTTCGGAATGAGAAAGATAAATCTGGGCTTCGGGTCGGGTTCGGGTAACCAGTGTGATATTGAGAGTTGGGCTTGGGTCGGGCCAAGCTTGAAGATGACGGGCTCGGACCAGGTAATTTTAAGAAATTTCGACCCGTGCATACCTCTAATCCAAAAGCACTTCAATAAACAGAATTAAATCACAAACCCCTTTATTCTTTGAGTAGCATTGCAACGCATGCCGGGTACTCACTAGTATTATATAAATTTGCGGGTTGGGGAGGGGAACTATCACATAAGTAAATATTGCAAGGTTTTCAGGATACAATATCTTTTATCTGGTGACAATTTTCCTCTTATTTTTAACACAGTATTTAACCATAAAAACGTCAAGTAAGTCATTTCTAGAAACAAAACAATATTGAGTATCTGAACAAATAAGAGTGACTTATGAGGTTATAGAATACTTGAGTATTGTTGTGTTTGGGTACGCGTGTAAATATATTTGGGTTAATGAGAAAATAAAAAAATCAAAGAACATAGTTATATGATTGTTCACCCCAGCCGTTGACGATATGAGTCCTTCATTTCCAAAGTTCACCTGTCTATTTGGTTTTGTTTTCAGATATTTACAAAAAATGCGAATGGAACCTCTTAATTGAAAAAATAACGCTTTTATTGTTAAATCAAATTGGATTTAATATACACTAGTGATGAGAATATAATCAAAAATATCATACAGATATTTTGAAATATCTAAAGAAATGCCATGGACTAGATCAGAGGTTCTTAAACTTATATATTCCGCGGACCGCTTTTTGAACCAAATTTTTTTTGCGGACCCAATCCCAAAGCTAGGCAGTTTATGTCGTTTTTGAGACTTAATTTCTAATTCAATAGGTTTTAGGCTCATTGGTTCAGCGGCGTACCTAGGGCTTGTGCAACCCGGGGCGGTCCTTGAATTTGCCCCCACCCTCCCACCTTTTCCCCAATATTTTTTTGCAACCATCACGATGCAAACCATTGCGGCTAAAATTTTTATTAAGAATAAATATAATTTCTTGATTTCTTGACTATTTTTAAATGAACACTACGACACAAAAGATTGCGCAGCTTAATACACGACAGGCGATCTAATATTTGAAAATGGCTACCAGACAAACAAGATGAATTTTAAAATTGGGCACTGTTTTTAAACTTTTCTACTGACTGCAAAGGAATACTTCTGGAATTGTCCGTATATAAAAATAGGAATGTGCCCGTTGAATAGGCAATAAGATTGCATACTCAGTTCATTTTTGATAAAAACAGGACAAGATAAACTTTGAAAAAGGGTGACTAATAGATTATATTTAATATAGTTTAATGTTTGTAGCCAAATGAAACATATATGTGTAGACTTGACACGGCTCTACAACTTCATGAATTTCCTGTATTCTATTTAAAATTCTGGTCTTTTTGTTTTAGCCGATTATCAATATGTTTTTTTAGTAAATTTAAAAGACTTTTTGTAAATTCAACGTTTATTTTCAAATCTTTTAAATCTCTTATTGAACGCATTTTTATTATTTACATATCGACTGTGGAAAGGAAAAATAACGTAACCAACACACAAAAAATAGTGTGTATAGCCCAAACAAAACGTGTTTTAAATAGTTTACCAATGTATCACAGTTGATTATCGACAAAAAAATATTTTGAAAAGACGGAGGGATAAGTCTTTTTGCATATATTGACACATTTTGTGTGAGCTATAAACAAAATTTTTTGTTTTGGTTTACGTACTTTTTGCTTTCCACAGTCGATATTATTTTCGATAGAAGTATTTCGTCAATTTATAAAAAAAAATGTCGCCAGTCAACCAAGCCAATAAGCTACTCTCAAATAATGATTTATTTCATGTCATAACCTACAATAGAATAAGTTATTTTTCCTCTTTTAGGTCATGTAAAAGCCAAACATAAAATGATCTCTAAATCTTGTAGAAATAATTATTTTACTTCATTTGTTACGATTATAATAACTCAGCTTTTCGAACAGGCAAAATTGATAATGCAACGTAACAATTATAACGTTAGTAAACTTTATTTTTAATCAAAACTTTTTCTGTCAAGGATATCGTGATAAATAGATTGTTGAACAGAAGATAATTTGGTAGTACACTTGGACCTCGTATAGCACGGTTTTTATGCAACACGGTTGATGAATTTTGACATATTTTTATACAAGACGCTTTATATAACACGGTTCCAGCATTTTTTATACAAAAAATGATCCTATTATCGAAAAAAGTTTATATAATAACAAAAGATCTTGGCCCCTTATCACGAAATACGTTAAGATTTATACGCTGAAACAAACAATCGATAGGGAATTTTTAAAGCCTAAGTTCAAAAAAACTCCACAGTTTTCCGATAATGAAAATTCACAACCTATTTATTAAAAAAAAATAAAGCATATTAACAAACTGATATTTTTTTGGAACGCATTTTGTATGAACTTCAAACCTCGTATAACATGGATTTTTAGTACACGACGTTTTTGTGGAACTATATGACCGCGAAGTACTTTTTGTTAATTGTACTTGGAATACGATTTACAGAAGTTTAAATATTGAAATAACTCACATCCGTTACCGAAACAGGGGAATCTATCCATATTAATAGAGTGGTTATTTTTATATGTATTGTATAGAAATAATACTCGTTTATGAACGATGGTTTTTACTATATTTTATAACTAGACTACCGCTTAGACAAACTATGAAGTCGAACTGATACAATGTTGACGTGGGCCTTTTTGAAGCCTTCAGTTGTTACATGTCACACGAATCCGAGGGAAAAAGTGAAAGCATTTAGTTGCTTTTCCAAGGTTGAAGTTACTGCAATTCGAGCTTTGCGCAATTCACTCCCTCTAGCGGGTTATCTCAACCAGTCAAAGGAAAACTTAATGGTCACATTTATTTACATAAAAACATTAAATCGAAGTAGATAATATGAAATGTACAGTGAATGACTAGATTTTAAGCAGCTTTACATGCTTATTGTAATATCCATATCGACTTGGTTTTAGCTAATTGATTAAACACTCAAAAAACACGAAAATGAGTTAATGATTGGATCTCATTTTAAATACGACAGAGCAAGTCTCGGCCAAATGATGTAAATTAGAAAAATAAATTGACCACTTTCAAGAAGCGAAACATCATTTTACATTAGTTTTAGGTTTAAAAAATCTGACCCGGCTTTTTTATGTAAGCCACTATTATATCGACACTCCCTTTGAATAATCCCGTATCTTCAAACTCGACAATTTACAGGAGTTCATTTCAACGATTCATAACGCAACTCACCGTTTAATGTTTTCGATAAAAACAGTTTTTCTTTCCTGAACTATTTCAATTTTGATGGTTACATCAATTTGCCAGAACACCGCCAATATTAAGGGTTACATTTATTAGGCCAATGCGTTTTTTTAATTATAACGTGGTAAATTTTATTCAACCGTAATTATTATTTTCAAAACAATTAATGATTATTAATTAATCAGTTATTGTTGCGCATGAAGCTATCTCCAGTATGAAGTTTTGAATTGATTTCCAGCCGAAATAAATATTAAAACAATTTTGGACTTTTTTACAGTCGTCAATGTTAAACACTGCCAAAGTAAACTCAAGTAACAGCTTGTATTTTCTTCACACTCACATACAATTTTTTTAGACAATATGAGGTTATACTTGTCGGTTGTCAAAACATGTAAGCTGATTTTTCGCATCTGCAACTTGTGATGTTTTGAGGAATATACTTTTTCTTTGTACACCTTTAGTGTCATTAATAGTTTTGATTTAAAAGTTTTATTTGATTGTATTTTCATCACTAAACGTTATTGAATGGTGTAAAATCGACACTCCCTACGTATAATTAGGTAAAAGATTTTTTTTATTCACTGGAAAGGAAAAAGAACATACCCTACACAGAAAAATATTGTGTGTAGCCCAAAAAAACATGTATAATAATAAATTGCATAATAAAATACGAAAGGATACGTTCTTTTGCCTTTTTACAGTCGATATATTATATATATTATATCGACTGTGAAAAAGAAAAGAACGTAACCCATATCAAAAAGTATTGTGTATAACTCACACAAAACGTGCTAATACACTATATTTATGTATGAATATATAATATATCAACTGTAAAAAGGCAAAATGAATAATCCTTATACCTCCGCTCCATCTTGTCAAAATAATTCTTTTTCACAATCACAATGTATACACGTTTTGTTTGGGCTATACACAATATTTTTTGTGTGCGTATGACGTCCTTTTTCCTTTGCACAGTCAATATATTTATTTATAAATATAGTGTATTAGCACGTTTTGTTTGAGTTATATACAATATTTTTGTTGTGGGTTACGTCTTTTTTCCTTTCCATAGTCGATATTTCTGTTGGATTTTCATTATCTACGCACTCAGCTCTATGGGTAGGCATCAAGCAACAGGGAAAATAAAATTTAAAATACCAGCACTGTTCCAATTTTGAAAAAGATACATGCAGTCGTTAATTTGCAATTGCGTTATGAATCTTTTTGCAATGCTCTGCAATGTTTGCAGATACAGGATTAAACTTAGGGAGCATCGAAATTAAAGATTTAAATTTTATGGATCGGTATAATGTCTTACGTATGAGGATTAATAGTTGATAAATTAATATCTTTAATTGCAAAAAGATAATAAAATATTTTCTTAGTTACAAAAGTAACTATTCTTTTAGTATTACAATAGAGAGATACTAAAATGATTCCAGCCCAATAAAAAAACTAAATTGTTTATCGCGCTGGTATAAGTTTTCAGTACCATTTTATTGTTTGTCAAATGGTTTATAATCTCTGCCATAATAGGTATGTGTGGGAAGGGCATTCAATTCGTGCACAGCGGAAATTTGTTTCCTCGCGTCGCAAACAGTAATCCACAGGTATGATAGCAATACAACACGTTTGCAAAACAGAACTGATTCAAAGTTGCTTTGTAGAGTTACAATAAATGTAGATTTGAAAAAAGCTCATTCAATTTTCATTTTAAATGTATAAAAATAAATTCAGTAAAACGTTGATTAAAGCAAATATTGCCATCGGTTGTCAAGAAAAAAGAATTTGATTTTAATGTATTATTATGAGAATTTTCTATTGCTTAGGAAACATCATTTTAAATTGGTTTTAGATTTAAAAATTCTGACCCATCCTCTTGATGTAAGCCATTATTATATCAACACTCCCAACGTATAGTTCCGTATCTTCAAATATGATAATTTACAGGAGTACATTTCAAATGTTCATAACGTAACTCACGATATAATATTTTTAAAAATAAAACAAAATTTGTTTGTCCTACTTCCACATGTTTATAATGATCAAGACCGGTTTCGCTCATCACGAGCATTATTAACTGATGAATTGTGTTTTATTTTTTAAAATATAACGCCTTTTCACCAAGAATTGACAGTTAACACATCAAAAGTGATTAAGATTTAACATTTTCGAAAAAAAGAGTTTCCATCTGTTTATAAGAACAAATAATAAATGATGTTTAATACAAACGTTCGTTATGATCAACAACTGCTTAAACCAAGCTCGCTATAATTTTATTAACGCCTCAATTGAGTTAGGTATTCTTTGTATTACAAATAGGGCGCCGTTGTTGTTTTCAAAGAGTGACCTATATTTTTTAGTGTTTGTATAAAATAATTATTTATCACAAAAACTGCATGTTTTACTTTAAAAATGCTATTAAACATTACAGAAAAGAAATATTTTATACCGTGTTCGTATCGACAAAGGTAGTTGGAGAAATAACAACCGTATAATGGAGATTTCTTTACAATTGTAAATATTTTTGACTACTTAAAATATTATAATAAGGTAAACACCTCAAAATATTTAGTTGAACAAGAGTTGTAGAATATAGTTAATAATTATTTCAGATTTTGCCATCGTCAGAGCGATGGCGTGAAGCCAAAAAATATATGTTTTCACATTATTAAAATGCAGTTCTACTAATTTAATGCAAATTCAATCAATACAATATTAAAGTTAAATTATCTTTCTACAGGTGTTTCTGTAGCCTATCAGTAACATTAGTGATAAAGCCAGTGGAATAACAAAGTTATCAATTTCAATTTAATATTTAAAATGAATTTTCTCAAAGTTACCGACGAATCCATAGAAAATATATCAGTAAAAGGTTTACTTAACGTTCAAAAAATTTTGGTAAGTTTAAAATTAATGTTGAATATTAAGAATTTTGTATTTGAAATTATGGAAACAGTTATACATAGTATCGTCATTTCCATTGCAAAATTGTATATTTGCAAAATTTTTTTTTTTCATGAGATAATAAAAACAGTTTAAAAAACAACTTTATCGAATTGAAATTATAATAAAAAACACGTAATTAATATAAAATAACGCTTTTTTTAATTTTTGTTTTAATTGGAAAATTTATGCTCTGCTGAACATTTAAATATTACAAATATGCAATTTCGCAATGGAAACGATGATATGTGATTTAACTTTTAAAAATACCTATATAAAAATCAAAATATAATTTCGCAGATATAATCAACACAAACGTTTTAAATTATGTTTTACAAAAATTCTATACTCAAAAAATTGAAGCTATTAAGCTTATGCTGTGATTTGTATACGATGGATATATTATTGGTAACATTATTTAGGGAAGGGTTATTATTTTATTAAAATGTTATTTTTATGATTATAATATTACACTATTTTTAAAGTTGATGTATTATTTAATGGTAAAACTGCAGAGAGGCAAATTTATTGCTGTTTGTCATATTTATAAACATGAAATAGCTTCACTAACGTATATTTTATTTCACAGATATTCAATGATAATTTGTAAAACAAAATTTTATCGAATATTTATTATAAACATTTTAAGCGCTTTTAACATCAAATAAAACAAACACAATTATTCCTAATTAAAAGCAACAAATTACATTAAACATTTTAAACTCCGTTATAACCTAGAAAATATATACATTTTTTTAAAATATTACAGTTGATTACATGCGTAGTATGGTTAAAATTTAATTTAGGTCAAGTAATTCTTATCTGTAACCTAAATATAGGCTGTTTCCTTGACTACATACTACATTAGTTATTATAATATAAATTTTAATTTTTTAGATTTTATTTAAAAATAGTTGTAATTAAATAAATTAGTTGTGAGATCGAACAGGTAAAAAAAACCAAATAAAAAGTTATGTTTTTTTCTTGAGGTAAATGGCAATGAAATAAATTTAAAATTTTGTATTATGTGGAAGTGTTTACTCGGGAAATTGAAGGTATAAAAAGATGAGTGTTTTATTCAGGCAAAAATATTTTTTTATTTGATAGACTTACCAGCTTTATTCATGTGGATTAATTTTGCCCCTTCTCCTAATTATTGCTGTAACATCGTTAGCACTTTCTTGAAATTCCAGCTAATGTGATTTCTAAAGCACTCTACAGGTATCTACGCTATGAGAGCTTTCACTGTTATGGGGGAAGCTGTATCTCTACATGTGTACCGGCGCAGTTGCTTTGAACTAGACAACACGGCTATTTTTGAGCTTTCACGGTGTAGCGTATAACATACTCTGGTTATATCACTATATATATATATATATATATATATATATATATATATATATATATCTAGTGCATTTGATTAGCATTGCAGCATATAAAGTAACTGCTCATGTATGGATTTTTGTTTACAATATAACTGTTTTTTTTTTTTTTAATTTTGAAATGGAAACATTTTAATATTGTCCAAGTATCTATGTAAACAATGAAAAGTGCATTTAATCCATATGGATATAATATTTATAGGTTTTAAATCAGGATTTAAAAATAAATAACATCACATAAACAGATTAAGCCTTGTAAAGCGATATTTCATAAAACGACTTTAATTCCATCAATACAATTTGTATCAGAAATGTATTCTGTGAGTAACAGAGATAATTATAAAATATATATAAATATTTAATATATTTTATATATTTTATATAACGCCCACTCTTTAAAAACTAGCTAGCTTCTCACTTTGAAATCAGAGCTCTGAATACACTTGGGTAAACTTGAAATTAAAATCACCACGAAACGACAGAAATAACTTTATAATAAGTTCGAGATAACCTCTATGGGTTGATGTTTGGACGTTACAGCGTATTTTAATATCGGATTTTTTTTTCCGGATATAGGTTTTTGTGTGAGTTTAAAAACTGGTTATGATGACGATGGAAGATGCCATGGTATTCTTCACTCACCATAGGTTTGAGCTAGGAGGTCACGTCGCGCGGTCGGACCCGGCGGCGACCTTGACACCGCGTGGCGCTTAAGGTCCGACGGTAAACTGTTGAACCCGACGCCAGCTACGGAGCTACAGAGCGAGGGCGCGAGGGCGCGAGGGCGCGAGACGTCCGGGCACCTGTAGCGTGCTACATCGACCGGCGTAGAGCGCACGCGTCGACCCCTACAACCGTAAACCCCGTTCGACCTGGGATCGAGTAAATAGACTGGTATAGTATGGAGGGGATGCTCCATCGTTCTTCCCTCATGCTAGCCTCGTGTCGCTGTCAAGCTTGTGTTTACGCTATTTTTGTATCATCATTGGATTTTATTGTACATCCAGTTAATTGAAGGCCCGGTCTATTTTTTAAACTTCTACAACACTTTCTCAGGTTGTGCCTATGTCAGTACACATGCACGGGATATTTAAATGCAAAATTCTTTTATTTCGCCAATTAGCATGATTTTTTAAATACGTAAATGGTCATAAACTGTATTTGTATTTTAAAAAAAACCCAAATCCAACAGCTACGACTAAGACTGTTATAAAAATAGAAAAATAATCTTAAGAAATGTATCAATATTTTTATTTGTTTTCTTACAGAAAAATATTTTTATTGAATCAATAATTTTTGTGATTAATGAACTGTGAAATTTTCTTAGATACCTACTGCAATTTATCAAATAATAATTCAAAATGATATTATACCACAATCATATTCAAAATACCTATATTCATAACACCACATGAAAGGAAGTGGCGTAAACACAGCTAAACATCATTATTTATTTCAAAAATATATACTAAATAGTAAATAGTAAATAAATTACAAATGCATTCTATCTGCTTCCAGAACACTAATTAAATAGTTAGGTATAATTAATAAAAAAGTATTTCAGATTTTGAAATATATTATTTACGATAGTAATGTCAAAGATTGAGGAAATATCAACGAATGAGTTTATCCATTTCACTACCGTTACTAATGAAATGTTTATATAATGTAAATTCTTGAATACGACTATTTCTGTTTATTTCATCATAATAATTCACGAAATCAAACTTGCGGTTTTGAGAATCTCTGATTTAAACGATTTACAGGGCGACCCATACCACATTGTTCAAGCAGAGTAAAACACAACGTACTTAAGATTTTGCCGGCGGCCGTGCATCATTATATGGTTTTATTATTTCTTGTCACACCCTGAAATTATAAGCGAAATTTACACTGACTTAAATTTTATGTAAAACAATACCATAGCGTATCCGATGAATTGTTTTTTATTTGTTTCAAATAGGATAACAAAGAATCATCAATCGGAATTATTGTATAGCTATAATTCATTTGATCAAAAATGTAGGGCTCTATATGATTTGCATTTGGTGTAATTTTAAGTCTAGTTAATTGGCTTTAAAATTCAAAACTTCAACAAAAAAAAAAAGATGAAGAAAGTGTTAGCGGGACAATTCGGCTTCGATTGGAATGATTTTTATTAAGGTGATCATGGTTAATTCAAGAATGATACCCAATTATGATAACAGTAGAGCAAAATTTTATGTAATGTAATTCAAACAACTTCAAAAGAATGCAAAAACATTAATTTAAGATATCAACTAAAGATGCTTGATGAAAATTCAATATCAAATTTAAATCGTTCAAATTCAAACTAAACTCAGCTCTCCTTGTTGGGTAAGGTTTTCCGAGAGCTAACTTTTACAAAAATATTGATGGTAGTTTTGTCAGTTCATTAATAAACCTGTTAATGTTCTGTTTGTTTGTCCGCTATGCATTCCTTTACCATTCATCTGATTTCTATGAAATGTTGGTGAGTTGTTGTGCACACACCCTTAAATGTTTCTGAAAAAAAAAAGAATCAAATACGTACAAACAAAGACAACTTGGAAAAACCTTCTGATTGATTCGTGTACGCACCAGACGGAAAATATTTTGTATCCAAAAGCATTTCAATAAACAGAATAAAAACACAAACACTTTCTTTCTTTGAGTGGCATCGCAACGCATGTCGGGTACTCACTAGTTTTATGATAAAAAGGTGTAATATCAGTACTATCAATACAAAATATCTGGTGCGTGGTACAGTAGTTAACGTCGTTGGCTATGGCTGAAGATGTCTATGGATCAAGTTCCGGTACTTTTCGTTACATAAATTCATTCTTAAATCGGTTTATGGATTTCTGTTCGAAAGCATGGATGTTTGTGATGTAGAAAATTCTCTCCCATCCATCCGATCGATAGTGAGAGCGCTAAGCTAACCACTAGCCCTGTCCTAGACCTATTCTTCTATCCCTACTCTCGAATTCGAAAAGAGAGGTTGAGCAACTGAGTAGCAATCAGTTTCTGAATAAAATTTCTGTTAAGATGCCTCCATTCGGAGTCTACATCCCCCACTTTGGGAGCGGACATAGAAAAAAAAATACATAATATAAGAAGGGATATGATCTTTGTCGGTTTAACTATAACGTGTATGTTACTATTACTAGCATCGAATATATTAATTTCTATTTAATACTAACATAAATGTGTTGATTATTTCACTTCTACATGTTTGTAGATAAAATACAAAAAAAGACGATATCGTTTTCCGAATATGACGTGTAGATTATCTTAATACTTAGGGCAATTAAAAAGAATGTATAATCGTTTTACAGTTTAATTTCTAAATTTTATTTATTATGCTCATTATAATTTTCTTTTTTAACGTGTAGTAGCCCTGCTAGAGATGGCACAGACCTTGCTGGGCCCCGCCTCAAGTTTACCACCCCTTCGCGATTCGCCCCTCACCCATTCCAATACTGCATCACCTTCCCTTTCGTGACGTCTTTCCACAGGCGCCATGTACGAATTTTAAACAAGCAAAACGGTCTTACTTATTTAAACCAGTTTATCCTTTTGCTCCATCTATTTTCAATCACCAAGTATATAATGTTTGTATATAATGTCCTGAAATTAATGTTATTACTATATATAAAGTAAAGGAAAAAAAAATTAGTACTGATTTTTTTATTCTCAGTTAAAAATAGCTAAATTAAAATTGTAAATAAATTATATTTAGAAATACCCCACAAGTATTAAAATGCTGTTGTTTTACTACATCCGCTCGCAGTGTAGAACATATGGCTTCCTAATGGAAGTATATCAACAGAAGTATTCTACAAGAACTTCATGTTACTGCTCAACCTCTCTTTTTTTAAGAGAGTAGGTAAAGAAGGATAGGGCTAGGACAGGACTATTGGTAAGCTTATTGCTCTCGCTACGCCTCGTTTTTAGGATCGGATGGGTGAGAGTGAATTTAAGACATCACTAACATCCATGTCTACGATCATAAATCGATTAAGAAATCAATTTATGAAACTGTTTGCACTGGGACTTGAACCTGAGACATCCGTAACTGCAGCCAACGACGTTAACCACTGCACCAATGAGCCGATTTTTAAATATTACTAATATATTATTAAACGAATATTTTGTATGTGTTTGTTTTGTTCTAGACAGTTTTTGCTGTAGTGTATGTTGAATTAAATAAATTTGAATTTAAAAAACCAGCATATATAATATAGATACATATTTTAAAGCACTTTCTCATCACAATATATTTGGTGGCTTAGCTTGTATGTTAAGTTCTATTCTATGCTTTTATTGATAATAATAAATATTACAATCAATGTTTTTATTATAAATTATTGATAAACAATAAATAATCTATAAAAAATAACAAACTATGGAAAAAAGCGTATACATTGCAAGAACACTCCGCAAGGTTTAAGTACCTATGTGAAAAACTTAATGTTAATCAAGATTTTTTTTCTGTTTATATTTTTATTTGTGATGTCTTGGACATGCTTATTATTAAAAAAATAAAGTTTAAAACCAAATGCTTTACCTTAGAAAATGTACATATCTGTACCTGAGAGGTTAATAGTCCTATGCCATTTTATGAACTTTACAGGAGGAGCAAAAACGTGTTTCTAAAACGGTTTTTATTTTATTTAAATTAGCATAATTGTTCTATTTTTTTTTTGTTCTTTTACAGTTTGATAGATAAGGGGCTTGGACAGCTTAATTTACAGGTAAAATCATGTTTTTTTAGAATTTAATGGACGTAGAATCGTTTATTCCGTAAATGCAACGTAACATAAGACTGATTTTGGATAGGGTTTTTTAGTAACCAGCTTACGCAAAAGTTTTATTTAACCATTTATAGATCCAAAAATTCCAAATAATGTGACAAATATATAACGCAATTTCGCTATTTTTGTTCATTGGACTAGTAACCGCTAAGATACATGTATATATAGATTATATAACAACGTGAACCTAGTTAAAATCATGACAATCAAAATACAAATCTCGCAAAAGGTTAAGTACGGCTTAAAAATTAATATTTAAAAGCATTTTTTCCTGTCACAATTGCTTCAACTCAAAAGATAGAGCGGAAATTTATCTGTAACACTTAAATGTATTTAAATAAACTGTACTCTAAACCTTTACCTCAAAGAGATAAATCAAAAAAAATACCTGACATTACATATAATATATATTATTATATATACCACAAAATACGTACCTCTTTCAATTTTAATATATATCAGTGCTGCCCGACCTTTTTACACCTGCGGGCTGATAAAAAAAGGAAACATTTTTGGACAAAACACAAATACTGAAATAAAAATGGTTTTTTGTAACATTTTTTTTATTGTTATATTGTGACAGATATACTTAACAATAACTACATAACAAATATACATATGAAATTCTTTGAAATATATTTAGGTAGGGCTTTGCATCTGGGCTCACTGTTCAAGAGCAAAGGTTTCCGTTCACCCTGAGTGTACCTGAGAATATTTACGACTGTTGATTCTGTGAAAACCAGCGACCATCGTTTCCCATCATCCTACAAATTATTATTATTTAACAATAATTAAACACACAAGTAAACGTGCAGGCGAAAAAATCTTACATTTAGTATTTTTGCATGGCGAATTTCTTGAAATTCGGCATACTCTTTGCAGCCCTGCACTTGGCCGCGGACCAACAGTTTGGGAACACTGATATATATGATAGAAAGCTCAGTCTCTTCTTAGTGCGTGACGTCATATGTCATTAACCATTATGTAGTAGTTCTTCCAGTGCTAGAATTATTACAAACGAGATATCTACAACAGCAATTTCTCAGATGACGTTATATTCGCCTTTCAAGTTTTATGTTTACAGTTGCCTCATCTTATATATAATAGACCAGACCGCTCTGTAAACCTTTTATTATTATCACATATCACATGTAGATATGAAATTTTCTCATGATCTAAGCGTTCGCAGTTTATATATAAAATAAAATATTATGCTATGCACACACAGTTCCGACGTACTCTCGACAGTCAGTATTTCAATTTCAATAAGGTCATCTATGATAGGTACGGTTTTAAGTTATGCTATGTTTTAATACTGACGCCGCACTCAATTTTAAATAATTCTTTTTGTAAATATCGGTTGCAAAACAATGTAAAACAATGACAAAGCAAAAAAAAAAACAATGATTGCCAAAACTATGTTACAACGAATTTGTATGATAACTCATTTTTTTCAAGGAGCATTGATTATATTGATTATATATATAAAAAAAAATTTTACTCACATTTCCAACGTAAGATACATGTGGTTTTAATTAATCTCAAAGTTATATTCTATACTAAACACACATCTACCTAAGCGATAAAACATTTTAAAAATACGAAATATTGTAACTGAATATCGAAAACCTTTTTTGCCAAACACATCGATCTTATCGGTGACGAAGAGACAGCGCACAGTTATTCAGATATATATTATATCGAGGGTTATAAATAATTGCACTTTGTGTTAGATTGTATTCACTTGGTACACTCAAACTTTGATTTTAATATTTTCCACTTAGTCATGGATTCTTTTGAGAAAGTGAGTTAGTTGTAGTAGGTTATGTTAGGGTTGGTCTGGTTTTGTTTGTATAATGTATTTTAATTGCGTGGAGGAAAGACAATATATGCGGCCTAATATAGAGTAGAAGAATAAGTGACATTTCATTACAGCTTCGTGCAACTATCGTTATCAAAGTGTGAGTATTTATATTAAGTGAAAACTATTTTATCTATGTGAAAATATTTTTTATCATGTGGGATCAATTTATTTTTAGTGAAAGAAATTGTTTTTTTAGAATGTATTTGTTATAATTGAAAACTATTTTTATGAAAGTGAATATGATCTAAATAAAAGTGCATTTAATTGTAAGCCTTACATTAATACAAATTAAATAAACCAGCTGATCGTAATCAATATTTTGCCGAGCAATTGTTCAACTAATACATCAGGTATTGTATGACTTCATTTTTTACTTACTCTTCTCTTGAGATTAACGATTTTTGACCAACCAGAATTAATGGGGTTTTTTATTTGCAACATCATTTGGTACACAAATGGGTTTTTGTTGTTTGAGATATTAGTTAATAAACGCTGCAATATCACCAAGTGTACGTTTATTCACAAACGAATAAGCAATATTTTAAGCTCCTAAAAAAAGGAATGAATTATAGCAGTCATGAAATTTGTTTTTGATAAAGGAAAGTGTAAATACGTAAATAGTGGGTTTAAAATTATACCGAAAATTTGAATTCTGCTCTGGTATCAAGTATTACTCAAATGAACGTGTACGTAAAAAAAGGTTTTTTGTTATGTTTAAATTAACCAGGAAATGGATGTTGATCAAAAACAATTTTACATATTTTTTCTGTTGATAATGTTCACAATCAGCGAAACCGGTAAAGATCATTATAAAAAAGTAGTATAAAAAAAAACATGTTGTGTTTTAAAAATATAATGCCTTTCCACCAAGAATTAACAGTAAACACAAAAATGTGATTTTTTTCATTTTCAAAATAAATTGTTGCCTTTGTATCATTGGATTTAATATAAATAACTTTGATTTCTCATATAAGCAACATAAATAATAATTAAATTGCATTTTTCAGGGGGGAATAAAATAGACTTAATATTAAAGTAAATATTAAGATGATTTGTAAATTTTATTTCAAAGGATTATTGTTCAATAAGAATTAGGAATACTGAAATATACCAATTAATACTAGCGAATTCTTTTATATATTATTGTAAAAAATGTATTACGATACTAACATGAATTAAATTTAATGAATAATAATTATTGCCATCTGTTTTACGATTTCAAAAGCTAATAATCAGTAAAAACATCGGAAATATTTTCAGTTATCTTAATAACATAGTTTTCTCATAGATGTCATTTAATTATGTTTATTTTGAATCATAGATGTCATTAGTGAGGTAATCAAATTTATTTAACGTGTGATTTATTTAGATCAGTAATTTTCAAAGTGGTTCCTACGGACCCCCAGGGGTCCGTGTGACCGCTAAGGGGGTCATAAAATAAAAAATAATTTGGGGGTGCGTGGACCATTTGTAACACATTTTCATTATTATGAAAGTTAAAATAAATAGCAATAAATATTTTGGTAGCAATTTTTATGTCCGGAGTAAAATATAAATATAGTAAATAAAAAAAACAAGTAATTACAACCATCCGCCACGCCACCTTACAACCAGACCGACTGCGGCCGTCTTTCTTAAGCAGGTTTAAACAGGAACGGATTCTCGCCGCTAAATGTTATAACTTGTCTAAAATATGACATTGTAAAAAAGTCGTGCCAATCAACAATTTAGTTCTGTTCCGTGCATGATGTGCAGTACATTTAACAAATGTTCCTAGTTTTGAAAAAACAGTAGTATCATTTTTTGTATTATTACGAAGTAAGTATATTAAAATATATAAGATTTTTTCTTGAAATAATATATTAAATTTATTTACGCTCAGTTATAGTTTTGTTAAAGTTAATTTATAAAACAGTTTTATTTATCAATATTATATTTTGGTATTTATTTGATAATAATTCGATTTTTTGCAAAGAGATAATTTGTTTTATTTTCTTTAATTTGTGTTGTTTTTTTACAGAAAGCAGTATGAGTGAGTCGAGGAAAAATGCAGACAATATAGTGTTGAATAGTTAAAATACGGCTTTATTCCATTGCGAGAAAATATTACTTTACCTATGTGCCTTCTATGCAATAAAACTTTGTCGAACGAATCAATGAAACCTTACAAGCAGTTAAGGAACACTTGACAAAAGTCCGTAGCGACAAAAAAGATAAAGATTTAACTTTTTTTAAAACAGTCAAAGAACAATATTTAAAAACACCGTCATTCCGACAACTATTAGCGACAGCATCTGCACAAGATGACGATGGACTGCGTGCTTCTTATAACATTTCTTTACTGATTGCAATGTCCGCAAAACCGTACACCATTGGTGAAGAACTTATTCTACCAGCTGTAAGTGAAGTAATTAATACGCACCGTGCTGCATAAGCCAGCATTCGATATTATAAGAAGAATTCCATTAAGTAATCATTCAGTGCGAAGAAGGATTGACGAAATGGCTCTGTGCGTAGAAAATTATTTATGTGAGTACCTAAAAACATCTAAATTCTCTATACAACTTGACGAGTCAAATTTGCCAGGAAACGAAGCATTACTTTTAGCTTATGTGAGATTTCTAAAACGAGAAAAAATTTCACAAGAATTGTAATTCGCTAAATGCTTGGAAACTGATACGAAAGGGGAAACAATATTTAACGAATTGAAAAGATTTTTCGATTTAAAAGCAATATCCTCTCTATTGCTACTGACGGTGCTCCGGCAATGGTAGGACGACACAGGCTTTCTGGCATAGTTCCACGACAAATGGTCTAAAAACATATGGTCTAAAGACAAAATGTGCACGACAAAATGTCTACGCGACAAATGGCTTACAGACAAAATGTTAATGCCCAATAAACTTCCGGCGAGGCATCCCGTCACTCCAAATATGTTTGATGTCGAAATTAGAAACAAAAGCACGAGCAAATCAGACTCTTCGTTCAATTTCGCGTCGAAAAATGAAATGACACCCAACAAGAGCGGCTCTCCATACAGCTTCGGCATTAAGAATCTGGCCGATAGATATTCCTTCGTCGACAGCGGCATCAGGAACTGGAATGATTCACCAAAATCCTGCGGCGCTGATAAGCTGGAGGAAGATTTCAACCGCCACAAAAGAACAAGAAGAGTGCCACAAAAAATGCGGAAACCTCCTCGTTGGTCCCCGGCAGCAGTAGATCCTGGCTCTTCAATAGCATGAGCACCAGCTCAATTGAAAGCAACAGCTGCATCTCGCAAATGGAAGACTGCATGCTGTTCGATATGGACACCAACAATTGCATGGATGATATTAATGTTTGAATGATGAAGTTTGGGCGCGTTGAGTTCGTCCGAGATCAAAACTTGGGACTCCGACGAGAAGAAAGATGGCACGCCTAGCAGAGAGAGCGCCCAAACATCGATGAAGAGGCCACTGTTTAGTCACGGAGGTGAGGTGAAACGTTCTCGTAATTAATCCTTTTACTCCCGGCCGACTTAGCCTAGCATATGCGAAGACTCCCAAGCAAGCGTTTTATTGAGTTTCTTCCTTTTAAATATTTCTGTACATATTTTAAAAATTATAAGTAACAATATAATATTGAGAGTTAACATGCATAAAACAAAATAAAAAAAATATTAAGTTGCATGCATATTAAGTTTGTTATGTTTGAACTACAAAACAAATTGTGAACAGATTTTTTATTTACAATTGATATCAAATTTGATTGTCTTGAATTATTAAATTATACAATTGATATATTTAATTCTCTAGCGTAATCTATTCTTATCTACTAACTGAAAAAAAATTGTTTTGATACACGGGCCCTGTAGGGAATGTCATAATTAAGGCTCAAAGTTTCACCAGACTGGTATCCGTAGGACTTTACTAATCGGGAACCGATCTAACTGAGGATCGGTGCTCCCAGAGATGGTCTTGCATGCTTGGTCTGCGTAGGATTTTACTAATCGGGAGCCGATCTAACTGAGGAGGCAGTGCTCCAGCGGAGATGGTTTCGATTGCTTGGTATCTGTACGATTTCACTAATCGGGAGCCGATTTAAATAGGATACGTTACTCCAGCAGGGATGGTCTCGATTGCCAAGGATCCGTAAGATTTCACTAATCGGGAGCCGATCTAACTAGGATGCGGTGCTCCAGCAGAGATCGTTTCGATAATAATGAGTCTGGAGGATTACCAAAGCGGCTAGGAAGCTTAGACACCAGAAAAAACTAGTCGTCCGTAGCTTCCATAGTGTGAAAAGTATAGGTCGATACGATGTCACTCTGACAAAACAAATTTTTTTCGTCACCAAAACACTTATAAACACAATAGATTGTAAGTCAATAAGCACACAGAGACGTCACAAATGCCAAAAGGGTCACTATTATGTTTTACCCAGCTCACTACACTTCTTACACCAAAAAAGCTCTAAGCAGACTGACGTTTGCTTGAAGTGGTGGGCTGCTTATACTATTTCGAAAACGCAGTGCATGCGACTTTTATTATACGATCGACGGCGCCCTCTATTATTTACACCGAAAAGGTGATACATGGGAATTAAATTATATTATTAAAACGAGCTAGCGACATCTATATGAAATTATTGCACGCTATACATTCTATTATTTCGAAGTTCAGTGGTTGTCTAAAATCGCATGTTTGGATCGATTTTATGCACTCTTTGATTCAGTGTTGAAATTCCTGGAAATTAAAGACAAAGATTTGCAGCTCAAATGAATTGATTCCAAAAATGATAAATGACTAACTTATTTGCCAAATTGAACGAAACCAATTTGAAGCTACAAGGTGATTAACTAAACTTAAAGTATAATATCTGCGTTTGTTGCAAAAAATTTTCTATAGAAACAAAACTTGGGGAGAGGAGAATGCTCTCAGTTTCCAAATCATTCGAAATTACAAAAACGAGATTAAGATTTGCTAGCTTTTTGTCAACACTTATTAGCTCATCATTCTGACCTCTGCCAAAGATTTGAAGACATTCTTCACTTGGTTATCCCAGACTGGATGTTAGACCACTTTTGCAAGCAGAACCACAAACTCAGATGAATCTATACTAATACAGGAGCAATTTATTGAATTAATCACAAATGAGGAGCTGAAACCAATGTTTGAACAAGGATACCCCAAATTCTGGTTACAAAAAAGATACCAACTTTATATCCTGCATTGTGGGTTACTGTACAGAGGCAGTTGATTGCGTTCCCGTCTTCCTATTTAGTAAAACGTGGATTTAGTGCAGTTATGAACCTCATAACGAAAAAAAGAAACCGACTGTAAATTAGTGCTCGTGGAGACTTAAGAATGTTACTCACAAATATAGAACCGAACATAAATAATCTCATATCATCTCATCAGGTTTACCCATCTCATTGAAATAAAATGTGTTTTGTATTTTAAAGCAAAAGCTATAATTTCAATAAATACTACTTAAAATACAAATGAAAATGTTTTATTTATATTTTATTTTTTATATTCACCATTAAGCATCAAAATTAAATTTATAATTTTTCTATTAAGCACTTATGTAGGGGGGTAATGATGAGGGTTTTGCTTTAAGAAGGGGTCCATGAGCATAATAAGTTTGGAAATCACTGATTTAGATACTACTATTGTATTGTTGATAAAAGAACATTTTTTTACCAACGAAAAACTTCTTGTACATTTGCGTTTTTATTAATTTACGTTTTCTGGATTAAATATTTTTTTACACATCTTTTTAAGAAGGTAAAGGTGAGTATGTAATAAACACAATTTTACAGTGTAATCGATTACCTACTTAGTTTGTAATATTATGCAAAATGACTTCACTAACGGTTTTTTATTCTTACTCTTATGAACCATTACGCTTAAATAGTCCTCGTGCCTAGATACTATCGAAATACCGTGTTCTCTACTTTCCAACATATTATTACTACTACAATGAATGCCAGAATTATTTCATTATTTTATAGACCGCCACATACATATAGTCCGTTTGTGGAATAAAAATGTTTAGATGTATTTTATAATTTTTAACAATAATTTTATTCAAAACTGTCATAAAGTCAAAACTTTCATCTTAAAAATAAAAATAAAACAAAATGTCGTAACACTTATTCTTGTTAATAATAAACAGGATCGGTTTCATTCATCACGAGCATTATCAACTGATAAAAATAATATCATAACAGGGCTGTTTATGGAAAATTGAATGTTAATAATTGCTATGTGCATAAAACAGTTCATGAACTAAGAGAAGATTTTACAGGAAATCAAACGAAATTAAATAGTCAACAATGAAAATGTTAAGGATCTCTTACAAATCAATAAATACCAATCTGAAATAAAAAATAAAGCTACATTGAAAATCCATCAAATGAGCAAATGTTTAATGGTTTATGCATAAATATTTGCTAAGTATAAATAGCAGATTGGTAATTTTTTAAAAGAAATTAGTGAACCATTAAAATTAATGAAATACTAATTACGTAATTAACATTTACACTACACAGTCATAGTAAATGGGGAACGAAGATCAGCCAGGAGCATCCAAAAAGGTTTATTCAAAATTGAAACAAAAATACATCAAAAGTATCAGATAAGTTTCCTTTTGTCGCTATACACCACATGCAGCTGTCATCTCACTGATCAACTCTGGTAAACCATCGACCTCATGCTGTGTTCGTCTCGTTGGAGGACGAGCGGGCCATGACTGAGAAACGAAGAATTTGGTGACAGCTTTTGCTGACCCTGCGTTCTTCATTGGAGTGAACATGGCAAAGACGAAGAACAACGGTTGAGCGGGCTAAAAAAGTTTATAAGCTATGACTGCAAACAAGCAACGGTCAGTGGTGGGACATATCAACACTCCCTACGTATAATACCGTATTAGCAAACATGACAGTTTACAGGAGAGCGTCCCAAAGATTCAAAACGCAGTTTTCTGTTCTATCTTCTTCAAAATTTGGACATATCTATTATTTTTAATCTAGTTTCTTATTGTATATAAAGATTATAGTTTTTGAAATATTACAGATACGACACTGTACTTCAGATTTTAGGTAAATATCTTTCCTATAAGTGACTGCTTACGTGTTTATACGTAAAAAAACGGTGAAGTAAGTATCTTTACCCATAATGTGACACATCCTGGTTTTTTTGTTAAGTTTAAGTTTTATTAGGGTCCATAACTGAAAACGCACAGCGTTAATGATAACGATTCCTAGAAATCAGCCTGACTCTTGTCGTGAAGGGCGCTCCACCAATCGCCAGGGGACACGTTCGCTGGACGAGTCCATTTTTGATGAAAAGGGGTGGCTCCGACGGTGCGGGAGTCCTTTTTGATTTTATGTGTAAGAATCGTTTGTCAGCCTTCGAGTCAGGATAGTCGTCGGCCAGCGTGGCCGACACCGTTGACGTTGTGGATTGTTTGTGTTTGTTTTGAAATTCTACTTAATTTAAAATCGTTTTGTCGTGTCACTTGCATTATAACTTTAAGTAAATTCATATGTTAAGTAAATGTAAATGTAGACTCAATTTTAAGTGTTAGAATTATTTTTGTGTATTTTCGATTAAACTTCGACACTGCATCTTTGATTAAATAAATAAGAGTTGAACCGGATTTGAAATGGTGTTTGTTTGAGATTCCAGACCTTCCAGGACGTCGATAACTGACCATTCGCTTCTCCTTGATTCGGGTATTCTCAAATTTTTGATGGTTACCTATAGAACTGAGTGCGTAGACAACGAAAATGCAAAAGACGTATTATCACTTATGTGACACTTAAGTGCTTGTACGTAGGAAGTGTTGATATGTTATATAGTACGTATAGTGATAGTTATTACACCGCATTCACTGAATATTGTTGGCTGTCAATTTTTCAGACAACGACATGTATTATACTACATCGACTATTAATTTAAAAATGTAGCCGATTTTAGTAAACTAATTAAAATATTCATCGAATGAAAAGAAATATTTAGATATTAATTATTAATAATGACGATTTAACAAAACCTTCAAATTATCCCACAGTTGTTAGACTATACCAATCCTTGAGTGTGTGTGCTACGCATGCATATAATTTTCACATACCCTCAAATAAACTAACCTTCGTATGTCTTTATGCGAACACATTTAATTTTCTGCCATAAGCCAAATACTTTTGGCTTATCGTGCACAAACTAAAAAAATAGCGGAAACAATCTGGAATTCTGATGCATTGATTGATTAAACGTTTATCGGAGACCTAATCATAAAACGGGTATAATTTTCGTTCGAGGTAAACTAGACGCATGAATTTATTGTACATAGTTTCTGACTTTTTTTCATATCACTAAAGCTTTACATAATAGATATGTCTTGAATTTGCATAAATATTTGGTTTCATGGGAAAATTAAAACGATGTGGTATTTTTTAAGCCATTAATAAAATATTGTAGATTAAATATTTTTTACATCGTTACCTCGTTAATACGCTTATATGAACTAATAACAATGCAGCATTTTAAAATATTTTTTTTCTTGTGTAAATTAATACTATGTGATATTTTTTTAAATCTTTAACCTTTCTGTATCCATGGTGTAACAACGAGTCACTTTGGCCTCTAAACCTTTAAATTATCTGTGAAATATGTCAGAAATATAATAAAATATTCTGTTATTTTTAAATAAAATAATTATACATATAATTAAAAATTGAAAAACAATACAGCTTACGTCTTTTTTGCATAGTTAATTATAATTTGAAGACATCGTCAATTTTACCATCGAAAACTACAAAATTATCGTATAGTAATAATCCGAGATGCATGACGTATCTTGTGCAACCGTTTTTTTTTTCAAACGGCACCAATACATGTCTCGAGCTTATTCTGCTATTAAAAATTTCGATTCTTTCGCGTAGTTTCATATGTATTTCAGGTTTTACACACAAAATATGACGTAAAATAATTACTACATTAAACCATATTAAACTTTTTAAAATTGTCATTTTGCTTTAATGATACGTTTATATGACAAAACGAACACGGTTACGAAATGAGAACGGGAAGGTTAATAAAATAGTGTTGATTAAATGTTTTTTACGTGGTTTCCTCGTTAATATGACAATATGAACTTATAATAATTCAGCATTTTAAAACCTACTTTGAGATATTTTTCTTAACGTTTTAAAAAACACGATATCGTTGAATCCAAAATTAGATGATCCATTTAATTCTCTCCAAATCAAAATTTTTTTTTGTTTCTCAATAAAAAAATACTCTCCGCTAAGCTGTCGTCTGTTTGTCTGGCTATGCAGCCAAATAACTGTAACGTTTGTAAAGCTATGTCTATCAATCTTTTTTTTCACAGTCAATTCTTTTGATTCATTTTTGTGCTCAGATAGTATTGAAAAGAATCAATAAATTGTATGCTTGAAGCAGTACAATATTTGAGTTTTGTTCAATTGTATCGTAATTATTAAATTTAGTTTGAAACATGTCATTTTACAAAGCGGATTCATTTCGTCACGTCTAGTGGAATTATTTGTCCAGATAAAATGTGTTACTCACTATGTGATAGAATTAGCACGTATCCACAAAGAGGGAATTTTTTTACAAAAAACTATGTATTCAAAATTACATGATCTTCATATAAATAACACATTTTAACAAACCATATTTAACCAAAGAACCAATTAAATTTCAAACAATAATACATAATTTTGCGGAAAGCTTTACGTGACCCCTTTTATTTGTTACGCAATATGAAAAAGTTAACCTTTCGCATAAAGTCCGCACTATTGCGTTTTGCGTTCTGATGCGACGCAGTGGGAAATATACCTACATTCATGTAAAACGTACGAAAACATAATATTATGACAATTTCTCCATACATACGAAGAAAAGTTTTATATAATGTATGTGTCTATTATTGTATGCTTATGTTTTTGAAGTAATAAATATACCAAGCTAAATCAAATACAAATGAAAAATATTTTTTACGTATATACGTATAAAAATGCCACCCAAAGAAAGAAAAGTTTGTGATTTAATTCTGTTTATTGAAGTGCTTTTAGACTGGAGGTCTGCACGGGCCAAAATTTCATAAGAATACCCGGTCCATGCCTGGCCCGAACCTGAGTCTCAGCATCACACTTGACCAGAAGTCCAGATTTATCTTTCTCAGCCCGAAAAAAGCCCGATTTATTTTAACATAGTAATTCATTTATACTTTTCAAACAATATATGTTATTGTTCCATATTTTAAACGATATTCATAGCACATTTGAAATAAATTATTTAAGTTATGAAAACTTTTGCCTTATGGCTGACTCATGAACGGAACACAGTACGAAATATTTTTATTAAATTTGAATTCCTTACCCGGGCCCGGCCCGAGCACTAATCTGAATTATCTTTACCCGCCCGAGCCCGGTCCACGGGCCAGGCCGGGTAAAGGTCCCTGAGCCAAGCCCCGGCCCGAGCAGACCTTTATTTTGGATATACAATATTGTTTGATTTTACGTCTTGTTCGTATGTGTCGCTAGTTGTACGTATTTGGTTTTTTTTTAGGTTTTTTAGATTTTAGATTTAAAATACCTTCACGGGTGTGCGCACAACAACTCACCAAAGTTTGATCGAAATATGATGAACGGTAAAGGAATGCATAGAGGACAAACAAACAAACAAAGAAACAAATCTTTATTTTTATAAATATATGTATATAGATAGATTATTTCATATGGTATCTCAAACATTTAAGAAATGCTTTTTCTCAATATGTCGATATCTGGAAAGGCAACACTAGACGGAACCACTCAAAAAATATTGTGTATAACTTACACCAAACGTTTTAATACACTATATTTATAATATATCTCGACTGTAGAAAGATGGAACCTTAAGTTTTTTCAAAATATTTTTTTCAATAATCACAACGAATACTACTTGATACACGTTTTGTTTGGATTATTTCCGATAAGACATTAAAATGATCTTACTTACAAAAAAGCTTCTGATGTCAGAAAGGATACATAAGTATCTTTTATTTAACTGAATTTGTCGTTAGCGATTGCTTAAACATTTTTCACAAAATTCCTGCAGGTGTGAGATATATTGTCGCTATTCTGGAAGAAAATACCAAAATGTTCCTTATTTCAAACTCTACCGCATGAATGAACGCACTTATTTTCAATAAATTATAATGTTACTTAAAAACATTTTTGTATAAACAAACCAAATGAAAGACGTATAGGATTTAAAACATTTGAAAAACTTCAAAGTCCAATTACTTGAAACTGATATTTTCTTATTAGTGTCTTTTTCCAGATCAACGATAATATTTACACCCAATGCATTTTGTACATTTTTAAACTCGTAATTTGGATAAGCAACGAGTCATTAAAGCATACAGTGATAGTTGGTAGGTTATTTCATGTACTAAATATAATTCTCAAGCTTTTATCTATCTCTAAAAATGTTCAATCTATCATCAATGGCAGGAAAATTTTGTTGAAAAGATACGTAAATTTTCATGAAAGTATTTTAGTTAACAATTTGGATTACATGAACTTCTTCTGAGAGGCTCCACAAACGGTAAGCATTTTAACATGGACCCGTTGGAAGGTATTTATTAGTTAGATTTCAAGTACTCGAATACATTCAAATATTCGAATTAATATGAAAAAAAATACTAAAAAATTGATTCAAATTATTAATAACGTAATTTTTAAAATTTTCAACTGCGTCAGATCACTACAATGGTATTTCTAAAATTACTGAAATAACGACATGCTTAAAGGTTTTTTTTTAACCCCGATTCATTCGTCAAATGTTCGAATAGTTATAAAAGATATTGATTATTTGAGTTGGGATCCCTGGTACTCAAGTAATTTTTCTACATCACGTTTCAAGGAAGTTAAAGGAAGAAGCGTTGAAAACATTACAAGCAATTATAATTTTGAATAGAAATTCAGCTATTACGGACAATTAATTAACTAGGTAGTTAATTGAGGATTCCAATTGTGAGTGAATGCAAGCATAAAGGGTGTTTTCATTTTTATTTTGAACGACCCAAGCCTGACTTAATACATACCAGTATTATAATACTTTATGGCCTCCTACTAAATGAAACTCTAGTGAATTTATATCCAAAATTTTGGAAATAACAGTTCCGCATACTTCCGACTTCTACGCTATGGATCTACTAAAATAGACTAGACTTGCAGTCTAGCCGTACTATTTTACTTTATCTCTGACGTCCTATTTAATCCATACAATATTTTGAGAAGTCAAATGTTGTCTTTTCCCTAGCCGTATTTTTCTTTTACTAAAAATGTCATTTTTACTTTAAAATATGAATAAATATAGGTCTTTGATTGATAGCTTGGTAATAAAACCTTTCAAAGAAATATTTGCGTATTGTTACACCATTAATACTTCTGTATTAATGGTGTAACAATGAGTTACTACGAATGGACAACTGACTCAGTTCGAGTCCATTCGTGTGCTCTAATGCCTGAAGATGCCGAAAGGCGAAACCCGGGTCGTTAGTGACAAAATACATGGAAGTGTACAAAATCTCAATAATCCAAACTTTAAATTTTCTGTGAAACAGATCGTACGAAAAATTGAAAAGGTTTGCTATTTGTAAATAAAATAGTTCTACATATACTTAAAAAATCAAAATACATTATAGTTTACGTCTTATTTGTATTATTAATCATAATTTGAAAACCTCGTCAATTTTACACTTGAAAAATACAATATCCGAGATGCTTGACCGTACCGTATGCAACCGTTTTGTTTCAAACTACACCAAGACGCGTTTCGAGTTTGTTCTGATATGAAGAATTTCGATTTGTTTGGTTCGTATTTCAGGTTTTGCACACAAAGTATGACGTCAAATAATTACTCAATACCATATTAAACCATATTTCACTTTTTGAAATTGCCATTTCGCTTTATTAATGCGTTTATATGACAAAACCCGCAAGGGAACGAAATGTGACTGCATGATATCCAAAGCGATTTTTTTTAGCATGAAAACGGGAAGGTTAAGAATATAAACATTAGATTAAGTCACATTAAATCACCATTATATTTTGAATGAAATTACTTTTGTGCAAAATATTATATGATTAATGCATTTAGCAGAGTTATAACTTCTCTTATAAATATGGTGACACTGATAAAATACATGATATTGGTTTTAAATGTTCTATACATCTTTCTCCAGGTTTATTCAATTACGTAACTGACGAATTTTAATGTTTGAAATTAAAAAAATAATCAAAACCATTATCTCGGATACCCGGTATTTTCTTTTGTCATCTAAAGGCTTTTGACAAATCCACAAAAAAATCAACGATTCCTACCTTTGACCATTGAAACAATGATCAATTATTATTGTATTTATGGTTTCACTTTCGTAAGTTAAATGCTTAAAAAAAAGTTTTCAGCACGTTTTATTTCATGTGACATATTATTACGCCTAAAAAGTATGTAATATTTATTACTCTCGTTTCTTTCTATTTTGTTGTTGTATTTAAATAAAGACAAAAATTGTTAAAAAAGTACCCAAAATCTAAATAATCGACGGTTTTTTGGCCAATTGATAGAATGCTCAAAAAACACGAAAATAAGTTCATGATTGGATCTCATTTACAAGACGTCAGAGCAGGTCTTGGCCAAATGATGTAAATTAGAAAGATAAATTGACCACTTTTTGGAAGGCAACATCAATTTACATTGGTTCACTATTATATCGAAAATCGCTATATATAATCCCGTATCTGCAAACATGAGAATTTACAAGAGAACATTTTAAAGATTCGTAACGCAACTCACCATTTTAATGTTTTCGATAAAGTTTTTAATAACAGTTTTTACTGAATAATTTCAATTTTTGAGGGAACAAATACATGGTTTCATAATATCGTCGGTATAGTGGCAGAAGGCGATTAGTCGAAAATCAACTATTTTGAGCTATGAATGCTGTATGTTAGATTTTAGGACAGTCTATATTCAAAAATTCAGCGATGTATTTTTTACGTACTTTGAATAAATCAAGTCAATTTCATTTACGGCTATAAATGGTAAAAAGCGATAATTCATTTTACTTTAAAAAAGAACTACGAATAACTAAAACGAAGTTGTTAGTTAAATAATTAATAGTTAAGATATGTAAATAGTAAAACTTAAATTTCATTATTTTCTTCAAAGTCAATTATATCAGTGGTTGTGGTATATAAGATTAGCCAAGAGATAAAAAAAAATGCAATTCTTATCAAAATGGATGGGTGATTGTACGTATTTTAATGGTAGTCAGTTTTTTTACCAGAGTCAGTGTAATAATATGAGCCCAGCTTAAGCGAATAAAACCAACATGTCCACAACACAATTTGGCCGACACGCCGGTTGCATTTTAGCGCAATAATTTTAAACGTCGCTGACAGTAATAAGCTATTTTTCATAAAAACATTATTTTATATCTAAACAACTATAGGTCAATAAAAAATACGATCAATATCTCAAATGACCTCTCGGAGTCAACCCATGAATAAATGTCAGCCATGCTCTTGAAAAATAGAATAAAAGTACTTTGTTCAATCACTCCACCAAAACGAATATAGACTGGGGCGCAAATAGATGATGGGGTAGGATACGATGCCATTTAAGGGTAGATTAGTGGATATTCTACTGAGACATCTTTTTTTTTACTTCCACATGTTTATAATGTTTTGCTCATCATGAGCATTATCAACTGAGTCATCATATCGATTTGTGTTTTATTTTTTAAAATATAATACTTTTCCATCAAGAATTGACAGTTAACACATTAAAAACGATTTATAAACATCTATTTGTATTAGTAATAAATACAAAAATTAAAATATTAGTCGAATTACTGATCTTTTAGTAGGGTTTCCAAGTTCGGATAATAGAGCAACTATTCCTAATCATTTTAATGAATGTTATTAATTACTCAAATCGAATACTTTTCGAATAGTTTCAATTTAACTTTTCGATAAAATAATAGATGATAATGTCGAAAAGTTTAAATCTCTTGTGCCAAGCTATGGTCTTATGAGAAATTTTGATTTACATATTTTTTAGGATTAATAAAAGTACACTTATTTATAAAATTAATTTTAAAAATAGTTAAATCTCACTAAAAAATTTACTCCGGAATATTTGGTGCTATAAAACAAAATGTTGAATAAATCTTTCAGTTATAAAATGTGAAAATATTACAGAAATGATATCTGAAAAATCAAAATAATAAATGCACGCTCACTTAGAAAAAGAAAATGTATAAAATCAATTATCAATATTATTATGACTACAAAAGTTTAGTTTGACTGAGAATAGTTAATCAACCTACAACTGTTAGTCGTTTGAATGCATATGCGATGTAGATTTCCGCGCAGGCTTACGGGAAAATGGTAGGAGTTCCCGCTACTATGACGTCATCACAATTTTCACTGTGGGTAAGGGATTCAAGATATCTTTTTATTTGGTATGGCATAGAGAGGTAATACAAATAATAATACTTTTTTTATATTATTAAGAAATAACATTCGATATTCTAATTTTTGAATAGATTTTTATTCAAATAATAAATACTTTTTGACTTGAAAATATGTTTATGTATAATTTATTAATTTTCGTTTTATTTGTTACAATCAAAAAAGTACAATAGTTATGTTTAATACTATAGGCTTAATTAAAGATAAGTAATAAAGCAATGAACAAGAATAAAAAAATATATTTTGTAGTAATTATTTAATTGGTCATTTTCCTAAAATTAAGTATGTATTCTTTTTCATAAAATAACATACTTCAACACAAAACCTTGTATCTAATTTCATTGGAGAATTAAAAGCTTTTAATGTGTTAACTGTCAATTCTTGGTGGAAAGACGTTATATTTTAAAAGAAAAACAAAATTTACCTTGTACTACTTCCACATTTTTATTATGAACAGGAGTAAGCAAAAGCTCATCACGAGCTTCTGTTGATAATGATCTTGACGATCGAAACCGTTTCTGATCATTATAGAAATGTTGAAGTAGTGAAAAACAATTTGTGATTTATTAAAAAAAAACAGGAAAATTATCATTTTATTTTAACAGGGATTAGAGACAAAACATTATATATTTGATACCACACGTGAATTGAGATTTTTTTATGAAAATTAAATATAATTTATGTCGATATAAGTCGTAAATTATCATCGACAATAAGTGTGTTTTGCTTTCTGCGATCATTACGCGATATTAAATTGATATTTAAATACTTTATGTGAACTTTTATGAATATTTTTATTGATCCATTAAGAAATATAGCCCGCAGTATTAAAGCATACCGTAATTTCCATGCGGTCGGAGAACGGTACAATAGCTATATTACCAAAGGGCGCAGGCCCAAAATGGTGGACAGAGAGCGGGGTTCGGGGCTTGGTGTGCGTGTGTAGCTCGGCAGTCAGCGGGCAGCGCTATGCCGCGAGCGATGGGGGCGCTCTGAGATGCGGCCCGCGGCCCGACGGGGGCTCGCCGCCGCAGCCCCTGACAATCCGATACACGAACGCACTCTAGTGCCGCTGCACCGGGTCGAAATCGCGAACAAACGAAACTCGAGCTCAGGTGTAATTTGTTTGTGCCCAGAGAAAAGCTCCGGACCGCTTTCCTAGCGCTCCACGGTGTCGAGAGCGAAGTCGAGAGTCGGAAGCGAATACGCTGTGTGGAACAAAACAATTATTTCTAACAGTGAATTTATTCATATACCCGAAAGAAGCAACCAAATCAACAGTGCTTTGTCGATAGTAACAAACCCCTTGAAAGTGATTACTTTTATACATAATTCACGCGTGCACGAGGCAGTCTTTTTAGTTTTCCATCGCTGTATAACCGACCGCTGACTGTGTTATCTTATCAAGTGTAAAAACGAAAAACACTAGAATGTTATTCAGGTAACGTGGAAGTATATTGCAAGTGTTGTTTCATACATAAATAATGATTTGTAAAAACAAGTGAGGAAATTTTGGTGGGAAAGGTTTGGTGAAGTTGTCGCCATGTCACTGCTTAGTGTTACAGGTAAGCCAATTCAACGATGTTTTTATAATTTAAACACTATTATTCAAATAAATTAATATACCACAGTAATTAATATAACTTACACAATTATACTATTTACGGCAGTGTCTCTACAGTGAAGCATTAAGTCTTTTTTATTTGTTAATATAATATATAAAAATATCAATATAAATTAACAAAAATATTTTTGTGTCGTAAATATTTTTATTTCGTACATTAATGTTATGTTACATATTAACATAAAATACACATTAAAGAATTATTATATTTTGTTAATTTAAAAATATTTCTGAATTACTTAAACTAAAAACAATCTTATATCCGGTTATCTGTTCATTTGAAAACGATGACTTATAATTGTATTATTTTTTTTTTCGGTGGAATTAATAGTGCGGTTAAAATAAATCAAATTACAAAAAGCTAGTGAAGGAAAGTCATTTGTAGTTGACCTTGTTAACAAATCACGCTTTCGTATCGGAAATAATAGTCAATTTTAAAAGAGGGCGTGTTAATTAAAACTATTTTATAGTGTTATTTTACGTATTTAAAGAATTAAAGCATTATTTTTCCGTGAAAACGAACAATTAAATTGTATATAGCTCTAACGGCGTCAAGTGTAATCGGTGTATTAATATGACTCAAATTTACATTTTTTATAATTATTATGCAAACTGCTTGGTCACTGTAAAATTTGAACACCTGATTTTTTTATCTTGACGTCTACATACAAAATTCTGATTTAAATTAAGTTTGGTTATAAAAAAGTTAAAATATTATTACCAAAACAATTTTATAATATATTCAAATGATAATATGTATAGATTCTGCCCCTTATCTTACGTTTTGTTATTTTGTCATGAGTAATTTCTATGAAATAGATAAAGCTACATTTCATGCTGAACGTCAATGTCACCATATTTATTTGTACATCATCATCATCATCATCAATATACTTATGTGCAAATAAGATGGCAGTTAATTATATTGTATTCATTTTTATAAAAATAGATATCGTTTTCCCACCGGTTAGTTGTTGTTATTTTTATTAGTAAAATTTAATTAAAAAAAAATTCTGTATCTTTGTCGCTACTTTCGGCAAGGGTTCGAAACTTTGGTATGTTTTCAAATAAACAACAAGCGATAAATTTGTATCGTTCATAGCAACTTTTGCTAACTATTATTTCAATGTGACTTTTTTGTACTATAAAACATTATTACACGTGCAAAACGTATATATTTTTATTGAAGTGTGAACAGGTCGTTACTATAATTAAATAAATATATTTATAATTTAAGACATCGACTGAGGGTGCTTGATGGAATTTCAATATCAAATTTGGATTATTGAGATTTTGTACATTTCCATGAATTTTGTCACTAACGACCCGGGTTTCGTCTTTCGGCATCTTCAGGCATTCGAGCACACGAACAGACTCGAACTGTCAATTCTTGTTAAAAAAAATATCATTATAATTTTTATAAATTTAATATGAATAATATACTATACGTTTATTAAAGTACGCTTGATGATAATGTGTATTGAAAATTAGTTGAAATATAAAAAAAACATACTTCGTTCAAGTTTTGTTTAATTAATATAACGATTGGTGTTTATAGATGACTATTTCATTTATTTGAATTTTTTTATAGCTAACTAACTTAAGTACCTACTATGCAGTATTTTTTAAATTTTAGTTAAAACTAAAGTATTCGTAGCGCAAAAATATTCCTTAAAACAAGTTATACATACTGGGTCTCTATGTGGACCATAATATGAACGCCTGATCGAATATAATAAACAAACCTATTTTTAGCGATAAACGTTTGTGAGTATGTCCCAAAACGTCTGTTTTTTCTAAAGGTAAGAGGTGAGGTTATATTAGCAGTACTAGATAATTCCTGGTACAAAAAAATCAAGAGCACCTTTTGTTTTAACACGTTGAATCCCTGAGCCGTGTTTTCACGTAATAGACCAACCTGTCATATTTGAGTCATCAAGCGATACGTATTACAACGAAATCCTAGTTTTAATTATAATCAAGACTTAAACCTTCCCAAAACAGTCATCTAATTTGTGTTATTCCCAAAATCGGTTTTGATTTTATCGATTTAAAATATTAATCGATGCGCACTCATCTGACGCCATTCGCGATTTGGATTTTGTGCCAAATTTTGCAAGATCTACAAGACTGGTTGTCGGTGGATATATCTAAGCACATTTTGATACCGATATTGTCAACAAAAAAAAAAAGCCTTGTAGAACTTGCAAGGTGTGCGCAAAGGACAAAAAAAGAAGTAAGGGAAGGGAAATGTTGGCAATTTTACTATATAAATTTTTTTCCATGTCCGCTCCAAATGTGGAACATATGGTCCCTTAATGAAGGTATCCTAAGAGAATTTTTCTATGTGAATTGCTTGTTACTCAGTTGCTCAACTTCTCTTTTTTTCGAAGAGAGTAAGGATAGAAGGATAGGACTAGGACAGAACTAGTGGTTAGCTAATCACTCAGGCTACGAACAGAAATCCATAAATCGATTGAAAGATAAATATATGAAAACCGTCTGCACCAGGAATTGAACCCGAGACATCCGTAACCGTAGCCAACTACGTTACCAACTGCGCCACGGACGCTGAACTATTAAAATATTTTAAATAATTCCAAAAAGTTTCAATTGATTTCATTTAATATTTCCATAGTTATAACACTTTTAGTAAACGCTTACTAAAAATGCTATTTCTTCAAAAATGCGCTGGGCACAGGGGATGTTTTACCTAATTTAGGCTGGAGCTAGGGCTTCCAACCCGGCTTAAACCGAAACCGGTTAACCGGTTTATCGCGTGTTTTGAAAAACCGAAAACCGGTTTATTTCACGCGGTTAACCGGGTTTTTAAAAATATTTTCAAAAATTCTTTTATTTATATTATTTTTAAAATTTAACGCCTTAAAGATGAAAACACATATTGTTGAATAATCGCCTCTATCACAAAGGTGTCGAAATTATGGCAGCGATATTTTATACAATAAAGAATTACACTCAAAACACACATGCATTATTTACGCTTAAATGCATGATTTTCATCTTTTAAATAAAAAAATATGTTCATATGCAATGAATAGGTGAGGTTATAGGAAAAATATTCAAAAAAAATAGTATTTTGATATATTTTCACCCAAAAACACTCTGTACTTTATAAACGCCATCGTGCATTAGCGACATAAAAAATGATACTTACACAGTACTTTTAGGAGATTACAATTATAATAAAATTAAATAATGTTGACATTATATAACTGTTAAGTGCTAGTTTTATGTTTACCTTGTATAAAATAATAAAAATAAATATTTCATATTTTCCAATATAAAAATCCATTGAGTCGACTGCTCCTATAGGCTGATCATACTCTTTAATAATAAATTTAATGATTGATTAGCATTTACTTTCCAGAAATCCTTTATGAAGAAGTGAAAAATAGCAAAATGTTTAGTTCAATATATTTTTTTACTATGTCTGCTCCCAACGTGGAGCATATGTCTTCCTAATGGAGGTTTCTCAACTGAATTTTTCTACGAGAACTGCTTGTTACTCAGTTGCTCAACCTATTTTTCTTCGAAGAGAGTAGGTATAGAAGGATAGGGTTAGGACAGGACTAGTGGTTAGCTAATCTCTCTCGTTTCGCTCCGTTTTTTAGGATCCGTTGGGTGGTAATGACATTACAACATTTATGTTTAAGAACAGAAATCTATTAATCAATTGAAAAATCAATTTATGAAACTGTCCGCACCGCGACTTGAACCCGAGACATCCGTAACCGTATCCAACAACATTAAGCACTGAACCACAAAGCCGATTATATTTATAACCTACAATCGTAGTAAATATTTTCATGTCTATGCGTGCATGTTATTTTATGGATATTTCCGTTACTTGCTTGTTGGAATAAAATTCTATTCTTCCGCTGCTTTTAAGTGATACTTTTAAGGTATATTGTTTATATAAAACACCTTTTTTCCAAAGCATATTACTGATAGTCAAATAATGAAATTATCAATTGTGTGTATTACTAAATTATAAATCTATATAATCTGATTTACAACCATTAGAACTTGTAAAAAAAAATTTGTGAAATTGATCTAGGTAAATATTTCAACTAAGAAAGAAATTTTGATTTTTTTATACTATCAATTCGAAAGAATTGAAAGTTTTCTCAGTAATGAGATACAAACACGGTGATTATTGGAACGAAGAGATTTGATAAGCCACTGATTTCTTAGTTGAAATATTTGTACAACAGAACCGTACCAAAAACTATCATAAAACTTACTAAATTATATTTAAATTAAGCTTTCATAGATTCGTCTGCAAAATTTATTACGAAAAAACTTTACCCAAAAGATATTATATAATTATAATCGATGGAATACGGGAGTCATTAATATTGAGACCAATACAATAAATGAAATGCGTAAGAGCATATCAATTGTTCTGATTGTTAATCCAAATCACAACGACACACGGGAATTGATTAAAGATTTCAAAATTCTAGAATGAACTGTAAACACTTTAAATATTAAATAAATTTTCATGTATTATTTTAATAAATATACAAATTTTTAAACTTTTTTTTATCATATAAACTATACTTGAGTTTTCTGGTTTATTCTAGACGTAATTGATAATTCTATCATTAAACATACGTAAATAATATTTTTGTTCATATGTACATATTTATAATAGTTATTATTCATTCTATTTTGATTAGATATTTTCGTCTATTTGATTTTATATCTACTCCGTGTGTATAACCACATTTTTTTTTTGTTGTATAAGATATAGTATGTGTTGTTATTGTTTATAATTTCTCCAGTTGCTGTCCTAATATTTTTTAAACACATTCAAATAGTAATCTTTTTTACGAATTTTATTATTAACCACTTTTCGCTTTTCGGCATCTTCAGGCATTCGAGCACACGAATGGACTCAAACTGAAATTATTATTAAATATTATTAAAGTTTTTTATTATTTAAGCTTAAGTTTTATTATTGAAATTGAAATTTTGTAATAACTCTTTGTAGTTAAAAAAAATACTTTTATATGATTTTTTTGAAAATAATGAACTGGGGTATTTCGGTTTAAACCGGTTAACCGGTTTCTTTGTCAAAAAAACACTGAAAACCGGTTAGTTAAAATCTCCGGTTAATTGGAAGCCCTAGCTGGAGCTGATAGTGTACAACTCTATATATCGATCGCTAAGTCAACGCTTGAAAGCTTACATTCCAGGATTTGAACTCGCAACCCCGCAACTGAATAGGACGAAAACCCTGAATCTTTGACTTTTTGGCTACAGTAATGGCAATTTAATTCAAGCATGAAATCATTCATTGTGATGAAGAAATTAGTCGACTCCAATCGAATATTAGGTAGAGCTATTTATGAATTAAAATAAAGCAAAAACTCCATACATTTTCAGTCGTATCTTCTACCATATCAAGCCCCACTTTAGGATAGGTTAGGTGGGGGGTGGGGGGTATTGTGGTTAATAAATTAGTTTCTATTTTGAATAACAGCGTTCATAAATTCTTTTATCTCATATAAACGAATGATTTTGTGGAAAAAAACATTATTTAGAAATAATGATTTAAATTAAAACATTTGTATAGTTTCATTTGAAGAAAAATTTATTCTTATTTTGTCTGATTCGTTTTCCTGTAATCCAATTATTTGATTTCTTTTTTAAAAAGGGTAATCTAAATATAGCAGTGATACTTACACAAGTACATACGAAATGTTGTAGGTATTTCAATCTATCTGTCAAATTATCCCGCATTGTGTTTCTCATCTCGTGAGAGTGGCAGCTTCTACATGAAAATAATCTAGTATTTTTAGAAGTATTTACATTTAATTACTGAGATAGAAGCAATCTCTTATTTGAGGAAGGAAATTTGTTATATTTGATTTGACAATTTATCATGTTAAGTTTTGCAAATATTTGCTTATACGTACATATAAATATATCAAATTTGAATGTTGCCTAAGTTTAAAAAATCAATTAGTTTATACTATCTGACACCTCAATGTTGAGCCAACGTGCCCAGAATCTTCCTCGCATCACCTCTCACTGTAAAATTAGTGGGAAAAACAGACATTGGCCAAGCATATATAAATAAAGTTAGTTCAATTTAATTATCAAAAAAAGTAGAATCTTACATGCTTTCTAGTACGTTAACCATTCATTTGGTCGAGTCCGTTTGAGTCTTGTAATTTTTTTTCAGATCCCGTTACATGGTTGGAGCAGGTCTTTTGCCGACAAAAGCTGCATTTTTACCTAAACATTGTCAATTTGTATCACGGCTTAGGAGTCGACTCCAACAAAAATGCCGGTCGTGATACTCATTTCCTATTTTTAAATTCAAACTGTGTATTTTCAACATGTTTTTGTAATTGTTTCTAACTTCGATAAGTGTAATAAACTGTGTATTGTACAACCAAATGCAATTTAATATATTGACTTGGATCGAGTTGGCGTGTTTCATTGATTGAATCACCCTGAAAGTTGATAAATTGGGATTTTTCTTTTATCTGTTTCCGTACCTTCACACGGGAAAATATAAGTCGGTGAGTCGCTAAACACGCTCCCAAAGGTTTTTAGAGTTTTGAGTAAATCACAAAAAACTGTTATGATAGTTTAAGCTATAATTTAAGTTATTTTTCGCTTTGGTTTTCCGGTGTATAATGAAGAGTAAAATATTTTTTTACACTGTCTCTTTCTCGGAGCGCGTCGACCGTTTAAAACGAGGATCGAGATTGTATAAAAAAACGACATTTTCAACTTTGGAAAATTTTTAGAATTCAAACAGGGGACAGAACAGGAAAAAGACTGTAGACTTTCAATTGGAAAAATTGATAGATATATCAATGGAGCACATACGTATATTAAAAACTATTTTATTAAAAAATCACCAGGAGCGTGATTAGCGATTCAGTGACACATATATAGTTTGTATAAGTGAAAAAATTATATCTTTTCAACTACGATGTAATGATAAATATATATTAAGCAAATTGGCGTCTGTGAATTATCATACCTATAAAGAAGTAATTATTTTAAAGAGCAGAACATTTTATACTTTTAAAAATAGAAAGATTATGTTGAAGCTCGAAGCAATCTTTTGTATCAAGTTTTGTTATATGCAAGTCTATTTTCCAGTTTAGTATATTCTGTAATCAAGAAAATACAATGGCCGCATCGTTAGAGTAAAATTTCAGCAAAGGTTGTTTTAAGGTTGCAGAAAATATGCAAGTCTGATAATGCCATGTCAGGCGGATATGGAAAACGTGTTCTTAATTAAAAACCAATAGATATTGCAACAGCGCCTGTATGGAAAGGATGAACATCCGTAGGGAAGAGGGTGTCTTTTATCAGTATCCGGGTCTTGCTAGAAAATCGTATAAATATGTTAAACTGTGGTATTTCGAGATTTATTAATAAAGTCACACAGGATTTTTGACGGTACATCTGTAAGGTTTTGACCCTTTTAAGTTTCTTAAATTTTTAATGATAGATAATTTTTCTCTCTATCTTTTGAGTAAAGAACCTCTATTGTGACTGCGAAATTTACGATTTAAATACGATATTTTATTATTTTTGATATTTGAGTCACTTAGTCGATAAACACGCTTCTGGCAATGTTTTAATGTACGTATATTCTCTATCGATAGATCTATCAAATTTTCCAGTTGCAAGTTTAAATTTTTTTCCTATTTCGTCCTTGTTCAAAATTCAAAAATTTTCCAATCATAAAAATATCGTTTTTTACACGATCTCGATCTTCGTTTTACACAGTCAACGCACTCCGAAAAAACGGCAGTGTAAAAAAATATTTTATTTCTCCTTATACACCGGAAGACACAAAACAACTTAAACTCTAAAAACATTCAAGAGCGGTGCTCATTTATATTGTTGTTTATTTCGGGTTTCTACGCCAACGACCAATAACAATACGACTTTAAAATAGTTTGCATTGTTATGATGACATCACAGATGCCACTTAAATTAACCTAATGACATGTGCAGCTACAGGTAATAAAAAATAATTGTGATGTCCAATGCTCACGTAGAGAGCAGTACCGGGCAGCTAGTAAAATATTGATTATTTTTAACCATATTCATTCCCTATTCAAAGCATATTTCCATCACACGGTTCCTCCAAGATTTTCTCGCCCCCACCAGTCTTCCTGCTTCCTCCCAGGTCGTCTTCAAGGCAGGAATCAGGCTTCCCTGGGGCATCCGCAGTACATGTTCAAGCCAGGTCCATTTATTTTGGACGTAATAAGAGTCTGATCTATCCTGTCTAGATTACCTCCGAGTCCCTGACAAAGTCAAACCACCGTAACCCTAATATTTGCCTCAAGCATCTGTTTTCAAAGCACAGTATACGGTTACCCTGTGCTTTAGTGAGGTTCCATGATTTGAAATCGCAAAGTAGCACCGTCAGAATGCATGCGTTGAATAGGTGGCACAGAGTCCCAGACTTTCCTTATCAAGCTGAAGGTTGCTCCAGCTATCTCTAATCGAATTGCGAGCTCTTTTAGAGGATTGCCATCTCTCGTGATGTCATTATCATGCGATGTAAAATCATTATACTGCTCTTAAAATCCGAGCCTCAAGAGAAAAAGTAGTGTCAATGAATCCAAGTATCATGTATTTTCTGAAATTGCACCAAAAGTTGGTGTTAATTAACGTTACAATTTACACTATTAACATTATTAACAAATTCAATAGGACTATAACATCATTTTTGAATCTGTCATGAAGAAATTTTGTCGAGTTCAATCGAACATTAGGTCGAGCTATTTGTGAATTAAATTAAAGCAAAAACGCCATCCACTTTCAACCATATTCCCTTCCATACCAAGATCCACTTTAGGATCGGATTGGGTTGTGGTTAAAAAATATGTTTCTTTTTTGAAATACAGCATACATAACGCTGTAGATTTACGAAACATTAAACTTATCATTATTTGTATCAGAGTATTTATGTCAAGTCACTTGAATGCAGTCATCGAAATCAAACGGTGACTAATATATGACACGGATTTTGCATACGTTATGATAAAGGTGAACGCTCTGAAAAGGCAAGTCATGGTGACTAAAGCAGAACACAGACAGCCGATGACAGCATATACGAGTAAAGAGGAAAGGACCCGGATTCATTTTGTCATCGCCCGTTGAACTAGATATTCAGTCGTCACAATAATTTCCAATTTTCAAACAATATTATATTTTTCAAACATAATAATTATAAATTTTAACGCACTTGAAAATGCAGTTAGTGAAATCAAGCGATGACCGATATACAACGCCAATTCTGCATACGTTGTGAAAAGGTGAGCACTCTGAAAAGACAAGTCATGATGACTTAAGCAGAACACAGGCAACTGTCGATGGTATATTTGGACGTCCTAGTGAAGGACGGATATTCAGTCGTCGCTCTTGGAACTGCAGATGTCTTTCCGGAATTGCATAATCGTCACACGTTATATCTACAGTTAAATCTCGTCAATTATAAATAAATTGAATTAAAGAAATAAAAATTTGGATTATTGAGATTTTGTACACTTCCATGTATTTTGTCACTAACGACCCGGGTTTCGCCTTTCGGCATCTTCAGGCATTCGAGCACACGGATGGACTCGAACTGAGAGACAGTAAACAGTGTCTAACGTTTATATAGAAGATACAAATGCGACAAATATTATTTACGAGGTAAGATATTATACGTCTGAGAGCCACACTGATACCTGAGTTAAAATTTCGGGAATCTCCCTAATCCTTATTTTGTAAACACCATATTAACAGAGTGGCGAATTGCCGCTTTACAACTTCTTTTAGAAATACCAGTGATTTCACAATTATAATAGCATTGTGGGTTTTGACGGGATGCAATTCGACGAATGGGTAAATATATACAATCGTTCCACATTTAGTGACATCTGTTAGGTGTTTCACCGTATCGGATATAATAGCGGAGAATTAGGAAGGTTCAGCTGCTCATTCAAGATTGGCAAGGAGTTTAACTGGGCTCTATTAATTTCCAAAATTTCTTGATAAAATAATTTATGATCCCCCATGTTTTTATGCAACAGTTTAACCCCATCATCCGCATTAAACGTATGGTTCTCCATTAGCAAGTGATTTGCGAATGTCGAAGTTTCTTTTTTTAATCTAAAGGCAGCTAAATGTTCTGATACCCTCATTAATGACAAAATACATGGAAATCCTTGTTAGTGACAAAATACATGGAAGTGTACAAAATCTCAATAATCCAAATTTGATATTGAAATTCCATCAAGCACCCTCAGTCGATGTCTTAAATTATACTTAAATTATAAAGAAATAAAGATTAAAAATAAAATCTTTGTTGACCGTATTAGTTTCAAAACATTCATTGGAATTTACTCAAAGCATTTTCATTCAAAATTTAGCAAAACAATTTTGGCAAGAGCTATCTTTGCAGAGGATCATAAAGAGCACTCTTGTTAAATTAATCTGACCTTTTGTTACCACTGTAATAAATTACCTAGAGGGAATCCGTATCCTAGCGATAAGTTTTTGTATGAATCATACATGTTTCACTGGACGGAAAACATGTTAAATGAAGTGTAGATCAAACAGGCCTCAACGCTGTGCTTGTCTGGTTTGTCTTCGTAACTGTTAAATATTATACTATATTACAATATGTCTAGTGCAGTGTTTCCCAAAGTGGTTCCTGCGGACCCCCAGGAGTCCTTGTGACCGGTGAAGGGGTCTGTGGAAAATTAAAAATAATTGGGGGGTTCGTGGACAACATCAAGGGGTCCGCCAAAGGCTTAATATAAAACAATATTTTTGAAATTATTATGAAAGTTAAAATAAATAAATTGGTAGCGATTGGGAGCAATTTATTGAATTATCCACAAATGAGGAGCGGAACCAATGTTTGAACAAAGATAGATACCACAAATTCTGATTACAAAAACAGATATCAATTTTATATCCTGCATTAGGTCACTGTACAGAGACTATTGATTACTTTCCCGTCTTCCTATTTAGTAGAACGTGGATTTCGTACAGTTACGAACCTTATCATACTTTAAATATCAAATTTTTTATTTATATTTTATTTTTACCTTATCATTTATTTACCTACCATTCAAGACATCAAAATTAAATTTATATTTTTTCTGTTATACAGTTATATAGAGCTATTTTAGTTGGCAGTCATGGTCAGGTTTTTGCTTCAAGAAGGGGTCCATGGGCATAATAAGTTTAGGAATCACTGGTTTAATGTATAATCAGGGTTTTACAATATTGCATATCTTCAGGCAATAATCGAGAAAATCATGCCAAAACTTTAATTCACTAAGTGGTTTAAAAATGTGTGACAGACAGACACATGTTGAGAAAAATAATTCCTGTTTAACTAACTGTTTAACAATTGACTAGATTTAGCTGTAGATATAACGTTTGACAATTATGCAATTCCGTAGAGAAGTCTGCAGTTCCGAGCGCGACGACTGAATATCCGTCCTTCTCTTCGACGTCCATATATACCGTCGTCGGTTGTTTGTGTTCTGCTTTAGTCATCAGAGTCGTCTTTAGTCGTCTTTTCAGAACGATCACCTTTATCACAACGTATGCAGAATTGGCGTCGTATATCGGTCATCGCTTGATTTCACTGACTGCATTTTCAAGTGCGATAAGTTTAATAGTTATTATATTTGATAAATAAAATATTATTTACCAAATTGCCTCGTCTACATTGATGACTCGACATAAATACTCTGACGCAAATATTACACAAGTATAATGTTTCGTAAATCTACCACGTCATGTTGATGATCCCCCACACATGTATTCTCTGTTATGTAGTACCTATAGATTGATGAATAATCTATTTTTCTCCCTGATTATAACAGTTTTCTCTGTTCACCAGGAGGATCCAATAATGTTAATTGATCTACACCCACAAATGTCGACTCAAAATCGAAAATAATACGAGATTTCTGTAGATACAAATAAATTTAAATTAACATAAAAACGTCAGAAAAATTCTCATATGATTAACTGTTTCAAACATTAATTTTAATGGAAAGAGAACTTTTTATATTATATTGAATATATAGAGTCGTAGACCTTCGTGGCCTCGCGGAATGAGCTTTACAGTAGCACTCACATGGCTTTGGGTTCAGTTAGAATATCATAATTATCTACGAACTTACCAAATAGCTATCACGATTAGAATCTTGTGATATTACTATTAACAACAAATAATACTGTACAAATACACGGATCAAATTACGAAATAATTAACAAATATAGGTACATATCGTCACTGTTATCGTCACTAAATCGAAAAAAGTCATATTTAAATAGTTATACCTTAATAATTTTCTTTATTTTGAACTCTACCGTATGGAAGAACACGCTTATTTATATATGTTTTAAACAGTTGTGTACAAACACAGTAAATAAAAACGGTATAGCATTTCAATCGTCTGAAAAATTTCGATGTCCAATTACTCAAAACTAGTATTTTTCAGTAATTGTATTCTACTAGAACAACGACGATATATATCGACGGTGTTTTGACCAATTGATGTAGCCCTCAAAATTGAAATTGTTCAGGAGAGAGTAAAACGGTTTTCATGGTAAACATTACATTGTGAGTTGCGTTATGAATCTTTCAAATGCACTCCTGTAAATTCTCATGTTTGCAGATACAAAATTATACGTAGGGAATGTCAATATAATAGAGATTTACGTCAAGTGGCCGGGTCAGAATTTTTAAACCAATGTTAAATGATGTTTCCCTTTCAAAAGATGGTTAATTTATTTTTATAATTTATATCATTTAGCCGAGATGCAATTATTGTAATATAATATAATATTCAAAACGCCGTCGATATTATATTATTATATTCTAACATTAAAACTGAATATCCAAGCTTCATGTAATTACGACCGATATTTAGAACAGAAATCTTGGTGCTCCATTATTTTGTAAGTAATACAGAATCATTTTTAATTTAAAAAAATGGTTTCGATATGTTGCAAATTTATTATGTAAATCAATAAAGGATTAGAACATAAAACTTGTACTGCTCTTTGGATTAGTACACGCTTTCTAGCAAAGAAACCGCTGGCATAAGTACTATTATAGGATGAATAACTGTGCTAATATTATGAAAAAAGTAAGACAAAACTCAGTTTTTCAGTGCACTTACAAGCAATAGATTAACGTACAGAAGCCATAAAATACCTACTTCTCAGTTATGTGATTAAAAAACATTAGAAATGAAGATGTTAAAGGTATAAATGAATGTATGTCATTAATGCTGATCGCCGAAGCCGAGTAGTAAATGTGTAATGACACATGACACTACAGATTTACGAAACATTATGCTCGTTATTATTCGTCAGGAATCTTATATATAATAACCCAGATAGGTCTGTAGACGAAGATGTAGACGTTTTATTATTATCACATACACATGTAGGTATGACATTTTCTCATAAACTAAGCGTATATAAACAATACACACAGTTCCGTTGTGACGCAAATACTGAGCCAAACCAACAACAATCAGTCCGTGAGTATGGAAACTAAATAACTGCTACTTTAGAGATTCAGTATTTCAATTTCAATTCCGTCATCTTTGACTTGTATTCCTACTAGTATTTATAGATGAAGCTAATTGACAAATAATATTTTATTTATGTATACACTTAAAAATGCAGTCAGCGAAATCAAGCAGAGACCGATATACTACACGGATTCTGCATACATTGCGATAGAGGCAAACGCTCTGAAAAGACAAGTCATGATGTTTTAAGTAGGACACAGACGGTTAATGACAGTATATATGAACAAAGAATAAAGGACAGGATTCATTCTGTAATCGCTATCCGAACTGCATTCTGTCACCGCTCACCGAGCGGGAAACATCTCAACTGCATAATCGTCATCATCATCATCACAAACATTCAACAATCGGAATCATCTACCTTAAAATGTATATGTTTACGCTCTGTATTCCGTTTATTTTAATTAACAGCTGGAATTTGGCATCCGTATTCAGAATTTTTTTATATAAGCACATGCTCAAACGGTTTTGTAAGATAATTAATACGGATGTCGAAATAGATATTGAAATGGTTTTGAAGTAATGTTTTTAGCTCAGTATACGGACGAGATATAGTAAAAAAATGCGCTGTAAAATAAGTGTTCACATTATATATATCGGGTACGTGGTGCTGTGGGCAACGTCGTTGGCTACGGTTACGGATGTCTCGGGTTCATGTCCCGATACGGACAGTTTCGTAAATTGATCTATGGAATTCTGTTCGTAGGCATGGATTTTTGTGATGTCTAAAATTCCCTCTCACCCATCCGATCCTAAAAATGGGACGTTGTGAGAGCGTTAAGCTAACCACTAGTCCAGTTTTAACCCTATCCTTGTATCCCTACTCTCTAAGAGGCCACATGCTCCACTTGGAAGCGAACATGCTAAAAATACGAGCATATGTATTAAATAACATGTTTTATAAAAACACTACTTTTGTTAGCGCTATCTTTGAATGGAAGGTCTACTCGGTCACCTTAGAGTAAATCTTCAGAAAGAGAATTCATTTAGGGAATTGTCATGTTAGGCTGGGAATAAACGGGCAGCATCATACTGCTGTTGCCTGCAACCGCTTTTCGGCAATCCCCAATTGTTCATACAAAATTGCTGACGAGGTTGGCAGTAATGGCAGCAGTGTGTTGCTGTGTATGTAAAATTGGAGATCGCCTAGCTGCAACTGCAGAAAGGTGCTGCCCGTCTATTTCCGGTCTTAAAGTTGACTTTTCAACTGACATTACGAACACTTTTGTTTACTGAACACCCCCAATCAGTTTTCGTAAGGGGTTTCATAATTTTACCCCCATTCAAAGTTTTTATCTGAAAGAATCTTTATTAATACACTATCTAGAATATTTACGGAAATGGTATTTAAGGAAATATTTTCTCTCTCTACTTATGTTAACCTAATGAAACTTTGTGTAGTATACGAAAAGGAGGATTAATTGTCTGTTTATTTTTTATTTCTTGAGTAATTACAGAGCTCCTCCTGATTTTTTAAATAATAAGCTTTTTCTATCTCCTAATAAAAATCCCATGCTGAGTTAGCCAGTTTGCAGAAGAAGTCGACAATATGCAATCTCCAGATTATATGTGATGTATTTATTAAAAAACTACATCACGCTTTCAAGGTTATCTGAGTTTCGTTTTTCCTATCACCTTTCCTGAGTCGCTGGGATGCAAGGAAATTACAATTTCCCCACAGGCATCTCGGGAACATACATAATATCAGGAGCGCTATCAGATTTCAGAAACAAACTACATACGTCGGTAGTACGGCTAGGAACACTTTGAACCGAAGTCTATCACTTCCAAGTGGAAAGGCGTTGTATTGAATTCATATTATATAAATGTTTAATGATTGCAGCATTTTATCAAATGGTTGGAACCGGCTTCGCTCACCACAAGCATTTTCAACTGAAAATACTGTCCGAAGGAATACACAGCAATTGGTGTGTGACAGCGGAAATAATTTGCATATTATCATACGAGTTATAATAAAATGAAATATTTAAAACTATTTACCATAAAATTTGTCATAATTATAAAAATGAAACACTTAAAAGCTCATATTAACAGCGCAATACTTCACTTGGGTAACCGAATGAACTGTCATAGCCGACAAATGCAAGCACTCTATTGGCCGATTTAGGATTTGGTCAATTATTATGATACAAAAACTCATATTTTTACATCAAATTGCATGGAAACTATGAAGATTTGAGCAACGTCGAAAATACAATTCTATTTTTTTGAATTTGTCTTTTCATAAATAATACTACAGCGGTATCTCATTTTTCTCAAAACTGGATTTGAAAAAAGCCAATGACATATATGGTGATGTGTTAGTTCCTCAATCTGAAAAAAGATGGTTTCACTTGTCAGAACTTTACAATTGAGGGCAATCCCGCCTCTACGTTCTTATGTTGGTAATTTTTACTGAAAAATGGTCAACTACCGGTACATTTACTATTATATTATTTACAAATAAATCAATTTAAATTAATATTCTATTTTATAATTTTAATTATATAATGGCAATAATTCTTAGAATATATTGATCATTACTTTGTATACATATGTAAATAAATCAATTTATAATATAATGTCTGTATATTATACAACTGTGTTTTTGTCAATTGATGTAACCTTCAAAAAATATGAAAATGAGTTAATGATTGCATCTCATTTTAAAGACGACAGAGCAGGTTTCGGCCAAATTATGTTAAGTAGAAAAATAAATTGACCACTTTATGGCAAGGGAAACATCATTTACATTGGTTTTAGTTTTATAAATTCTGACCGTACCACTTGGTACTACGTCGACACTCCCTACATATAGTTTCGGATCTGCAAACATCAGAATTTATAGGAGTCCATTTCAATGATTCATAACGCAACTCAACATATAATTTTTTCGATAAAAACAGTTTTACTATCTTTAAATTGGCCAAAACACCGTCGATATCTATCAGTGAAACATTATTTGCTAACATTGAAAAAATATTTTTGCTTGAGTTTAATGAATAAAAGACAAACATATTTCTTGGACGATATTATTTTGAAAATAATGTTTCATTTAACTATTCATATAAAAATCTATTTTAATATTAAAATCCTTACTGACGCAGAAAGAAAATTACGCATGTACCTGTGACAATACTGGAATATTGTAACGTAATAATTTGTTATTATCTATATAAATGAATACTTGTTTGTTTGTCGTCCGATTTCAATGAAACTTAGGTGAGTTGTTGTGCTCACAAAAAAATTAAATATAAAAAAATCAAATTCGTACGAACAACGACGTCTCTGAAACCTTCTGATTTATTCGTGTACGCACTAGACGGAAAAATATTGTGTATCCAAAACTTAAAATAAATAGAATTAAAACACAAACTCTTCCTATCTTTGAGTGGCATTGCAGCACATGCCGGGTACTCATTATTTTTTAATAAAAAACAGCTAAATTAGCATTACTTCAACGTATTTTATCGAATATCTCGCATGTTTCTGATTATATTTCTGTAAAATGCGATCATTTTCCAAAGTTCAATGAAATGAAAGTTGTGTGCTGAACACGCATACTGGTAATTATACACTTCAAAAATTTGATAGTGTTTCCAGTGTTCAGTTTACACACGGAAAAATATAGCATCACGTGAGCAAACGAAAGTATCACTTTAATTGGCGGTTATTGATAACGTATTGGATATGTTATGTTACATGTGAAAAATGTAAGTATTTTGGACACATTTGAATTGTTCATGTTTTTTATATTTCCATGTATTTTATCACTAACGACCCGGGTTTCGCATCCTCGCCTGAGCATTCGAGAAATTTAATAAAATTTTGTATAACTAAATACTTTGATATTTTATCGTATTATAATAATTATATGTTTCAAAATTAAAAAAAAAAATATCTGGCATTACAGTTGACAGCTGAATTTTAAAAATTAGAAAATCATACGAGATAAACTCGATGAGAAATTTTAGAAGTCATTCATGTCCAAGATCACAAATTTGTATTGAAAAAATCTAAATTTGATATTGATCTTGCTGGGAATTGAACCAAGACCCACCTGATCGCTAGGAAAAACACTTACCACTAGACCACAGAGGCCGACAAATGGAGTTCTACCAAGAAAATTTCAAATTCAACCAATAAATTGCTTATTCAGTCCACTTTAGATTAGTATCACAACCAAATGTTTCACTTATGGTGTATCAGCATCGTAAAAAATAGGAAAAGTGGTACATTTTTTATTTTAAACAATAAACAAAAAACAGTTGTGCGTCCTACTTCTAAATTCTATAATGAACAGGACCAGTTTCGCTCATCAAGAGCATTTTCAACTGAAGTCAGTATCAGTAGATTGTGCTAACAATCTACGAAACCTGTCCTGATCATTATAAGAATGTGGACGTAGTAAAAAATATAGTGCATTTCCACCAAGAATTAAAAATAGTAAAAATCAAAAAGTGATATTTTCATTATTAAGTGTTGCCTTTGTTTTCTGCTCTTAAGTCTTTCTTAATTGTTCCTTTGTATCATTGGATTTAAAATATATAACGTTGATTTCTTAAATAATAAATTGACCCCTTAAAAGTGTTTAGTGTGAACGGTCACTTTTTGGTGGAAAGACTTTACATTTATAAAAACAAACACAATTCTATCACACGATAACAAAGAGCATCGTTCATCACGAGCATTTTCAAATAATCTTTAAGATGTACTGATTCTAATGCCTTTATTTATATCGGAAGTAGCAAAATATTTACTGTGGTTAAAAGTAGCAAACTCGTAATTCATAAGCACTACTTATAATAAAATTTAGGTATATGCTGTCAAGCCTCGATCATTTCTTGTTTAAAGTAGAACTAAGGTGGATGGATTATTTTGGCCCCAAGACTCTTGAAATATACCTTTATGGTGTAGAATAAGGACTCCAAATCGAATATTCGATATTTGAATATATTCGGCACTTTTTTAACTATTCAATATTCAAATATTTGGGCAACTATTATTAAGTATTCGTAAGCAAGTCGACGTAATATCACACCACAATTTCTCCAGATTTCAAGAACAATAACAAATACCCTAGGTAGTGGTTATTTTTGCTTTCGGACTCTTTCAATATCTTATCATAATAATTGAGTTTGACGAATGATTCGGGAATAAAAAACACTCTGAGCATGTCGTAATTTCAGTAATTGAAGAAATATCGTTGTAATAACCTGACGCATCTGCAAATTTTAAATATTGTAATACAAGAGAGCGGTATTGAAATGTGTATTTGTATAATGTTATGTTATTAATTCTTCCAAATCAATTTTTAATAATGTTTTCATACTTCAGAAATCAATCGAATATCCGAATATATTCGAATATTTTCAGTTTTAGTATTCGATATTCGAATAGTTGATAATGACGAATAGTTGCAATCCAAAGCAGAGAACTGTCTGAAGAAATTTTTGAGACTTCGACATCTGAGGGCGTATGGTTACTATTGTGAGAGAGTGGGAAACGAAAAACGTCTGTCTCGCCGCTCGCTCAAGGGTAGGTTGGAGAGCGGAGAGAAGCGGGGTGCGTCAACACACTGACGCTCGCTTCCGGCGAAGGACAAAGGACGATTCAACGGTTCCTTCGTCTCCCATTAAAACCCGGTCGTATTCGGTATACTCTCTCGTTTATTGCAGTTAGTTTATGTAATTTCCTTGAAGACAGTTACACAAACAGATTTACACATTTTTAATTTTAAACTCTGTAAGTGGTTTTACTAGCAAGCGGTGGATTAAGTCGCCGCTTCGCCAGCCGACGACTCCCTCTGGGAAAGGTCAAGAGGCGACTGAAGGCCTTGCAGGATTGCAAGCCCTTTGCCCACTTCTAACTGTAAACCAACAACAGCAACCAAACAAATATGACACTACTCTTAAAAACCTCAGGAGGGGTATTACATTTTAAATTTGCATTAATAGAAAGAGTCTGCAGATTGGTTTTGAAGACCCTGTTCGCCCTATAAGTACGGAGTGGTGTCAATTGCTACTACCCATGGCTTTATTCAGCTGACTTTCTCATTGAAAAACTCACGTTTAATAGTTTTAACGCTTGAAAAGAAATGCATACGAACACGCAGCCAACATGAGAACTCTACCATTCTTGTCAATTTTGTCATTCTTGAGAGTTCTTGCGTTCCTGATTTTGATAAATCGTGGACATGGGTTGTTTGTTCCTCCAGCTTGTCAATAGAGATATCATTCGGAAGAGCTTACACAATGTTTAATATTGTGTTACACATTATTTAATATTATGTATTGAAGTAAATTTTGCTTGACCTCACTAGGTTGACTTCCTTGCCAATTTCCAATGTCTTACAAAAACCATAAACTTAATGTTTGAATTTTTTAATATAAATGCATGTTTCAAATAAATAAATTAAATTAAAAATAAAACTGATCGTATTCCCGCATTTAACGTAATTTTTTTATAATTCTGGAAAATGGCAACTATGTTAAATAATTACGCACTCACCGTTTTTGCTGAGGGGCTGCTTAAAAAACAAATTATAATACACGCACTATAGCTGTTTAGACTCGTTTTAATTCTGTTTATAACGCAATAGATTTTTTCACAATATTTATTATTCCATTTAAGGGTAGTAGTTGGTATAGTGTGAAATGTCTACATTGTGTTTATAACATTACTTATCATGGTATTATAATGATTGTAATACCAATTTGGCCAAATTTGTACGAGTGAAAAGTAACATTGTATTGAGTATAAATTAAATCTTTGATATCGAAGCAAATCTACATATATAAAAACGAATGTTTGTTTGTCCTCATGCGTTCCTTTACCATTCATCCGATTTAGATGAAACTTAGGTGAACTGATGTGAGCAGACCCGTGAAGGTTTCTGAAGGAAAAAAAATAATCTTAAATGTAAAAAAAGAATCAAATAATGCGAACAGTGACATCATTAAAAAATATTATGATTTATTCATGTACGCACAAGACGGAAGAAAAAATATGTATATACAAAAAAAGAGGTCTGTAAGGACTCGGGCTTGGTCCGCGGGCCTTTAAAAACCCGGGTGGGTAAAGATAATTCAGATTCGGGCTCGAGCCGGGCCCGGGTAAGGAACTCAAATTTAAGAAAAATATTTTGTACTATGTTCAGGTCATGGGTCATCTTTAGAGCAATATTCATAACTTAAACAATTTATTTCACATGTGCGATGAATATCGTTGGAAATATGGAAAAAATAACATAAATTGTTAAAAAATTATAAATGAATTGCTATATTTAAAAAAAATCGGTCTATTTTCGGACTGAGAAAAAAAAATCTAGGCTTCGAGTCGGGTTCGAGTAACAAGTGTGAAGATGACGGGATCGGACCAGATAATTTTATAAAATTTCAACCCGTGCAGCCTCTAATCCAAAAGCACTTCGATAAACAAAATTAAAATACAAACCCTTTCTTTCTTTGAGTGGCATTGCAACGCACGCCGGACCGTGGTACCGTTAGGCGTAAGTAAGATTGACCGCCAAAAAATACAAAAGGTGGCAGGTTTTTTAAACGTAAAAAACCCTGGTATAAACCTATTTATCGATTTTAATAAAAATTTAAATATAGATTTCTAACAATATTTCGAAACTTTTTAATTTGCAAAATAGTATTTTTAGACAGGGGTCGTCAATATTTGTATGCACAAAAATCAAAAAAGGTAAAAACCAAACATTAGAACGAGATAAAATTCTCAAAATATTTACGCATACTTAAGTTCATGGAACATTTAAAATCTCAAAATATGAGAATTTTCTAGACAGTGGTTCCCAATCTTTTTATATAAAATATTTCTTTTAAATGAGATTAAATTCTCAAAATATTTCCTCATACTTTAGTTTATGTAACGTTGAACTTCTCAATATATATATTTTGGACAGGGGTTGTCAATTTGTTTGCACAAAAAGCTAAAAAGGTGAAAAACTAAACATAAGAACGAGATAAAATTCTCAAAATATTTACGCATACTTTAGTTCATGGAACATTTAAAATCTCAAAATATGAGAATTTTCTGGACAGGGGCTCCCAACCTTTTTATATCAAATGTTTCTTTTAAAATGAGATTAAATTCTCAAAATATTTCCTCATACTTTAGTTTATGTAACGTTGAACTTCTCAATATATATATTTTCGACAGGGGTTGTCAATTTGTTTGCACAAAAAGCTAAAAAGGTGAAAAACTAAACATAAGAACGAGATAAAATTCTCAAAATATTTACGCATACTTTTAGTTCATGGAACATTTAAAATCTCAAAATATGAGAATTTTCTGGACAGGGGCTCCCAACCTTTTTATATCAAATGTTTCTTTTAAAATGAGATTAAATTCTCAAAATATTTCCTCATACTTTAGTTTATGTAACGTTGAACTTCTCAATATATATATTTTGGACAGGGGTTGTCAATTTGTTTGCACAAAAAGCTAAAAAGGTGAAAAACTAAACATAAGAACGAGATAAAATTCTCAAAATATTTACGCATACTTTAGTTCATGGAACATTTAAAATCTCAAAATATGAGAATTTTCTGGACAGGGGCTCCCAACCTTTTTATATCAAATGTTTCTTTTAAAATGAGATTAAATTCTCAAAATATTTCCTCATACTTTACTTTATGTAGCGTTGAACTTTTCAATATATATATATATTTTGGACAGGGGACGTCAATTTTTTTGCACAAAAAGTTAAAAGGGTAAAAAACTAAACATTGAAATGAGATAAAATTCTTAAAATATTTCCTCATACTTTAGGTTATGCAACGTTGAACTTCCCAATACGTATATTTTTTTGGACAGGGGTTGTCAATTTTTTTATAACAACTTTGTTAGAAATAGGTAAAATCCTAAAATATTCCTATCGCCAATGATAATTTTATTCTGAACGTTTGAGAATCATATGTACATATGTCATATCACTTAACTGCCAGCGCGATATATTCATTTAGTGCCCAACGCCAGCTATTTTAGGAACAATAGTAATTGCATAAAAAGTGTTTTGACTTACATAATTTATAGTCTAAAGATATTCTAGTTTGTCCGGGCATATGTGTAATTAGCATACCCTGTGCTGCTGACTCATTTATGGGTTAAGTCCATTTCTTGCTAGGGTTGTCACAAACGAAATAAATATTTATTCTATATTAAACTTTTTATTATGTTATTTTTAGCCAATAATATATGCACTGATTGAAACGTTGTTATTATAATTGATTGTTTTTCCAGGGTTGTCCAAATTTATATATATATACATATGAACATATATATGTATATATATTATTTGTTTTATTATTATATTTTGAAAAATAGTTCATACACCAATTGAAACACGATTTTTTATACTATGACTGTTTTAAAATATTACTCTAGTATGATATATTTCAAAACAGGGTTGAACACATAACGGCACATCACATTGAATACAGATGTATTTTGTATTTGTTGTTTTTTCGAGAAGAAAGAATTCGTCACACTGCTAAGGGTGAAACCATTCAATTTTACCCGGAGAACCGCCATAAATCATTATATCTCGGAAGACACCGTCCGAATTCGTGAAACACATGTGGCATGAATAACAAGAAAAAAGGAATTTACTATGTAAATAAAATAATAATAAATAGATTGCATTTGACGACCCTGAACCCGTTTTTTAAATTCCCCAATAAATTATAAGCAGATAGTATTTTTTTTACGAGGTATTGTGACACAAACATCTCGAAATTCGTTACGGAATACGAAACGCGCATAAAGATAAAATATGTAAGGCAGCCCTATTTATAAATAGTACCGATGAACCAAGATTTTTCAAAATTTGTAAACATTATTGTGTTTAATAAGAGATGTCCATAGCACAGTAATTTTAACACATCGAAAATGTTTTATTTTCAACGAAAAAATATCGCGACGCAGCGGTGAGTCGCTGGCGTATGGAGTGAATACGCATGTGACGCACCAGTGAGTCGCTGGCGTCCTAGTGGTTAAACGTAAAAAACCCTGGTATAAAAATTAACACGAAAACAATAAAAATACTAGACGATAATTTTCATTTTGTCGAATAGAAACTTTTAAGCAATATTTCAATTATCAATATGCGATGTAAAAATATTTTTTTTTCTTGTATTATGTTGTGTCAAGTTTATCTTGTAGTTTGAAAACATCCAACATTTTTTACCAAGCATGTTCTGACTTCAATGGCTGCATGTTCCATTGATTTGGATGAAACTTTGTGGGAATTCATTTGTAATATAAAATTAATATTGAAAGCTTTGATATTCAACTGATTGTGTTACTAATTGTATATGTGTTTCGCCTTTTTCAAAAACATCTTAAGGCTGACGCCTTTCAGTTAGCCTCTTCTTAAATTATTCACGACCAGTGGAATAACAAAATTGACAATTTTATATTTTGCTATAGAAAAATAAAATGTGAACCTACGATCCATCAAACTTTTTATAGTTATAGAAATTTATGATGCACAATTATAAACATATTTTACATTAAAAATTAGGGTATGACAAACTAAAATTTTCCTGTTTTCTTAAACACTGTTTAATGTGATCTGTTGATTCTGTTTACTAATTATTGCTATTTTTTTTGTTTCAGTCAAAAAAGCCCATTATGTTGGACCTCAAGGTGAGTTGTTTTACTTTTATTTGTATATTTACTTCAATAATTATTATGTTCTGGTAGTGTTAAAAAAAAAAACAAATTTTAATTAAAACAAATATAATCAACTTATAGAAATTCAATGCGCAAATGTACAAGAAATATTTATGTATTTCATTTGCCTCGTAGTAAGAACAGGGTTGCCAAATGTCTAAAATCACTGATCGGTACATTCCCTTTTTCAAGCGATCAAAAAAAAAATGTTAAAGAAATGAGGAAGATATTAATAAAAAATATTTCATTTAAATTTAATTATAATATGTGTAAATAAATACACGTGTATATAGAAGAGAATATATAAAAAATAATCTGCAGGAATCATGTAATTAAAATATATTGATTAAATACAACTGCAAGAATTAAATTTTGATATAAATGAAAAAAAATATACAATTATTAACAGCTTTTAGCTAGTTTCAAAATATGTTCACCATCTTTGCTTACTTAGAACTAAGCGAGCCTCTTAAACAATATACGTATTACATATACATATCGACTGTGGAAAGGAAAAAGGTCGTAGCCCACACCAAAAATTACTGTCTATAACTTACACAAAACGTGCTAATATACTATATTTATATATAAATATATAAAACATCGACTTTAGAAAAGTAAAATGACTTTTTCTCCGTCTTTTCAAAATATGTTTTTTTTTGACAATGTATAATAATTTAATACACGTTTCGTTTGGTTATTTTTTGTGTGTGGGTTATGTCCTTTTCCTTTCCACAGTCGATATTATACACATTTTTTTAAGTCGAGATTTTTAAAAGCAATGCGGACTCGGGATTTGTGTGTTGAACTCGGGACAGTCCCGATCAAATATGGATGTCCGGCAACCCTGACTTAGATTGATGTATTCTAAATCCTCTTACGTGGTTGTAGAGTATGTAGTAATAATTACCCCGTTTTGATTCTCAGTATTATACATTACATTATGGTTGACGTGAAAGGAAGCATTTCACAATAATTAAAGTATATTAAAATCATATTCAGTGTAATAGTTACATGCGTACAGCTCGCGTTAATTAATGAAATATTTTGTTAAGTTTGTAATAAATGAGCATAACACAGAATTAGTCGCCTAGTACAGAGTATAATTACTGTTTTTTTATCATGTTGATACACAGTTAGGATTATTATATTAAGATATTATAAATAATCATTCAATTCTATGCTGTAATTATATATGTCTTTCAATTTTAATCTATAATATATACATGTAACTTTCAAAATTTATGGTGATTAATAAATACATTTAATTTTAAAATATATACATATCTACGAATATTTCATAGAACAATAAATATTTTCTGTGTAACAAATAATGCTTTTTCAATTATTTTTAAAATTGCAGCAATGTAATCTACAAAGCGTATAATTTAACAAATTTCAACTTGCATCTTTTCCCCTTTAAGTCAAGTAATTTGAAGAAATTCAAGGGGCCATACATCGATGGCCCAATTCCATAGGACAGTAAGTCAAAAATTTGATGTCTTGAGCTAGTTAGCCATTATATTTGAACACCGCTCTTCTACGGTTCCACAAAAGTATAAATTGTAAAATGTACTGGTTTTCTTTCGAAAGGCGGATATTTGCATACGGAAATCAACAAAATTACACAATAAACATACATATCGAAATATCGTATTTTGGAATACACATTTTTTTGAATCGTGACGTTCCATAAAGAAACAACCTTTAATACAAAAACTATAAACTATTGACCACCTATTTGAATAAAAAAGTGATACAAATAATAAGCCATCCCTTTTTACGAGTCAGTTTAGATGAGTCAAGATCGGCCATATCTCAAAACAACCAATTTCTAGTTGTATAACAATGGAACTAAGCCATAGATACAGTAAGGTTCAGATTTAATCACTGTATATATAAACTAACTGTATAATGATAGATGAATATTACCAGGAATTGCAATTATCCATTGCAACTTTCCTTTCAGAAATGATATTATGTTTAAGGTTTTATACAGTTCTACGAAATCATTTGCTTTTCTTAGTTAGCAGAGCTATATTGAAGACGAAATCAGTATCTTTACTTAGCGTGCATGAACTTTCAAGGCATGAAAATATTTTTTTAACATGCGCTTTCCGTATAATTAAATGATTTCTGCATATTATTATAGTAATTTAGTTTTAAAGTTGCCCTCCTCGGCACGATTTTCTTCGAAAATGACTATTTTCATATCAACATATCACACCATTGTTAATTGATTATTCCACCATTATATATTTGTAGTGAAGATCGTGGTATAAACACTATTCTACTTTGCCGATTGAATTAGTTTAAATTTTTCAGAAAGACGTTTCCGATCAATTTCTCAAGAGACCGTTTAATTACTTGATCAGCATATAGAATATGCTAAATCTTATGTAGACTAGTCAATTCATAAATTTTAATAAAATGCGTGATAATTGTGAAATAAAAAATTGTGACGATTGCCCCTATGCAATTTCAAATATGAATCTGCGTGAAAGTTTGTACCTTTATAGGTAGTACTCGACTTACATCGGTGTGACTTATGACGGTCTGCACGACAAAAAACATATTTTTATTGCATCACGGAACACCATTTCTAACGGTTGATCAATAACTACATAATATACATCAAATGTATCATCGGAGTTTGGTGGGTTTTTCTCTATTTCTATTTCTATCACACAACCTAACTTGTTCATCAGCAAGTCGGAGACAAGACCATGCGCCTGCGTTCCCTTGTATTCAAACCAATTCTTGTAGGCATAACTTTGTTTCATCTACTTGTATTATAAAGTAAATTTTAATATTCAACAGAATTCTTGCAGTCAACCCATTTGTTTTACAAGGCTAATAATAAAATCGTGTTCACAAGGTTTTATTCTGTGTTTTATTCATTAAAAAAAGAGGATAGACTTACCAATTTGCGGTATTATAGTGTTCGACAACTACAATATAAGATTTGAGGCGCTCTGATGAGTTAAACTTTATCCGTAACATTTTTGATTGTAGCAGCTTTATTTCCTCAAATGAAAGTGACGCCACTAAAACTGACCTGAATCGAACAATATGTATATATATTATTATTTTTTATGGAATTTTACTTACGACCAATTTAAATTACGACCAAAGTTCAGGAACGTATCTCGCTCGTAAGTCGAGGACAACATGTACATTTAAAAAGACTACAAATGATTATATTTATAAACATTTTATGAAAAAAATACCGTATCTCTCATTTTATTAATCTGAGCTTTTATTTCTATTTATACGTCAAAAAAATATTGTTTTTGTCGATTTAGAATTAATATCCATTAATGATAAATGAAGATAAATAAGACTTTAAGAGGATTAATATTAATCTAACTGGCAACAAACGGTATCAAGTTATTTATTTTAGATATTGATATTAATTAGTCACTTTATTATCTTCTGTGCAAATGTGCACATAATTAACAGTATAAATAAATAAATATTATTATTTTCGTGACATCTATCGCCTCAAGAGTAAATGGAAAAATTGACGTCATCAAAAGCTTTTAAAATATTTGTCACAAAATATCCTACTGTAATAATATTTGCAAATTTATATATCAAAGACGGTTCTGGTTGTTGAAAACTTCAAATGAGTTAATGCGTTATAATTTCGACACTCCCGCATCTATATGATATGACATTTTACAAAAGAGCGTCTCAAAGATTCAAAACGCAGTTACAAAGTAACGGCTTCATCTATCTTCTTCAAAATTAGGAAAGTGCTATTATTTTTAATCTAGTTTCTTATTTTATATGGAATTTTGCTGAAAAGTTTATTTTTTTTGAAATATTACATATACGACTTTAGACTTAGGATTTTAGGTAAAGACTTTCATATATGTGGCTAGTTACATGTTTATATTTAAAAACGGTGAATCTTTTAACACAAATATCGCGGGACACATCAAAAAGTCACGCAGGACACACTTTGTAAACCCCTGATCTAGTTAATACTCACCACTCGCTATTTCACCAATTATTAGAAATTGGCAATTATTATCTCCTCTTGATGACAAAATTAAGTAAGACTATGAAATAATTTACCAGGTGACATTTCTTTAAACCATATCCACTCCCTATTTGGAGCATATGGCCATCACACAGTTCCTCCAAGCTTCTCTGTCCCCCGCCAGTCTCCTCGAGTCCACCCAGGTCATTCCAGCGTCCCGTAGCTCCGCCGAATAAATCCTAAGGATGGTCATCAGCAACCTTCCAGGGCGACGGAATCCATTCTATTTGTAGAGAGACAGGCAGGATTCAGGCTCCCCTGGGGCATCCACAGCACTTTATTATATGGTTGGTTTTAGATGGATGTTTTAAAATCAATGGTAAATACAGTAGTTTGTGATTTTTAGCCAAAAATATGTTTAGAGTCCAATTCATGGCGAATTTCCTTAAAAAAATAGTAATTAATCTATATTAAACTTTGAAATTCTACATCCAAACTGATATTAAGTTAAACATTTCTTTATATTGAGTTTAATATTTTTTTATATTTCTGTAATATTGAAAAACATAAATTTCACAAGACCTAACGGGACCTTATCTCAAATTTCCATTTACGATTTCTTATTAAGCTCATTCGATTTTTATTTGTTTTCTAATATCAAAAAATACATAAATAATTTTTTGCTTAGGTTTAGAAATTTACTTAAATGTTAATACATTTTTTTTACCTATGATCTTTAAAAATAAATATCAGTCCTAGATATTATGAATGCTCACAAATACTGTGAAATGTGGGGCTTTCAATATTTACTTTCAGGACGTATTGGAATTACATATTTACCTCACAGAAAAATATTGCCACCATAAAGGAGTGTATTCTCAAAATATACATCTCTAGCAATAGGTTATTGCTTTCCTATTAAATGAACATAACTAATAAACAAAACCACTTTTAAGGTGTTAACTGTCAATTCTTGGTGGAAAGACATTACATTTTAAGAAATAAAACACAATTCATTTGTACTACTTCTACATATTTATAATGATCAAGACCGGTTTCGCTCATCACAAGCATTATCAACTGATAAAATTGGAAAATTTTTTTGATCTATGCAACAATTAATTATGGATTTTAAATCTCTAGTTAAAAAGGGATTAAGATTTCTACTATCTATAAAATCTAAAATTGCTAAAGATCGGGTATTGGGACACTAGTAAATAAACTCACCACATCGAAAGAAACAAGTTTAAAATTTAAAGGAACTACTATATCTTTGATTCTATTAACTAACTGAATGAAGTTTTTTATACTGAATTTAGGGTTAAAATCTAATCTATGTTTAAAAAGTTTGTTAGCATAATTGTTAGCATAAATAAGCCTGTTATTTTTGTATTTTTATCAGTTGATAATGCTCGTGATGAGCGAAACTGGTCCTGATCATTGTAAATATGTGGAAGTAGTACAAATGAATTGTGTTTTATTTTTTAAAATAATAAACAAAATATGAAATCCTTTTAATTTTCTTACAATTGTCAATATGATAAATTGAATTATTCATGATCAAAGGTTTTTAATAAATGATGGCAAAATAATTCACTGAAATTCATACTAAACTATTAAGAAGCTTCTAAAACTTTTTAACACAAATTTTTTTTAAATACATCTAATGTAATTATTAGTTTTCAACTGTAATGTGAGTAATATTAATTAATTATTAATGATAACAGCCGGATTCGTGTTAGAGCTTGAGAACATGTAAGCATTTGAATATTGAAAACATTCACCAAATATTCTTCAAAATAAAAAAACCTATACACTATACCAGTGGGCACCAAACATTTTGAGGAGTGGGCCTTATTGAATCTTTTAAAAACTTGGGGGGCTGGAAGACAAATAAATTCTAGTTGGAATCTAACTATATGACTTGCCCTGATATTTTTGCGAACATTTATTTGTTTCTTGGAAAGTTGGAATGACCCAGAACGGCATTCGAACACTTTTAATATCACAATTCTCTGAATAATTTCTAAATAACGTTACCTGGCATGACCAATTTATGGTCATTAAAGAGAAAGTGATATATGCTGGTATCTTATCGGTTAATTACCTCATCTGCCTGACAGCAGTCGGTAGCTATTGACAAAAGTGAGGGAGTATGCAATTTTTGAAGTTTTAATTTTAATTCTGCTGGCAGTCTGTCATGAGAAGCAGGCGACAGACGAAGATGGCGTTGGTTGCGGTGACGTTTTGCTCGTTGTCTTTTCTTTGAATTGTATTGAATGTTAAACTTAAAATCATTTGTTGTGTCAATTGTATCATAACTTCAATGTAAATTCACGTGTTAAGTAAACGTAAATTTAGACTCAATTTCAGATTGTACTGGTTATTTTTGTGTACTAAACCACTGCATCTTCAATAAATAAGAGATTAACCGATTTGAAGTGGTGTTTTAATTGAGATCTTATACTTCCTGGATGGTGATAACCAAGCATTTGCCCCTCTTCGAGCGGGCATTCTCATATGATATTAATTTATATGTGCTTACATATATATATATATATATATATATATATAGTTTTAAGGAATGTAATTTTATTTTTTTTAATAATTCTAATCTTTGTTTGTAGTAGTCTAAAATATTTACATTAGAACTCATCTTAATTTTAATTTTATATAAAAAATGGATTTCCACAATGTTACCGCCAAATCTATCGAAAATACTAAATAGATGTAGTTTATATTGGAATTTATAATGAACACCGCTTTATTGAAAATAAAACATATTCATTTGTCCTTGTTTTGCACAGAAAAATAACGAATTCAAAACTGCTCATTAAATGTGCAACGGTCTGCATCTATATTGTGACACTAAAATTAAAAGAAGAACGATCGATATTTATTTTGTTCTATTTTGCCTGCACTACATTCTTAGAATTTCAATAAATGAGAATATCCGAGAACTTTCGAGTAAACAAATATATTATGGTCGCCTCCAAGAAAACATTTCATACCTAACTTCTTTCACTTTAGGTCCTCTACCTTATAGTTCTTTCCCAATCGATGAATTGAAATAAATAGTGGTCGTAAATTCAAAATGAAATCATGACGTTTTATAAAACTAATATCTCCTTTATGAATACTAATTGACACGCGGGCCGTAGTTTGGTGACCACTGCACTACACAGTGAACCAATAGCAAATCGTTATCAATGCATTCAACGACGCACATTTAAAATAAATAAATAAACATGCATGTCAAATATACAGATTTATAAGCTTTTTTGCAACCAGTTTTGCCATGTGAAATTGTACAAGTGAATTTTATTTTCTTTTCAGCATAAAATCAAAGTTGTTCACTGCTTTATTATTATCTATATATACATATATAAATGAAAGTTTGTTTGTTTGTCTTGTATGCGTTCCTTTACCATTCATCCGATTTCGAAGAAACTTTTGTAAGTTGTTGTGCGCATACCCGTGAATAAATAAATCTGCAATCAAAAAAAAAAATTGAATTAAATACGTACAAAAAGTGACATCTCGGAAAAACACAAAATATTGTGTATCCAATAGGAATTTCAATTAACAGAATTAAAACACAAACACTATCTTTCTTTGAGTGGCATTGCAACGCATGCCGGGTATTTTATAGTAGTAAATAAAATTGTTTATTGATTGCCTACTGGATTGTTACAACATTTATTATAATTTGAAATTTTTGTTGCTAAATGTACATTTTATTTCTCGTTAACATATTTTCATTGTTTTTATAGCGGCGCAGTTCAACACTTATGTTACACTTAAGCTGCAAAATGTGAAATCAACAACAGTTACTGTGAAAGGAGCAGAACCTTGCTGGGAACAAGATTTTCTATTGTAAGTATTACAATATCATACTAGAAGATCACTTAAATATTTATTTATGAATCAATACAGTTGATAATAAACTAAAGAATTCTTTTTTCATTTAATAACCCAACGATCTCTTACCTACAAAATTACAATGAGACAATTTTCAAGAATCGTTTTAGGCCAAGAGCAGTTCTGCTCGACGGTACTTTATAGATGTAAACAGGGATTTTCTTTTTTACAGTGAATAAACTCGATCCCTTGCAATAGAAAATGACTTTCCTCGGGATACTTCCTTACGTATTGTATGCGTTTGTATATATATGCATATGTGTATGGGTATATTTTTTAAAATGCATATGTTACCTAAGTGAATTGGGATCCCTGTGGATTGCTTTACCTCTGCATCAATCCCACCCTTTTATCAGCAACGATGGAAGTGTAATACAAAAAAGAATAACATTAGAGATGAAGGAGATTCAAGAAATTATGACGCTAACCGCCTTTGGACTTAACACTCCATAGTTCATATCCAAAAAAAAAGAGCAAAAGCAACGTTATTTTCGATTATATGTGATTACTGGTATCATAATTGGTCAAATCCATATCTGGACTTTTTCAACTGATGGTGCAGTGTAAAATTCTGGAAAAATAACTCCAGAAATAATTTAACAAACATGAACAAATCCAACAGTATTCAATGAAAAACGCAAGTTAAATGTTTTTCTCATATCAAACCTGGTCAAATCTGAATCAGCCAACCACGTTCACCAATAGTGTCACATGAGCTAAACTTAGTTCATAATAATCAACAGTAACTTGTAGATACTTGTAGAGGGCAAGTAAAAACTTTGTAACAAAGGTAAACAAATTCTCAGAATTTTGTTTCGAAAGTGGTTAAATCCTCAATTTAATTTCAGAAATTGTCAAATCATAAATTAAATCATTTGTAATACAAAAAGTACGTAACATTTATTCATATTACGTGTATAAAATAATTACATAACTTAAAATTTTGAAGAATACATCAATAAAACTTCTCTTTAAACTAGTGTTAATTTATGAAACGTTTTTTCTATTTATTTCATTTTATATAAAGAGAGATTTGACCAATTTTGATACCAGACAACACATGTATTACAATAATTACAGTAATATGTAAACAAATATATTTTTTAAATATAATTTCCAGTTTTCATTGTTAAAATTAAAACTACAGCTTAAACTATTATTTTACAGTTTTAAAAGTATTATCGTGTACCATTACCATAACATAGAACTATTAGGAAGGCATTTCCATATTTAGTGTGGGCACTTGTCATTCTTGGCTAGAGATTGTTACGTAACACGAATATACAATGCCGAAACCCTTTTGCCTGATTGTCGACCATCAACAGCATGTGCCATAAATGTATGTGTTATGTTTAAAGGACAATGCGTCACTTATATGAAAGATTACTCAGGAATTAATGTATATACAATGTAAGGTTCAGTATTATGAACAAAGACATTCCTTTCCACCTTTAGTCGTCTTCTCAATATAAACAATATTTTATTTGATAAATCATAAAATATAGATACAAATTTTCAGATATTTAATATATATACCAAGTTGCAAGGTCTTTTTAATGCATCCGTATTGATTTATGATTTTTTTTACTTTACGCCGATAAATAAAATTAATTTTAAAAATACTTCGATTTTATTAACTATTATTTTTAATTTTCATTAGAATTCAATATATTCAGACTTCTTCATATATTTGTAAATAGTTCATTTTCAAGATTGTTCAATCACACTTCTAATATTAGTCGCAGTTTCGCTAAACAAGTTCTTAGAGTTTTTTCAACAAAATAATATTGTTTTTATGTACGTATATGCTCTATCGATAGATCTGTGAAATTGTTTTCAGTTGCAAGTCTAAAACTTCTTCTTATTTCGTCCCTTAAAAATGTAGTTATTTTATACAATCTCGATTCTCGTTTTACATGTTTGACGCGCTCCGAAAAAAAGCCAGTGTAAAAGAATATCTTTTCCTTATACACCGGAAGACACAAAATAGCTTAAATTATACTAAAAACTATCATACTGGCCATAACAGTTTTTCGTGATTTACTCAAAACTCTAAAAACCTTTGAGAGCGTGTTTAGCAACTCAGCTACTCACATGAAATACTGCCATATGAGGAAATATCGAAGTAACAATTTTCCCTATTCCTCGTCGCAGGAATAAATATTGTCAAAGAGTTTTTAAGATTTATTTTACTTCACATAATAATTATAGTATTCAATAAACAATAAATGTTTTACCTCAAATGAAGCTAAAAATGTGTTTTGTCATGACCAAAGTTACTTTATTGAAAGCATGAATAATCTAAGAGATTTGATAACTTTTATGTTCAACAACGAATATTTTACAGTTTACTTCACATGAATGAGGTACTCTAATTGAGTGCACTTATTATAATTGTTAAAAAAAACAAAAGTTAGAATGTCGGTCTCATATAAAACTTACGACTAAAGATTCTCATCGAATTTTTGGCTATTTTTATAACATTCCGATATTCGATAATATTTGCAACCATGTAAATTAAATGAAGGAATATTTTTTCAACAAAAAATATTCACTCGTAGCAAATTTCGCCCTACTGACTTATAATAACATGTTTGGGTCGGAATATTTTGGACCTTGGTTAGTATGTCGACTAATGGTCCAAGAAAATGTGTTTTGATGTACTTCAAATATGTCTTTATAAATTTCCTTCGCCAAAATTTGAAATATCGTAATTTAGAAATTGAATATGTATAAACATGGAATTGCAATAACTTATGATTTTCTATGTAGGCCAGTTTAAAGATCATAGTTTTATATTTAAGTAACGAATAGTAAATATAGCGAAGAGTTTTAATATTCAAACCTGTAACTTAAATGTACAATATCGTGTTGTACAAATTGCTTTATTCCGTGTTGCCTCTAAGTCAAACCAATTTATGTTGTCAACATTTGGTTTTCCAATTAGAATTACCAAGAAATAATGAAATAATGTAGAAAATCATTAATCGATTTACCCTTGAAGTAGTCAATTATTAATAATAGGTTGTAAGCCCTCACAATTCGTAAAAGTCACTTTGAGACATTAATTATTGTCGATATGCTTCAATGTGTGGCTAAGCAAAAGACGTGTTAAATATGTGTATATTATGTAACCAATATATTTTTATGAATTCAAAAATATTTAAAGGAATAATGCACTGTTGAAAATTCAGTTTCACTTGATTTGGATAATTTTAATTTTGATTATTAACCTTATTATAATTTATACGACGGAAAGTTATTATTCTTACGTTAACTGAAAGGAAGACCGGTCTGATATTTTGACAATATTTATGGAAATATTGATTGCAATGTATGGATGATTAAATAATATTTAAAAATGCATCCGTATGTAGAAAATAAAAATTAAAAAACGATTTTTGATTTCATAAAAATATGAAAAAACTATGACATAAATAAGATAGTTCATTTAATTTATTTTAATTATATGAAAATATTTTTTCGTGAAAAGATGGCAAAAAAATAAAATGTAAGATGCAATGGAAAGACATAAAAAGCTGTTGTTTATTGAGGGTTTATCAATATTTTTACGTAAAAAATGCGTTCTCTTGCTGTAGTTATTTTTTGACGACAAGCCAATCGTAAAAAGAAAAAAACATCTGTTTATACTATGTACCTAAACATGAAAATTAAATATTGACTGTTATTGCGTTTCTAATGACAAAGAAACTTTTGATATTCAATATCGTTGTAGAAATAATTCGTTTACAATTTGATGTAATTGTAGAGTCTTATTAGTAATTTTTAACTGAAATTATGTCAATCTTAAATTAATTACACATTAATAAATATTATAAATGTCGTCCCTTTTTACCTTCTTCTTTTTTTCTTAGAAAAAATGATCGTTTTCAATTACCTGTTTTTTTTGGAATTCGGGTCACTAAATATTTGTCCGTTTTTAATATGATATTAAGTAATTGTTTTTTGAGAAATGTTAATATGTTTAAACCTTGTAAGTTTATTTACGTTAAGTTTCAAGCATATAATATAAGAATTTTTTCTTTATCCTATTTAAACAATTCAATTAATATTATGTTTTTTAGTGAAACAAATGACGTGACCGCTGGATTGTTGGTGGAAGTATGGAACAAAGGAATGTTATGGGACCGAGCGATTGGATACCACTGGCTTCCTCTACCTTCAGTTCATATTTCTAACGAGGTAAGCTATTTTATTTATAATAATTAAATATCCAGTTCTGTTTCAGCAAAATCAAATTGAAAAATAATAAAATTGAATTAATATTATCGTTTCACATTTTATTAACAAATATAATACTAATTTATATATAATATAAATAGTCAGATACTGTCAGGTGGTAAGAGCTGTACCTAATTTCATAAATGGTCAGTAACTAATTCCATAAGTGGTCAGTAAGAAATAATAAACGGTCAGTTATGTTTTGTTAGTAAATAATTGCAAAATAAATAAAGATCTGGTTTAATTAACAACTGACCTTTTTATATAAATATCTGAGAGCTTAATTCAATTACTGACCGTTTATTTTATTAACTGACCTCGTGTATGCGGACCATTTACGGAATTAGTTAGTGACTATTTTGATTAATTACTGAGCATTTATTATTTCTTACTGACCAAAAAATGAAATAGTTACTGACCCAATAAATGCAGGCCATCAAAATTTATACTCCAACACTCCATGAGAATATAAAATACCCCTTTAATGACATACTCAAAATGGAAACAGTATTAATTCTTTGGATTATTATGCTTATCCGTTGTCTCAGACACTTACCAGAGCGACTCTCACCCTTTCGCTCATTTTATTTCATATTCATAATTGTAAATTTATGTAAATAATAATTGAATGATTATTGAGAATCACCACAATTTTTTGCGTTATTCACGTAACATGTCCAATTTAAAATGGATAAGCAAAATTATAAAAAAAAAAAACTATAAATTCCAAATTACATAGATATTTATCCTATAAATTATCAGGTTACTTAAGTCAGTATCACCATGAGTAATACACATTTAGAAGTCAATTATTGAATTTGGATTATTGAGATTTTGTACACTTCCATGTATTTTGTCACTAACGACCCGGGTTTCGCCTTTCGGCATCTTCAGGCATTCGAGCACACGAATTAACTTTAGAGTCCATTGCCCACTGTCACTTGCAGAACTGTTAGTTCGAGTTCATTCGTGTGGTCGAATGCCTGAAGATGCCGAAAGGCAAAACCCGGGTCGTTAGTGACAAAATACATGGAAGTGTACAAAATTTCAGTAATCCAAATTTGATATTGAAATTCCATCAAGCACCCTCAGTCGATGTCTTAAATTATTGAATTGCTGAATGTAATTATATTTTCCTCGACTTCTTCATCCTTCGGGACAGTCCCCATGGGTCTTCTAATTTTGCGGCCATATCCACTAGTTGACTGATATTGTGTTCGGTCTACAGTTTTTATTTATACACTCAACAATTGTCCAGGTATTCACATTACCTGTTGTTATTACTTCAATGTTCTGTACCTCTGAGGCTAATAGTCCTATATCCAAAAATAGCAAAATTGAATTATAAATGTCAACCCACTTGTAATTTTAAAATCTAAAGATGGATAAATAAAAATTTGGAATATTTGGGTTGTTTACAAAAAAACCTTATCCAAAATCAGCTGTGTGTCGCAATGCATTTACAGGGTAAACAATCATATGTCCATTAAATCCAATAAAAAACTCACGATTTCACCTGTAAACGAAACTCTATAAGACCCTTATCTATCCAACTACAAAATAACGAAAACAAAAAGAGAACAACTATGCTAATAGATATAAAATGAAAACTGTTTTATGAACACGTTTTTGCTCTTTTTGTTATGCTAATAAAATGGACATAAGACTATTAGCCTCTCAGTTACAGAATTTGCATTGTACGAATTAAATAAATATTTTTCTAGAAACGATTTAATATCTCGGTTGTTTATTTTTTGGAAATGTTTGACCATGCGATGAATTGTCTAGATGTATTGTCTAGATGTATTGTCAGGGGTTAAAAAAATTGACATATAATTTAAAATATTCTCTTGGTGAATCAAATCACAACACATGCACAGGTTCTTACATTTGAATAAAGCTTTGTGAGTGAGCATAAAATTTTTGTCATTTCCGTTCATCCTCGTCAAGCAAAAGCGACATCGGTTGGAAAACAACTCATATCCGCAAAGTTGAGTACTTTTGATACTTTTTTACACACCCGCCGACTGGTTCAGCTATATCAAAAAGGGTAATAAAACAAAGGTTCTTAAAAAAATTGTATTACAAAAATAAATCACTTTTTTTGTAAAAAGTAATGTAGCCGTAATTATTGTTGACAATTGTGCTTCATTATGTTATCTAGAAATATTGTAATTTTAATCACTTTCACCACTTCATTAAATAAACGATTCGTATGAACGGCTATTCCTCAAGACTCCGGTCTATATTTTGAAGCGCTTAACGCAGTGCTAGTCAACCTTTTTATATACCTACCACCCATTTTTTCATATTTTTATAATAAAATTTCGTTGCCGCCTACCAACATCGCAGTCATTCAATCCAGTGTTATTAGGAAGTAATAATTTCAAGCAGATGAAGAATTTGAAAAAAAAAATATTAAGACTAACTTTTTCTTTATACTGAAGAGTATATTAACATATTAAAGAAATAGTGTGATTTGAAAATTATTGTTATCATTTTAAAAATTCAATTCGAAGAGTGGAATTTACTCTCACAAATCTAAGTAGGTACTGTGTTTACAAACAAACAAGTCGAAAGTTGACCGTTGACAATTAAGTTGTGGTAACCTGATAAAACTTGGTGTCATCGGAAAACAGCTTTTTGTGTTTTACCAAAAGCAAACGTTTGTGGAATGATATTCTTTTTCCAATCACCCGTTCGTATAGCAAAATGGTCACTTGATATACCTAACTGGCTGAAATATGTTTGTGTTTAAAATTAGACATGTGTGTTCTTGGTATAATATATTATAAAACAGTCTTTTTATATTTTGTGATGTTTAATATAAAGTTTGTATATAAATATTTATTATTATATTTGAGTAAGGTTTTTGTTGAATACTGCTGTAGCTTTGCAGAGCTTCGTTTTCAATATAAAAGTAAAATAAAATTCTTTGTCATGTTATTGTGTATGACACTTGTTTCGCTAATTTAATAATTATCTACAGACTGAAAAATAAATAGTTTCATAAAATTCATCTTATTTTTGCTCGCTGTAGATTACGAAACGTTATACTCGCATGTAAGAAACATTATCATTATTGACTAAGCACAATTAATCGCAAGTAATATTTTATTTGACCGATATTCGACACGAATTCTGCAAACGCAGCGATACAGGTTAACATTCTGCAAAAGCAAGTCATGACGATTCGAGTAGGACACAAACAGTCGACGCGATAGTAGAAATGAACAAAGAAGGAATAACCAGATTCATTCTGTAATCGCTTACCGTGCGGGATTCTGTCATCACTTTCCGAATGAAACCTCATCTGTATAATCTTCATCATCATCATCATCCGTCTTAATGTTCCATTGGAAATATATTCCTAAATTTTTAAAGCCCTCTATGTAGCTCAATTAAACTAATTTTATTCTGGCGAATAAATAATTGAGAGTCACTGTTGGGCAACGGTCACAGTGTGGGTAGAACGGGTAATGTATTTCCATACTCAACTCTATACAAGTTAACTTTAGAGGAAGTGATAGATAACTTTTTTAAACTCATTTGTCATTTATGTTATTTAGTATTTTTAAAATAATACGCGCAGTTACAATATGCGTAGCGCATATTATTGACCAAAATTATATTTAAACGAAAACCATTATAAAGCTATCACATTTATCTAGTGGCAAATTTCTTCATTTTATTATGTACTTTTCCTTGATTAATATTATTCGATTATCTCTATCACTGCAAAATTAAGTAATAAATGTCACATTATTTGAAATTTTAAGATCTATAGATGGATAAATGTAACTTTCGCATATTTGGGTTGGTTACTGAAAAACCCTTTTCATAATCAGCCCTACGTCATAATGCATTTACCGAGTAAACAATTCTGCGTCCATTAAATTCTAAAAAATATCATGATTTCACCTATAAATGGAACTATCGAACTGCAAAGAACGAAAATAATTAGAGAAAAAGTTTGCTAATTAATATAAAATAAAACCGTTTTAGAAGCACGTTTTTGCTCCTTCTTAAAAATTGATAAAATAAACTATTAGCCTTTCAAGTACAGATAAATATGTATACATATTCAAAATCATTCAATTCGAACAAAAATCTAGAAATAAAAATACCACAACCTTAACATATATTTTAAATTATTATTTGGTATTGTTTTTACGCTCCTCTTGAGAAAATTATCGAAGAAGGATTTTCTTTCTTTTAAAGTCGACAAAATTTACTCTGCTTGATTCATTATTTCATGGTGAAATAAGTTTATACTGAATTATTTCAAAATTTTATGACTGTAACCGTATTACGTGTTTATTCAAACGAAAAAATGTGTTTTGGGACTTAAAGCAACGATATTATAAACATTTATAATAATATTTGGAACGTAAGGTTTCAATTTTATTATTGATTAAAATAAAAAAACCAGTACCAATGAACTTTTATAAAAGAAAGGTATACAACGTGTGCTACCAAAATAAAAAACATGTGTGTGCAATGTAGTTTTGTAAGGAAATTGGTTCAAATAAATAAACTAAGATAACTAAACACTTTTGGGGTGTGAACTTTCAAATTTTGCTGGAGAGGAATTATATTTTAAAAATAAAACACATTTTTCTTTGTACTACTGCAGCATTTTTATAATGATCAAGTCTGATTACACTCATTACGAGAATTATCAAATGATGATATCTATCGTGATAAACGAAAGCTGTCCTGAATATTATGAAAATGTGAAAGTAGTACAAAAAAAAATGTGTTTTATTTAATGTAAAAAGCTAAGTCGTGAAACGTTAAATATAATATAAGCCACCGCCTACTGTTGCAAAGTTCTCCTCTATTCTAAGCCGGATTAACCCCAGAGAAGTGGTTTTGACGTAAACATGATTGATCTATTTCCCACCAGAGGACGCTGATAGTAATCGTACAACTGGTATATTTATGGCCGTATATTATACAAGTCGTTTCTCAAACATCTAAAAGTGACTTTATTCAAAGGAAAGCAAGTTGTGATATTAAAAACATACAATGGTTTTCAGAAAAACCCTGAATTTATTTCATTCTTGAAACATTCAAAATTAACATAAATGTAGTATAGATTTCATACCAGTCTACATGGGCTTTCAATTCCAAGATCCTTGTCAATTATTCAATTCCGGGATTGTCTAAATATCGATCCAATATTTCGGAATTCACTGTAAAAAAATAAATAATTAATAAACATATCAAATTAAAACTTCCTTACAAACTAAAACGTTTAACTTGGCTTATTTATGTACGTATTTTTAAAAAATACTTACATAATTAATAAAAACGTATTATGGTCTTCTTTTTTCTCATAATTCGTAACAATTTATCTTAACCAATTTGAAGTGAAGGGCAAATTAGGATCACTTTTTAAATGGATGGATGACAATACTTTAAAGTTGAATTGAAGGACATGTCTTGTTCGAGGATACAATCTGGTAAAACCTACCTAAATAATGCAATAAATAAAAAATATTCTTAGAATTACGATTTTTCAAAAAAATCTCTTTTTTTGTATTTACTTATTTCAAAATTAATGAAAAAAACCATTCAAGTCTCCAAAAAAATATAAAATCATATAAACATTCCAATTGAAGCAATAATGGACACAAATTAAATTTTAAATGTACAATTTAACACATGAAACTTCACTTAATGACCAATATTGAGATCCCGGGGCTGAAAAATTTTGAACCCGGAAATCCCTGAATCACAGAGAGGGTCCGGGATTGGAAGTCCTAGTGCCTACAGTATGTGAATCAAAGTTGGATTTGAGCAGTTTTCACCAGTTCCAGAAAAACAGTCTTTCCCAAGTTCACGGAACCACTTCTTAATTCTTTTTGACTGGCTTATTGAGTGGATATTCAGGTTGCGAGAACGATGATCTTTGCCGGAATCACAAGTGAGCCGCTGAGTCGCTAAACACACTACTGGCGATTTTTCAATAAAAAAGGATTTGTACTTATCGTTTCTATGTTATATAGATAGATCTATCAATTTTTTCAGCTGAAACACTAAAATTTCTTCCTATTTCGTCCCTTGTTCAAAATTCAAAGCTCAAAGCTTAAAAATGTCGTTTTTTTACACAACCTCGATCCTTATTTTACACGTTCAACACTCTCCGAGAAAACTCGAGTGTAAAAGAAGATTTTCTTTATACAATGTAAAACACAAAATAACTAAAATTATACTTAAAACTATCATACTACCTTGCCCTCCTCCGTCCACCACTGCTTTCCAATGCGTTAATTTTATACGGTAGTATCCAGTGGCGTAACAAACTTCAAGCGTATCCACAGCTTTTTTAACCCTTAAGTTTTTGGAGCAACTGCTAAAAGACTTGGTATTAATTATAGTATTTCAACAATTAGTATACTATAGTAACAATCCAAGATGCATGACTGTACCGTATGCAACCATTTTGTTTCAAACGACACCGAGACACGTCACGAAATTGTTTTACTATAAATAATTTCGCATAGTTTGATATGTATTTCAAGTTTTACATATAATATCTGACGTAAAGTAATTACTTAATACAATATAAGATATTATTTATTTCACTTTTTGAAATTGTCTTTTTGCTTTATAAATGCGATACGATATGTGACTGCATGAGATCAAAAAGGATATTTCAAGCATGAAAATGGAAAGGTTAAAGACACAAATTAAAATTCTGCGAAATACATCAACTGGGGAAAGGAAAAAAGACGTAGGCCACACCGAAAAATATTGTGTATAATTCACACAAAACGTGCTAATACACTATTTAGTTATATAGATATATATTATATCGACAGTATAGAGGCAAAAGGACTTATCCCTCCGTCTTTTAAAAATATTTTTTTTTCTATAATCACAATATATACAATACAATACACGTTTTTTTGTGCTATACATAACATTTTTTTTTGTGTGAGTTACATCCTTTTTTCTTTCCGCAGTCGATATGTATAAATAAAACTAGTGCAGTCATGATGTAAAATAGTAAAGAAGTTGTATAAAAGAATAAGTAAGAAAAATTTATTCATAGATTTCTTCCACTTGCCTTAATAGAAACCATAGTTGTGCTTCACACCAGTCTTTAAGTAGGAGGGTAGAGAATTCAATATCTCCCCCACACTGTGACTAACGAGTAAAAACTATATGGTAGTATATTTAAACACAGAGAAAATATTTGGGCCTATGTTTTTTTTGTTAGAAACAGTGATGTGCTGCTATGGGTTCGCACACCCTCTGTCGAGCCGGTTGCCAAAATAATTTTGGTTTGCACAACTGGTTCTTAAAATACGGCTTTTTTTTACTATCGTAATTCCGAGATCGAGTTTTTAAACGATCACAATAATTGATCTGATATGGATAAAGTAAAAACTTGCGGCCGTTAATATTAGGATTCTAAGTAAAATTATTAAGTTCAAAATAAATTTTGATTATTGAGATTTTGTACACTTCCATGTATATGTGCATCCCGTCAAAATCCACAATGATATTATAATTTTAAAATCACTGGTAATTCTAATAGTAGTTGGATAGCTGCAATTTTCCACTCTGTTAATGTGTTGTTTACAAAATAAAGATTAAGGCGATTTTCGAAATGTTAACTCAGGTATCAGTGTTTTATCTCGTAAATAATATTTGTCGTATTTGTATCTTTTATATAAACCTTAGACACTGTTTACTGTCGGTCAGTTCGAGTCCATTCGTGCGCTCGAATGCCTGAAGATGCCGAAAAACGAAGCCCGCGACGTTAGTGACAAAATACAGGGAAGTGTACAAAATCTCAATTTTCTCCAAATTTGATATTGAAATTCCATCAAGCACCCTCAGTCAATGTCTTAAATTATTCAAAATAAATGTAAATGATTTCAGAGAATACATCGGTAATATTTTAAGAGATAATCGCGATGAACCTACTGAAACGGTGAGAAGATCTAAAAATATTATTAATACAATTGCAATAAGGTCTACAGAGGTGTAACGAGAATTTTCGTTAATGAATGCTACTTAACGTTACGTTAAAATAAAGTGTGTTTATATAATTGTATTTGTCTCAAGAAATTATTCAAATAAAAAGGATACAAATTAGATTATTCTACTTATTTTATAACTTGGTGTAGCATAATTTAAGATATCGACTGAGGGTGCTTGAAAGGCGAAATCGGGGCCGTTAGTGAAAAATTAAAATTTGCTGTAACATGATTGTGTTTTTCTCTTTAAAGTAGAATTCTTACCGGATTTCGAATCCATTTAAATGAATAATATAATTAGCAATCACAGTAAATGCTAAGTTCATTATTTTTTAATGAATAAGTAAAAACGTAGATTAGTAACTATATTATAATGAAATGTTGAAAATCATATTATTTGGTTATTTAACACTGTACGCTAAATAGAGAAACGCATCACTCTGTCTAACGTGATTGTGGGTACTCTGTTATAATATCATGCTCCGTAGGCGGCCATTGATCAGTCAACTAAGTGTTCCCATGACTCAATTAACCCATGTGACTGACCATACATACGGGACTGCATTCCTACGAAAATTGTTGCAGCTAAATCAATTTTATACTCCAGTTATTACTCAGTGTGCAGATAATAAAATTATATCGGAAAACATATTTAGAAATAGTTTATTATGTAACTGTGTGAGAAGACCCGGATCGAAGAGAGGCGAATGGCTGGTTATCGAACGTCCTGGAAGGGCTGTGACCTCAAACAAACACCATCTCAAATCCGGTTCAACACTTATTTATTTTCCATTGAATATGCAGTGATTTACAATACACAAAATATCATTCCTAACACATAAAGTTGGCTCTAGATTTAAATTTACTTAGCAACTGAATTTAATTTAAGTTATAATACAAATGACACGACAAACGATTTTAAATTAAGTCCAATGCAAACCAAACACAAACAATTCACATCGTCACCTCCGCCGCGACGAGGCTGCAACTCGCCCGGCTTGACAGATCGTTATCGACTGTGTGCGCATACAATTAAAAAAACTCTCTGCATCGCCGGAGCTACCCCTTTCCGTCAAAAATGGATATGGCCAGCGTAGTATTGTTCTCTGTGTTGTCTGACTGTGTGGTGAGTATTGCCGGTGTATATACCCCTACTAGTATTGGCAGCTCGCCTGTGTTGCCAATAGTATTTATTCTTACCACACACATATTTCTTACACAACTTATTGTTAAACGAACATTATGACATAAAACTGATTGCCAATCGTTGTGAAACATGCATGGACACATAAAATGTTGATAACTGATAGCACATTAGTAACTAAAGGGGATAATAACTATATCATCAGTTAGAAATGCTTACGATGAGTGAAACCGGTCGTGGTAGCTTTATAAAATTGTGTATGTAGTATTTTTTTTTAACTAAAGGGTTCTGCTAAAAAATATGGAAGAATGTTTTCATTTAATTTTTGCATACCACTACTTGCATCAGTTATAACTAGGGCATCCAACCATGGACGCTTTTTATAAACCCGGGATTACGTGATTCAGAATTTATAAATCCCGGGAATGGTCACTAAGCGTAATTTTGTATGTTAAATTGTATACTTAAAATTAATTATTGTCCATTCAATTGGAATCCATATTTTTTTGGGGATTAGCCATTTAAGAAGCGGTCCTAATTTATCCTCCATTTAAAATTGGTTGAAAATGTCTCAAATGTCTTTCACGTAATATGAAAAGAAGAGAGACCACAATACATTTATATTATTTAAGTATTGTAAAAAAATACACACGTCAACAAACCGAGGTAGGTACACGTTGTAGTTTTAATTTGTTCTGAGCCATTTTTAATGCATTTGTATCTTTTGATATTTACTCAAAATCATTAATAATACAGTGTTGTTTCACAAGTTTTTTTGGTGAGAAATCTTTAAAACAAACTCGGTGTGAAAATAGAAAAGAAAATCTTATTTTTTCGTGTATCTGAACACTAAATTACGAAGGCCGTTTTTTTCTATCGAATTTTTGTTACATACTTCTACTCGTTGTTGAATAATCGCTGTATAGATTTTACGAAAAAAAAAACTGTCACGGAGCCAATATAGCAAACAGCCTTTGTAACATTCCTTACGTCGTTAATAGGAAATAAATGTTAGTAAATATGCTTTTTAACTCAACTGCGATTATTTTCAATTCAAATATCATATATTTAAACAAAACTGGCTAGGAGTGTAAAGGTAACTCACAAAAGAATTTTTAAGATTGTCGTACTCAATTGAAAAAGTTATTCAGTTTTTTATCAAATACATTTTGTCAAGTTTGATATCAGGAATAGTGTTGTCATGAAGTTATTCATTAAGTTATTCTATAAAATTTAAAGAACAACGTAATTTTAAACACATTTTTACATTTTCTGCTTTGTGCGAATATTTCAATTAAAAATGAAATATCAATTGAATTGAAAATTATTACTGCACTAATAATTACTATTTAAATAATACTACGCAATTAAATTTAACGTGCTGTTATGTATTAAGCAGGGGTGTGGAATCCTCCAAAAAAAAGCTACTCCAACTACTCTTTTTTTCCTACCTTTTCTATTTATATGTAATTGGTCTTCAAATTAAATAACGAACAACGAATCCGGCAAATAGCCAAATTTTTCATATTATATATATGTATATTGCAAGACAAGAAGATGTTATAGCCATAAATAAAAATGAAACAAGTTCATTAATATATGCAGAAACGCAAAAATGCACTGTATAGAGAAAAGCAGTCAGAGCCGCTCGTTTTTTACAGCTCTGACTGTGACTTTGACTCCGGCCAAAACAGCGTGACTCCACAACTCCGCAGCCCTAGTATTAATCCTCTTAATCTACCAGATTCTCAACTAAAAAAAAATATTTTGAAAACAAAACGAAGAGTAATACTAATCCTTAAATAATGTCATGATAGATTTCGAATTCATGCTGTACAACATTATAATGATGATTAAATTTGGATTATTGAGCTTTTGTACACTTCCATGTATTTTGTCAGTTCGAGTCCATTCGTGTGCTCGAATGCCTGAAGATGCCGAAAGGCGAAACCCGGGTCGTTAGTGACAAAATACATGGAAGTGTACAAAAGCTCAATAATCCAAATTTAATATTGAAATTTCATCAAGCACCCTCAGTCGATGTCTTAAATTATAATGATGTATGTTTAGTTCATCTATTAAAGTATAAAAGCGGCCCACGATGTTGAATAAAACTACTCTGAATTGTGCTAGAAAACTCTTGTGTGGGTTTCTTATTTCAATTAACTATTGAAAGCAAATAAAGTAATCGATATTCTGAAAATTCAGTTTTAATTATCATCGGTCTGATTTTTCCTTTTGTTACAATATCTTTTATAATATTGTTATACTGTTATTTTCTACCCGGCTTTGTTCAAAATAGAGATTGCTTACATTAGTTCATTAAACACTTACTTTAGGACACACTTGTTTTAAAACCCACAAAACTGTTTTATGTTTTATAATTTTAAATGATAGATTCACATGAAAAGTCATTATTTAACACATTTATAGTCGCTAAGCACACGGCGTGACGGATTATTTTGGTATGAAGCGGTTGCTAAGCAACTTTTTGTTATAATTTTTTCTGTTGCTTTTTATTGAAACGTCAAAAATATAGCGTTTATAGTTTAAGGTTAAAAATTGAATGTTGAAAATTGTACAGTTGACTTATAAATAGCAGCTGGAATGACATGGTTAAATGTCACGTCAATATTGTGCATCGTCTCGGAGGAGTTGAAATGACCAACAGACATACATACAAACATACAGATTTGACATACATGTATTTAGTGTTATATAGTAGAGATGCCTAGGAAAAAAAAAGTGTCAATAATATAGCACTGACACAGAGAGCTAAATGAATAATAATAATAAAATGTCCATCAACCCTACGCAAACAATTGATAAACTAGGAGCCCTTTTTATAAATTGTATACCCCCTCATTATTTTTAAAATAAAAAATAGACCTAGCATTGAAATGTGCTGCAGATGGTCGAAGAGAGCGTGAATCCGGAATAATTTCTTCCAACCGGATAGTTTCTTTCACAGTGGAATACCACCGTCCATATGATGTACTTTGTACGGCTCCGGGACTCTGAAATGAATTAAGAGGAAATAAATAGACTGGTGAGGGACAGAGAGTCTTAGAGGCACCGTGTGATTCTCCATATGCTTCGAGTAGGGAGTGGATATGGACGGTTCATTAATGTTGCCAAACGTAGTTAAAATAACATGTTTTAATTTCGCCTTAAAATAATTATTGGAATGCCACAACCAGAGAACATTAATGTACACCTAAATAATTATATATATTCAAAATTGTTTTTAACCTATTCAATCAGGAAAATTAAAGAAAAAATGAATTATCTTTTACGAGATATTTGTAATATTAAACAAAAATAAATAGGTGTCTGTACTAAATTGAAAAAATAATTAATTTAAGAATAAGCAAAATTATTGTCGGCTTCCGTGGCCCATTTGGTAGCGTCGTTGGCTACGGTTACGGATGTCCCGATGTCCCGGGTTCATCTCCCAGTGCGGACGGTTTTCATAAATTGCTCTTTCAATAGATTTATGGATTTCTGTTCGTAGAGTTTGTGATGTATCTCTTGACCCACCCATCCGATCCTCACGGGGCGTAGCGAGAGCGATTAGCTAACCACTAGTCCTGTCCATGTGTTTTTTAGCTATAATATAGAATATTTACTATTTATATATGTAATAAAAACATTAATAGACAATTCATAAATACTTATAATTAAAAAATGTACCGTCCCATGAGAGTTAAAGTTTGAATTTCACGGTCATAGAAATTAAACAAGTCGAAAAATAAAGCGAAAGTAAAAAATGGCTGTGATACAAAAAAAGAGTTTGCGTTAGTGACGTTTCAATTATGTGAGATTGGAAGCGGAAGGAAGCTACAATCTCATAAACTGGTAATTATTTGTATCCACAATAATAATTCTCGAGCGTAAATCCCACAAGATGAGCAATTTCATTTTAAAATAAGTATTGAAAATAATATACGTTTTCTTAATAACCATGATGGGTGATTGTTTAGTCCAGTATTATAATATCGGATTTAGTGTCTACATAACGAATGTGTTATCCAAGCTCTGACTCACGGTGTTAATTCTTTTGTATTGGTACAGATCCTGTACTAACATAATATTTAAATTTAAATTGTTGAGATGTTTAACATTTCCATATATTTCGTCACTTACGACCGGGTTTCGCCTTTCGGCGTCGTCAGGCGTTCGAACACACGAATGAACTCGAACTGACAGACCAGGAAATAGTTAACATCGTTTATATATAAAATTAAAATTTGGATTATTGAGATTTTGTACACTTCCATGTATTTTGTCACTAACGACCCGGGTTTCGCCTTTCGGCATTTTCAGGCATTCGAGCACACGAATGGACTCGAACTGACTCGAATCCATTCGTGTGCTCAAATGCCTGAAGATGCCGAAAGGCGAAACCCGGGTCGTTAGTGACAAAATACATGGAAGTGTACAAAATCTCAATAATCCAAATTTGATATTGAAATTCCATCAAGCACCCTCAGTCGATGTCTTAAATTAAAGTTTATATATAAGGTAAAATACGACAAATTATTATCATTAAGTCTAGGAACTACATTGACACCTGAATTGATCCCAACAATGACCGTTAGTCCTAGTTGGAAAAACAAACGCATTATGGATGGAATGGAGGGTTTTAAAATGCTATTCGAAGAACTAACTACTTATTCCAAATTAATAGGTTTGTCAGGGTGATCATGAAAACACGGCGAAGCCCGGGTCGTTAGTGACGAAATACATGGAAATCTACAAAATCTCAAACATTAAAATTTGATATTGAAATTTCATCGAGTACTCTCAGTCGATATCTTAAATATTTCTTCTACCGTATTTCATAATTTCAATTATTTCTTTGTCAGTGACTCGTCCACACTGTGTACTTGACAACAAATAAAGTATTATTATTATCGGTGTACAATATTTTTATCCTATATTGGTACTCAATGTAGAGCATTTTTGTAACCAGACCGCTCAAAATGTGGAGCATATAGATTCACCAACACAAAAGTTTCTCTACGAGAACTTTTTGTTACTCAGTCGCACAATCTTTCTTTTTCTGAGAGAGTGAGATTAGAAGGGCAGGGCTGGGACAGAACTAGTGATTAGCTAACTGCTCTCACTATGTCTCTTTTTTACGATCTGGTGCTCAAACACCACAAACATTCATACCTTCAAACAATATACTTTAAATTGACTGAAGGGAAAAATCAATTTATGAATCTGTTTGTCATCATGAACATCGGAATTGAGTCCCAAACGACGTTTACCACTCAGCAACCGGTCCGGATAGAGTATAAAAGGCATATGAACTTATTATTGAGATTTAGAGATCACCTAAAAGTGAATTACTGTAAATTTTGTTTATTTTTTCGATGAATTTGGCGGTAACTTTGTAGAAATTCATTTTTAATATAAAATTAATATTGATAACTTAGTTATTCCACTGGCTGTGTTACTAATGTAACGCGTTTCGCTTTTTTAATAATCTTCTGAGAAGAAGTCTGAAGATACTTCTTAAAGAAGCGAAACGCGTTACATTAGTAACACAACCAGTGGAATAACTAAGTTATCAATTTTAAATTTGGATTATTGAGATTTTGTACACTTCCATGTATTTTGTCACTAACGACCCGGGTCTCGCCTTTCGGCATCTTCAGGCATTCGATCGCACGAATAATCCATCTCAATAATCCAAATTTGATATTGAAATTCCATCAAGCACCCTCAGTCGATGTTTTAAATTTATCAATTTTAATTTTATACTATAAATCTTTTTCAAACAGTTATAGGTCATATTGTGGTTGCGAAGAAGAATAGTTATAAAATTAAATGGTTCATAATAAAGATGACCACCATGTGAATTCATTCATCGGGTGAGCGTATCAAAAGCGATCCTGAAAAAGAATTTGAAGTCTACGGAGTCTGGTACACCGCATCCTGGGTGACAGGTGTTGTAGTACGCAAATCGAGGGTAAGCCTGTGGGATTTTTGCGGTGTCTTTCAAACAACGATTGGCACAAGTAATATCAGATTGCTGGTTTATCAAAAGTCTGTGTTAAACATGTTGAAAATTACAATTATTGTAATCGTCAACACGTTTAAAAGAGACTTATACACGGTAAATATAATAACCTGTCTAATAATAAGATAAAGAAAATTTCTTGCAGGAATATTACCTGATTCAGTTTTTGAATACAGATTCGTTCAAATTGATATTGGTTTTGACTAAAATACGTATTGAAGATGCAACTCAATTCATTGATAAAAAACACATGACACAATGCGATAGCAAACGTCTTATTTGAAATAAATAAACATAGAAAATATCTGTTCAAAATCACTCACGTTATGTATGACATCTGAAATTGTTTGTTGGTGACTGTCTTTTGTTTTTTCTTTATTATTTAGCTAAATGGAAAGTAAATTGAATTTGGAAGACATTGTCAGGGATATTTTATTCATTATGTAGAGTAATGATATGTCAAATTAAGCAAAAACAACTGCTCGTGACTCGTGTTTGTTGTGACACATTCAAGAAAAAATTTCAAAATTGTAATAGTTTTAAAATAAATACAAATATATCTACGCACAAAGGTAATTATGCAATAAACTATATTTTAAAAATTAAAACACAATTTGTTTGTACTACTTCCACATATTTATAATGATCAGGATCAGTTGATAATGCTCGTGATGAGCGAAACCGGTCCTGATCATTATAAATATGTGGAAGTAGTACAAACAAATTGTGTTTTATTTTTTAAAATATAATGTCTTTCCACCAAGAATTGACAGTTAACACCTTAAAAGTAATCAATAAACTATACACATCGATTTATATTAAAATACAATATTTGCTGTTCACAATTTAAAAGTCAATAGTCTATGAATAAATGTTTTTTTTAGCCTAAATCTGATCCCTACTCGGAGTATATGGCCTTCACTCGGTTCATCCAAGATTCTCTTTTCCCGGCCAGTTTTTTTGCTTCCTCGCAGGTTATCCCAGCATTCCGTAGCTCGGCCGAGTATATAACGGAATTCATCCGGTTGGTAGAAGAGACAGGATTCAAGCTCCCCTGGGGCATTCGCAACAATGTCCAGGTCCATCGTCGCTTTTTTATTTTGGACGAGGTAAGGAAGCTGATCCGTCCGCTTTCTTACCTCCGAGTTCCCAAAGAAATCAAACCACCTTACCCCTAGTATTCGCCGCAAACTTATGTTTTAAAAGCACAGTTTACGGCTATCCTGTGCTTAAGTGAGTTGCCCTGTTTCGCAACCGTAAAGCAGCACCGTCAGAATGTATGCGTTAAATTGGTGGTTTTGAACGAGTACAACCGTGAGTCCCAGACTTTCTGGATGAAGTTTAAGATCGCTCCAGCTATCTCTAATCATATCATGAACTCTTTACGAGGATCGCCATAATGCCGTGATATGTAACCCCAAGTACATGAAGCCGTCAATTCTCTTGATCTCTTACCCCACGCTCTTCATGGGGTAGTTTGGGTCCGGACAGAAACTGTTGTAGAACACATTGGTTTCACTCGCATTGACTTTGAAACCAATGCAATACGAGTTGCACTGCAGCCTGTCATTGTTTCCTGAATACCCTCGACAGATCTGGCAAATATAACATACTTGAGGTTGCACAGCTTCAGATCGGGGCGTGGAATTTAGTAGTTATGAAATGTTTAGAGATAAATTATGTATTTTATAATTTCAGACATCGACTGAGGGTGCTTGATGGAACTTCAATATCAAATTTGGATTATTGAGATTTTGTACACTTCCATGTATTTTGTCACTAACGACTCGGGTTTTGCCTTTCGGCATCTTCAGGCATTCGAGCACACGAATGGACTCGAGCTGACAGTTCTGCAAGTGACAGTGGGCAATGGACTCAAAATGTCAGTTCGAGTGCATTCGTGTGCTCGAATGCCTGAAGATGCCGAAAGGCGAAACCCGGGTCGTTAGTGACAAAATACATGGAAGTGTACAAAATCTCAATAATCCAAATTTGATTATGTATTTATTCTGTTCTGAATATTGTAAAATGGCATGCTGTATTCTAAGCTTATAATATATTATGATAATTATATCGCTATTGAATATTTTCAATATGTAACTGTTTCAATGATATTTTGAATTCTGTTGAAATGTCTGAATACGTTTATAATCTTTATTTTAACTCGAATTCAAAAAAACAATGAAATAACATCAGAAAGCGTACAAATGATATAAACATCTGAAATATTCGTCAAAATTGAAAAATTCTCCGCATCCCAATTCAAAACGATAAAAATATTGTTTTTTTTAATATGGATTACATCACGGTGCTGTAGTAATCTGAAAAATCTTTTCTGCTATTTCTTAATTCATTAATTTTCGTACAATCTGGATGCCACATAGTTTGAATGTAAAATACTAATTTAATGTCTTAACATTTATATTGTACGCTTTGAAATACTTAAGTTTAATACTTTAAATATACAATTTAAATGAATTTTCACATAACCATTGCTAAATATATCGAAAATATCGTCGTTGTTCTGGAAGAAGACACTAACTGAAAAATACTAGTACTGATAAATTGAACATTGTTTGTAGTTTGTTTGTACAAAACTGTTTTTAAGTAAAAGTGTAATTTTAAAAATATGTTTGTTCTTCTATACGTCAGAATTCAAAATAAGAAATATTTTGTTGTAACTAACTCATTTTATAATTTTTTTGGTTTAGTGTTTTCTTCCAGAACACCGATGATATTACCAAGTAAAATGTAGTCATTTTTTTAAGAATTCGATAATGGAATAAATATTTCATTTATTTTGAAAAATTCTAAATAAATCATACATCAATTATTATATTGATAATTTATCTAGCCTTCTGCCAGATGTGTTCCAATGGACATTACATAAAATTTGACGGGTCTATAAGCAATAACCGATATGATAACATTTTGTCGAAATTGATGAAAATGTACTTACATTATATGATAAGTCATTTCACACAATATACAATTATAAATCAAAGCATATGAATTTTTTTTAACCTTTAATGACATGCCGAGTCCGATAAATTTAATCCTTCCAAGCAAATGCCGGTTAAATTTTATTATGCTTATATTCATTGCAATTAGAAGTTGACTGGCTTAAAAATTAGGCATAATGTTCATGATTGGAAATGAAATATGATGAAAAAATAAACTATCGTTAAACTAATTATTTATTCGTGAAATATGGTCCTGCTCATTATAAACATGTGGAAGTAGTACAAAAAAATCGTCGTTGTTCTGGAAGAAGACACTAACCGAAAAATACTAGTTTTTAGTAATTGTATTTAGAAGTTTGTCAAATGTTTGAAATGCTATACGTTTTTCATTTTGTGTGCTTGTACAAAACTGTTTTTAAGTAAAAGCGTAGTTTATAAAAATAAGTGTTTTCTTTCATACGGTAGAGTTTGAAATATGGAATATTTCGGTACAACTAACTCAACATGTCATCTTTTCGATTTAGTGTTTTCTTCCAGAACAGCGACAAAATTGTGTTTTATTTTTCAGGACGTAGGATTCTTTACTCCTTAAATGCAGTGTGAAATAAAACTGATTTTGAATAAGGTTTTTCGATAACCAGCCCACATACACTAAAGTTTTATTTATCGATCTTAAAATTACAAATAATAATTTATAACTCAATTTCGCTATTTGTGGACATAGACTATTAGTCTCTGAAGTACAGGTATAAGTGTTTACTTTTAGAAACCGCATTTCATTAAATTACTCGTTAGTTATATTTAAATAGTATTTCAAACTTTATTCCATCGTAGAACTAGCTTAATTATGACGCTTTGGTACTAGAAAGATTTCTCAATTTCGTAGCATGAAATGAAAAAATCTAGCCTAGACGGTGTTCCGTCGCTTATTCATTAAAAAGCAAATATTTAATATTTTTATTACAGAGTTAGTGTAATGACATCCCGTAGTCGTTTACGAGTAGTTAAACTAATATTGCAGACTCTACGAAAAATGCAATTAGGGGAGCGATGTGGGTAGAGCGGCGCCCATTTTCCCTTACATATTTCTTTCTAAAATCAATATCACTGCAAACTCTACTTACTCTGGCGAGATTCACTTGATCGAGTTTCTTTGAGATTTATACTCGTGCATTATGTGTGTATACGGCATAATGCCTTTGTTTGGCGGACGTCAATAGCAAAGTGGGTATATTAGCCTTTAACAATTACTATATGTAGTGGTATACATTGTACTCTTATGTATTATGTATACCACTATAGTAATTTATTGTTTTCTTTCAAAAAACATTTCGCGGAATAGTCTTATATAAGATTTTATATGTATAAATATTTACTATAGGGTGACTGCTATAGCAATTGGATACTTAAGGAAGTTCTTTCCATTAACAGTGTATTAGTCAAAAAAAGTAAGTATGTAGGAAACATGTTAGATATGTAGAGATGAGGAATTTAATAAGTTACAAGGAATTGAACACAACAGTAATAAGAACAAAAGATTTTTTTCGATATTTGTATTAGTTGTTGTATCATTTCACTATTTAAATATCAATTAATATTGGCAGCTCGTAGTGTCTCACGCTTTCCTGAGAAGTTTCGCTACGAAATTCGCGAAACTCTTATAAAGTAAATGTCACTAAAATATCACTGTTTCTTTAAGGGTCTACTAACACAAACACGATTTTTCACAATTTTGACCTGACATCACATACGAATGAAGTTTTGTCAGTATTGTGATCTAGAAGTGGATAACTATAGTGGCAGTTACATAGAAATAGAAAGACTAGACATATTTGTCTCCTTTACACCAACAAGGATGCTTAGCTACTCTTATTTTGGACGTTTAAAGTTGAAGTGTCCAATTACTATAGCTGTCACCCTATTTTTTTAAATATTGTGAATATCGCTATTTTGGCATCACGCTTTCTTCAGAACCATAATAGCTTTACCTCATTTCTATCAACTTAATGTATATTCTTTTTTTTAATTGAAAGTATCGACTGTGAGTGCGTCATGGAATTCAATATCAAATTTAAATTACTGAAATTTTGAACATTTCTATGTATTTCGTCACTAACGACTCAGGTTTTACCTATTCCCATCTTCAGGCATTCGAGCACACGATTGAACTCGAACTGATTATAGTTTATATATTAGAAATATCAACTTATTTTGAGTCAATTGGAGTTTATTCATGTGTTAGAACGCCTGAAGATGCCGAAGGGCGAAACCCGGATTAGTGACAAAATACATGGAAATGTTAAAAATTTAATGATTCAAATTTAATGTATTTAGATATATTCAATCAATAAAAGCTATAAAGATGCATATAATAGTAACAAACCTTTTTTTTAATTTTGTATTAGGTGATAATGTTTTGTGAAGAAGTCTTTTATCGCGGATGGAATCAAAAGAAGTTATCATGATGAAGTACCTTTCCTTTAAGTTTTCATTCAAATTGAGAATTTACTGATCGCAGATGTCAATTTTGTTTTATTTTTTCGTTACAAACATAACATGAAATTGCAGAAACTAGATTAAATTCAAAGTAGCTAGTATTGTTGAGCACTTAATTTTATTATTAATTCTTTCCGCAAAAATGTATGAATTCCTTACATCTGTTTGTTTCTTTCAAAGCTGTTTTCTCTTCACAAGATCTAAGAAATTAATAAGATCGTAAATAAAACGCTCGTTGTAATTTTGCAGATTTGCGTTTAAATTATAGTCTTCATTAACAAATGAGTAGTCTGGTATCATAACTCATAATCTATAGCATAATATATGTATAAAAGAGTTGTGAATGCAGTATTGTTTTTCGTGTTTACATCTAAAATATTAATCCTATAATATATTAAATTTGGATTATTGAGATTTTGTACACTTCCATGTATTTTGTCACTAACGACCCGGGTTTCGCCTTTCGGCATCTTCAGGCATTCGAGCACACGAATGGACTCGAACTGAGAGACAGTAAACAGTGTCTAACGCTTATATAGAAGATAAAAATGCGACAAATATCATTTACGAGGCAATACATTATACGTCTGAGAGCCACACCGATACCTGAGTTAAAAATTTCGGAAATCGTCCTAATCCTTATTTTGTAAACACCATATTAACAGAGTGACGAATTGCCGAAGGCGAATTCCTTTCAACTTCTTTTAGAAATACCAGTGATTTTACAATTATAATAGTATTGTGGGTTTTGACGGGATGTAATTCGACGAATGGGTAAATATATACAATCATTCCACATTTGGTGACATCTGTTAGGTGTTTCAACGTATCGGATATAATAGCGGAGAATTAGGAAGGTTCAGCTGTTCATTCAAGATTGGTAATGAGTTTAACTGGGCTCTATTAATTTCTAAAATTTCCTGATAAAATAATTTATGATCCCCCATGTTTTTATGCAACAGTTTAACCCCATCATCCGCATTAAACGTATGGTTCTCCATTAGCAAGTGATTTGCGAATGTCGAAGTTTCTTTTTTTAATCTAAAGGCAGCTAAATGTTCTGATACCCTTATATCTAATGTACGTGTGGTTTTACCCACATAGAAATGTTGGCAATCATTGCATTGTAATTTATAAATACCAGATTTGTTCTTAAAGTTTACTCTATCTTTATTGTTAATAAGTAATTTGCCTAGAGAGTTTTTGCAATAGAACGCCGGTCTAACACTATCAGCGAGTTGTTTCTTAATTTTAAAGCTTGTACAACCTAAATAACTAATTCTATGCCAGATTCTGGGGCGGTCGAAAACCTTATTTTTAGCAATAAAACAGAAGTTAGAAACGTAGTTTATTGGTTCCGTTACGTAGATGACATCCTTTGTCTATTCAATGGAACGGAGAGACAAGTTTCTAAGCTTCATAATTTTCTTAACTCACTAGATGATAAAATTCAATTCACTTTAGAAGTAGGGGGCAAGAATATAAATTTCCTTGACCTTAATATTGATATTAAAAACTCCATTCATGAATTTAAAATTTACCGAAAACAGACGTTTTCAGAAGCCACGATCCATTTTAAGTCAGACCATCCTTTCTCATATAAATTGGCTGCTTTCCATTCTCAGGTTCACAGATTAGTCACTATACCTCTAAATAAATTTAATTTTGAAAACGAACTAAACATTATTAAACAAATTGCCATTAATAATGGCTATGAGGCGTCTCTTATAGATAGTCTTGTATCAAAAAAACAACGTAAATTAGCAGAAAAGATGCTATATTTTGGGAACTTGTCTAAAGACATAGACCGCCCCAGAATCTGGCATAGAATTAGTTATTTAGGTTGTACAAGCTTTAAAATTAAAAAACAACTCGCTGATAGTGTTAGACCGGCGTTCTATTGCAAAAACTCTCTAGGCAAATTACTTATTAACAACAAAGATAGAGTAAACTTTAAGAACAAATCTGGTATTTATAAATTACAATGCAATGATTGCCAACATTTCTATGTGGGTAAAACCACACGTACATTAGATATAAGGGTATCAGAACATTTAGCTGCCTTTAGATTAAAAAAAAGAAACTTCGACATTCGCAAATCACTTGCTAATGGAGAACCATACGTTTAATGCGGATGATGGGGTTAAACTGTTGCATAAAAACATGGGGGATCATAAATTATTTTATCAGGAAATTTTAGAAATTAATAGAGCCCAGTTAAACTCATTACCAATCTTGAATGAACAGCTGAACCTTCCTAATTCTCCGCTATTATATCCGATACGTTGAAACACCTAACAGATGTCACCAAATGTGGAATGATTGTATATATTTACCCATTCGTCGAATTACATCCCGTCAAAACCCACAATACTATTATAATTGTAAAATCACTGGTATTTCTAAAAGAAGTTGAAAAGCGGTAATTCGCCTTCGGCAATTCGTCACTCTGTTAATATGGTGTTTACAAAATAAGGATTAGGACGATTTCCGAAATTTTTAACTCAGGTATCGGTGTGGCTCTCAGACGTATAATGTATTGCCTCGTAAATGATATTTGTCGCATTTTTATCTTCTATATAAGCGTTAGACACTGTTTACTGTCTCTCAGTTCGAGTCCATTCGTGTGCTCGAATGCCTGAAGATGCCGAAAGGCGAAACCCGGGTCGTTAGTGACAAAATACATGGAAGTGTACAAAATCCTTAAATTATACCTATAATATATGTTTCTAAACTTATAAGCTCCCATCTAAAATGAATCTTAAAACTATGTTCATTTTTGCCCTATAATTTTCTAAACTAATAATCACATTCCAGCAAATGAGAGTGCAGTATCGTATTTTAATGGCCACCAGTGTTTGTGTACATATCATGGTATAAGCGTCTGTTCCACAGTTCTATTTGTATCACACTATCCATTTGTAGCTGTAGGATGGAGATGTTTTTATATTGTTTGCCAAAAACAAAGCATCGATGGAGATTCTGAGTTACGAGTCCTCAGATCTCATGTGTATCGACAAATTCGCAATCTGAATTTAAGTTAGCATGTATCTTTTAATAAATTGTTGAAAATAGATTTCATTATGCACTTGATTTATTTCAAACATAGACCAATTGATTTGATCAATTTTAAAAATTTTAATATTTAGACATAAAAATAAATTCAAGGCTTTCACGAGAGAAGAATGTATTTTCTTAATATTCTACATTTCTACAAGAAACTTTATCAAAATAGTGTATTATAATTTGTTTTATATCTTTCAGAGTTTGTTTCTTTCTTAACGGAACAATTATTTGTAACTAGCCAAGAAAATTACTGGGAAGGATAATACTGAGCGATAATTTGCAAAGGATCCGAATATCTCTAAAGAAATCTTTACAAACACGCTTTTTCAGATATCACAGACGTGTATGTTGTTTGAATTTACGAAACTGAATGCCATAGCTGTAAATTCATCAAAAATCAATAGCTACATATTTTCAAGATAAATTGTAAACGTTCAAGATTTTTTTTGAAAGAATAATTTTCTTTATATACACATTCTTTTTTTATTCCTGAGTTTTTAGTATTTAAGGAATATTTTTTTGTACTGATTGTACTTACTTATCGAATAGCAAAAGATGGTTAGTGGCGTAGGAGAATAAAATCAGATGTAATTCTAAAAGACTATGTTAAGCCAGTTGGCTAGTAGTTTGGGTTCCATCTCGAATATTCGATATCCGAACATATTCTGCCCTTTTTTATCTATTCGATATTAGAATATATAGACAACTATTCGAATACCATTAGTAATAAATTTTAACAAAATATTTTACAAAATCGACGGATCACATCACAATTTCTTCAGATTTCAAAAACAATATTGAATGCCCGTAGGTAGTGGCTATTTTTGTCTTCACCCAACTCGGGTGCTTTCATTATCGAATCATAAATTATAATAGTCAGTTAGAGTTCATTCGTTTGGTCAAATGCCTGAAGATGCCAACAGGGAAAAACCGGGTCGCTAGTGACGAAATACAAGGAAATTTACAAAATGTCAACAATTCAAATTTGATATTGAAATTCCACCAAACACCCTCTGTCGATATTTTAAATTACATAATACTTGAGTTGGACGAATGACATGGTGCTAAAAAATCCATTTAAACATGCCATACTGAAATTATGGCTGAAAAAATACCGTTGGAGTAATCAGACGCAGCTGCAAAATTTATTTTATTCTATATAATGTTATGTTATTAACTATTCAAATCAAATTTTGAATAGTATTTTCATACTTCAAAACAATTTTTAGTTTTACAATTCGAATATTTTCAATTAAAAATACCATAATTTGTCACAACAGATTGTATAGTTTTAATTAAGCAAATCTGTATGAATTTTACCGGCGGTGAAATTGGTATTCATAAAAATTAATGAAATTTGAATATTTATGTCACTACGTTTTTTATTATATTCAAGTATTTTTCTGTACCACAGAAAGACAATAATGTGGCGTGAATAGTGTAGGAGCTATGTACGGAATATGATTAAGTGCTATCAACATGAAAACGAAAAAGGCCAGCCCAGTTTAAGACACCCTCATTTCACAAATTCTTTCTCTAACGTTGTCCTTCAACGTACAGCGCATTCATTATTCCTTCCCAACGTTTCTTTATTCTTTCTACGTGTTTCTTTAAGCGTTAAGTTTTTCTTCACGTGTCGACTGTACTTCTTATTTTTAGTTTCCACAATAACTGTATTATGGCACCGCACTGCACAATTATTCTTTCACAGTTAAATTCATCGTGAACTTTCTAAATATGGCTTTATTAAATACTTGGATAAGACAAGGATATGAATAGATGTACGATTCAACAGTACCCAGATTAAACAGAACATGACTAAAAAGAATATGAAAAAAACAGAACTTCAAAAATAACAGAACATGAAAAAACAGATCATCGCTAAACAGAACATCATTTCATCCGAGATTCCAAGGAAACCACGAATGCTAATCCAACTTTTAATACCTTTTCATTTAGTGCATAATTTGGGGGATGGGTATTTGTGATCACATATAGCCCAGAGAACTCTGTAGACTATTTTTATTATTATCACATATCATTTGTATGTATGAAATTTTCTCATGACCTAACCGTCGCGGTTCGCGGTGTATAATATAAAATATAATGTGATGCAATGGACACACAGTTCCGACGTACTAACTACTTTAGACATTCAGTATTTCAATTTCAATACCATCATCAATGAAGGGTACTGTAGACATTCAGTTTTTTGATTTCACCGTCATCTATTACGGATACGTTTGTAATAATATTTGATAAATTTAAATAATTTGATAACCGGTACCTATACGCAGTGATTAAATAATATATTTATTTTATGTTTAATTAATAATAGATATAACAAAAATATTATTTTTAAATTGTTCTGTTTGGGCACGGAACCTGATTCAATGCATCTAATTAAATTTACATCCACTAACCCTTTACAAACTTAATACAAATGATAAGTATGTTAATTGAGAATATTTAAATTTAGGTTTATGATTATGAGCACAAAAGAACCAATTTAAAAAATAAATTTATCGAGTTAAATATACTCAAACCGTGTTTAAAATAGCACCAATATTAAGCCGTCTTGTAAAAGATGACGATGCATAAAAAATAAGAAATTGCGAATTTATCTTTAAAGTAAGCAGACAAATGTATTAAGTCAAAATGAACCTAAAAATTTTAAATAAGAAATAAAATAAATAATAAATAACCTATTTTATGATACTTATTTTATGTTACAAAGCTTAGGTTAAAAAGAATGAGACAATCAGTAGACAGAAAGTTTATCTTGTTTCAAAAAATTAATTAAAAAAAAAACTTTAAACTTTACTTAAAACTTTAAAATACTCAATATTTAATACTGATATTTTTTGATATCACAAAATATGTTCAAATAGAAGCTTACAAGGCATTAGTCTACTTTTTCATTACTTTTATATGGTAGAAATTTTCTTTTTAGGGTCCAAGAATACAATATCGTATCATATTTTTATATTTATGGATATTGAAAAACCTTCCTAACGTAACAACTGGGTCGTCAAAATCATATTTAACTTGACTTACACGTTTCCGTATCACAAAATATTTTTTTTTGTCCAGTTTTTGGTTGGAAAGTTTTGCTTTATCCGAATACGGAGATGATTTTTTCATGATAGAGATTTAAATAAATTTGTAACAAAATTTGATTTGTAAAAAAATGTTTAGTCAGTCAAGAATAATATTGGAGATAATATTGAAACGATAGTGTATCTTAAAGTCCATATCGATAAAAAAAACTTTTTTAAAATATGCCGATTCCTAATGTGGAGCATATTATTGAGGTGTCTCAACAGAAGTTTTCTACAACAACTGCTTGTTACTGTAATATTTTCTATGGATTCGGCGGTAACTTTGTGGAAATACATTTTTAACACATTGAGTCCCATAGCCATGTTTTCACGTGATATACCAGCCTATCAAAAACAGTCGTATCTGAGTCATCAAACGATACGTATTACAACGGAACCGTGGTTTTAATTATAGTCAAGACATGTATGTTATTGCTAAAATAGGTTTTGATTTTATCGACTTAAAATTTCAATCGAAATTTAGTTCTTTAGTATTCCCCCTTCTGGAGACGATATTATGGTAACACCGAGTCCACTCCGAGTCATAATTTTGCAAGATTTACAAGTCAGGTTGTCGAGAGATATGTCTAAGCACATATTGATACCGATACCATCAACAGAAAAAAAATATGCCCTGTAGAACATGCAAGGTGTGTGCAAAGCATAAGAAAAGGAGTGAGACTCGGTACATGTGTAAACATTGTCGTATGACTCTTCACAAAGGAAAATGTTGCCAATTTTACTATATAAAAATTAAATATTAAAATGTTTTAAGCAATTCCAAAAAGTTTCATTTGATTTAATCCACTATTCCTATAGTTATAACACTTTTAGTAAACGCTAAACAAAAATGGGTTTAAATTTGGATTATTGAGATTTTGTACACTTCCATGTATTTTGTCACTAACGACCCGGGTTTCGCCTTTCGGCATCTTCAGGCATTCGAGCACACGAATGCACTCGAACTGACATTTTGAGTCCATTCGTGTGCTCGAATGCCTGAAGATGCCGAAGGCGAAACCCGGGTCGTTAGTGACAAAATACATGGAAGTGTACAAAATCTCAATAATCCAAATTTAATTGAGTAACATAAGTCAAAAAGCGTCACGTCAGTGATAAACCCAGTGGAATAACAAAGTTAGCAATTTTAGTTTTCACTATCAGCTCCATCCTTAATCAAGTAAAACAACCCCTGTGAAAAAACAAACCCATTTTTAATTTAAGACATCGACTGAGGGTGCTTGATGGAATTTCAATATCAAATTTGGATTATTGAGATTTTGTACACTTCCATGTAAAGACTTTACAATTCATTAAAAAGTATATCAAGCCGCTTACCATTAAATATTAGATACCAATAATCTCTTTTTAAATTGATTAGAAATTGTTTTTTTATAGCTTTATTGATACGACCCGTATTTTATTCATAAAGATATAATTAAATCAGTTTGAGCTTTCCTTACTATATATGTACACGATATACATTCAAATATAAAAATCCTGGTCCCATTGAAATCCATTATCTGTTTTTGGCACCGATTTCAACAGTTTTTACTCTCTCCTGAACAATTTAAATTTTAAAAGTCACATCAATCGGCCAAAACACCGTCATTGTGATGAGATTAAGTGGTAACTAAGGACCATACAATTTAACAAACTATGAACTAATTCCTGTTGCCGAAAGAAGGGACTTTTGGAATATGCAAGATGGGTACGCAACACCTACATCCACGAAATAAACAAACCTTTTCATAAATTGTAACAAAGCACCTTTGTTAACTATAAGTAGACTTAAAACTTCGACTGGGTTTTAATAAAATTAAAAAAAAAACGTATGAATGAACACTAAAAACTTTTCTGCTAATATTTTATTGACTTATTTGTTTGAGACTTGTTAAATTGTTTGAGAGCTTAAAAGACTAAAAAATTCTCACTATTGCTATTGTTATGAACCAGTGGGTCTTAACTCGGTGCCCGCAGGCGCACATGCGCCAGTGAAGCAATTTTCATGCGTCCACTACAAAGTATTATATGTAAAAACCCAAATTTAATTTAATAGTATTTTTTCTGTAATTCCATACCATAAATTCATCAAGAAGAACATAAAAAATTCAAAAGATGTTATATTTCAAAAATGACAGTAACTCTTCCATACTCGTGGTTTAACATTGCGTTACTTTGGCCTTTAAACCTTTAGGTAATTTGAAAATTTTGCTATTTGTAAATAAAATAGTTCTAAATATAATTGAAAATTAAAAACACATTACAGTTTACGTCTTCTTTGTAAAATTAATCATAATTTGAAAACATTTTCAATTTACCATCGAAAAAGTCAAAATGATAGATAGTAACAGTATAGTATAGTAACAACCCGAGATGCATGACCGTATTATATGCAACTGTTTTCTTTCAAACGGCACCGAAACACGTCTCGAGCCTGTTCTGCTATGAAGATTTTCGATTCTTGCAGCTTTCGATAATTTTTCAAAGTTTTATATGTATTTCGGGTTTTACACACAAAATATGACGTGAAATAATTTTTTAGTACTACATAAAACCATATTTCATTCTTTGAAATTGTCATTTCGCTTTATAAATGCGTTTATATGAAAAACCCACACGGTAACGCAATGTCGCATGAGATCCGAAGGGATTTTTTAGCATGATAACGGGAAGGTTGAAATCTCACAGTCCGAATAAAAACTTGTGGAAATTTCTTAACTAGAAAAAGTGCCCTACTTTGAAAGAACGAGCTTACAAAATTAAATCCTGCTTTAGTTTCACATAACTGTGTGAACGTTTATTTTCCAACATGAACGTAATAAAATCAAAAACCAGATGATTGATTTACCAATTCCAACCTTAATGATTTTTCGGGATTGGGTTTATCATCTTACATTTACAACTTAAGATTAATAAGTGAAATACAATGTCAAAGATTGCACTAATACTTTTTTTTGTAATATACTTTTTGATCTATTTTTATATTCTATCTATGTAACTGTATGGGCTTTTCATGCTGTAGTCTCATTTTATTTTTTATTTCATAATATTCTTGTCAAATAAATTGAATTTAAATTCGGTAATAGTATCAATGAAACACATAATACGTATAATTTTGCTTTCAGAAACCCGGCGTGTGCCCGCTACTATTATCCTAAAACTCAAATGCGCCCACTACCGTAATAAGGTTAAGAACCCCTGATATAAACTGTTCTGAGTATAGAAAGAAGGCTTTATAGAAACAATAATAATTGGGCCAACACATATTTTTAATTTTTGCTCTCGTGCATACAAATTATAATAGAAGATAATATGTATGTATTTTAATAATCGATAAGTGATTATTATATTCTATGCCTTCATAAATGCAGACAATTCAATGTTAATCTCTTCATATTGTGTTACAATATTACAAATTTCCATTGTTAAACACATGTTTCAACAAGTGTAATTAATTTTCAATAATAATTCATTGTTCTCAAACTTTTGTTCTATAGACAAAGGGACTAAAATGATTTATTTTTTGAAATCAATATAAGGCATGATCCTTCAAAATAATTGTTCTATGTTTGTAAAGATTTTTTGATGTGATAATTTGATCGAAATTTATCAAAACATAGGATTAAAAGAAAAAGTTGTTAAATTTTGAACGGTTTTATTTGGATCACATTAATCGCTAGTACGGTAGCCGAGGAATCAACGCTTATAAGCGTTCATCCTATTCGGTTACCGTGTCCAAGTATTCGAGTCCCATTACGGAGACTCACATAAATTTATTTTTCAAACAAATTATGAGTTTTTGCTTAAAATCATAGATATATGTGATGTGAAATTCCCTCTTATCCATCCATTTCTAAAGACGGAGAGTTGTGAGAGTAATAACTAACAATCTCTTTTGCTAATCTCATTTTTATCTTTACTTTCTCCGAAAAAGAGAGGTTGAGCAGCAGAATAACAGAAGTTACTCTTAGAATAGCTTCTGTTGAGATTCTACATTAAGAGACTTTATTGGAAGAGAACATAGATAATAATAAAAAATATCTTATATATATATAGCCCAGAGAACTCTGTAGACGCTTATACTACAATTTATTAATATTCTTAAAAAGAATAATTTACTTAAACTTTTTTGTGAGTTTTCATTCTATATAAATGCAACAAAAATTGTCTGAATTTAAATGAAAATAAACTTCACATCAAAAGTTAGCTTTAAATTTTCGGTACAAGTCTCAAGGGTGATGTTTTATTTTCTAGTACCAAGCTGTTGACAACTTTTGGCATGTGACCATATTCATTATAATATGAAACAAAAAATATTAACATTAAACATATCCAATCGTTGCAATAATCATTATCTTAAACAAAGGTTAAACTCAATTTAAAAATGCAGCAAAATAGTGTATGAAGACCGTTTTTTTCGATGACACAATAACACCCCGTCAAAACTTACACATTCGGTGACATAAAATACTCTTTTTTTAGGGAAAATTTAAAAAAATACATTTATTTAATATTACAAGTAATAATGGCCAAGGCGCCAGATTTTTAAAAATTACATGAGATCAACTTGATGACTATTTTTGAAAAGCTACTCGATATCAAATTGAGAAGAAAAAACATCACAACCCCAATGGTCTGGATTTCAAATATTCATTTTTTTAAAAACCGTATCCACTCCCTACTCGAAGCATATGGTCATCTCACTTTCTGTCCCCCGCCAATATTCTTGTACCATCCCAGGTCATCCCAGGGTCTCGTAGCTCCACCGAGTACATACTATAAATGGTCATTCAGTGGCCTTCCAGGGTGGCGAAATCCATCCAGTTGGTAGAAGAGACAAGCAATATTAAGGCTCAAATAGAGCATCCGCAGCGCATGGCTAAGCCAAGTCCATCGCGGCCTTTTTATTTTAAACATAATAAAAGGGTGGTCCGATCCAGTAATGTGTATCTTCAGGGAAAACTCCGATCCTGTGCGGACCAAATTCATAATTTCAGACTCCAGTAAACCAACGAATTCAACAGCTCGCCGGCGTGTTGTTTTGTGGATCACGAAAAAGCCTTCAATAGTCCGCACCAGCTTTTCCCCACGGAATATCATCAAAGATTATTTTCCTCATCAAATGCATACACGAGAAGAGCGAATGCTGCATTAGAATCGACGACGTAACTACATAATGGTTTGGGATCTCAACCGGGGTCAGACAGGGCTTTGTCTTAGTTGCGTTCTATCTTCGAATATTAGATTACTTATTAAACATATCAAATTGTACGCATTAATTATCGAGAACCGTTCTAGTTCTCATGCTTCACATTGGAACAGACATGGGTAGAAAAATCGTTCCATAGATAATCACTAAAATCTACAAAAAGTAATTTATGAGGATTTGGACAATAATTTTGATGATATTATTAAACAATGTAAGAAGTTCAATTATTCGTTGCGTTTATAAAAAAAATATTTTTTTAGTATTGCAAACAAAAAATTTATTGAAAATTTTTTCGTCTAAAAATCATTTCGGTTTCCGTGGTGCAGTTGGTAGCGTCGCTGGATGCGGGTGCGGATGTCTCGGGTTCGATTCCCGGTGCAGACGGTTTTCATAAATTGATCTTTCAATCGATTTATGGATTTCCGTTCGTAGTCCAAGTTCTCCCTCCTACCCCTCCCATCCTCACGGGGCGTAGCGAGAGCGATTAGCTAACCACTAGTCCTGTCATGGCCCTATCCTTCTATCACCATTATCTTCGAAAAAAAGAGAGGTTGAGCAACTTAGTAACAAGCACTTCTCGTAGAAAAATTCTGTCAAGATACCTCCATTAGGAGACTATATGCTCCATACTGGGAACGGACATGGAAAAAAATCATTTATTCAATTATTCATCATATATAATAAATTTCACGAATATCTACAACAAATCCTAATACAATGTTCTTAAAATATAATATAAATATATGTAATCCAGGGCCCCCCTTAACTCCAAGAAATCCGAATCATATGTCTTTGTATTAATTCATGATTTGGCGGTGGTAATAGTTTATATTATAAATGAAGAACCCAAGGCAAAAAATAGCACTTTTTTTCAATTTTAAAAAGTTAAAATTATCTAAATCACTATCACATCTGTGTTGTCTGTTATCAAAAGTGGTCAAATACTTTTTTATAGAAAATGAAATGGGTAGAAAAAATGTTTTTTGAATTAATAAAAGTTTTAAGAGAAGTTCTACTTATGTAGTTTTCAAAATTTTCAGTAAAGCAAAAATTATTTACCCGTAAAATGAATAAATATCTAGCACTTTTTGTATCATAAATGATTTAATTTTTTATCTATCTATTTTTGAAACAAAAATATGAGGATTTTTTAACTTTTTATACGAAGTTTTTACTCGCACACTGGCCCACAACAAGTCGTCAGCTATTACTGATGATTAGTATAAACTAAACCTAGGTCATGTTACACTGTTAGTGAATGTGGTTGGCCGATTCAGATTTGACTAGATTTGATATAAAATATTTAACTTGCGTTTTTTATTGAATAATGTTGAATTTGTTCAAGTTTGTTAAATTATTTTTGTAGAATTTTTTTGTATTGTTTTTTTATCAGAGTTTCACACTGCATACTCAGTTGACAAAAAGCCAAAAATGGATTTGACCAATTATGATACCATAAAACATATTTGAGACTGATTTTAACTGTATTTTTGTACGTTGTTAGATTTTAGACATTGTGTACAGATCTATTTTATACATATACATTATTAGATACAATTGCATAGAGCAGTAGAGAAAATTTGGCGTTCATAGTTTATGATACCAGACAAAACATCTCTGCTATTTATAGCCCTACGATGAATTCTTTTTGTTTCAAAAGTAAAACCAATTCACAAGTTTTTAAAATACACTTAACCTTCATAATTAAAAATTATAAAATAAATATTTTATATTAAAATAACAGTATGAGTTTCCGGCTTTAACATGTTAAAACAGGAAACTATTAAATCGCATATTTGAAACGAAAACGTTTGACTTCGCTACTACGCTGGGATTTAAGAACCGTAGAATTTGTGTGGTTGGGCGGAACTTCAGGACAGAGCGAGATATTTTCAAACAACGATAGCAGGGTTGAGCAAGGGGTGAAGGGTACGTCGGTTGTCGACCTGAGACCCGCATCCTTCACTCTTCCCCGCCAAATGCCTCTACCCGTTTTTCTTATGAGCCTACTTTTGTAACCTGGTTGCAAACAAACTTTATTTATGGAATGTTCTGAGGGAGTCATATTTTTGTCCTGCATTTTCCTTGTTTTGTCTACGCATATACATCAAAAATGTCAACAAATTGAATCTTAGAAATGATTTTTGGTGTTTCATTTTTGAAATATATTCAAATAATTTATTATTTTTTCAACAGACTTTCGTTAATCAATATTTGGTTTACCTTAGTTAATATGTATCAATATTATTTATAATATTTTATCGCCCTGATTTAATCTTTCTAATAATACGGAGTACTTATTCAAAACATAAATGACTTAAGGTATTGTAAGAACGGCCATCTTTTTCTTATTCATAAACTTAATCAGAATCATAAAACTAATATAAAGATATAATTTAATAATTTAATACATCGACTGAGGGTGCTTGATGGAATTTCAATATCAAATTTGGATTATTGAGATTTTGTACACTTCCATGTATTTTGTCACTAACGACCCGGGTTTCGCCTTTCGGCATCTTCAGGCATTCGAGTCCATTCGTGTGCCCGAATGCCTGAAGATGCCGAAAGGCGAAACCCGGGTCGTTAGTGACAAAATACATGGAAGTGTACAAAATCTCAATTATCCAAATTTAATATAAAGATATTTATGTTTTTTAGCCCTTCCGTATTCATGGTGTAACAATGAGTTACTTCGGTCTTTAAGCCTATAAATCATATGTGAAATAAGCCATTAAAAAATCTTGAAAATTTTCCTATTTCTATATAAAATAGTTCTAGATAATAAAATTAAAAATTAAAAATACATTTCAGTTTACGTCTTCTTTGTATAATTAATCATAATTTGAAAACGTCGTCAATTTACCATCAAAAAATTCAAAATTATAGTATAGTATTAAATATAGTATAGTAACAATTAGTAGAGTATAGTAACGACCCGAGATCCATGACCTACCTTATGCAACCGTTTTGTTTCAAACGGCACCAAGACAGGTTTCGAGCTTGTTCTACTATGAAGAATTTCAATTCTTGTGTCTTTTGATAATTTCGCATAGTTTGATATGTATATCAGATTTGACACAAAAAATATGACGTAAAATAATTACTTAAAACTACATAATCAATAATTTACTTTTTGAAATTGTCATTTTGCTTTATGAATGCGTTTATATGACAAACATACACGGTAACGAAATGTGACTTCATGAGATCCGAAGGGATTTTTTTAGCATTAAAAGGGAAGGTAAATAAAGTAGCAAATTAAGAAAAAACGTTATCATTAAACCTTTACATTCATGATGTAGAGAAATCATTAGAATATAATATCTCCTGGAGAGATATAACTGATGACTATTTTTTCTTCCTTTTAAAGTATCACTTCTTAAAACGTCAACACATTGCTTCAGTTAATAAAATTGTACTGCTGAAATATTAATAAAATAGTTGATATAAATCAGTATTAACTCTTTATTAAATGACAATTTGATCTAAAATAAATAAATAAATCCATTTACTAATCAGGTTGTCGTTTGGCGAAGGCCGAGCGTAGCATTGATTCATCTGTGACTTACAGGGTGGTTAAGAGTATAAATACTCCCGAAACAGCTCTGTTCATTGACTTTGTATTTGTATCGACGATAGTGCATTGTTGTTGAGTATTTACAAAGGTTTTTCTGGGAACTTCACCCGAGGTTGTTTTCATAAAGTTATTAGTATTATGCATTTATAGAACGAGAGTTTTATTTAAGACAATTTTATATATATATACTCATTCAAAAAGTATTCATGTATAAAAATATGTATATAATTACATTAAAGTTTTAAAGTGAGAATACTTCAGATTTTCTATATACATGTAAAAGACCAAGTTAATCTGATAAATATGATTGCTCTGTAGACGCTTTATTATTATCACATATCACATGTAAGTATGAAATTTTCTCATTCGCTCGCGGTTTAAACAATGCACGCACAGTTCCGATGTAATAGCTACTTTTGACATTCAGTATTTCAATTTCAATACCATCATCTATGACGGTACGGTTATAATAGTTATAAATAAAATACGATGAAAGGTTCCTTCATAACATTCTCGTGAATTAAAGATAATATTATACAATTATTTATAAATCACTAGTGACTACCCGGCATGCCGCTATTTATACGAATTTGATTCTTTATTTTAGATTTTAGATGTATCTAAATTGTGAGATTGATTTTTGTATTTAATAAGACCTACTGAAAGTTAAAAATTAAAACGTTGAGAGTCGGGCTAGGGCCGGGCCGGGCCTGATTGTACTATCCTTCTCACAAGTTCAAGCAATAACTTGAAAAAAAATTTATCGGAATCGGATGAACGGTTCAGCAGTTCATAAGATACGAACAAACCCACATTGATTTTTATATATTAGATAAAAAACTAGTTTCGCGAAATAATATAAAAATATTAATTTCGTGAAAGAATAAGTATTTTTAAAAAAATCTCTGAAATTATAGCAATAATTATTATTAATGAATTTAAAAATATAATTTCCATTTGAGATTTTAACTAATTGTCGCCTCAGGTAAACAAGGTTCCATCTGCCGTTTTTTTACAAAATCAGTTTTATTTGCATTAAAAATATGGTTCATATAAAAATAAAAATGGAGATATGCATTTAAAAAATCTCACAATTGTTCGTCAATCCATCAAAATTCAAATTAGAAAAATCTATCTGTAAAACATTCAAATGTTACAGTGCATCAAGGTTCAATCTGAATATATAACTAGAAATACCGCTTGTAGGAAATCACAGTCTCAAAAGTGGTCGTCTCTTTTATTCACGTATGTGAATGCATACATGTATTTCATTCAAAAAAGCTAAACTTTCTAAAATCTAAAATTGCTTCTGTTGAACTGTTTTAGTTTTTGCAGATAGAACCTTGTTTACCCAAGGCGACGTAATATAGAACAATATGAAAACCGGGAATAAAGATCCCTTTCTAAATATTTAGTTCAAATTGTTGGATTTGTCTCTATAATATCATTTAGAAAAAATATTTTGGTTGCATAAAATGTATTTTTTGGGAGTGTGAAAGTGTGTTTTTATCTTTTTATAACGTTTATTTAACCTTCTAAATTCTCGAATAAAGAAAGCGAGGGACCGTTTAATTTTTTCAATCAATAGCAATAAATCTAATTGGCCAACCCTGCACTTATTACTTCCAGTGAAGAAATAAAGCAGACGCTGCTCACAAAAAATAAAATGTTATCCGTTTGGCTTCGTTCCTCAGTTCTATTTCTTCCCGCTGTGTGACCTAGAGCACAAGGGATAACAACCTCAACGGCCCAAAAATACTACGGTCGATGCTTCAAGCTACGCCGCACCGGGGTTTCTCAATGTACTAGTGAACGAGCGGCGCCGTGGCATGTTTTTATTTCATCAATGCAGCGCATTTTTTTAAGCGAGTATTCGCTGTTCAGTTTTCACGCTATGAAAAAATACGATCAAGGTTAAAAAAACAGCAAGACAAATAGTGTATTTACATAATATTTTATTTCAATGGCCTAAGTGCAGATTTTGCAGAAAGTACTTCTAAATATTCATTTTGTTAATGGTAAATATTCTGTATCAGCCGATTTAAAATGAATTCAATAAAAAAAAATCTATAGTGTATGTCAAAATAAAGTGTGAGTATATTTAACACTACGAAATGCGTATGTTGACGTAAGTAATTCAGATGTTGGGATTTAACTTTGGCCCAGTTCTGAGGGTTTTTATATTTTTATTGTACGTCATTGCATTCTCGTGTGGTATTGTTCTACATAGAAATGAACTAATGTTTTACTGTTATAATTGATTTATAAATATAGATAAAACAAAGCGGGCAAAATTTTCATCCAAATCGGGTAACTTTGGCCCACGATACAAAAAATAATCACTGTCATTACTAAGTGAGTTTAAAGCGTTGGTAACTCTTCTTTATGCCTTCATATATTTTCTATATAATTGAGATTAGAAAAAATATACAGCATTTGGTTTACAGATTAGTAATAAAAATTGAAAATATGGTTAATCCAAATTTATTTCATGAAGAGTATTTAAATTGTGTTTTATCATTCCAAGCTTACAAATTCAACAATAAAACAAAGTTAAGTTGAGCATTAATTCATATTTCTGCCACCAGGGGCTACTCAATACCTTTGCTTAACTAAAAAATATTCATATTGCATTAGTATTATCATGATATTATAAGAGCATCTTTTTCCATGCAATTGGCCAATCTTAGACCAATGGGCAAACTTATCCAAATTGATGGTACTAAAAGTGAATAAAATAATATTATGTTCACTTGGGCAGCTTTAACACAAACAAACCACCTCAGTATTTGACAAGACTAATGTGAAAGATGATGATATATATATTGTCATTGAGAAATATACAATCGCCTGTACTGAAAACTTGATAAATTTAGGCCCCTGATTTTGATTCTATATTCGGCCCTATAGCCGAGTGATCAACGTTCTTGAACATTGCGTATTATTTAAATGTCCTAACGGACATCTTTATACGTAACTGTTCAAAAATTTATGTTTTAGTGCTCAAAGGAATGGGGACTGTGATTTAAACATTTCCTCCCAACCATCTGAACTTCAAAACTGGGTGTAGAGAGAGCAATTAGTAAACTACCAAAATTTTTTTAGCTCCATCGTTATATTCTTATACATCTCCGAATGCTGGTGTTGAGACACTGAAATACAGTACGTTTATAAAATAGATAACTTTGTTTTACCACTGTTTGTGTTATCGATTGTGACATGTGTTTCGTCTCTTTGAGAAGCATCTTTAGAGCAACTTTATCGTACGGTTATTTATTATTATAATTTTTTACCTTATCTATAAATAACGTTTCACTAAAATTAGTATGAAGTTCAGCCGAATCCATCGAAAATATGGGTCCAATTATATCTGTAAATTTCCCTCTCAAGCCAGACGATCGATAATATGAAATTAAAATTGATATATTAGTTATTCCACTGGCTGTGTTACTAATGTAATATACTTTATCTTTTTTAAGAAGTATTTTCAGACTAACTTTATCGCAAGGTTGTTTATTTCTAATGTGAAACAATAACGCTAATTCTTAAATTAAAAATGAAAGGTTTAGTAGGTTTGTTTCCTTCTAGTGTGCGTGCGGAAGGGGTAAGACACAAAAGATGATATCACTAAATACCATTACACTACTAATTACAAAATTATCTACTAGTCTTTGGAGGAGAAAATCCTAAAGTTAATAAATTTAAACAGTGGTGAGCCACCAGTAATCGATTATTAAAAAATAACATTTTAACAGAGCTGTTGACTCACCACGTCCAGTGGAAGGAAACAAACCCACCCTGCCCTTCATATTTACTTTAAGAATTAGAATCATTGTTCACCTTAGATATAAATAACCTTGCTGTATAGTTAGTCTGATGATGCTTCTTAAACAAACAAAACGCCTTACATTAGTAAAACAGCTGGTAGAATACCTAAGCTATCAATTTTGATTTTATATTAATAATGAATTTTCACAAAATTACCGCTGAATTCATCGCAATCACATACTCGATATTACTAAGAAATAAGAAATTAAAGTTGATAATGTATGCTTTAGTGACATAATGAATAAATACCTATATTTACATAGTTATTAAACTGTTATCTTTAAAATAATTTGTTTATTGTGTACTTATATCAAAACTTCCCATTTCATCAAAATCCAAGCCGGAATGCGGTCTTATGGTTTATCTTTAATGAAACTGATCAGCTTAATAAAACGACAATTTTCTCTCATAAGATCCGTGTATAAAGGCAATTTGTATAATTAATGGTTATATGTTTTGTAAGGAATACAAAACTCTTAGATTTTCGGTACATTTCGTAGAGAATGTTTACGAAAGGTTTACAAAGAAAATATTATAAAATAAAATTTTAAATTACCAAGAAAATATTCCATACAAATTCTGCAACAAATATCTCAAGAAAAATAAAATACATAAATTCTCTCCGGAATTAAAAATATTAAACGTGAAAAAATCTCATTCTTCTCTTGCTGTCATCATCTATTTCAGTGCTCCGTAACCGGTGTGCGATCCCAAGTGTGCTGCGGCGCAGTGCGTTCAAAATCAGAAAAAAATCAAGTATTTTTGTACCAGAGAAAAATTAAAGCTATTTGGTTTCTTAGTCTCCGCTTAAATTATTCTCGACTAAACAACGATCGTTGCATTTTGATATTAATGGAATAATTGTATTTGTGTTTGCACGGATAGTGCAATTGCAATGACGGGGAATAAAATTGGGTTTGTCTTGCGTGCAAAACAAAAAAATCCTACCGTAGAAATCATACATTACATTGGGAAATAACGATGGCAAAAATTTTCCAGTGATATTATTAATTAACGAATGTATCAAAACGGTCTAAAATACCGCATTTTTTTAGACAAATATCAATTACTACTATACTATTTAAAATTCACCAAATAAAAACTAACTAAGAAATCGTAAACTTTGTTCATGAAATTTATATAATTTGGCTTGTGGTGTGCCGCAAAATATTAATGAGTGTTTAGGTGTGCCATGGATGAGAAAAGGTTGCAAAACATTGATCAATTTGACGTCAAGTCACGCCTGTTTTTCTTGGGCCAGTTGTGTGTGATTACCAATGCCTTGGGTTTTTAGCTACTAATGGTTGTATTGCCAAGACAATCTCTTTCTATATGTTTTTTACCTTTTATTTAGGTGGTAGAAAATGTAAGCGAATTATACAATCGTTCTACCTTGAATGATAACTGTAAGAGTATTGGCTTATTGGCTCGTCTTATTACTTCACCTAGGAAATATTCACTTCATTTCACCACTGGCACATCTTGAAAGCTTTTAGTTTTCCACCGGTACTGTCCTTGAACGTCCAGATTTTGACTCCGTAGCACCTAATTGATCTGTATCGTGTATCGTGTATCCTTCAAATAGTATAGTCTAACTTTGGTCAGATAAAGTTTTCTATTAAAATATATTTAACCTTTCCGTATCCATGGTGTAACAATGAGTTACTTCGGCCTTTAAACCTTTAAATTATCTGTGAAATAGATCATACAAAAATTGAAAATTTAGCTATTTCTAAATAAAATACAAATAATTAAAAAAAAAATCCATTATAGTTTATGTTTTGTTTGTAAAATTAATCATTATTTGAAAACTTCGTCAATTTTACCATCGAAAAATACAAAATTATCGTATAATTTGGTAACAACTAGTATATTATACTAAAAATCCGAGATGCATGACGTATCGTATGCAACCGTTTTGTTTTAAAAGACACCAAGGCACGTCTCGAGGTTGTTTTGCTATGAAAAATTTCAATTCTTGCGTCTTTTGATTATTTCGCGTAGTTTGATATGTATTTCAGGTTTTCACACAAAATATGACGTCAAATAACTACTCAATACTAAATAAAACCATGCTTCAATTTTTGAAATTGTCATTTCACTATATAAATGCGTTTATATGACAAAACAAACACGGTAACGAAATGTAACTGCATAAGATTAGAAAGGATTTTTTAGAATGAAAACGGAAGGGTTAAGGGTTCATTTCAATGCTTTCATACTCTATATACTAGGATTCAAATCGTGCTGCATCCACTCGTGCACAAAGTTTTACTCTAACCCAGTTGTAATAATTTTAATGTGTTAATATATTTTTCTAATATTTTAGAAGTGACTATCATTTTCATTACAGAAATTATCACAAAAAGCTTAAGTTACGTCAATAAACCCTTGAAAGACACACGACAGGGCCTTGTCAGAAAAAAAACACATCCACTATATATCTGCATTATATCAACTTTGTGGAAACTGATTCAGCATCTAGATGCATGATGGGTTTATTTTATGACGTGGCATGTGCTTACTTAACACGTAGGATGCAAAACAAATCTACTCATTTCATAAAACTAAAATATACAAACATACAATATGACTTCGTTCTTAACACTTTATAGAACAAATTAGTTTTTTCTGAAATTAACTGCAAACTATATTATTTCGAATTATATATTGTGTATTGAACAATAACTTTGCCATAAAAATAAAAAATACTTAATAAAATTTTGGAAAAACTGTAATTCTCGGTGGTTTATTTACTGAAAAAATACTGTTAATCGATAAATACATGCATATTGAATAATTACATCAGCAGCTTTTCCCGCAACACAAAATATAACCATCAAAAATCTGATCTACAAATTCAAATATTATCCACAAATCCTGTTCCAGCTTTTTCCGCGAGTGCGCAATGGTCGATTTATCAACCACTTATGTATAATAACTGTTTGCAAGTGTTTGATGCACACTTCAAGTTAGATGGTCGATAAATACAATAAAGAAATTTATCGATATCTTCATTAGGTTTTAAAGTTGGCATTTCTATAGACACCGTATGAATTATAGCCCTTAAATTTGGTGGTCGATATATCGACCATTTTCGCGCTTTGCCGTACATAGGGTTAATATATGATTCAATCAACTTTAACATGGTTCCATTTATGAAAATAATCACATGCTTTACTTTATTTATCTTATGTTATATATTGTTGTAATTTTTAATGTGTTTGGTACAGGTTAATAAAAAACATGACATAATAATAACATAATATTAAACAATACTTTTTGGATTGTTACGTTGTCAGTAAAATAAATAAAGTTTATTAAATACTCATTAAATCGTCTGTCACCATGAAAAATATTTAATATATGATTTTTTAATGAATGGATAGTAGATTTTTGTATATTTAGTAATATAATTCCAAACGTTTGCGTCTGGACGCAATTAAACAGTTGGATGGATGATTATAATGACGATTTTGCAGTTCGGCAATGTTTTCCGTTCAGCGAGTGGTGACAGAACTCCGCTCGGTAGGTAGGGCATCCTGAATGGATCGGGTCTTTTCTTCTTTGTTTATATATACTGTCGTTGAATGTCTGTGTCCTACTTTATTCATCATGACTTGTCTTTTCAGGGCGTTCACGATTATCGCAATGAATGCTGAAACCTTGTTGTATATCGGTCACATAAAATATTATTTGCCAATTAGCCTTGTCAATAATGCTGAAGAAAATGACAAGAATAATGTTTTGTAAATCTTCAGTGTCAAAAAATCTGTAATTATTAGATAGCAAGATTGGTAAACGCCCATAAATGATAATCTTTAAGATGCTAGGTACTACATTTATATGGGACAAAAATCAGTTTAAAATGATTTTTGTGTTAAATTCTCCAATATAAATCTTAAAATATTTTTTTTTAATTATTTATCGACAATATTAATAAAATAAAAATAATTGAAAAGAAGAAATGTTTAGGATAAGCTCAGGGTGTTATATTAAGAATATTGAAAAAAAAGGTCTCAATAACGATAAAAGAAATTACAGCACGTCAGGTGTTCATTAGTATGAACATCTCTAGAAAAATTAGAATGACATTTCACTCATTAATAAAAAAATATTATTTATTTATCTCTAACATAAAAATACGACCTCACATCAAAAATAGAAATCGCGTAGGCTGCAATCGTTCAAGGATAAATATTATTTACCTTCTTTATTTAATATTATATTTATACCCGTGGTACTTTAATATTCCAATCATGTCAACTCATATTAATATCTTGGACTTGACTGGTGCTAATTTTTGATAATACGTACAGTAATTTTCAACATTTTCCGTCCTTATATTATTATGAAAATGGTAATAAAATCAAACAATCACTTTATTTTTCAATACGTTCAGCTCTATTTCGATACATTTATTAGAAAAGTTAATTATTTTCTACACCGCTAAAAATATAATCTGATTTATTGCATTAACCTTCCCGTTTTCATGCCTAAACAATCCCTTCGCATCTCATGTAGTCACATTTCGTTGCCGAGAGATATAAACGCATTTATAAAGCAAAATGACAATTTCAAAAAATGAAATATGGTTTTATGTAGTATTGAGTAATTATTTTATATTATATTTTGTGTGTAATATCTGAAATACATATAAAACTATGCGAAATTATTGAAAGAAGCAAGAATCGAAATTGTTCATAGCAGAACAAGCTTGAGACGTATCTCAGTGCCGTTCGAAACAAAACGGTTGCATACGGTACGTCAGAATCTTGGATTTTTACTATTCTATACTCATTGTTACTATAATGTACTATATTTTTTTATTTTTTGACGTTAAAATTGATGAGGTTTTCAAATTATGATTTATTATACAAAGAAGAAATAAACTATAATGTATTTTTAATTTTTAATTACATGTATAACTATTTTATTTACAAATGAATTACATCCCGTCAAAACCCACAATACTATTATAATAGTAAAATCACTGGTATTTCTAAAAGAAGTTGAAAAGCGGCAATTCGCCACTCTGTTAATATGGTGTTTACAAAATACGGATTAGGGGGATTCCCGAAATTTTAACTCAGGTATCAGTGTGGCTCTCAGACGTATAATATCTTACCTCGTAAGTAATATTTGTCGCATTTGTATCTTCTATATAAACGTTAGACACTGTTTACTGTCTCTCAGTTCGAGTCCATTCGTGTGCTCGAATGCCTGAAGATGCCGAAAGGCGAAACCCGGGTCGTTAGTGACAAAATACATGGAAGTGTATAAAATCTCAATAATCCAAATTTGAAATAGAAAGACTTTCAATTGTTTGCATGACCTGCTTCACAGATAATTTAAAGGTTTAAATCCCAAAGTAACTCATTTTTACACCGGAATGAATAGGAAAGGGTTAAAACTGACTTTATGATCTAACAACTTCATAAGTTCCTGCATAATTCTGATTTCAAGTAACAACGTTCACTGCAATGGCGAAGTTTTTACCATGGTGGCGAAGTGTTTAAAAGCCAGAAAGAAAGAGAAAGCTTTACTTATTTCCTTTCAACTGATTTGGTATTTCTGTGGAAACTCTAAGACGCTGGTGTAGACTTGTCATAGAAAATATGTTTTCAAATTACATAAGTAATAATTGTCGGATTCTCATTTTATGTTTTATGAATATGGCAGGTGAAAAATGGAAAATAAAAATTGACAAGTACAGGGCAAAAAATGGCAATGTAGTAAAGATTTTTAAATAATAAGCATGGTTATTTTGGCTAAGCATGGCTATTACGCCATTGTCTGAACTATACTTAATTGATTTTATATCGCTTATACACAAAAAAAATTCAAGTACACTCACTATGTTAACCTACAATTTTTAATTATATTAGATAATATAATAACTCCAGATCAAGGTGTCAGATAACCTTCCATAATTTTGTTTGAGAGAGTATCATTGATACATTGAGACTATTTCGGTCAAATCCTTACAGCGCGAGCCGTTTTGGACGAATTTATTTTCAGTCAATTGATCTGCTAAAATGCTTACTATGGCTAAAAAAAGATCAATTTCAAAAGTAAAAAATGAAGAATTATGTGAGATATATATTAGTTATCTCAAATAGAACAATTAATAAACTAAACTCATCGCATTCTTGCTTAAATATATATACACAGCCAACAAGAACACAAGCAAGCGCGTAGCTGCATAAGTATGTTTAATATATAGGGCTGACGATTAATGCTGCGTATCGACAGTCCAAAACTGAAATTCGAAAGACTGTATATCGAAAGCCATTTTCGAAAATATATTTCTTTGTGCTCTACTTGAAATTTTCATGATCTGTTGCCTAATTTCTCTACCCAAAGGTTTGAACTACTTTTTAAAGCATATATTTACAGTGTTTATTTCTAGTTTGGCCGGAAATACGAGATAAAGTCTTGGACATGTAAACATGTCCAGCGCGTTCATCGGGTTAAGTAAATTACTCATGGGAATAATAATATATATATATCCAGGAATTTCTAATAATGGTGCATTTATTCAAGGGAGAAAAATTTGAATTTATGTTTTTTGTGTCGGATATGAAATGATTTGCAATGTTTACGATAATCCCTGAACTACTCAGCCTTGTGTAGACTAGTTTTATTACATTACAGCAATCTTATAATTTTTACTCTATTTAATGTGTCTCTCTGAGCCATTTAATAACTGACATGAGTATTTAACAGAGGGTGCTTTTATTATTCAAGGGAAAGTTTACGCCGTGTCAATAGGATTTTTTCTGGAAGCCAGTACGTTGGCCTAGTTTACAAATAAAGCTCAAATAATTATCACAATTTATTTCAAGAAAGATCAAAACATCGTTGTTCTGGAAGAAAACATTAAATCGAAAAAATGACATATTGAGTTCGTTATATCAAAATGTTCATAATTTCAAACTCTACCGTATAAAAGAACAAAAAATTGTTATAAATTTTACTTTTACTGAAAAAAAGTTTGTAAAATGCAAAAGGTATAACATTTCAAACATTTGACCAACTTAAAAGTACAATTACTCAAAACTCATATTTTTCAAATTTGGATTATTGAGATTTTGTACACTTCCATGTATTTTGTCACTAACGACCCGAGTTTCGCCTTTCGGCATCTTCAGGCATTCGAGCGCACGAATGGACTCGAACTGACTCAGTCGATCTCTTAAATTATATTAATATTTTTCAGTTAGTTAGTTGTCAGATAGTCTGGAAGAAGTTCCAGGAAAATGATATCTTAACTGTAAAATAAAATGGTTTCATATAAATGAAGAAGAAATTAATATAAGACGCTTGATGGAACTTCAACATCAAATTCGAATTGTTGAAATATTGTACGTTTCCATGTATTTCGTGACCTACGACCCGAACTGACAGTTCGAGTTCATTTGTGTACTCGAATGCCTGAAGATGCGGAAATGCGAAACCCGAGTCATGTGTGATGAAATACATAGAAATTTACAAAAACTCAACAATTTGAATTTGAAGAAGGAATTATTGTCAATTTATCTCTTCAAGAAATACTGAAATACTTCTTTATTTTATTATTATGGTCACTATTTTATATGTTTGGAGATATTTATATATTAATTTATCCTGTAGATTCCCAATTAACAATGGTGTCCACTAAGGTGACAAGATCTTACTCAAACTGTTCACATCCACTCTATAAGATATATTTAAACGCATCGACTGGGAGAGGAAAGGAATCCTCTCAAAGACAGAAGTTATGATAAACCACTTCGCTGAACCAAAAGCGATCTTCATCATCGGCAATCCAATTGCAAGGGTCAACAGCTACATCTATGTCGGACAGAAAATTTCTGTAGATGGAGGCATAGATGACGAGATCGCTCTCGGAGAGCCAAACTAGCACGAAGTCCATTTGGACGCTTAAGTAATATCTTCAAGAGCGACCTTCCATTATGCCTGAAGCGTAAAGTGTTCAGTCAATATGTGCTACCAGTGTTAACGTATGCTTGTGAAACATGGACTCTCAATACACGAGAGGTGCAAAAACTAAAAGTGGCGCAACGTGGCATGGAAAGGGGCATGTTGGGAATAACGCGTAAGGACCGCAAAAGAAACCAATGGATAGGGAAGCAAACAGGAGTGAGAGATGTAATAGAGGTCACCAAATTGATGAAATGGCGGTGGGCCGAACATGTCGCACTGCGAAAGGACAACCGCTGGACAAATGCAGTCATTCAGTGGTACCCGAGAGGCAATAAGCAGCCTCAGGGGCATCTCAAAACCCGCTGGATTTGGTGGAAGTACGTGGTAGCGCAAAGTTAGGTGCCGAGAAGAGTGAAGAGAGCTGGGGTAGGCCTTCATAAAGCAGTGGATCGAACCCAGCTGAAAATGAATTACCTTAAACTTTTGACCTTCTTTAAATAATTATTTATGCGTGCAATAGTTATGTTCTAGTGAATAAATTTGTCAAAATCAATGATTAACATCATATCATGTCGATACTTATCTTTATCAAAATATTGCGCACGAATTTTTGAATAGTTTAATATACACGCCAATGGCGAAAAAAAATTGTTGTTCTCAAATAGAATCAGTGAATATTCATTAAAACTTTGATAAATAAGTGATTTTTAATCAGCTTAATTATTAATACCGTTGACAATTTTGCTTGATTAGAAGTTTTACTTTTTTAGAAGTTTACACGGTTCGCCATTTAAGCTTTACGTATTTTTTTTTCATTTACATAACATAAAATATGTTTTTTTAATTCTGTGTCTTGTTATGAAAACGAAATCACATTTCATGTGAAAATAACTACTCGCATTACAATTATAAATGGAAAACTTCTCTCAAAAACTGTATTAAAATAAAAAGACTCATTGAAACAATGAAACTAGGGCATCCAACTCAGGATCGTTTTTATGGTTCCGGGATTTCGGGATTAAGGATTTCCCAATTCATGGTTTGATAATTTGATAATTTTCATAATTTCATGTTTTAAATTGTGTGTATAAAATTTAATTTCAGTCCTCAACTTCTTCAATTGGAATGTATATATATTATGATTTCATATTTTTTTGGGAGTTAGAATGTTTTTTTATGATTTATTGGGAATCTCAGGCAGTCATTAAAAAAAAGAGAAAAAATAGAATTAGACATAATGATCAAAATAGTTTTTTTTGTTTTATTATTTGTTGCATTATCTATGTAGGTTTTTCTTAATGATATCCAAAAAGAGTAAATGACGAAAAAGTCGACTTTAAAATATTGTCCTCCAACCATTTACAAAGAGTTCTTCCTATGTACTCCATTTCAAATTGGTTAAAAACGGCTTTTACGAAACATGAGAAGGAGGGATACTGCAATACATTTATACTAACTAATCGGTATGTATTATAGAAAGTAGTCGTTGCAGTTAATCAAAAGGTATTTAATTTGAAATATGAATTATTTTTAGTATACACAGTGAATCCCGAAATCTTGAGATGACGGGATTCACTAATTGACTGGAATCCCGGAATTTTGGAAACTCAAACCTCGGGAATGGAAGTCCTATAACCAACGTCTTAATTTTAGGTGATATTATCAATAAACATTAAAAAAAAGATTTTCCTTGTCATGTTTTTATTAATTCACTTCTTGTATTAGTGAAGTATAAAACATTGAATAATAATTAGTAACTTATGGTCCACATAAAATTATTTCTACAAAGGTTTCAGCCAAATAAATATTGTGTAGGAAAAGTTTGACAGAATATTAATTGAACAACTTATCGAAAAAGCTGGATTTAGCTATCCAAATAAATTTAGGTATAAATAAAAACATACTTCGTTGTGATTTCTATTATATTTCATTAATTACTTATTTGGTAAATTTACTAAGCCATAAAACGTCATATAATTAATTCAGGCTCTCTTTTTTAAACAGGATGTATTTGTGATATTTGAGGAAAAGTTTTGTTTTGTGCCAGAACAATACGTCGCGTCAGCAAAACTATAACAGTTATTGAAGAAAAAGGTTTCATAAAATGATACATACATCAATTTATCAGTTGACATAATAGAGTTACGAAACGTGATATTCCTAAATGCAAAAATAAATAAATATGTGATTGTAAAATAAAACTGTCTGCAAGCGTGTGAATTATAAAATCCTATGTTTGAAAAGTAAAATATGACAACTAAGTGGAATACGAATAGGAAAGTGGACATGAGCGAAGAATAAAGAAAAGGACCATCATTCTGTCGCCACTCGCCGAACGGGAAACATGTCATCTGAACTGCATAATCATTATCATCATCCGTACATACTGTTTAATCGCGTCAAGCATTCAAAATTAGAAATGTATTGCTAAATATTGTTAATCAAAGGCTCAAACAATTACTAATGAGGATGTATGGATAATGTTTGGAAAACTGATTGTTGGTAATAATTGATATACTAAAAGCATGAGAGTAGTGACAATAGAATCACTTGATCAAATTCAAGGCAGAAATTAACACCTCACATATATTTTCGGTATGCTATTCATATTTCTTTATACATATGAGAGTTGACCATGTACCAGTAGTTGACCCTTTTTCAATAAAAGTGCCTAAAATAAGAAACGTAGACTCGGGATTGCTTTAAATTGTAGAGTTTAGACAAGCGAAACCATCTTTTGTCTGATTGAGAAACTAACACATCACCATATATGTGATTGAGGTGTCATAGCGGCCATTTTAAAACAACACCTTATGCAGTAAGGTTTTTATTTTCTATTTCTTAAGATAATTGTTAAGGATATCAGTGAATATAAGCATCTGCTACTTGAGTCAACCAAGAGTGGTCTTATAGGAAGCTTTGAGGCAACTCTGATGAAAGGTTGTCATGAAGCCTTCTGGTTAGACATGATCAACTACTGGAATTTTCAATTTTGTAGATAGCCAACTACTGAAACATTAACACAGTTGTTAAAAATTCAACACAATTTTTTTATAACATACCTTTTGCTCATTTCTGTCTTATTATATTAATTAACACATTTGATTCGTTATGAATACACTTGCCTTGTCCTCGTTCGGTCTAATGCTAAACGTTTATCGTTATTTTTGTTGAATTAAGTGGTCAACTACTGGTACGTTTATCCTATAGCAAGATTTTCATAATCATATCAATAAACTTAATCATATCAACTGTGGAACGAAAAAAAGAACTAACCCACATACAAAAATTACTGTGTATAGCCCAAACAAAAAGGGTATTAAATTGTATACATTGTGATTTTCGAAAAAAATATATTTTTAAAAGACAGAGGGATAAGTCCTTTTGCCTTTATACGTTCGATATATTATGTATTTATGTATAAAAAGTGTATTTCCACGTTCTTTGTGAGTTACACACCACATTTGGTGTGGGTTACTTGCTTTTTAATTTCCACAGTCGATATTGTAGGATTTTTTTATTTGGTATTAATTTTTCTTACCAATATGGTAACATTTTTGTCAAGTATTTTTACTTCATTAATACACAAAGTCTCATCCGTTTTGGGCAAACAATTTCTCAAAACTTACTCATTATATCCATTGGTAATGTATGTGTGTTTATACCTGAGCTCCGAAGAAATACGTGAGAATTTTCCAAATGAAAATACCTGAGAGCCGAGACTGTGAATTGGTGAACCATTACGGCACGATCATTCACACAACTTTCAAAAAGCATGAGTCACATAAACAGCCAGATATTTTCCGTGAATAAAATCCTATATTTTCTTAAGTTAATTGTTACATATTTTCAAATGGGAATGGTTCTTTATGGTTTTTTTAACCGTATAGTCTCCTCGTTTGGAGCAGATGGACCGTGATCGAGTCATGCTTTGTTTTTGGCAAGTACTTTTTGTAATTCTTTTGATAAACCTATTTCTTCACAATGACTAAGAAATAAAGGGTGGCGAATGAAAATTAAAAAATGGGATTATTTGTATCGTGGGCCAAAGTTACCGGATTTGGATGTTAACTTTGGCCCACTTTGTTTTATCACATTAATTTTAGTACATCAATGATAACAATAAATCTATTCATATTAATTAAATTTCATCTTAAGACATTAGTACATTTCTATGTATAGCAATACCGCACATAAATGCAATGGCGAACCATAAAAACACAAAAATCCCTCAGAACACGGCCAAAGTTACCCAGATTTACCGTATAATTTATGTTGTGTCTTCCAGTGTAAAAGGAAAAGTTAAATATTATTTTACACTTCTGTTTTTTTGGAGTGCGTCAACCGTGCAAAACAAGTATCCATATCGTGTAAAATAACGACGTTTTTAAGTTTGAATTTGTTTTTAATTTCCAACAGGAGACAAACTAGGAAGAAATTTAAAACTTGCAACTGGAAAAATTGATTGATCTATCGATAGAGCACATACGTACATTAAAAACTTATTATAGTGAAAAATCACCAGGAGCGTGTTTAGCGACTCAAATTATTTGTAGTTTCTCGTTCTCTAATTCTTCATATTTGGATTGGCAGCGAAAGGAAGGAAAATAACACAGGTATTCATGCATTTTACATGTTATTCCATAAATCGTTCAAAAGTTCAATGCATGAGAATTTCCATTGGGCGATTTCAGACTTTAACAGAAAAATTGACTGAAAAAAAACCAATGGCATAAACCACGAGGCTATGTCAACCCGAGCAATTGCCTAAAATTGATATAAATCCCCTTTGCTTCCAGAAAATGTCCCCATTTTACAACATTACAAATGGATGGAATAATGACGTTGTGTACGTTTATTCAATTCGTTAAAAAAAGACACAGGTTACAATTCAAAGTAGGGTGCAGCGTCGTTTCTTCGCGTTTTTCATTACATAAGGCTTCCACCCTTTCGCCACCATATTCTTTACTCATATCATCTTACCCAACATCTTTGCCATAAGCTTCTAGTTTTGAAACCTAACATATCGAAATGGAAAGGCAAAAGGACGTAACCCACACCAATAAATATTGTGTATAATTCACACAAAACTTGTTAAAACACTATATTTATATATATTTACTATATCTATTATAGAAAGGCAAAAGGACGTATCCCTGCGTCTTTTAAAAATATTCTTTTTCGATAATCATAATGTATGTAACTTAATACACGTTTTGTGTGAACTATACACAATATTTTTTTGTGAGTTGGTTACGTCCTTTTGCCTTTCCACATTCGATATATTATTGTTGTTTAGAGATTTATTTAGGTATGATATCGACTGTGGAAAGGAAAAAATGACGTAACACACACCAAAAATATTACGCATAACTCACACAAAACGTGTCTATAGAATATATATAACATGTTGACTGTAGAAAGGCAAAAGGACGTATCCCTTCATTCTTTCAGAATATTTTTTTTTTCGATAATCACAATGTATACAATTTAATAAAAAATATTTTGTGTGTGTGGGTTACGTCCTTATGCCTTTACACGGTCGATATGTTATAGCTTTAAGCATCACCATCAATATATGCATTCAAAGGCAACACTTGATTTTAGTCGAGTACAACTGCGTGATTAAGGTATTTAACATGAGACAACATATTTTTTTATTCGGATTGAAACCTTCTTTTTAAGTGTCATGATTTGCAAGCTAGAAATGCATTCTCGATTTTGATCCCCAAAGTATGAACATAAGATACATATTATCTAGATGACCTACAATCTTTGTTTTTTTGACTCGTGAAGAATTGAAATTTAGCGTGTTAAAAGATTCGTCTTATTAGTCTTATATGATCAAAACTTTTCAATTTTTGCAATGAACAATACATTTTTTTAAATATTCCTACAATATTTTTGAAAAACTAACTAAACAGTACTTTAAATAGCTACAGTTTTAAATTTATTGCTTTAAATTTACACTTCAAATACAACCAAAGAATTTTTCAATTCATTCATAATTCAAATTCTATTTATTCATCGATTGATATACAGTAGTGGTGCAAAACTCGCAACTCGTGGACTATATGCGGCCTAAATACCAAATACGTATCTTCTAAGTTTCCCAAAATCAATTTTATATATTGGCCAATGAGACGTTGATTATCATTTAATTCAATGTCAACTACAGCTTAAATCATGCATTTTGGTTTAGCTATCCACAAAAAGTTGTGCCAGCCTTTTCGGTAGCAATTACATTCCATTTCCTTTCATATTATATGCACGTATGACTGAAGTATCTGGTATGTAGTTATAACATTGAAAATAATACGATGTATGTCTAGACTTTTGAGAGATTATGTCAAATCCCAAAAACATTAAGCTCTGCGACCCGTGAACAATTGAAAACTGGATAAAATAATTATACCGTTAAATATGTGGTTTACCACTGATCTTCAGTATTCACATCCCTTGGAAAACACAAGGAAGAACTTAACAATACACTTAGTCTATATTTCCTTTAATATAAATAAACAACCAAGTTGGGAGAATAAAACAAGGGGAAAACTTTTTGAATAATTTTTGATTGATTGGTTTGAACAAAACAAAAAAATGAGTAACCGGATCCGATAGTCCACCAATAAAATGTGTATAGCTTAATATTAAATTCACTAGTTTCCTTTGCCCCACCTGGGATCGATTTTTGGCGCGTTTCGCTCCTGTTTTCAGTAAAGGGTTATTGATTTCGTTGCATAACAAACAGTAAAATGCTTTTACGATACTCGCTCTATTGAGCTGTTTCGGAGATATCGTTAAGTATGCTACCGGACAAATAAAATAATTATACTGTTTAAAATTAAAAGCTGCGTTAACAATACACTTGGGCCGTGTATAACACGGTTTATATAACATGGTTTCAGCATTTTTTTTATAAAAAATGATCCTATAGTGAAAAGGAGTTTGAAGTTCAACAGGGAATTAGAACAGATCTTGACCCCTTATCACGAAATACGTAAAGATTTATACGTTAAAAGCAAACAATCGCTTATTATAGATTTTTAAAGCCTAAACCAAAAATACTCTAGAGTACTCTGATAATAAAAACTCAGAACCAATCTCGAAAATGAGTCGAACATTTAGAATTGTAAGTGATAGTGATGATGAATGAATGCTCTATTATGTATATTATTCATTTTTCTATTGTGCATTAAAAAAATAATTGATATGCACAAACTTAGATATTTTATTCGAACACACACCCTAATTCTGTAAGAACTTCAAGCCAAGTATAAAACAACGTTTTTGTGGAACTATAAGACCATGTTATACGAGGCCCAAGTATAATTTGTTTTTGTAAATGGTTTAAAAAACTAGAAAAGAACCTTTAGACATTTTATTAAAGTATTTAAATAATACAGCACTAAAGTATAACAGTTATGACGTTAAAGCAAACATATTTTTTGATATTTGGTGATAGTCTAATTAAAGATTTAAACACCAATTTTACATTTTCAATTAAGAGAAAATTGTATAAAATTCGTTTTGGCATTTTAAGAGTTCACTCAATGGCATTAAAAATACGTAGTACTGTTGGTTTTTGTTCATTTCATAATATTCTATTTTTAACTCATGTTTTGGTAAAGAGAACGCAAATTATGGTCGATAAAATATACATTAGTGTCTAGTTTTGAATTTTACACTTGGCGTTAATGACCGTTCATATCGCGAGATTGACAGTGATGCAACGTCCATTAATTTGGTCAATGTTTTAAGATTGTTTTAAAAAAACTTAGAATATTATTAGCTGAGCATAAATCAAACACTTATAGTATATGTTACGCTGAATATGTGAAATTCCTTATTACATGAAATGGTCAAAATTTTACATAATTCATGAAAAGTACAATTCCATTGCCTCATTCATGAATTAGGCAAATCATCTGCTAGTTTTTTTAATTCGGAATGAAATTTTTTGCGTACTTCATAAGAAAATAGATAATAGCGTTATATTAAGATATATCAATTAATAACTATAATGACGTTAAATTTGAAAATTTGGATTATTGAGATTTTGTACACTTCCATGTATTTTGTCACTAACGACCCGGGTTTCTCAATAATCCAAATTTGATATTGAAATTCCATCAAGCACCCTCAGTCGATGTCTTAAATTATATAATGACGTTAATTTGCATTTACCATGCCTAAAATAAACTTTATGTCGACGTACGAATTGTATCAAAAGTTATTTTTGGAATTTGCATCTTGCGTTAAGTTAGGTTAGGTATAATTAGAGCAAATTTACTTAAATGATACCACATTCAGCAAATTTACTAAAACTGTTACATGTCCAATCAATGGGTAAAATTTTGGCCATTTCATGTAATAAGCAATTTCACACATTCGGCGTAACATATATAAATAATTGTAAATTATTTCCTTCAAAATTCTACTTAACACTAAAGAAATAATATAATTGTCTATGAATAATAGTTTAAAACTATAAAATAAGGAAGCAGTTGTTGAAACTAAATTTGGATCGTTTCCAAATTTTATAGGTCAAATGAGTGTAATGCCTTTATAACGTTTTTGGCATATTTTTATCAAGTCACATTACACATTTCGAAAAATGTTATTCAATTTTATACCAAGACTTTATCTCTTTATATTACATACTTTTTAATTTCAAAAGCATTAGTATTATAACAACAATATAATGATACAAAAAAAAAATATTTTAGATTTTTTGGATGATATTAATATTGTCTTGTACAGTCAATCAACATTGAACATTTGAAGAGTCTACTATCATAACTCATAATCTCTGAATGAGCTATGAATGAAGCATTAGTCTTTGTGTTCACATCTACCATTCAAATTATAAAATTTATTTAAAACTTACAAAATTTCATCTACTAGTGTTTCTTTACACATCATAGTGTAAGCGTCTGTTCCACAGCTTTATCCTGGGACCACAGACTGTTCTACGGACTGAATTGACAGACAGTAAATCTTATATAAACGTTAGACATTGTTTCGACATTCGTGCGCTCGAATGACTGAAGATGCTGAAAGGCGAAACTCGGGTCGTTAGTGACAAAATACATGGAAGTTTACAAAATGTCAATAATTCAAATTTAATATTGAAATTCCATCAAGCACCCTCAGTCGATGTCTTAAATTATAATATATTTTGCTGTTTTTTTGGTATTATTTGATAAAAAAATTAATTTCTATCATTACATAAAAAAATCTGATTCTCCATAAAAAAGAACCATTCTTATGCTCAAAAAAAATATGAAATCACGTACATATTCATTCCAATAATTATTTTATTCAAATTGTCAGCTCCCAGTGTGGAACATATGGCCTTCTAATGGAGGTATCTTAACAGAAGCTTTCTACCAGAAATGATTGTTACACAGTTGCTCAACCTCGCATTTTCGAAGAGAGTAGGGATAGAAGGTCTAGGACAGGTAAGCAAATCGCTCTTGCAATGCTCCGTTTGTAGGATCGGTTGGTTGGCAGGGAATTTCAGACATCACAAACATTCACGACTACAAATAGAAATCTATAAATTGATTTAAAAATCAATTTATGAAACCGAGACATCCGTAACCGTAGCCAACGATGTTAACCACTGCACCACAGAGCCAATTTAATATTACGCTTAATGACCAATCCCGTGATACTGGAATTGAAAAATTGTGAATCGTGAAATCCTGGGCTCACAAATAGGGTCTGGGTTGGGATGCCTTAGTTGTTATAATACTTTTATCAATTTTATATTTAAAATAAATTTACACTAAGCTACCGCTGTATCCATCAAAACCATGAATCATACATTTTTTTTGTACGGTAATGAGTACGGAACTTGATAAAATGTGAGCATGTGCCAGATGTATATGCAATATATGTATTCAACGAGTCTGCCAAAAAATATATAAGATTCTTTATAAATCACGCCAAGGCGCCAAAGTTTTTTTCTAGGAACATCTAGACTTAAGTCTTTCAATTTGAACCGACTCTTGTCAATCGATATCTTTTTTGTAGCCAAATTTTTCTGTGAAGAAACATTGCAGTGCAGAGAAAAATATTTTTTTCAGTTGTACACGTATCTAGGGATTCCAACTCGAATATTCAAATATTCGAATATATTCGGCCCTTTTTTAAGAATGTGATATTCGAATATTTGAGTAACTATTCGAATAGTTTTCGTAATAATTTTAAATAAAATGTTTTACAAAATCGACAAAAGATCACATCACAATCTCTCCAGATTTAAAGAACAGTAACGACCCAGGTAGTGGCAATTTTCGCCTTCACCCAACTCGGGCGTTTTCAATAACTTATCATAATACTTGAGTTTGACGAATAATTCTGAGCTAAAAAAACCTTTTAAATATGCTGTTATTTCAATAATTGAAGAAATACCGTTTGAGTAATATGACACAGCTACAAATTTTAAATATTGTAATACAATGGAACGGTATTGGAATGTGTATTTGTATAATGTTACGTAATTAATTATTCAAATCGAACTTTTAAGAGTGTTTTTATACTTCAGAAGCTAATCGATATTTGAGAATAGTTTCAGTTTTACTATTCGATATTCGAATAGGTGAGGAATCCCTAATCACTACCCACCTGGCACCTCCAAGATCCCCTGTCACCCACCAATCATGTTACTTCCTGCCATGACATCTCAGCATCTTTAAGTTCCGGAAAGTACAAGCCAATGGTCGTCTAGAACGTTGGAATTCTACCGGTTAGGAGGCAAGCATGATTGAAGCTCTCTAGAGGTTTAGATCATTTCTTCGTCAGTTCTAATGTATCTCCATATTCGATATTCGAACAGTTATTAATGACGAAAAGTAAGGAATCCATTGCAGTATCCCACACCAAATAAACTGAAGAAATAAAACTATTTATAAGAAAAACCTTTGAAGGACAAATCGCTCGTTATCGATATGTTTTATATTTATACAGAAATGCAAAAAAAAAGCACTTTTACTCCAAAAATTCTCTTTGAAAAGAATTTTTGCAGCTTTAGATAAATTAATTTTGAAAAAATAAAAGTATTGAAGTTATAAATATTGGCGTCGTATTTTTTTTAAGTTGTACCTATAATTTTCCATTACTGGTTTCCACGGCAAAGTCGTTCAGATGAATAAATATAATATATCGTTCGAGAGCGAAGTGATACTTTTTGAGTGAAAGGAGTGTTGCTAAGCAGACCTGCCGCATGTTTTTAAATAACGAAATTATTTAATTTGCAGAATATTTTCTTCGAATAGAAAGATCGAGTTTCTGTCATTCCCTTTCCCATTTGTCATGCGCGTTTTGTTGCCAGCCTGAAATAATTCTTTGTTAATAATATAAAACAATTCAACTGTCTAGCATTTATATTACTTTTACTGGAAATAAGAGGAGTTAAAAAGATACAAACATTAATAAATCAAAGTTATATATTTATTTTTCCTAAATTAAATAGAATCCTAAAATAATTATTTATATTCGATTTTGAATCACAAAGCGTTATTCTGCTCAATGTTAATACTTATTATAAGATTGGTTACATACGTATTTTAATTTAATTAAATTTAGCTTGTTAATAAAGTCAAACATCTATTAAATTTTAAGAACTTGAAGGTTTATTAAAAAAATTAAGCAAAGAAACAATGACTAATTTAGAAATATTTTATAGCTCATTTTTTATCACTCCATGTGAAATATTTAATAAATCAATAAAATATATTATGCTTCAGCATTCAAATAATAGTTCTCAAATATACATCATATAGATTTTGGAAAGGCAACAGGACGTAACCCACACGAAAAAATATTCTGTATAACTCACACGAAACGTATCAATACATTATATTTACAAATATGTATCGATTTTATAGATGCAAAAGAACGTATCATTCCGTCTTTTCAAAAAAAAAATTTTTGGTGTGGGTTCCGTCCTTTTGCCTTTCCAAAGACGATATTTTAAACGGTTATTGTTTGTTTATCTACATTTCTTCATCATGATTTGCCTATAAATATTTCAATTTGTTAAGAACGAATATAATAACAACATTTAACTGATTTTTTCTTTTACTGCATCCTTAACGGAACAGACAGTTAATGAATATTATATAATGTGTTTTTTTAGAGGTTTGTTTTTTAGAGTGGCAGCATTTTTTCCAGTGACCGCCAATTTGATAGCTGACATCTGATTTGTACTCGAATTTGTTTGTCATTTCACTATGAACAGACCGCTTGACCATCGAAACAAAAATCGCATCTGATCCTGAATTTTACCGAAAAATTTTGCTCAGCGATGTGTCTCATTTCTGGTTAAATGGCTTCGTCAATAAACAAAATTGCCAGATTTAGAGCAACGAAAATCCACAAGCCATTTTTGAAACGCCGTTACATCCACAAAAGTTAACAGTTTGGTGTGTTTTATGGGCTGGTGGAACCATTGATTCATATTTTTTCAAGGACGATGCCAGATAGAACGTTTGTGTCAATGGAGAGCGCTATTGATCTATGGTTGCTAATTTTTTCGTTCCAAAATTGAATGGCCATAATGTAAACGAGCTTTAGTTTCAACAAAACTGTGCAACATGCCATACAGCGCATGGCACAATCAATTTGCTAAGGGAAACTTTCAACGAACGCACTATTTTGCGGAATGGACCTGTGAATTGGCCACCGAGATCATGTGACTTCACACCTTTGGAATTCTTTCTGTGGGGCATGTGTAGTCGCAAGTCTACGTTGGTACACCAGCAACGCTTAATGACGTTGAAGCCAAAATTCGTCACGTATCGCCAATACACGGCCGCCGTTGCTTCAGAAAATGCTTGAAAATTGGACTTCGAGATTGCGCTTTCTTTATGCCACCCATGGCGCCCACATGCCGGAAATCAGTTTTAAAAGCTAATGGCATTTAATAAACTTTTCAATAAATCCAATATAATGAGCATAATTACATGTTTTATTTCATTTTAAAATTCTTAAAAATAAAAAAAACACCCTTTATAATAAAATTAAATTAGAATATATCCCGTCCACAGACATTGTGCCTCTAATGTGTTGAATTTTTTATCTCCTTTATTATATAGAATTTTTACCAAGATCTCCAATAAAATATAATGTCTCGTTATCAACAAATTTTACTAATCTTAAAAATCATCATAATTTAAAAATACATAATACTAGGGCTTCCAAATATCAATCCCGCGATTTCAGGATTCACCGCAAATAATTCATATATCAAATTAAAACTTCCTGATTAATTACAACGTGTAATTTGGTTTGTTTGTTAGTCACAGTTTTTTAATAATACTATCAACTTAATAAAAAAATTATTGTAGTCTCCTTTCTTCTCATATTTCGTAACAGCTGTTGAAATGGAGAACAAAGGAGGACCGCTTAAATATTTTAAAGTAGAATTGAAGGACATGTCCTCTTTCTGGATACCATCTGGTAAAACCTACCTAAAACCAGTTGGCGTCCGTGGCGCAGTTTATAGCATCGCTGGCTACGGTTACGGATGTCTCGGGTTCGATTCCCGGTGCGGACGGTTTTCGTAAATTGATCTTTCAATCGATTTATGGATTTCTGTTCGTAGTCTGAGTCCTCCCTCCCACCCATCCAATCCTCGCGGGGCGTAGCGAAGGCGATTAGCTAACCATTAATCCTGTCCTAGCCCTATCCTTCTATCTCTACTCTCTTTGAAAAAAGAGAGGTTGAGCAACTGAGTAACAAGCAGTTCTCGTAGAAAAATTCTGTTAAGATACCAACATTAGGAGATCATTTGCACCACATTGGCAGAGGACATGAAAAAAAACTGCCATATTAATGCAATAAATAAAACTATATTTAAAATAAAATAATGAAATATTTTCATCATTACGTTTTTCAATTTTTTTTCTCTTTTTTTGTCTCTGATTAGGTATCAATCAATAAAAAACACCATTTCAATGCCTAAAAAAATATGAATCATATATATTAGTAATAATGGACAAAAATTAAATTTTAAATCTATAATTTTGCACACGAAATTAAATTTAATGACCAATTCAGTAATCTCGGGATTGAGAAATTCTGAATCCTGAAATCTCATGATCACAGAAAGGGTCCGAGATTGGATGCCTTACTTCATACGTCAATATTCATTTAGGAAGCGGGATGTTTGACAAGGACAAATAAAATAATATGAATAAATGTTTGCCTGGAATATTCTAACGACTTAAATATTTTATGGCGTATGTAATATGCATATATATCGATGGTATAGTTCCATAGTGATACAACTAGAAATTGGTAGTTTTGGGATATGGCCGATAAAAGTTATGACTTTTTTTTTTCTAAGCTGAATCGTAAAAATTGATGGCTTATTATTTGTATTACTTTTTTATTCACATAGGTGGTCAATAGTTTATAGTTTAAGGATTAAGGATTGTTTCTTTATGGAACGCCACGATTTACAAAAATATATTTCAATTTGTATGTATATATGCATATAACTGAGAAATTATTTAATTTTGGTGATTTCCATATGCAAATATCTGCCTTTTGAGAAAAAGCCTGTATGTTTTACAAGCTGTACTTTTGTAGAACAGCGGTGTTCGAATATAATGGCAAACTTAACTCAAATCATCAAAATTTTTGACTTATCGTCCTATGGAACTGGGCCATCGATATATCTTTTACATATATAAAAATCATTAATTTATTCTGTAGTCGACTGTACTTTCGAATTTAAAACTTTTAGTTCTATTACTATTCAATCAAATTTTAAAAAGTTTTAATATGATTTTTAAACCGACATAATTTTTTTTTAAATAGTAAATAAGTGTTAAGCGATGAAGAATGAACAAATTAAAAATGTATTTTATTATGAGCTTGAACCGTTTTCTTCAATCCGAAGGTTTATATTTATAGCAACACTATCGTTTAGTAATACTTTTCACAAGCCTGGACTAGTCTAGTAAAGTGAAAACTTTAATTTTGCGTCAACTTTTCAAAACAATCTATTACACAAAACGCAAAACATAGACCAGTGTTCTGCAACCGGTGTGCTGCGAGAAGATCCCGGGTGTGCCACGGCGTAGTGCGCCCAAAATTAGTAAAAATTAGTTTATATATCAGAACAAAATTGAAGCCATCCGCTTGCTAAAATTTCCATTTAAAATATTATCGTTGAAAGAAATGTTGTATTATTTTGATATATAACAATTCAATTAGTGTTTACACGGTCAGTGCAACTGCAATAATCGGGAATAAAAAGGGGTTTGTTTCGTGTATAACACGTAAATATCCCATTGCTGCATATATTGGGAAGTATTGATAGCGAAAAATTGGCCACTATAATTTAATACAAACAATGAACGAATATATAAAAATAATACATATTATCAAAAGAAACAGCAAGAACAAATATAATATATAAGCCACCATTTCTAATACATCAAATAAAAAACTGTACGTTTTGTTAATTAAATTCGTATATTTCAGCTTGTCGTGTGCCATGAAATATTAAAGAGTGCTTAGGTGTGCCGTCGTTGATGAAAGGTTAAGGAGCACTGACATAGACTGTCCATTATATAATATTATAATATCAGCATTCTACCTAGCAAAATACGAATATAATTGTTCAATTTTTTCCCTTCAAAAATATTATGTAAATTTGAGGAATAAACATATAATAATATATACGCATATAAAGCCGTGGGTGTATGATGAGTCGCTAAGGTCTTAAACAAACTAGGTCAGACACAAGTACAGGAAAACCATTAAATATTGTCTAGTTGTAAGTCCGTTATATTATTAATCATTAATTTGTAAGCTGCTAGGAAAGATTGCACAAATTTGTTTTTTTTTTCAAAATATCCGAGTTCTTCTGATTTATGATCTTGTTTATAATATAAATTTACGGTGTGATAGTAAAGTTATTAGACTGTGTCATCATTTTTTCGGTTAAATCGTGGTGATAAATAATAAACAGAAAAAATAAGACAGCATTAATCATATTTTACTATTTGAATGTATTTTGAACGTCAGTCACAAACCATTCGTACAACGCACACGTGATATTCAAATAATAATTAATTGTTTATATTTAGAGAGTTTTAGGAAATCTTATGTAGCGTCGTTTCGCCAGTGCTCAGCCAGTTAAGCGACAGGTGTACTTTCAAATGGGATTTTGAGTCAATGAATGATAAATACATATATGTTTTGCTGTTATTCCATTAAACAGGAATTAAGCAATGTAACCAATTTAAAATAAAATAGTTAATATTGTATCAATCATAAAATAATTGAAGTTGACAAAAAAAATGCCAATTTTCCCAGTGGTCGGCCCCCAAACTCCAATGGTTGGCCTTTTGTTGCCTAGTGTTCGGCCATCACTATGAAACTTCACGAGTATCGTGAAATAATTTACTGATAGTCGACAGAATATTAAAAAACATAATGATGCAAAGCATGACAATATAAAGTCTTTTTTGTTAGCGATCTCCGTACAACATGAATTTGTCGATACTTGCAAAGTAAAAATGTGCTTTTTTTAATTGCGTATTGCATCATATAGGTCATTCAAGTGCACATATACTTTGGCAAGTGGCAAGATTACCTACACAAATTAAAAAAAAAATGTTTTTTTAAATATATCCGCTATTTTTTAAGTTTTAAGCTCAAAAGACTGACTACTGGCGACGGCTGGCTTTAGGAACAAGCACTCTATAATAGCCCAGACCACTCTGAAGACGTTTTATTATTATCACAAATCACATGTAGGTATTAACTTTTCTCATGACGTAAGCGTTTCCGGTTCAACGCGCACACGGTTTCAACGTACTAACTTCTTTAGACTTTCAGTATTTCGATTTCAATATCGTCATTTATTACAGATACGGTTATACTAGTAAGTATACATAGGTCCATGATGCAGTAGTCATCGCCGTTGATTTCGGTTACGGATGTTTTGAGTTCAAACCTCGGTACGCACTGTTTCTAAATTGATTTTCCAATCGATTTACGAATAGGATTCTTTTCGTAGGGATGGATGTTTGTGATGGCTAGAGTTCCCTTCCAGCTATCCGATCCTCAAAACTGGGCGTAGCGAGAGTGATAAGTTAACCACAAGTACTGTCCATTGTCCTATCATTATCCTTTTATCTTTACTGTCGACAAAAAAGGAAGATTGAGCAACTGAGCAAAAAGCAGTTCTCGTAGAAAAACTTCTGTTGGTATATCTCCATTAGGAGTCCATGTGCTCAGTATTGGGAGCGGACGTATAGAGTTCGAAATATGCGTGCGTACACACTGTTTGATAACAAGGATTGTTTTCATTGTAGGTAGTTTGATATTAAAAACAAAATTAATGTATTCAAAAACCGCAAATTAAACATGCGACGCATTAAAAGCAATCTTCAGCGATTTTAATAAAAATACATTTTCGTTAAATCAAGCACTCATTAACACGTGAGCCAGTTAAGGTCACAGCGATGTAAGTCACGTTTTGAAAAAATTGACATAAGTCGGGAATATATATCTATGTTACTCGTTAATTTTTTTCCTAATTCATGAAAAGTGCAAGTCCATTGCCTAATTCATAAATTCGGTGTCTTTTAACGGCTCATTATGAAGACTGGTCTAGTTTGTTAAAACACTTTTTCTACGTTTCAAAAAGGCAACTCTAAATTTTATTTTTAAGCAATAATCTATTAATTCCAAAAAGAAACAAAGTGTATTGTTTCACATGAATTATTAACCCTTACGTATTCACTTTGTAACAATGGCTTACTTCAGCTCTTAAACCTTTGAATTATCTGTGAAATAGGTTATACAAAAATTTAAAATTTTTCTATTTGTAAATGAAATTAAAAATACATTTGAGTTTACGTCTATTTTGTATAATCAATCATAATTTGAAAACCTCTTCAATTTTACAATCTAAAAATACAAGATTATAGTATAGTATAGTAACGATCCGAGATGCATGACCGTACCGTATGCAACCGTTTTGTTTCAAACAGCACCAAGACATGTCTTGAGCTTGTTCTGCTACGAAGAATTTCGATTTTTCGATAATTTTGCATAGTTTGACATGTATTTCACACAAAATATGACGTAAAATAATTACCTTATACCACAGAAAACCATATTTCACTTTTTAAAATTGTCATTTCGCTTTATAAATGCGTTTATATGATAAAAATCACACGGTAACGAACTGTGACTGCATGAGAGCCGAGAGGATAGCAGCAAAACGGGAAGGTAAATGAAGTTATTTAGTTGATAGCTATATCTGCATCACGTCGTAGTGAGAGAATTAAGCTCACTTTTATTATTACTGTCCTAACCTCGTCCTGCTATCCTTGCTTTCTGTTTTTTTTTCATCTTCTTAATCGTATTTCTCACGTGTGAGGGTTGTGACCTTCGCCTACCGCAACAATTCCATTTTCTTTGACGATCCTTCGCCACTCGCTCCGGTACTCCGCTGCTCTGTGAGCCATCGGTAAGGAGAGGCCTATGGCATCTTTCACACGGCTGCTCCAGAAGCTTGGGAGCCCTTCCGCGTCCCCTTTTACTTTAAAACTTTCCCGTGACCAGCCTCTCAAGATTTTCGGTTGCCTTGCGGGTGATGTGGTCAAAACAGCCGAGTAGACGTCTTGTATAAACGGTCAAAAATCTGTTTTGTATTTGGAGCTCGTTCAGGATAATTTGGATTATTGAGATTTTGTCCACTTCCATGTATTTTGTCACTAACGACCCGGGTTTCACCTTTCGGCATCTTCAGGAATTCGAGCACACGACTTCCTGAAGATGCCGAAAGGCGAAACCCGGGTCGTTAGTGACAAAATACATGGAAGTGTACAAAATCTCAATAATCCAAATTTGATATTGAAATTCCATCAAGCACCCTCAGTCGATGTCTTAAATCATTCAGGATAAATGATTTTGTGCGCTTAGCTATCCATGGCATACGTATACAACATTATTCTTCAACACCACATTTCAAATGCGTCTGGCCGTTTTTTGTCTTTCAATTTTAAGGTCAATGACTCCAGGTCGTAAAGATATATCGAGTAGATCAGCAATTGTACAAGACGCATTTTTGTATGTCTGTACAAATTTAACGAAAACAAAAACTTCAGTTGTATTAAACGTCTTATAATTAGATGTATTTAAGTTAGCTTCTAAATTGTAATAAGATTCTTGATGCATTGTATTCGGTTTGGCCATTAAGTCAGTTATTTCTGGAGATGTACATATTTATAACTAACTGTTTCATGGTATTCAATTGCAGTCAGCCATTTGTCACAAACATGTAAGCGCTTGTGAGGTGAATTATAATTTATGCTTAGAAATCATTCGCAAACTGGAGATAAGATTTATGATATTTTTTGTAAGGCTAAAGCATCCAATACTGAACCCTTTTTATGATCCCGGGATGTCGGGATTCAGAATTTCTCAACCTCACGATCCCGAGATTCCGGGATTAGCCATTAAGTGTAATTTCATGTGTAAAAAATGTCCATTATTGCTTTAATTTGAAAGAAAATATGATTTCATATTTTTTTGGGCATTGAATGGTTTTTTCCTTGATCGGGAATCAAACACTTATTTTGAAAAAAGATACGTTTTACCAGATGCTATCCAAAAACAGAGCACGTGCTTCAATTTGAGTTTAAAATATTGTCGGCCAAAGAAGTCTTATTTTGATAAATGAATCATTTTTTAGCATTTACAGTGAATCCTGGGGTTGGAAGCTCTAGTAACAATGTCATATATTTTTCATACTCATTGAAAACCATCTCCTTTAAATTCGGCATATGAATATATCGTGTAAAATCACACAAATAAAACACAATTCTAATACTTCATTAAAATAAATGATCACGTTTGTTTTTCTGCACGTAATTTAATCGGGTAGTTTTACCGATAGTTGCATGGAGCTGTGTTAGAATACATTACACAAACCAAACCAGACCAACCCTAACATAACCTACTACAATTTAACTCACTTTGGTAAAAAAATCCGTGACTAAGTGGAAACTATTAAAATCAAAGTTCAAGTGTACCAATTGAATACTATCTAAGTGCAATTTTTATAAGCCATTTATTTGTGTATTTGTTTCGACCACTGAAACTAAGTAAAGTAATTCCTCCAGGAAAGATAAAACTGATTGAATATTAAAAAAATAACCAAATAATAACGTGTGAATTGTCAGCTAACAATTTGCATATGTACATCCATTGATGATATTATATTTGCGATTATACTATACTTCATTTTTCACACTATTGCGTAATCAAAAATCATTCTTCATAACCTGAACTTCCTTAAGCTATCTTGATTGGGATGTCATGTTAAGTAATCGGTAACAAATAGTCCTTAAATTGAAATCATTTGAAAAGTGACATGAGCTTCCTTTTTATGCATAACTAGTATGGTATAGTAACTGAATGTCTGAAGTAGCTAGTACGTCGGAACTGTGTTTGCATTGCATAATATTTTGTTTTATATACACACCTCGAACGTTTAGGTCATGAGAAAATTTCATAACTACATGTGGTATGTGATAATAATAAAACGTCTACAGAGTGGTCTTCGCTATTCCATATAAGATTATATTTGCAGGATGACTGACTGCATTTTATATGGAGCATATAGGTTACTCGTGATGTTTTCCAAAATACATAAAAATTTGAAAGTATTTTTATCGAAACAAACACTAAACCTTTTTAGTATAAAGTATAGTGTTTGTCTAAAAATAAGTAATAAAAAATATTTAATTATTTCAAAAAATAATACTTTACTTATTTCCGTAATTAAAAATACAGTGCGTGTCCAAGGTCTTCATACACTGTTCATAATTTCCTCTCTTTATGTTTTATTCTTAATTTATTATTTGTTACTTGAAATAAGAATAAATTACTTTTAATAAAAAATCCTGACAAAATTTTATTTCACCGTAATAAGATTTTTTCCTCGGAGCTTTGTCGTATCCTGTTCAAGTTTTCATTTTTATAAATACAAAAACATGGGCTAACAGTAGGGCTTCCAATCCCGGTCAATCATTAAATCCCGCAATCCCGGGATAGTCTAAATATAAATTCCGGGATTTCGAGATTCACTGTAAATGCCAAAAAATATTTCGTATGTCAAATTAAAACTTCCTGATTAACTACGTGTGCCTCAGTTTGTTCATTTACATATTTTTTATAATACTTATATAATTAATATAAATGTATTTTGGTCTCCCTACTTCTCATATTTTGTAACATCCGTTCTTAACTAATTTGAAATGGAGGAAAAATTAGGACCGCTTCTTCAATTGATGGAGAACAATATCCTCATGTCAAATTGAAGGACATATCTTCTTTTTGGATACCATCTAATAAAATCTACCTAAATATTTTTATTTTTTTTTGTAAATGACTATCTGATTCAAAATCAATAAAAAATATGACAATACAGAAAAAAGATATTTAAAAAAAAAACATTAAAAATAGTTTATCAGTAAAAGTAAGGTTATCGTTATCTCATTTCGGAAAGCATACATTTAAAAATATCATCTCTTTGATATAGGTAAAACATTATAGATAGTTTAAATATTCACTTGTTTTATAAATTATTAATTATTTTTCTATATTGTAGGAAAAAACCCAAAGATTGTCAGAAAAATTATGTAATAAATACATATCGATTCGAACGTTATATTAATAGAATTTAAAAATGATTTCGTGTGACGTTTATATGTGGTTAATTTTAATTTTGAATGTAAAAAATTGAAGTTTTCTTAAGGAATCAATGAAATATACGAAGATAAGAAATGGAAAATATTTACTATAACTTTGGAATTAAATTTTTATGTTTCAAACAAATAAAAAAGAGTATTTTCTATAGAAGAGTATATTTCAGAATATGAAAATTAATTAATATTGCTAGATTTATTTTATTTCATTCGTAGATATATGGAGCGTCGAAGCTCCGCTTGTCGCATACTGTCATCTACAGATTTCTCGTATTAAATTAAATAACTTTTCCGCATATAGGTACAACAAGAACTGCCACCGATGCGTTTTATGGGAGGAACTTTCATACGAAAGCTTTCAATGAATTAGCTTTAAGGCTACTAGCTGAGAAAATTTCGCTTTACTGTTATAACTAGCATCGAAAAAAAAAATATTTTGACGAATTACATTGAATAGAATTTTCTTTATACCGGACAATTTGAATTTTCGTAAGAAACATTTCTGTGCGCGAAAGGAAAAAGGTGTCAAGTCTTAAAAATTAAAAAAATAGTTTCATATGCCAAAATAACTACGATAGGTATATACATAAGGGAAGAAATGGAGAAGTCAAAATAACACTGTTATTAATTAAATTTCATGTTGAAATATCACAATTTTCAACAATGTTTACACAAACCCAATTCTTGTTTTGGCTCTCCTTTAAAGTACTGATGTTGGACTACCTTAATCCTCAAAACACACGAAAATGAGTTAATGATTGGACCTCATTTTATAGAAGGCAGAGCAAGTCTCGGCCAAATGATGTAAATTAGAAAAATAAATTGATTACTTTTTGGAAGAGGAACATCATTTTACATTGGTTTTAGGTTTAAAAATTGTGATCTGGCCACTTGATGTAAGCCATTAGAGTATATGATTAATCTAGACATGCATTATCTTACAATATTTTTTTATCTAGATTATGTGTTGTGTAACTTACTATGAAGGCCAAATTATCTCTACTGCTCTATACAACTTGTATTTGATTGTAATATTAGGTACTATAAACATATATTAATAGGCAACATACAAAAATACAGCAAAAACCAGTTTTGAATATGTGTTGTCTGGTATCATAATTGGTCAAATCCATATTTAGGTTTTTATCAACTGAATATGCAGTGTAAAACTCTGGTATACCATCTGCAGAAATAATTTCACAGTCTTGAAAAAACCAAGTTAAATATTTTTCTCATATCAAATCTAGTCAAATCTGAATCGGCCAACAAAATTCACCAACTGAGTCACATGACCTAAGCTTGGTTCATAGTAATCAACAGTAATGTCTGACGACTTGTAGTGGACGAGTAAAAACTTTGTAACAAATCCTTTGTTTTCAAAAGTGGACAAATCCTCAATTTCATATCAGAAATGGTTAAATCCAAAATTAAACCATTTATAATACAAAAAGTACTTAATATTAATTCATGTCACGTGTTCAATAAAACTTCTCTTAAAACTTGCATTAATTAATAAAACGTTTTTTTTAATTTATTTTATTTTATATAATAACGGATTTGACCACTTTTGGTACCATACAACACATCAAATTGATAAATTTATATTGATTTTATCATAATTACTGAAGATTTTTTAAAAAAATGAAACAACTAAATATTCTAATAGACTTTGTGGCTATGGACCTTATTTCAGGAGGGCTGCGGCCGTTGGGTACCTTTGGCTGGAGAATTGGTCATCCGAGGGTCCGAAGTAGTTGGTACCGCTGGGGATACTGGACACGCCCTTCTATTGGATTGTCGATTTGAGTTACCGTTTGGTAAGATTTTCATACATTTTTTCGCACATAAATTTTGCTTATTGTTTGGCACATTTATTGATTATAATAGAATATCTCCATTATTTGTATGTAATTGATTTCATCGTATTTCGTTGCATAAGAAATTTTGTAATTATTTTTTTAAGTAGATGTTTTTAAAAAATGTTTAATCCATATAATATGAGAGTAAAGGCAACATTTAAAACTTTAACAGAAATAAAGAAATATTTTTATCTGTGTATTACAAGTTATTACATTGGACTATTAGATTCCTTTATAACGATACAGAATACTGTGAATTCGTTTTACCACAAAGACATTTTCAAATAAGTGAAAATTGCTAAAAATTCATATGTTTACACTATATTTAGTATTTATCCTCACAATTTAAAAAAAAAAATAAATATTTGAGAGCATGCATTAAACATACTTCGCAATTAATTTAGTGAGACAAAAATATTTATACTACTATGGTTTCCTGTAAAATTAAATTTGTTAGAATCATATTTTACTGTTATTTGATGTACATCAGATGAATTAGTTTTGCTTAGAAATTTGTGTATGTTTACTGTACATGTTTTTATTCATAAGTTATGTAAGTATTATACGAATGCCATCACTGCGAAATAATCGTGAGAATATATAATATATCCATACACAAAATAATACCTATTATTTAAATGATATTCACAATCAAAAACATTACTCATAAATATAAATATGTGCGATACAGGGTCATGTACGCGAATGGGCGTTTTCCGAAGCCTGTCTCTCAATTCTTCCTTGCGGTCGTCGTCTCTGGCAACCCCCTACGAACAACATGTACCGCGTGAACCTTACGAGAGCTACAAACCCTCCGAAATTTATTCAAACGGAACGCCCAGTTCCGCTTATAATGACATCACTCCAAGTGAGACGTATTCAAGATATAATTCAATAGAATTTTACAATACCGAATGCAAATCAATCGAGATTCATTCAGGCAGTAAGTCTTCAATTCTCGAAGCGTGCAAAAATTACTACAATTTGAGAACGACCACTAAAAGATTGGTGGAACGAGACGTATACGACGATTATAAGTCCAGGGAGTTGTATGCAGGACTTAAGACGACCGCGATCTGCAATGGGTCGAGCAAAAGCTTTGGCGCTCCTCGCCGGACGACGAGTCTTCGTACCTTCGAAGATGCATACGGTAAAAGCCGATCGCCTGTCGTACACGCTCACTGTTGAGCACCGCACGTCCTGTGTCTTGCTATATTTTGACAACATACACGTCGCACTATGTGCTTGCATCACAATCGTTCGTCAAAATTCATTCTTTTTCATATTTTTCAGGAACAACTGAGGTTCTTAACAATTCAGAAAAAAACGTCCAATAATTGTCTTAAATTCTAATTTATTGGTACTGTTCCAATTATTTTTTCATGAATAAACTTTATTTTTGAATAAAAAATTAATCCCCGAAATACAATAATTATTTAAGTTCATATAAGTTTATATCAAAACAAAAGAAATTTAATTATCTTAAAAATATTAACTGTAATTTTATCAATATAAACCAATAAAAAATATTAAGCACTATATACAACATTAATAATTTTACTAAGTAAAACACATCAAATATTTAAATTGAAGATTGGTGATATTTGATATACTCGTCAAAGTTGTTGGATTTCATTACCTTCACATTTATACTGGTACGGAAAAAGTTATATCATTGTCTTATTTTCAGTTTTGAAACCTTTCGTTTACCCTTCATAGAGTAATTTTCTTTTGTGAAACCAATATTGATTTAACCTGATAATAAAATTATTACCATCTTTATTAAATACACATATCGACTGTGGAAAGGAAAAAGGACGTAACCCACACCAAAAAATATTGTGTATAACTCACACAAAACGTGCTAATACACTATATTTATACATAAATATATCGTCGCTGTTCTGGAAGAAAACACTAAATCGAATAAATGACATATTGAGTTAGTTATTCCAAATTGTTCCTTATTTCGAACTCTACCGTATGGAAGAAAACACATATTTTTATAAATTATACTTTTACTTAAAAAAAAATTTGTGCAAACAAACTAAATGAAAAAGGTACAGCTTTGCAAACATTTTCAAAACTTCAAACTGCAATTACTTGAAACTAGTATTTTTTACTTAGTGTCTTCTTCCAGAACAGCGACGATATAATTCATCCACTGTAGAAAGGCAAAAAGACTTATCCCTTCGTATTTTCAAAATATTTTTTTTTCGACAATCACAATGTATACAATTTAATTCACGTTTTGTTTGGGCTATATGTAATATTTTTTGTGTGTGTGTTACGTCCTTTTTTCTTTCCACAGTCGATATGGTAACTAAAAGACTTCGGAAAAACTAATGATATATTGAAATTCATAAATATCCTTATACCGCCATTAATTAGTTTTGAGTGATATTTTAAAAACGATAACATTAATAAAGTTTACGTATTTTCGTCCAACAGCAAACATTGTTTTACTAAAATTAGTTATGTTTATCATCACCTTCACGTGATAATGTTGAGGCATCAGTCTTACAAAATGTCTCATAAAATATAACCGCCCAAGAAATATACCTTTCGGAAACCAAATTTTCAAAATTCATACCATCAGCACAATTGCAGCTCGTATCCATTTCCCCCACAATATATGGCTAATTATTATTCGCTGACACGATAGCACGTTGAAAGGAATGCGCTTATATAAAATAGAAACATATAAATATTTTGAAATAATAACGAAACGCTTGAAATTATAACGTCAAAATAAATTTAATAGTTTTGTGTCGAAATCTTTGGAGATTACTCAGGAAAATGTATGTTGTGACATTTATCAACATTGGTTATAATACAGCTTTTAGAAAATGAGTGATTTTCTAAGAAAAATAACCTCTTTTTGATAAACGTAAACAATAAATAAAATATAATAATATTTCGTTGTCCAATTAACTCCCCAAAGTTTCCTTATAAATATATTATATCAAGGAAAATTTCAAATACGCCTTTTAGATTTATTCGTTACCTTATGCTTCAAATATCTTCATTCATATTTCTCATAAGTATATTTTATTTATGAGAAAACTTTTGAAGTTAATTTATGAAATGATTCGGTTTTATTTTTTTTTATTTAATAGTTCACTGACCGCATCTTCTTCAGATTATATTTTAGCGGTATTTTTTTTTTGCATTTTAAAATAATAGTTATTTAAATTAAATCCAATAAATGAGCGTTTTGTTTGAAATAATTAGAAACCAAATTATATTATTATACTTAGTGGAATGTTTGTCTTTAGGAATGATTTGCATCTGAATGGTTGTTTCGTTTTACCTAAATACATTTTTTGGAATATTTATACTTTGTGTTTACTTTATACTATATGTGTTAATGTGAAAATTTTGTACAGTATTTAATTGGATCCGATTCAATATGAAATTTTATTTGCATTTGGAAAATGAGACGACAGTTTTAGTTTGAAGATATAAAAAAATACTATGCATCATCAAATATTTTTTTAACTGAACTCTAGGTGACTTCAGTTAAAACCCGCAACTTGGTTCCCATGCCGTTTCAAATTAATATAGGTATATAGTTAACCTCTAGTTTTACAATTGCAATTCATCAATCCGAATTTATTATGTGGTATCAGAGAGGAGACATTATTTCCAAGAAGTTCGAAAATATTGCAAGACTAATTTTGAAATGACATTTAAAATGACGTATTTATAAACATAATAATATTTTAACAACGCCCTGTGTTAGTATTGGTCGAAATTACAGTTTTATTCTCACGGTAAGTACATACCAAAGAAATATTACAATTTAGAATTGTTTATTGAGAATGAATTCAAGTCATCAAATAGTGTTTTTCTAAATGATTAAAATTCATGAGGTACGAATTTTCTTTTAATTTTTGAAATGATTAATTTCATAGTTTCCGCAAAAATGTCATTATTTAAAATACCGATAATCTTTGAAAAATATTAAATTTGGTTTTATATTTTCATATGTATGATTTTTCAATATTTTTTATTATCAACTCGCTCAGGATATTTAGTACCTTACACATGAATTCATTTTTTTAACTTAAGAGCAGGGGGCTCTCCAAACTACGGCCCACGAGTACCATCAATCCGGCAGGCCATAGCTTATTTGGATTACTTTGTAAAATTTACAATATAAGTAAATCATACAAAAATATAATCAGATGTTTTTATTTAACGCCCAATTAAGACACACAATAACTGAAGAAAATAATGTAAATGAACATTTTAACTATTTGAGATTTATCCTGAAAACTTACAATAACTGACATACATAGGTAATTAACATAACGAAATTAAACATTAAAATTATTAAATTTGGATTATTGAGATTTTGTACACTTCCATGTATTTTGTCACTAATGACCCGGGTTTCGCCTTTCGGCATCTTCAGGCATTCGTGTGCTCGAATGCCTGAAGATGCCGAAAGGCGAAACCCGGGTCGTTAGTGACAAAATACATGGAAGTGTACAAAATCTCAATAATCCAAATTTGATATTGAAATTCCATCAAGCACCCTCAGTCGATGTCTTAAATTATTAAAATTATTATAATAAATGAAATTTTTGTAGCTGTAACTTTCCACTGATAATTTTTTGCAGTTGTGGATCATGTTTACTAGTAAAAATTATAAGAGACTTCAAATGCTCATAAGTTAATTTTTAAATTTGAATATTCTAAGTGGTGCCAAAAGCGGAAAAAGGCCACGAACAAGTTTATGCAACTGATAAAACTGTGAAAGTGGAAGACTCTTAAAAAAATCCAACAATGGTGACTTTGAATGTTTTTCTTTAAAATCGCAGTGTAGTCCCAACATGAAAATTTACGGGTAATTCAAAATTACAGTATGTTGGTATGATACGCCAGCTAGGTCTTGGCCCTTGTCACTTAGTGTAAGTCAGTGTAGGCCTTAGGCTAAAATGTGTATACCTCCCCTAACTTAGAGCATTCCACCAGCCGTTGAGTTCATTCAGCATAAATAATATAGTCATTTGATTCTGCGTAAAGTGCAAACGGTCCGATAGATTGAGACGTGGTTTTGTACTTTGGAAGTCGCAAATTTTAATTTACGTAGATTTGTATCTAGCATGAGTTTAGAGTGACGTAAAAAATGAAAAATGACGTAATAGTTGTAGTACAGTCAATTTGCGTTATTTATTTTACGCAAATTTACCTAGTCACATTTGACAGATTGTATCCGTAAATAAGCAAAGATGGAGATTGCGTGACTATTTTACCGCAGAAAATAAAACTTCCCAACATGGTAAACAAAGGACGCACGCGAGCTTCCCTTCGTGTATATTAAACACCCCCACTTACTACGATGAAAGGGTAGGGTGAAAAAATCTGATTCTATAACATCTAATTATTAGTTTTTTTACACAAATTCATGTGTGTATTTTTCTAGCCACCAATAAAGTCGCCTTTCGCAACACTTTCACAAAGTTGCAACGCAAATATTTTTCTCTGCTTTTTACACTTACATAAAACTGTATTTGCAATATTTGCATTTATTGATTTTAAGGTTTGATACAATTTCATACTCTCAATTCACACAACTCTGTTTTCTTCTTGAAGTTGCAGTGACGTGATTCTCGAACAATTGTACTCGTATCACAAAAATAAATTCTATTTAAAAACTAAATAATAAGCACATAGATTAAATATCGATGATTTTTTTTTCATAGATAAAAGACAAGAATCAACAAGAACAGTAATGGCGAACCTATGATCCTAGGGTCAGACACTGACCCTCGCAGGCTTTTTAAATTACCCACGCGTTGATTTTTATAAACTTATATTTCATACCATATACAACAATCAAAAATATACTAATAGCAATAAAAATAAACTTGGAAATAAATTGACTGCAAAATGCTTTCAACTAATAAACCAAATATTAAGAAACTGTTATAGAAATTAACAACAACAGATTTTCCATTAAATATACTTAAATTCTATTACCAATTTTATTAAGCATAAAATACCGGTTACTTTATCTATTTATAGTAATTTTTCTTTTTTTCGGCTTTCGGCTGCTTTTGAAAAGTAACGACACATATGTGATTTTATTGGCTCCTTATTCATTCAAATACTCAGTGCAGGGGAAACTGCCGACTATACATTATGTCGCCTGGTGCGGTAATCACCCCATTTATATCAATTTTTTGACGTCGACCTTTATTTTTTGCTCTTCGCTTGTACAAGTAAACGTTGTAAAACAAAAAGGAAACTTAGAGGATTTTAAAAGTGAGAACCAAAAAAAAATAGTTTTTAACCATCCTTCCCTTCCCCTTTTCAAGTAAGGCTACTGACCTGGTGACCCACGGACTAGTACTAAAAATTTATTAACAAAATTCGACCCACTTCTCAAAAAGGTTCGCCATCACTGAAGTAGAAGAAACTTTGATTTTATTAGCTTTATCGTTTTGTTTATTGTGATTCACCATCAAAAAACTGAGAGAAAAAAAAAACAAAAGTCTTGCTGGATGTAAAATACTTAAATTTAAAACAATAAATATATACCATAGTATCGCGCTGTTTGAGAGACATGTTGTATATAATTATTTTGTTAGCACGAATTATCTATTTTATAACAATAGTTTTTAATTCATTCACGTAAAAAAAAACAATGGGAGGGTTAAAAGTACCACAAAAGTCTACGAAACCGGATAATTATTCTTGATACAAAACTTAATAACTTTTAACAGTTGTGACCTTAACGGTACACGAGTAGGCTTAAATTCATATTTAACAAGAATAAAAGCCATTTTCACCTTGTGAAGTGTATATAGTTTTAATAGACTGACGAAAAGATGGAATCTCTACCTTAATACTATGTTAAAGTAATTATTCTTTTAATCTTAAAATGTTACGAATATAAATTTCCTCATTTTTCATTCGTGTGTTTCTTCATTATATATTATGTTAAAAGATATCATAATTTATGAATAAAAATGTCTAATCCAGGAAAGTTATGGAAAAACATTATAAATGGATTCAGTTTTTACACTAAATTAGGATCAAACGAATATACTAACGGCATATTAGTTTTTGTGTTCAATGAATAAAAAATCTTATTAAGAATCTGAAATCCTAAGGAAATGGTTGTACTTGTTTGTATTTAAGTTTAGTTTACCTAGTGCAGGCGTCGGCAATCTCTTGGACCAAAAGAGCCAAATGTGTGTAGAAACCGACTTAGAATTCTTTGGGGAGCCAAAAAAATATTTTTGTAATGACTTGTTTAAATTAATTTATTACATTTTATTACGTATTTTTAATTTATTAAGTGAAGAAGACTTACTGTATAAAACTAATGTAAATATTTAAAAACATTTTTTTGTTGAAATTATAAATTTAAAAGGAGGATCTTCATATAACTGACCGATGCGAGTGAGTGGGTGTCTGTTTAAGCCAAACGTTTTTTTTACCAAGAAAATAAACTGTATGATGAGAAAGGAATGTAAAAGTCATAGAAATCTATGCGTTTGAACAAAAGTCCACTAATTGATTGAAAAATCAATTCATAAATTTTTCCCTATAGAAATTCGATAGCTGTAGAACCTGTTAAAGGCCTCATATTTTTGATCAGGTCATACATATTTTTGTTAATTTTATAATCTATGAATTTACATGACTTTACAATAGAGGGGAATATAATGAAGTTCGATTATCAGAATTAATATATGGAAGCTATTGTTAGGTTTTTTTATGTTTTCAATTATATTCTACTTTTAATAATATTATAAAATTTCATACATGAAAGGTATTTTAATTTGGGATTAGGTTTTTAGACATCACAAACACTCAGACTACAGAAACAGAAATCCATAAGTCGAATGAAAGATCAATTTATAAAAACCGTCCGCACCGGGAATTTAACTCGAGACATCCGTAACCGTAGCCAACGACGCTACCAACTGGGCCCCGGATGCCACTTATTTTTAATGTGACAAAAAAAACAGAGAAATAGTCGATTGATTGATAAAAATGTATCAGACTATCCAATGTCAGGAGTATCAGAACTGCTCTGCACCATCTTTCGATCTAGATTTTCAAATTTAAAAAAGTTTTCCCTGCATTTCTTTATTTGTATGATTGTAACAAAAATTTAAAAACGATTTATTGATAATTTTTATGGCAATCACACATCTTAGCTTAAGTATGTTTCGAGTTACATCTTGTTAAATAACACGACCTTAAACGAATCCAATGAAGATAAGAAAGAGGTTTCGCTCGACATGTTTAGTAGGTTTAATTTAAGATTTAGAACATTTCCCTTTCTAATCTCACTTGTTTCAAGTTTTGTAATCACATCTCGTATACAAGAAACAAATAATTGGTTACAAATTACGTAATAAATACGAAGAGATTGCGTCAGCATGTTGAGAAGTATACAATGATACGAATTGCATTGAAATGGTAATGACAGAAGAGTTTTGTTTTCAAATGCTTTATTCTCATAACTTTTAGAGATTCATTAACAAAAACAATTTGTTTTTTCTCATTAAATAACATTATTTTCGTTGCGTAAAAAACAAGGTTCATTCCACACAAAACATTCTGAGTATCAATTAATAATGAGACGTAATGGCAAAAAAGTGTTTGCTTATTTTAATGTTAAATAACCGAAGTCAATCAATGTTTTTCCAAATTTTCTCTGCGGCGCAAACGTCTCAATTCTATTATGACTTCCTATCATGCAAACTTGATGAAAAGAGAATTAAGACTAGTTTAATGCAAGCCAAACATGCAAATGTGGTGTTATAAAGCAGGATGCTGAACACATCCTATCAAAGTGTCATTTAATGCAGTGCTCCGCAACCAGTGTGCCGCGGCGCAGTGCGGCCAAAATGAGAAAAATCGAGTATTTTTATATGTATCAGAAAAAATTAAAACACTCGGTTGCTAAAATCTCCGTTTAAATTATTCTCGCTTCTATGTACAATATATATACTGTACGTAAATAATTTCGTGTTTCTATATTAAAACTAAATCTAAAATTTGTCAGGATTTTAAAATTACAATACATATTTTTCAAGAAATTATATTTATACATATGAAATTGAAAAAATATAAAAAGAAAACTACATAAGAAATTATATTTATACCCGGGAGAAAAAACGGAAAGGTTATTTTGGATTTGGCCAAACAAATATATATTAAGATATATATTAGCCATTATTTAAAATTCGTCAAATAAAAACAAATTAATGAATTGTTGATTTTGTTTATAAAATTTACATATTTTGACTTGTAGTGTGCCGCGAAATATTTATGAGCACTTTGGTGTGCCGTGTGTGAGAAAAGGTTGCGAAGCACTGAATTAATCCATGAAGAAAGAGAAATGTTGAGCAAGTCAGTTCAACCTTCCATTGAACCGATCGGCCACGCTGACTTGGTAGCGAATAAAGCAAATTACCAGACCTTTAAAAAATTTGCTGCGTCGTACAAAAAGCGAATAGATCTCAACTCATAGAAGCTTTTGATTTATCTATATGGATTGATTTTCTGCACACTTAAGACGCACGCCACCAAGTCTTGGGTGGTTGCTCCGAAGACACTCCCAATTAACGGGAAAAAAACTGTAGATACGCTTAACGTTTGTTACTCCACTGGATACTGCCGTATAAAATTAACGGAAGAAAAAGCAGTGGTGGGTGGAAGAGGGCAAGGTAGTTTAATGCAAGGCATCCGCAAAAAAATCATGCTACGTCTACCATTGAAGTCAAGTATTTAACATTGGTGCACGTATTTTCTTTTTTATCAGTTTTTTTTTGAAATATTTTATAAAACATAACGCAAAAGAAATTGTTTTTTTTAATAATAAACCTTCAAAATTTTGATTGTTTTTAATTTCGTTTCAATAACTTATGAAAAATTTATGATAATTTATTGGTTTGAAAAATAAAGTATTTATAAAATAAAACACAATTCGTTTGTACTACTTCCACAAAATGAGTTGATAATACTCGTGATGATCGAAATTCGTCCTGATCATTATAAGCATGTGAAATTAGTACAAGCAAATTGTGTTTTATTTAAAAAAAAATCTAAATATTTTCATTCGGTTTAAAAAAAATGGTTATATTTAACTTTCGTGCTAGCTAAACATCTAGAAATCATTTACGCAATTATTTTAGAGTTATTTCGAACTTTAAAATTTCAACAAATACTTGTATAGATGTGTAATAGAAGTGTTTACTTAGTTGTATAATGTTGTTGAAATTCAATCGCATGCTCAATTTGTTAAAAAAAATAACAACAAAACAAAATTTTTAACGGCAATTAATGGTTTTGTACCTTTTCTTTTCTTTGATAGATCAATCGTAGCTTCAAAACAAAGTAAAAATCGATTGGCTTCCCGAAAGTATGGGTGAGAGTACGAATATACCACTGTTAATGATTATATGGAGGGGGGCGGAATTTCAGAGAGTTGTAGCTTGCGTGTAAAGTCTCTTGTTTTACATCGGGAACGTGAGAATGTTTGTTAGTCTGAAATATTAAAACAAAATTATTTTCAGTAGCTACAAAGCTTGATAATATAATTTTCTACATTATCTAGAGTTGACGTAGAAAAAAACTATGTGGCTTTTGTATTATTAACCTGCTAGATGAATATTATACAAACATCAAAATCTTACATCTGCAAAATCTCAATATTTCAAGGGAGCATAAAAACAGTTTAAAAATTACTAAATTGAATTAAAAGAAAAATAAAAAACACGTAATCAATATTGAATATGTATACTAGACCATAATTTTAGTCAGTTCTGTTATTTTGCATACATTTAACCCTCCCGTTTTCATACTAAAAACCCTTTGGATCTCAAGCAGCCACATTGCGTTACCGTGTTGATTTTGTCATACAAACGTATTTATAAAGCGAAATGATAAATATGATTTTATGTAGTATGAATTAATTATTTTACGTTATATTTTGAGTGTAGACCTGAAATACATATCAAACTATACGAAATTATAGAAAGACGCAAGAATCGAAATTTTCCATAGCAGAACAGGCTCGAGATGTGTTTCAGTGCCGTTTGAAACAAAACGACTGCATACGATACGGTCATGCATCTTGGATCGTTACTAAACTATACTATAATGCTGTATTTTTCGATGGTAAAATTGACGAGATCTTCAAATTATGATTAATTATACAAAGAAGACGTAAACAGTAATGTATTTTCAATTTTAATGTATTTAATAGCAAAATTTTCATTTTTTTGTCTGACTTATTTCACAGATAATTTAAAGGCCGAAGTAACGTTTTGTTACACCATGAGTGCGGAAGGGTTAAGGGCAATTTTTGCAGTGCTAATAATACAAAAATTGAAAACGCATATGCAGATATACAATTTTGTAATGAAAACGACGTAATGTAACTATGGTTACTAATTAAACATGTACTTATCAATATCTAAAATTAATACTGCCATCGAAAATGTCGGCTTTAAGATTTTCACAAAGCGTTTTGCATAGTTATAGAGCCTATATATTATATATTTTAGGTTGAATAATTAAAACTAAGAAACTTTGTATGTACACTACAGCGGGTCGTGTTGTAGTGGTCGTTGGTTTTGGCTACGGATGTCTCGGATTCAAATCCCGCTACAGACAGTTTCATAAAATTGTTTTTAAATCGATTTATATATTTTTATTCGTAGGCATGGCTTTTTGTGATGACTGAAATTCTCTCTCACCCATCCGATCCTAAAAAAGGAACATAGCGAGTAACACTAGTCCTGTCTTAGCCCTATTCTTCTATCCTTCCTCTCAACTGAGTAACACACAACCTTCTGTTGATATACCTCCATTAAGAGTCCTATACGAGGAGGATACGCTCCACACTGGGAGTGGGTATTAGGGATCTGCACGGACCTCTACCCGACCCGGCTCGTGGGCCATTCTCGGGCTGGTAAAGACAACTGAGATTCAGGCCTGGGTCGGGCTCGGGTAATGGATTTATTTTTCAAGTCATCAGTCAGTCATGCTTCAACACTATCTATAAAAAATCTTAATAATTTATTTTACATTTGTTATGAATATCGTTCGAAATATGAAACAATAACAACGGAGTCACTAGCAGTTATATTGTAAAAACTTATGTTGAGATACCTTCATATTAGGAACAGAAATGGTAGAGAAAATCTGATCTTTTTTTTATAGATCGAAAATAAAAGAAAAGATTTTTATATGTTTCAGCTATTCTTATGTTTCATATATAAAGCAGACAAATCAATACATTATAAATGCATCAAATAACAGATGCTAAAAATTCACTTTCTAAATAAAAATTCAAGATTTTACCTCGGCTTACATGTTATTTATTAAAATTGTAAACAGAGCATTGTTATAAATTGAAATAATGTTTTGTATATCACACAGATTTCGATCGAGTTATTTAAAACAACGTACATTTTTTCACAAATTTAAGCCATCGCATTTCATTTCGGGTTTATTGCACAATTTAAATGATTTATGTAAATGTGTATTTTTTAAAACATAAGCAATAAAACAATGTTTTAATTGATTCTCCTTTGCCTATTTAATACCAATGGATTTTGCTAACCGTTCAAATACAAACGTCTGTTTTTTTAAACAAATTTCATGAAAAAAGTGATTAATTGTACCCAAATTGCTATTTTGTAGATCAATATTCATCAGAATATCAACGTGATGCTCAGAAACATGCTGAATGATTTTTCATTTTATCTAAATTCACAAAATATAATACTCTTTTGGTTTGAAATTTATTTCGAAAGCTACGGCAGCAGTCACCAACTTTTTGAATGCCGATGATCAGTAATATGACATTTAAAATAATTGTCATAAGAATGACATTTTTATTATGTAAAGGTAGTAACGCTTGTTTAATTAAAACAATGTGATATTCGTTGCTTCATATTGGAAATTATTGATTTTTATCACAAATGACTACACCGCACTGACCAATGGCTGCCTAGAGTACTCATTGCTGTACCCACCACCACGTACTGCGGTTTGACACTCTTCTTACAGGGTGTATTCAGTAGCGTAACACCGGTATTCGTGTTTCAAATTTTTATCAGGAATATCCAAAGAGAAATTCATATAGACTTGGATTAATGCACTGTAGTGTGCAGAAAGTTAAGTAGTAAAATGATGTTGATGCTGATCAGTTGATAATGCTCGTGATGAGCGAAACCGGTCCTGATCATTATAAATATTTGGAAGTAGTACAAACAAATTGTGTTTTATTTTTTTTAAATATAATGTCTTTCCACCAAGAATTGACAGTTAACACCTTAAAAGTAAGTAAAATGATAAGTGTAGATCTTTCATGCTAAAAAAAATTCTTTTTGATCTTATGCAGTTACATTTTGTTGCCGTGTGAGTTTTGTCATATAAACACATTTAAAAAGAGAAATTATAAAGACAATTTCAAAAGTGAAATACGCTTTTATGTTTTAAAGTAGTTATTTTACGTCATATTTTGTGTGCAAAGCCTAAATGAAATACATTATTAAAACTATCGAAAGACCAAATTTTGAATTATATGCAGACCTATTTTATTTACAATTTTTCATTTTTTTGGTATGCCCTATTTCATAGAATATTTAAAGGTTAAAAGACTGCAGTAACTGATTGTTACATCATGGATGTGGAAGGGTTAAATTTTTAATGTTAAATAATTGTGGAAAAATATAAATACAGTTCTTTGCCCTCAAATAGTCTAGTTATATGGTGGCTTAGAATATATTATGGCGTAAAGTCTTCACTATCAGTCAGCAAAAATGTGATGTTGGAGAAAGATGCTCAATATAATATTGACGAACAATCGCACGAACGCATAAAAACATTAAGATATGTTTCATATTATAAAAACCCTAAGACAGCCCACACTAAATATTTTCTATTTCTCTTCAATAACAAAATATGACGTATAGGATGTAGGCGCCTGCGTAGGAAGCAATGTGGTTAAATTTTTTTTATAAATGCCAAAGTAACAATTTTATTTATAGAATATTATGTGTCGTTATCTGTCAGATTTAAAATAGCTATTTATACTTTATATTATGTGAACATGAATTACACTCCATTGAAGCACAGATTTGAAAAAATATGAGCTGCTAAAATTTCGTTTAAAAATCTCAAAAAACTTAGTTGAGAAACATCTTTATATTTGATACTTTGATAATTTTTTACAATTATTTGCAAAATAAACCTAATTTGAATTGAAAATGATTGAAGAAATTTGATACACGATATCATGCTTACAGTCAAAATATATATTTGATTATAATATTGAGCTCATGAAACATTTGTGTGACCTTATCATTTCACCGTTTTCTTTTAAAAAAGTTTTCGATATTAAAAATATTAAGCAATCACTCCAATATATTTTTACAAATATTAAGGTTAGTAAATTTTACTAGGATGAAATAGCAAATTATTTAGTTCTTCAACATTTTTATTAGTTGATAGCTATTTCGGCTTTACACCATCGTCAGAACTAACTACTAATAGTAAATTTTAATACGAGTGAGCAAAATGAGTTCTTTTGAATTCGATTCGGAATAAAAGACCATTTCCACCAACCTTTGGTTCACTGTATTATCAACAACTGTCAGAGACCAATTTCATTATTAAATATAAACTGTAATAGACGTTTACTTTCATATTTATATTGGCTATCATTTGAAAAGGTGACATTTGTAATTGAAAGTTGAAAATGGCATTTTCGCCAACCTTTCTTTTACTCTATACTCAGTAAACATTAATATCGCATTTGCCCGTTTCTTTTTCTTGATTTTGATATATTTAATAAATATAGCAATAGTACGTCAGAATTATATATATATGTTATGTCGAATGTGTGAAATTGTTTATTACGTGAAATGGGAAAATTTTTGGTTATTTTATGAAAAGTGCAAGCCCATAGCATTATTCACGAATAAGGCAAAATATTAGCAGAGTGCGTGTATTCGGCATGATTTTTTCTGATTATTTCATGCATTGAGTAAAATACATAATACCACCCCGGTGGCGTTTTTTGTAACTAAACCAAAAGTCATTGATTATACAATGACACTTATTTTTATTTACCATGCCCAAAAAATTTTGAATTGTTATATGGCGACCTACGAATTTTATTAAAAGGTATTTTCGCGACTTGCATCTTGCAGTATTTTAGGTTAGGTTAGATATAGTTAATTTAGGTTTACTTAAATGACACCACATTTAGCAAATTTACTATAATTATTACATGTCCAATCAATGACATAACCTACGCCCGAGACTGTCCCGCATCTTAAAAAATCATGCTAAATTTGACATCAGTAGTATACTTAATTCCATATCCTACCAAATTCACGCACTCGGCAGAAAATTCGCCTTATTCATTAATGAGGAAATGGGTTTGCACTGTTTGTGAATTAGGAAAAATTTTACCCATTCGGTGTAACATATACATTGCAATAAAATAACGTTTAATTATTAATTTAGGCTAGCATATAAAAAAGTGATCTTCGTTAATAAAAATTGAGAAAGACATATTTAAAATCTTGAAAACTATTTAACCCAAACGTTACAGGATCTGCAGTGTATCATATCTGCTAATCTGGAGTGGATGTCATATTTATAATCATATTCCCACATCCACCTAAACGTCCGAAACACTGTAAAATTCCATCAGTTTTGGAATCTTATAATAATCTTATCTGTCAACAAATAAATGTAGAAAAAATTCTAAAAAGATTTATTTTTCAATAGATAATTTCCGAATTGATTTCATTTTTTTGTAAAACTCCCGATGTTGTTTTGGTATTAGGATTTGAGTTACAAAAATATGCTGAATTAAGCCGACCGAATACGGATATCAATAATTCTTTTAAATATATATAATACTTAGGATTTAAAACTAAAAATAAAATTAATCACTGTGATTGCTCCGGGCTTATTTTTTTTATAAAACCCCAATGTTGCCAACTCATGTTTCAAGATGACGTCAACAGCGTGCCTAATTTTACAAAATATTGTGACATTTCCAGAATCATACAACTTTATTCCGAGTTGTTTCTTTAAAGGAACTAATACATTGTTTAAATTTCTTTATTTTCATATGAAAACATCTATATCTTAAATCACCAACCAGTATGTTTTACTAGTTGTACTTTTGTGGAACTGTAGAAGAGTGGTATTTGAATATAATTTTTGACTTAATGACCTATGGAACTCGGTTGTCAATACAGTAAAAGAATTTTAAAGCAAATAAATCCATGAATTCTGTATTTATTAAAGCTTATAAAACAATAAATATTATTTTTGGAATTCTCAGATGCACCTATCTGGGTGGTAGATTTATTTTTAAATAAGTATAGGCTATTAAAGCAGATCATTGACATATACAAAATCAACTGCAACTGATATTGTAAGACTTGCTCTATATAGTTAAGATTTAAGTAGATTATTATTTAATAAAAAGACAGTATTTATAAAAGATAAACCAGGTATTACAATGCAGTGACTGCCAGCACTTTTATGTGGGAAAAATTACTCATACATTACATATTTACATCAGAATATTTAGTATTTGATTTTTAACAAAGTAAAGATTCAAAAATCTGTATGCATAGCGAATTTTTAGATAGCTACTCTGTATTACATGAGATATTTATACGCCGTATTTTGTGGTAATATAAACAAATTAAATCAAATTACATTAGCTTAACTCCCATGTTGGTGCCACTCGCTGCTTTCACTGTCGGTGACGAGATGCATCGTATTCGTTTGAAAATTTTTGAACGGACTTGTTGAATTTTGCTTAAATTGGAAATTTGCTCTGACTCGTATAATGCAATGAAATGATAAAATGAGCGTCTAAGCAGTCAGTTTGTAAATTGTCTTGTCCACAGGTCTAATTTGTCTTTATTTGTCGCAGCATACCTAAGACTTCTTACGGTACATTAGTGCGCCGTGGCACACAGTTTGGCAGACACTGCTTTAAAAGATTGTTCGGATAATAATCCATATTGATATGATTAAGTACATAATGCACAATTAAAAGAGTATTTTAAACTTGATCATCACTGGCAACTTCAAAACAAACCATCGTTGTTAAAGTTTTATTATTTTTTCCCTTCATACTCAAATATATGGTGAGTTGACATTTTCAATATAGTCAGTGGTGCGTAACGTTCTTTGCTCGACTGCTTCCATACTTCTCATAGTTTGGCCCACGCAGTCAATATCAGCGGTTCTCAAGCGATCTCTGGTAGTCAGTCATATTACTGTGTTATCAACTGAAGGCACTTCAATAAAAGAGATTAAAAAAAATTGAGCAGTTTGGTGGAAGAACAACTTATATGCATTTACATGGTTTTTTCGGACATGGTGTATTTAGCAAGACTCATATTATCTTGGCTACCTGCTTTCCAAACATTATATCTGTATTTAGTTAATACAGCACGCAACAGTCATTTAAGAAGGGACACCTCACAAGTTTTTCTTCAAATTGAGATTATGCGGTCATTTTTTTTACATGAATAAGACATGGGGTCATTTTCAAGGCTTTATTTTTTTGCTAACATATTAAAACATTATTTTTTTATTATTTTAGAAGCTGAGTAATCCGAAAATATTATATAAAACACAAATATGTAGACATAACCTATAGTAGAAAGAAAAGTTTTAAAATGTGTAACACTGAATATCTCAATAAAAGCTTTCAGGTGTTAAGTGATTCTTCCACCAAGCTCCTAAATTAGTACTTACTCTCATCGCCACCAGTAAAAATTGCCTGCGTTTTGTATACAGTTCTCTGATAAGAAAGGAAAGAATGAAATTTTACTCACCAATTTTTTTAAATAGAATAATACTTTTTTAATTGATGTATAATTAACATAATTATTATCACGGTATAATCGAAAAAAAATATTTATTCCGATACATAATCATTACAATGTTTTTGTAACGTTGACATGTTATCTTGAAGCTATTCATAGACAGTGTACTGGAAAATGTGTTTCCTAAACATCATTTTGTCTGTGTCGGATACTCCAGTAAATCTAAAGTATTGATTGATATTCGTCTTGCACCTAAATACCAATGGAATTCATGAAATCCACTACCTGGTTTACTGACAATCATTACTATCATTTAGGTACAATTAGTTGTTTTTGCATATCTAAGCTATATTGTGTTTAATTTGTTTATAAAACGCTTGCAAAAAAAAATATTCTTTAATTAAACATTTACTTATTTAATTTAAGACATCGACTGAGGGTGCTTGATGGAATTTCAATATTTGGGTTTCGGCTTTTGGCATCTTTAGGCATTGAAGATGCCGAAAGGTGAAACCCGGGTCATTAGTGACAAAATACATGGAAGTGTACAAAATCTCAATAATTAAAATTTACTTATTTTGTTAATAATATCCATTTAAATTGAATGTACTACAGACAGTAAAAATAAAATTCTACCGGGATTTACTGATTAGTCTCACATTAATAACTTTTATAGCCAAGCAAATTGACAAATATAGATTTATAATCTTCTAGAATAAAGAATAGAATTGTCAGACTTATTTTTACGATTGTGTTAAAAATATTTTTATTGTGTATTTCGTTTGAACAAACCTTTTATTCACAAACAACATATCGTCGCTCTTCTACATGAAATCGAAAAATTTACTTATTGAGTTAAAATATATATATTGAAATGTTCCTTATTTTAAACTCTACCGTATGGAAGAACACAGTTATTTTTATAAAGTACGCTTTAACTTTAAAATAGTTTTGTATAAACAAACTAAATGAAAAGGGTATATATAGCATTTCAAACATTTGACAAACTTCAAAATCTAAATAAGGTAAATGTACCAGTAGTTGACCACTTACGAGAAAACTTCAACAAAAATAACGATTAAAGTTTAGCATTATACCGAATGATGACAAAGCAAGTGTATTCATAACGGATTAAATGTCTTAATTAATATGGTAAGACAAAAATTGTGTTCAACATTTAACAACCATGTTAATGCTTCAATAGTTGACCATGCCTAATCAGAGGGCTTCATGACAACCTTTCATCAGAGTTGCTTCAGAGCTTCTTGTAAGACCAGTTTTGGTTGAACCAAGTAGCATATTCTTACATTCACTGATATTCTTAACAATTCTCTTAAGAAATTCAAAATAAAATGCTTACTGCATTAGGTGTTGTTTTCAAATGACCGCTATGACACCCTAATGACATAATATGGGAATGTGTTAGTTCCTCAATCCGACAAAATATGGATTCACTTGTCTGAACTGTTCAATTTAGAGAAATCACGCGTCTACGTTTCTTATTTTGAGCACTTTTTATTCAAAAAAGGTCAACAACCAGTACATTTACCTTACTCAAAACTAGTATTTTTCAGTGTCTTCTTGCAAAAAATTGACGATATTTTTGTAAATAAGATAGGTTGACTACCTTATTAAATTACTAAAACAGAAAACAAATTAAAGTGTGGCTTAACTTTTCGTTCAGCTAGTAACTTAAGTTTTGATGCTATTTGTAGTTTATGGAGTAAAACATTTGAAAAACACAATGATAAGTAAATATTGTATGTATCTCGCTAGTCCACCCCGTTACACTATGCAGGTATGCAAGACGGTGGGTAGCTCCCGTTCGCCCAAAGTGCTCTCTCCGGAAGTCAGATTTTCCCGCTTCCGATGTGTTCGCTTTGTAACCTACCGATGAACGATGTTCGTTACCTTTGCGACCGGAACTGAGCGACCGTTAATGCGTGCCAGAGGGTGGGCGACAATCGAAAGATGTTACATTTCACTGTCGATGTTATGCAAACTGATGTAAAAAATTTCGTCATTGTTACATAAATAACTGACTTTGAGGAGTATTTTTTAATAGTCCACTTAGCAATCTGACGATTAATGACTTAATCTTAAGACACCCTATTTGATTCTGGAAAATCAAGACGTCAAAAGAGCTATTTGATAATTAACTAATTACCCTGATCAAGCCACGGGCACTTTTTTGACCTGAAATTCACTTTTCGAGTTTACTAAAAAATACTTTGATATGAAATATTGTGGATAAATGTTGTAGTTTTGTATTAAAAACTTGTGCACCCGACAAATATTACGAGAATGCAAAAGAATATATACCATGAAAAAAATGACAACCTCTCGTTCAAGAATCTGAAAAGGACCAGAAAATTTGCAAATGCGAAAGACATTACGAAGATATTTACAGTTTTTTTTTTTCAGAATTGGACCTAATGTTATAACTCAATAGTTTTAGTTATATAATTGATTTTGGTGCTTTAAAAATTACTTATTGCTGCTTAAAATGATTATTTTTTTTTACTAATTTTTATATGTTGTCATTTTTTTTAAAATTTAAATACCTTCGAAATATCGATATTAATATTTTTTAAATGATAAATAAAAGGGAGGAGGAGTGGGAATAATTAATTTTTGACTCCCTGGTACTTTTTTAGATAGCACTACAACACTGAATGTAAGTTACATAAATCGTAAATAGTCCACAAATTTCATACACAAAAATATTCCAGTTTAGTTCATATTTGAACATTTTTAAATTAATCAGCAGTACACATCGAAACTCTTTCGTTAATTTTTCCGTATTTATGGTGTAACAATGAGTTACTTCGGCCTTTAATCCTTTAAATTATCTGTGAAATATGTCGTACAAAAAATTTAAAATTTAGCTATTTGTAAATAAAATAGCTCTACATATAATTGAAAATTTAAGACACATTATGGTTTACGTCTTCTTTGTATAATTAATAATAATTTGAAGTGCACGTTAATTTTACCATCAAAAAATACAAAATTGAAGTATAGTATTTAATTAACTATAGTATAGTTACAATTAGTATAGTATATTAACTATCCGAGATGCATGACGTACCGTATACAATCATTTTGTTTCAAACGGCACCGAAACATTTCTTGAGCTTGTTCTGCTATGAAGAATTTCGATTCTTGCGACTTTCAATACTTTCGCATAGTTTGATATGTATTTCAGGTTTTACACACAAAATATGACTTCAAATAATTACTTAATATGACATGAAATCATATTTCAATTTTTGAAATTGTCATTTCGCTTTATTATTGTGATTATATGAGAAAACCTACACCGTAACGAAATGTGACTGCATGAGATCTGAAAGGGTTTTTTAACATAAAAACGGGAAGGTTAAAGACAATGTAATATTTGTGATGTATAATATTATGAAAGCATTAAAAGAAACTACATTTGGACGAAAACGGTTCAAATAATAATTGGCTTCATCACAAGCACATAATAAAGTTTATTTATTTATGTTCGTTCTATGATTTCAAACATTGTTATCAAAATACATTTGAATATATTATCTCTCCACAGATAATATTATGGTTTCAGAGCATTTCGTCTTTTGCCTTAGCTCCATGGAAAATTACTTTGAAGAGTATAAATATGCAAATGATTAACTACTTTGTCATACTGAATAGACAACCTACTATAATTATCGTAATGCACTCTCATCGACGTGTCTTTTGTTTAGACAGATTATCACAGTAGAATTTGATTGTACGGGGCTAAAAGAGATTACATGTTACTGATATGATCATTGTAATAATTTATATGCATGTTTCGTTTTTTTCTCATATATTTATTTTACTTAAAATTTCGCCTTCTTAATTTCCATACTCAGTTACGGTCAATCTGAGTAATTTAGCCCAGTTCTGAAGATTTTTGAATTTTTATGGTACTGTTCTACATAAAAATGAACGAATGTCTTAAAATTAAATTTAATTAACATAAACAGATTTATTGTTATAATTGATATATAAATACAGATAAAACAAGATCGAGTAAATTTGGCCCACAATACAAACAATCATTGTAATTATTATAAATTTAGAGATAATAGATGATTTAAAGTCTTGGCAACTTTTCTTTATGCTTTCATATATTCCGTACATAATTGAGAAAGGAAAAAATATACAGCTTTTGCTTTACAGATTAGGAATACAAATTGAAAATATGGCTAATCCAATTTATTTCAAGAAAAGTTTTTAAATTGTGTTTTATCGTTCCAAGCTGACAGCTTACAAATTAAACAATAAAATAAATTATGCTGAACATTAATTCATATTTTTACCACCAGGGGCTACTCAATACCTTCGCTTAACTAAAAAGTATTCATATGGCATTAGTATTATAACAGCACATTTTTCCATGAACTAGGTCAATCTTAGACCGATCGTCAAACTTACCCAGATTGATGGTATTTATGAAAAAGTTTGTTAATATTTTGCATTCATATTTTTTTCTCAAATTAAAAAATATATTATTGTAACCTTCGAAATAATTATCAAACTACGCCTCTCGGTTGGGCCAGAAACATTCCTCCACACAATTCAATCTCAACGTCGGTCGGTTCATTGTAGTTTGTAGCCATTTGTACAAAGCGCACACAGTGCCACATTTAATATTACATTTCATCAGTACTGTTTCTAAATTAGTTCAAGTCTAAAATAACCATATGATACTCGATTGAAGTATTATGCTCGCCACTTATTGTTTGAGGAATGATACCCATGCGAAATTTTGTGATACAATTCTTGAGGAATAAGGCTTTCGCAATATCATATCAGGTAAATATGGAAACTCGAAAGAATATAGGCGTCATGCGGCTTTAGACAATTCTCTCTTCCATACATAGATTTATAAACCTTTTCGTTTTCATGCTAAAAAATCCCAGTCACGTTTCATTACCATGTGGGTTTTGTCATATAAATGCATTTATAAAGCGAAATTACAATTTTAAATGGTAAAATATGGTTTTATGCAGTATTAAGTAATTATTTTACGTCATATTTTGTGTGTTAAACTTGAAATATATATCAAACTATGCGAAATTATCGAATGACGCAAGAACCGAAATTATTCATAACTGAACAAGTTCGAGACGTGTATCAATGCCGTTTGAAACAAAACGGTTGCTTGCGGTACAGTCATGCATCTCGGATTGTTACTTTACTATAATTTAGTATTTTTCGATGGTAAGATTGATGAGGTTATCAAATTATGATTAATTATACAATGACGATGTTAACTGTAATGTATTTTTAATTACATGTAGAACTTTTTTGTATCACCTATTTGACAGATAGTTTTAAGGTTTAAATGCCGAGGTAAGTCATTGTGACACCATGCATACGGAAGGGTTAATGTAGGTGATATACCATATTTATACACTTATTTGCGTACACTACGATAATGGTTTTTTTGTCGAATTCATCAAAAATGCTTTATTCATCTTTATTATAAGCAATATATAATGGTATTTCAATAATGGTGCCTGTCTCCAACATCATAGTATGATATCAGCAAATAATTTAATGAGTTTTCGTCGTTCTTCTTTGTGTATTGAAAATGTACAAATAGCGTACACACTTTTAATGTCAAATTTAACTCACAGCTACAGCATACAAAAACATTATTGTTAGATTATACTTACCACAAAAAAAATTATCAAATACGTACTATGAATAAATGTTTATTTAAAGAATTTTTATATTATTTGAAGCTTAAACTTATTGGCTAAAATAATGCGTACATCAAAATTAGTGAAACTGAAAATTATTAATAAATCGGCGAAAATATTATGTCGGCGGAGTTTTGGCCAACTGATATAACCCCCAAAAAATATGTCAATGATCGGAACTCATTTTAAAAACAACAGATAAGGTTTCGGCCAAATGATGTAAATTAGAAATATAAATTGACCACTTTTTGCAAAGGAAACATCATTTTACATTGGTTTTAGGTTTAAAAATTCTGACTCGGCCACTATTATATCGACAATTCTTGCGTAAAATCCCGTATCTGCAAACATTAGAATTTACATGAGTGGGTTTCAAAGATTCATAACGCAATTCGCCATATAATATTTTCGTTTAAAATAGTTTTTACTCACTCCTGAAATATTTTAATTTTGAAGGTTACATCAACTGGCCAAGCACCGTCGACATGCTCGAAATAAAACAAAAACGAAATATATTATAAAAAATGACCATTGAACCAGGGCTGCGGAGTCTTAGTCCTAAAAAACGAGCGACTCCGGCTTATTTTTCTATAAAATGCATTTTATAGAAAATACGCATCGATCGTTACAGCATTACTACCTTAGAGCGTTTATTTTCCGGCCTTAAAATCGTAAATCTGATTTGAGAGCTGCCACGAATGTTGACTTAATAGGAACAATGCTATATTTAAGAACAATTTCAAATAATTGAAAACACCCTTGATTTAACTTAAATTTTGTACATATTCTTACATAACCAAGTGGAATAACTAAGTTATCAATTTTTAATTTAATTTCATATTAAATATGAACTTCCACAAAGTTACCGCGGAATCCATAGAAAATGTCCTTACATATTTACAATTATGTAATTTAATTTAAGACATCGACTGAGGGTGCTTGATGGATTTTCAATATCAAATTTGGATTATTGAGATTTTGTACACTTCCATGTATTTTGTCATTAACGACCCGGGTTTCACCTTTCGGCATCTTCAGGCATTCGAGCACACGAATGGACTCGAACTGACAAAATACATTGAAGTGTACAAAATCTCAATAATCCAAATTATGTAATCAAAAGTTTTTCTTTTAAATTAATTAGTTTGCGTGTATTTATGTATTTGTTTCATTTTTATTTATGCCTAAAACATCTTATTCTGCAATATACCTATATTTATATGTATATATTATATGAAAACTTTGGCTATTTGCTGGATTATTTGGTAAAACCTGACAAAATTAGACTTTTTTAGGTATGAGTTGGAGTCGCATTTTTAGTAATAACAAAACATTGAATATGTGTTCAAATAAGAATATATTTATCTGCTGTTTATCAAAAGTTATCCATCATTAAAAATTATAAAACTTTAATCAGTGAAATCCTCATTTCGTGTCTTTAACACACCGGTAGTAAATGAAGTTGCCATCAACATTGCTGGAAATTAATTGTAAAAACGTGATTTTGTAATTTAAGACATCGACTGAGGGTACTTGATGGAATTTCAATATCAAATTTGGATCATTGAGATTTTGTACACTTCTATATATTTTGTCACTAACGACCCGGGTTTCGCCTTTCGGCATCTATAGCACACGAATGGACTCGATCTGACGAGTCAGTTCAGTCCAGTCGTGTGCTCGAATGCCTGAAGATACCGAAAGGCGAAACCCGGGTCGTTAGTGACAAAATACATGGAAGTGTACAAAATCTCAATAATCCAAACGTGATTTTGTATTGACAATGCGCTGTAACGTTACGTAGGTGTCTAACAATATCCACTTATGTTTCCACGCGGAAAGGACGGATATGCAATTAATATCCATCAAGTCCAGCCAGGAACTTCAAATTGAATTAACAATATGGTACCTGCAATATCATTCTACGCCTACCGTTTGATAGTACGATCAAAGAGAACACTTTGCCGAACTATAAGTAACTTTTGCATCAATATTTGTTGACATGTTGTATGTCAAAGTTGAGACAAAGACTGACATACAAAGCCAACGTCTAATTGACCTAATATAAGGATGCCTTTATCTAGGTCGAAGCCGGTCAAAAATACTGATATATTATATTAATTATTAATACTCATGACAACATGGGTCATTCAACAATTTCACGAGGCTTATCAGGTAGTAATACATTTTAACACGTGTGACTAAAATGATATTTCTTCTGTTGTTGAAGCGATGATTCTGTTTTTTTCCCTTTTTTAATGACATTCAGGTTGGTTATAAATTTGTCAAAAAACAAACATTTATAAAAATATGTAATCTTCAGGCTACTTAAAGTATGCTACCTTGTTTAACCGAAACTCATCCACGCTTAGTAAATATTTACTAAGAATGTTTTCCAGGAACATTCTTGTTATGTTTAATAAAGTTAATATGTAGCCTCTGGGTATTTAATAAACTGTTTTCCATGTTTGTAATCTTTGTTCTATTTTCATAGAAATACATGAAACAGTTTATTTATATTTCATCGTGGGGATATAATAAACAGTCTATTTGATTAAAAAGGAGAGTTAATTATTTATAAAATTGGCTTTTGTTTTATTTTTCAAAACGTAAATTTCATTTTTAAAAAATCCGGTTTCAAAACTATAATATTTAAACATACATAATATGATTAGAGATAAAATATCATATATTATATTCACAAAACGAAACAAATGAAATACATAATTAATATATTATAGTTTATCGTTATGTTCCTGCGAATATATTCTTTATTGAAAATTGGTTCTAATCGTATTATAATATGACCATGTGCTCTGGCAGCTGCAGAAATACCTATATAGCAGAGGTGACGAGCTTGCAGCCTTAAGACTACGTGCGGTCTCTTAGGGTCTAAACTGCGCCCTTTTGACAGAATCCAAATTTTGTAAATTTGAAAATGTATAAATAAACTTCATTGTTTTCTCTCATTTATATTAATGTTTTTTTTTAATCCGGCCTTATTTCACTTAAGATAAAAGAACGCGGTCTACCGACAGGAAAACATTTGCCACTCCTCGTATAGAGTAAATTGTCTTGTATTATTACTCTATATCAGATTATTAACTAAAAAATCGTACCATTCAATAAATACTGATTCAATCAATTGCTGATAAGTTATACTTTTTCAATATGGCGTGGAATTTATATAATTATTCAACGTTTCAATAGGCTAATATTTTTGAGCGATTGTTTTCAGTAAATTTAAAAAATATGAATATTTATTTAATTTTACAAAATTGCACAAGCGAATACTTGTACAAAGCCACTTAGCAAATTATAAAAAAGTGGTCATTATAATTTCTTGATTGTCATAGTTTTTATTTTTTTTCCGTATTTTTCATCATATTATTGTACTAAGATTAAAATGAAAAAATATCTCTTTTTAAAAAATCTTTTGCTCATATTTTAAGTGTGTTATTTTGAAAACTTTATATATGAAATGAGTAAAATTATTATATTTTACATAAATATTATTTACATGATATCATTAAAATTCGAGAAGAAATTAATGTTCGTTGTTTGGCTTTTAACTAAATTAAAGAATGTCCCAAAGTCTAATTAGGGTTTTTAATTTTACTTGTCAATGATGAAATTAATACAATAAAAGTTTAAATTTTAAAACAAACTTCTATTAAATAAAAGTTTTAAGTGAATAACAAAATAAGACGAAAACTTTGACCAAAGAAAATAATTAATGCATATGTTACGCCGAATGTGTGAAATTGCTTATTTTATGAAATGATCAAAATTTTGCCTTATTCATGAAAAATACAAGCTCATTGCCTCATCCATGAATTAGGCAAATTGTCTGCCGATTGCATATATTCGGCAGGGCTTCAAATTCTTACACTGTCAACATAACAGTAGAAAAAATAATTTTAATACCGATCTAAAATTCAGCTTGATTTATTAAGATGCGGGATAATCCCGGGCTTAGGTTGTGTCATTTATTGGAAATGTAACAGTTTTAGTAAATTTGCTGAATGCGACTTCATTTAAGTAAATCTGCACTAATTATACCTAACCTTACCTAACGCTCGATACAAATCTCGAAAATACCATTTAATAAAATTCGTACGTCGTCTTATTATAGTTTTAGATTTTTTGGGAATGGCGAATGAAAATGAACGTCATTGTAGTTATTGATTGATATATTTTTAAAAAATCAATGACATTTGGTTTAGTTGCAAAAACACAACCGGAGCGCTACTATCTATTTTGTTCAATGCATGAACGAAGCAGAAAAATTCATGTACTTGGCAGATAATTTGCCAAATTCATGAATGAGGCAAGGAGCTTGCATTTTTTATGAACTATGCAAAATTTTGCCCATTTCATGTAACAATCAATTTCACAAATTCGGAATAACATATAATAGTTTCCATTCACTGTTAAATAATAATGAAAAAAATTAAAATTAAAAAATGTTTTCTCTCAAATATTTTTCAAAACGTGTTTTTTTTATAAACTCGAATAAAAATATAAGAAAAAGCTATCCATTATAATTTTTTAAATAAAATAGTATTGTTGTTCACATTTATAATGTGTGATTAACTGAATCTTAACAAATTGAAATAGATTTCATTTATGATTTCACCAACATCAAAAATTCATTTTTTGTTTTTGACACTACTACTAAATTTCCGATTAACGGTTTCTATTTTGTCATATGTAGTTTTTACTCACAAAAGAAATATCCAAGAAGTTGTGTTATTCATCTAATTACAAAATATTCTCAAATTATATATCAAGTTGTTTTATATGATATGAAATAATATTTCAGATGCTGAAGGGACAGAGGCTGCCGAACTTCAGAGAAAGCTCGATCGTCTTAACAACTGTGTAACTGGCCAGGAAAGAGCAGATCAAGCCAGAAGACACCTCCAGTACACAGCGCACTGTAAGAGAATAATTCACGTTTTTAGAAGAATATTATTGTCTACAAAATATTCACTCATGCATTCATATTTCATAACCGTGTTTGGTTTGTCATATAAATGCATTTATAAAGCGAAATGACAATTTCAAAAACTAAAATATGGTTATATGTAGTATTAAATAATTATTTTAAATCATATTTTGGGTGCAAAACCTGAAATATTATCGAAAGACGCAAAAATCGAAATTTGTTATACCAGAACAAGCTCGAGACGTGTCTCGGTACTGTTTGAAACAAAACGGTTGCATACGATACCTCATGCATCCTGGATTGTTACTATACTTAATAATATACTATACTATAATTTTATATTTTTCGATGATAAAATTGATGAGGTTTTCAAATTACGATTAATTATACAAAGGAGACGTAAACTAGAATTTATTTTTAATTATATGTAGAACTGTTTTATTTACAAATAAAAAATGTTGCCTCTGCACACTGGTGCACCGCAATACGATCACAGGTGTGCAGGGCTTCCAAAATATTTTTTTTTTGTACTAAAAACAATTGAAGCCATTAGGTTAATAAGATCTCCGTTTAAATTATTCTCGATGAAACACATATTATAGTATTTTGATAGCAATGGAGTAATAATTACTGTATACAATTATTGTATTGGTTTTTTTTTTTTTAAATAAAACACAATTCATTTGTACTACTTCCACATGTTTATGGAACATGTGGAAGTAGTACAAATGATTTGAGTTTTATTTTTTAAAATATAATGTCTTTCCACCAAGTATCGACAGTTAACACCTTAAAAGGTATTGCATTAGTGTTTGCACAGACAGGGCTGATATTATCAGTTGATATCATATATCATTGATGCTTGTGTTGAGTGAAACCGGTCTTGATTATTATAAACATGTGGAAGTAGCACAAATGAATTGTGTTTTATTTTTTAAAATAAAATGTCTTTCCACCAAGTATTGACAGTTAACACCTTAAAAGCTATTGTATTAGTGTTTGCACGGATAGGGCAACTGCAATGATGAGGTGTAAACTTGGGTTTGTGTGTAAAACAAAAAAAAAATTACCGTTGAAACTATCCATTGCTGCATATATCGGGAAGCAACGATAACACTAAATTTTCCTGTGGAATTATTGATTAACGAATGTATCAAAATAATACACATTATCAAATCATGGGTCTAAAATAACTCAATTTTTTGGTTAAAAATATCAATCACTACTATACTAAAGAAATACACAAAATAAAAACAAATTGTAAATTTTGTTGTTGAAATTGACATATTTTGGCTTGTGGTGTGCAGCAAAATATTAATGGTGTGCCGTGGGTGAGAAAAGATTGCGGAGCAGTGGTATAACGTATGATTTATATGTCATGAAAATTAATACTCAAAAATAGTTTCAGATGACTGATAAAAATGTTTATATTATGATAAAATGTAGTGATAAATACAATTCCTAACTATATATACATATTGTATTTTATCGATCATTGTTTGTTGGAAATACTGGATCGTATTATTTCACCACACGTCAAAAGCTACTTACACAAGCTTTCAAATGTAATAATATAAGCTTTCTATGACAATGTGACATTGGCTGTCATGTTTTTGAGTCGCTTGGCACCGTTTTTATAGTTTTAAGTACGAATATATATTATGAAATTATCAATCACCTGCTAAATTTGGTTTAATTTTATGATGCAAGGGAACACGGGATATTGTACCTTCCAATAAAGAGATTTTCTTTGCTACGAAACCAGTCAAAGGGCTCAATAATCAGGGCATTGGCGATGCTGTACAGTTGACTCAGGATCGAGAGACGTATTGCAACCTTTGACATAGAATGAATCGTGCCTAATTTTTGTGTTTAAATTTTGACAAAACTGTAATTTCAACTTATTCTATAGGTAAGATATATTCCTTGGGTAGTTTATAACCGGCCATGGCAAGTTCAACGGTTAATTATTTAGGTTGGGCAAGTTGGCTAAAAGTCCGGATCGCACTTGTGGATCACGTTCTGTGGGACTGCGCCGAGATAAATGCCGAACGTGTATAGCTGTTCGCTGTGGTCCGTCCTCATACGGGCCCAAGAGGCCAAACTGACTAGATCTCAACTAAAGCCAACTTTGAGGCATTCGATAAATTTGCAACATCATATGGGGAGCGTGATATTCTCGATTCCGCTTCTGATTCAACGTTGAGTAGATTAAATTCTAGCACTACCATGGCTTCTCAGTATACAAGTCAACTGAACAAGTCAAATACTCTTTTTTTCTATCTTTTCTTATCTACGCACAATAGTGCGTGGTTAAAAGATCGAGGTGAATTCGCTTCTTTTCTTGATCGCTATTGTGTTATGGAAGGCAGCCGTGAAACAGCTTTGTTTTTCTTGTAGTTTTAGATTGTGTTTTTCGTTCTTTTACAGCAGGCTATTCAGAAGATTCTGATTATACATCCGACTTGAATTATCCTGTTGGACAGCATGCGAATTCGAGCGCATCACAATTTAGAGCGGCTGCGCATCAGCTTCATACTCCACAGGTATGTAAAAAAGACAATAAAATAACAATATCATCAGAAAAATTTTCATTATTCATGCACATTTTTTTCATGAAATTTTGCAGGAGTTGCAATTATCACACCAAAAATAAGCTCAGTGTTGACGCGCTTACCATATTTAAAATTTATATTAAATAATTAAATACTTACGTATTTTTATAGAAGCTCGTATTTTTGTGTTCAGAATTTTAATTCAGTTTCTGTCATAATTTTTAATAAAATGTTCATAATTTATATTAAATTGTCATAATGCATCGGTCAGAATTACAGAGGACAGAATAAATAATATATGGTCAGTATTTCTAACCTAACCTTACGTTACCTTTTATTCTGACCGTATAATAATTTTATTCAGACCGTTCATATTTTTATTCTGACCAAAAATTGAATTTTATTCTGACCAAAAGTTCATTCGAATTCTGACCATATAATTTGTTGCATTTTATAAAATTATTTGTTTTTATTTTAATAGAAAAATGAGTAATAAATGCGTGAAATAAAAAACGTATCTGAATTTTTCTGTAAGCTAACTAATTACATGTCTTTGAAATAAAATGAGTAGCGATTACAATTCAATGTAACAAAGTAGATCGCAATCATATTTATTGATGGAAAAAAAGAAAAAATGTGCGTTTGGCATTACAGCTAATAATTGCTAATGCGCCAAATATTTTCAAATTTTAAGTCACATGAGATGTTTTTTAAAGGTGAGCAAGGTCAACTCGAGGAGACAAAACAGCACAAACACATATGTTCAAGACCTGAAATTAATATAATTTAAGATATCGACTGAGGGTGCATGATGGAATTTCAATATAAAATTTGATTTCGTTTATTTCAGTTCAAGTTCATTTGTGTGCTCGAATGCCTGAAGATGCCGAAAGGCGAAACCTACAAAATTTTAACAACTCAAATCTGAAATTAAATTTGAAAAAATCTTAGTTTAATTAATCCATGACTTGAGCCCAGGCCCATCCGATCGGTAGGGTAAAGCTCTTGCCACTAGACCACAGATGCAAACATAATGAGGTAAAATCATTCTTTTGTATTCATTGTCAAATGATGTCATCTTTGTATAATTTTTTAATAAAAAATATTGCGAAGCTCTTCCTGCAATAAAATATAGAAGGGCTAGGCCTGAAGATGTCGGGCTTGGACCGGATAATTTGATAAAATTTCGCTCCATGCTGACGTTTAATGTGCATTAAAATCATTCGTTACTATTCAATATTATGAATGCATCATATAGTTTGTCATCACACTGGTAACAAAAAATGAAACGAGTAACACAATAGTCGAGTATAATAAATTGATCGGCTGAAACATTGTATCGAAAATTATTTTTTACCGTTGCTAAATTGTTTGTTAAAATGAAAGTTGAAATTTCTAATTGCACATATTTCGTTCTTACATGTCAACAATTTGCTTTGAATCAAGACTGTTTATTTATATATATATACTTGAGCCTCGTACAACACGTTCATATGGTTCTACCAAAACGTCGTGTAATACAAATCCCTGTTGTATGAAGCTTGAATTTCCTACAAAATTAGGGTATGCGTTTCAAAAAAACATCAAAGTTTGTTAATATCCATTATTTTTTTTAATAAGCAATCGAAAAAGTATACAGTTACGCATTTATCAAAAAAACTTTAATAACATATAATAGATCATTCATTCATCATCGCTATCACTTACAATTCTATACGTTCGACTCTTTTTGTAGATCGTTCGTGAGTTTTCATTATCGGAGGAATCTGGAGTATTTTTGGATTTAGGAATTAAAAATTCTGTAATAAGCGATTGTTTACTTTTAGCGGATAAATCTTTACGTATTTCGTGATAAGGGGCCAAGATCTGTTGTAATTTTCTCTTTAACTTCAAACATATTTCCATTATAAGATCATTTTCTATAAAGAAATGCTCAAACCATGTTATATAAAGCGTGTTGTACAAAAATATGTCAGAATTCATCAACCGTGTCATAACGAAACCGTGTTATACGAGGTCCAAGTGTCTGACATCTGAGGTTATTTAAATATTCATTTCACAAATCAAATGATTCCTTTATTATTAATAATATATACCGAGTTGTAAATACTTGATCTACAACCGAAAACCCACGTAATGTTTGGCTTCGAGTTTCTTCGGCGAGGAACTGTTTACTTTGAAAGAGTATTTATTTTGTGTTATCTTCGAGGGTTTTTATCTAAAATTTTAGGAATATTTCAAAGTTACGTTTGTTCTGTCCATATAACAAATACGTTAAAATATTAAATACCATCAGAGTATGAGGTCCAAACTTGACTAAAAGCTGTTTTAAACAACAATTTAAATTAGGTGGTTATTTCGATGAGCTCAAAATTGTATATCCAAGTTTTATTAAGTCAGTATAATACAATATAACGTTTCTGTTCTGGAAAATAACAATAAATGGAAAAATTTACAAAATGAGTTAGTTATACCACAATGTTTCTTATTTCAAACTATATCACATGAAAGAACACACTTGTTTTTTAAACAGTTTTGTACAAACAAACAAAATGAAAAAGGTATAGCATTTGAAACGTTTGATAAACTTCAAAGTCCAATTACTCAAAGTTAGTATTTTTCAGTTAGTGCCTTCTTCCAAAACAACGACGATATTGTGATTTGTTGAACTTCTGCCCAAAAGAAAATAATTGTAAATTGCATCTATCGTGTTTCAGCGTTCGCTGGAGACGTCACGAGAAAATTCTTACGAGCGAGACGAAGTGATTTACGGAGTAGGAAGTGTGAGAGGGACTCACGACGACGGTTACGGCGGTGGTGGCATAGGAGCGGGGCACCTTCGTTGGGATCATGACCCCGAGCCTCTGTACTATAACAGCAGGCCGCGATATCCGCAGGAACACAGCAGGTACGAATCTGCAATTTGCATAGATATTACTTTCAAAATGGGCAGTGTTGAAGAATCACTGGATCATGTAAGAATTCAAACAAAAACGAGCTGTTTTATGTACATTATATAAATTGGATCCTGCTATTCAAAATACGATCTCCTTTGTGATATAGATTTTTGATAATAATAATAGCAAAGCTTCTTTATGTTTCTGAATAATGAGTAAGTCAGGGATACCAGTAAGTAATAAAATATCTACTTGTTAATAAAAAAGGTTTCATAAGATTTTGTATTATCGTTTCCTTACCTTGAAAAGGTTCTAACTGACATTTTGGCCTAAAATGATCTTTTGGTAGGAAAATGTTTTATTGGCCACATTTTCCCATATACGTTAATTTCAGAGTCATATATTGTTCAATGAGGGAGTTAGCAGTATTTCGGAGTTCTATCCACACATTTTTTTTCATAAATTTATTTTATACGGTTATATAAATCGATATAACTGCTTATTATCATCTCACAGAAAAAAAAATACACATCAAAGTTTTTTTGAAAAGGTTTTAAAGGAATGTTAAACATTTTTCACTCGATGGTTGGTGTGTGTTTTACCCTTTACTTATATTATTCTGTCAATGTGGTCATCGATGAAAGATAGCTGAGTTTGTTCCAACATTCACAGTATATATGTATCATATAATAATATTATTGTTAGTTTATATAGTTCAGCAAGTCATGATAATATATAGTATTAATAAATATCCTAAAAATCAGAATATTTTGTTTGATAAAATTGAAATATCCGATAAAACCTTTTCAAACAACTATTGTTGTCAGTTCTGATTAAATCTTTAGATTCTCATTATTTTCTAGCATAAAGGCTTTATAGTTAAAATAAACTATATAAAGGAAAAGTAAAATATTTTATAATATATGCTAACTATAAATTTAATATAAAATATATGCTATCTCACCAATTAAAAATACATTTTTTCCCTCAAAATACAAAATAATATGATGAGTCAAAACTTAAAGCACGCATATCTCAAAACATGGTCAAGTGCAATTAGAAACTTTTCAAAGGAAGGTAACATTATGTTAAAAGTATGCTTGATTTTTAAGTAAGCAAGTAAACATGTCATTAGCAATAATTAGGACATAAATTAAAATTTTATGCTGGTTATCAAAGAGAATGATTTTTTAATAATAATATAAAATTTGTTACTACATAGTATTGTCGCATCAAAAGCGAATGAGCAGTTGTGACATTTTTCATTTTGGAATTATGAAAGGAGTTTTGTTCGTAGTTTTTTTCTCATAGATATGACAGGCAAAAGGACACTTGAGAAACAAATCCTATGAAATCACAATTGGAAAATAAAAAAAGTATAACTTGTATATTATGTGTAAACTAATCTTTAAAAATTCATGAATGAGAAAATATATTCGTTTTAACTTAAATATTATTAGTTAAATCTTATAAGTATATAAATTAAACAATTAGAGCGTGAACCGTTTTCGCACTAATTTATTTTGAATCTTTTTTTTTTCTTTGGATTCTGCGGTAACTTTTAAATAGGACATTCCGATCACCATTATTTAATGTATTTCCTTTTAAAGTGTTAACTGTCAATTGTTGGTGGAAAGGCATTATATTTTAAAAAATAATACCCAACTCTTTCGTACTACTTCCACATTTATAATGATTAAGACTGGTTTCGCTCATCACGAGCATTATCAGTTCAGTTGATCATTCAGTTCAGATCAGTTGATAATGCTCTTGATGAGAGAAACCGGTCCTGATCATTATAAACATGTGGAAGAAGTACAAATGAATTGCGTTTTATTTTTTTAAATTTATTTCCATTTGGTTTTTCGCCTCCAAGTACCAGTAATTGATTTGTAATTAGTCTATCAGTGTTTACGTCTTACCCCCTTCCCACGTCCAGTAGGTATCTATATTATGTATAGTCAAAAATATATTTTGAAACATAAATGTATTTTAAAATAATCTTTTGCCTTGCTTATTCTGTGATATTGAATTGATTTTCACAGGAATATTGTGAATTCAGTACTAAAAGGTTGTAGTTTAGTAGTAACATTATTTTTAGAAAATTTGTAATCATTATATTTGATATTAAAACAGCCATCTTTAAATTTAGAAAAGAGTTGAAAAATGTGTTTAAGTACTTGTGATGTAAATTTAAATCGTATAACTATACACGACATATTAATAGCTTTGCAAATTTTTAACTAATTGATTATTGTCAAATACAGACGCCGCAAACGCGACTGGGAAGATGATGACAGGTGATAAAAAAACACATTTACAAATCTTCACAATTCATAAAATCACCGAATGAATGCTACCACGCTGCCATTTTAGCTTATTCACAATATTAAAATCGTATTCCTATTTTCACCTTATTGTACAACACAATAGCAAGATTTCTTAAACTACTCTTAAGTTTTTATTTTTCTCACTAGTTGTATGAAGACTTATAGAAAAAAAACATATTTAAAACACACACGAAAAGAAACACCGAGGTTAGAGCAGGGCGTCTCTAGCCTACGGCTCGCTAGCACTACTAGCTGGCAGGACATGCCCGGTATCCGGCCGATCATAGTTTTTTCAAGCAGATAAATAGTGCCACAAGCGGAAAATAGCCACCATTAAATTTATGAAAATGGTCAACTAAATTTTATGCCAAAATGACTTAATATGCATATTTTCTTCTTGTCGGCTATCGGTTATCTCCACTGCAATGAAATATCATTTTCCCGTAAGTACTAATCAAAATTTGCGCATAAATCAAAACTACAGAAAGTTGGTATGACGAGCTAGCTAGGTCATGGTCCTTGGGACTTAGTGGAGGATTCAGTGCGGTCCTCAGGCTTAAAAGTTCTGAGACCTCTGGGTTAGAGCATGGTGTAAGAAGTATAGGTGAGCTGAATCGTTATTTTTGTAAAATATGTGACGTCACTCTGACAAACCAAATTCTTATTATCAGCAAAACACTGTTGTAAACATAGTAGAAATGGCGACTGTCATTTTTTTATCCAGCCCACCTATATTTCTTACATTACCAAGCTAGAGGTAATCAGTAGGTATTTTTAACAAGATGAAAAAAATAATCACATTATTTTAAATAATTCTATAACTGGTGTTTCCAGATGTCTGATTTCAACACTCTTCCCATGGTGTACTGTAAAAAGACTAAGTGAGCTGGATCGTTGTTTTTGTAAAATATGTGACGTCACTTTGACAAACAAAATTTGAGTTGTCACTAAAGCACAGCTGTAAACATATTATACCAGGGACGGCAAACGTTTTCATGTCGGAAGACCTCATTAATTTATATTACAATCAAGTAAGGCCGCATTTAAGGAACATACATAAAAATGTATGTGCATTATTTTGTAAATGAAGGAAAACAGTTTAATGTATTTATTTATTTCAGTCAAAAAGCCGCACTTCAAAACCCAAAAGGTCACAGGTTCGTCACTCCTGTAGAACACTGTAATTAAATAATCACACAATGACGTTAATAAACGCAAACATGGATTAAACGCAAAAAAATTTATCCAGCTCACCTATATTTCTCACTCCGTGCACTTTTCACAAATACATAAAACTGTACAATTTGAATATAAATTAATAAATTGAGCTGTTTGAATTTGAACAGTTTTTTCAGTGCAATATAATTAAATAATCAGCTGGGCAGAATATTAAACGATAAAATAGCCTGAAAATAACATTCAGTCACTTACAAATATCAAACATAAGTATTTTCATACATTTATACTTAAATATTTCTCATTCAAATTCAATAGCAAATCCCGATACTTTTAATACAGGTTATCGTAATATGTAATATTGAAGAAAATAGATAAATATGTATTTTTAAACCTCTCAGCTGATTGCGGTGGTTTGCTGTCTTAATCGAGTATATTGATTTTTGTCTACTAAAATCTGATGTCTTAATTGAGAAAACTAATAAATTTATTTAAATAAAATAAATTTACAATTGTTTCCACTAGCCTCTCTGCTTATGGAATAGTGTTATAGAATAATAATTAAGGTAAATGTACCAGTAGTTGACCACTTACGAGAAAAATTCAACAAAAATAACGATTAACGTTTAGCATTAGACCGAATGATGACAAAGCAAGTGTAATCATAATGGATCAAATGTTTTAATTAATATAATAAGACAAAAATTAAGATCGAGTCTGTCACAAAAAATTGTGTTCAATTTTTAACAACAATGTTAATGTTTCAGTAGTTGACCACTTTTTTTTCAGTAGTTGACCATGTCTAATAAGAAGGTTTCATGATAACCTTTCATTAGAGTTGCCTCGATTATATTCTTAACAATCCTCTTAAGAAATTCAAAATAAAATACTGTGTAAGGTGTTATTTTCAAGTGGCCGTCATGACACTCCAATGACATAGATGGTGAATTGTTAGTTCCTCAATCTGACAAAAGATGATTTCACTTGCTTAAACTTTACAATTTAGAGCAATCCCGCATCTACTTTTTTTTATTTTGGGCACTTTTATTGAAAAAAGTCAACTAACAGTATATTTACCTTAATATCTCAGTCAACTTAAGCCATTTTTATCAATGAGATGATTAATTGTAAAAAAATACTTAAATCCATCTGTTTTTCAAAATAAGTTTGAGATTCAGCTGTCAAGTTTTTTGTAACATTTAAAAAGTACATATTAATATCATGTTTTACCTCAAAGTTTTCACTTGAATTTCTTAATTAATATTCTTGCACCAGCAGATGAATGATATATTGTTTATCAACTTGGTAAGTTAAGTAAATTTATGAAAATGATTTGAAATATGCCATTTTCATCTTAAAAAAATAATCATTCTGTTTTTGACATGAAGTATTTTTCAGTTTATACGGATGTATTAATAGTGGATAACAGGTAAGAATAGGTTAGATAGACTTGTAGCAGTATTTAGTATCATAATTATTATTTTGCTCTTTCATAATATTTTTAGCAAAATCATATTAGATATTAAAAAAGCCATACTGAATATTAAGGTAGGTATGTGGGTACAATTTTTTTAAATCTGAATTTTACATGTCAAAAAAACAATTTCATTTTTTCTCAGAATATTTATACCATGTTAGTCAAATTTATTATACCATAGTACAAAATTAACATCGATAACAGTGTTATTCCAGTGGTTGCATCACATCTTATTTTACAACCAGTGGAATAAAAGAAGATTCCAATTTCATTTTTTATATAAAAATTAATTTCCAAATAGATACTCTCGATTCCATCAAAAATATTATAATGTAAAGAAATTGTCATAATCAGGATGTACAACTTGTGTCTATACATATTCAATAATTATATTTTACTTTATATACTATAATATAACAATTCCAAATATTATACATTTAAAATATATTGTAATATATTCCATTATATTTTATTTACATTATGGTGTACAAGAAAACGAATCATTGCCCATATTTATCCTCGTTTGTAATCATCAGTATTTCTATTGTATGATGAATGTCAAAGTAGGACAAATAGTCTTAATGGACTCGAATACATTTCCAGAAAATCATTGATTGTAGATATACTCGGAAATAGCTTCATGTATTATATCGAAGGTGTTTTGGCCAATTAATGTAGCTGTCAAAAAATAAGAAAATAAGTTAATGATTGGATATTATTTTAAAGACGACAGAGCAGATCTCGGCCAAATGATGTAAATTAGAAAAATAAATTTACCACTTTTTGAAAGAGAAACATCATTTTACATTGGTTTTAGGTTTAAAAATTCTGACCCGGCCACTTGATGTAAGATGTAAGCCACTACTATTTCTACAATCCTTACGTATAATTCCGTATCTCCAAATATGAGAATTAACAGGAGTGCATTTCAAAGATTCATAGCGCAACTCACCATATCATTATGTTTTCGATAACAATAGTTTTTACTCTGTCCTGAACCATTTTAATTTTAAGGTTACATCAATTGGCTAAAATAACGTCGATTATATTGAAATCATACTTGGTTTTATTTGAATAGCAGTGAAAACAGACAAGTGGAATCAAATTGATTAATATTGACTCATTCCCAGTAAAATTCACTCTCAAAATATGACTTTTAACTGCTTAAATATTATTTTAAGACTTTTATAAATGTAAAAATAGGTTTTTTTATATGAATTAATTAATTATTATTCATTTAGGTGTGAATTCAAAATATTTTTTTCCTAACGTGTTGAATTATTTTTTCTATTTGTGTATAAAAATAATTTTTCTATCATGATTTTACAGATAAGAAACACGTGATAATTACTTTTATCATTTTTAATGTAGTTTTATATTTTTGTTTCAGAATGGAGGGATGGCGACAAAACCAGTTAACTGGTCAACTGAGCATGGAGTCTGAAGCTTCCTTTCATTCGGCTATCGGTCCTCCGTCAAGAAGGATGAGAGGTTAATATTTCAATAAAAAAAAATGATGTTTGCATTCAGTAAGCCAATATAAGTGAAATAATTGTCACATGTTGCGCTGCCTGGAGACCATCATCAAAATTAATTTATTAATGAAAAAATTCTTACTAATATAAAACGAGTGAAAGTAAATTCAATTAATGGACATCATTAAAGATTGGAAATATTCTTCTTCTTGTTGGACCCCATCCACTCCCTATGAGGATGACGTTGCTTCTCACAAAATATCATTCAAGTAAAAAAAACAGTAGATCTGTCAAATTCACAAAAAAATGCTGCACTATCATTTGGTTGATCGTAAGGAATTGAAAAATTGCATTTCGTAAAAAAAGCATTATAATAAGTACAAGAATTCATCTTTTAAAAAAGTGGTACTACTTAAACAGCTTTACATCCATAACATCTCTTTACAAATACAATTCATTATTGAAATTGCATATCGACTGTGGAAAGGAACAATGTCGGAATCCACACAGAAAAAATTGTGTATAACTCACCCAAAACGTGTTAATACACTATAGTTTTATATATATATGATATATCAATCGTTGAATGGCAAAAAGACGTATCCCTCCATTTTTTCAAAATATTTTTTTTTCGTTTTGTGAGCTATACACAATATTTTTTGTCTGTGACTTACGTCATTTTCCTTTACACAGTCGATGTTATGTCGTAGCAGACCTTCCTCTTTGCTTAGGAAGCATACGTTCATATGATATTAATCAAATTTTAGTAATATGATAGACTTTATTTCATTGTATTCATTTTAATAATCGTTATTTTCACTGATAACAAGTTCTCATATATTATTTTCAGCGTCACCGTCTAGAAGGCCGAGCATCGAGAGACAAAATACATTATATGATGAAAACTGTGATACTACTCCTACATATAATTATACAACTAGGTAATATAATCTCATTGATTGAGTTGGAATTTACTTGGTAGCACTTCATTATAATAGTATCAAAATAACAAAGTGTTAATTTCTAAAATAATTTTTCCAGATTATTAAATAGCTTTTTTGGCTTCACGCCATCGCCAGAACTATGGTTAAACTTAATTTAGCTAAAGCATGGATATCTGTGATGTCTAAATTTCATTATGTTTGACTTCTCAATTCAATTGTGTAGGTTCATTTGATAAAAAAAATTACAAAAAAAAAAGAAAAACTACAACTAAAACTGATGTAACAGTATAATAATTTGCAATAATGAAGAGCTCAATGAAAAATTTTTCATTAAAAAATTCCCGAAATCCCAGGAATGTCTAAATATCGATCCCAGGATTTTGGGATTCACTGTAAATGTCTTATAAAATTTATTTTTGGAATTGAATACTTCCTGATTAACTATAACGTGTACCTCAGTTTGTTAATGTGCATACTTTTTTTATAATACCTACATAATTTATACATATTAATGTATTGTGGTCTCCCTCCATCTCATTTTTCGAAACATCAGTAAACAGGAACAAATAATTTTCACAACAATATATTATATTATTTTACAAAAAAAATTATTACGTCTATAAATAAAATCTTCTATATCAATAAAAAGTTGCAGTCTGATTAATAAATAAAAAATTAAAAACACCATTTCCACACCCAAAAAAAATACAAAATGATATATTCATTCCAATTGAAGCAATAATAGAGGCAAATTTAATCTTTACATACCTGCATAATGCATGGAGATGCAAATAAGAAAATTTAAGACATCGGCTGAGGGTGTTTGATGGAATTTCAATATCAAATTTGAGTTATTGAGATTTTGTACACTTCCATGTATTTTGTCACTAACGACCCGGATTTCGCCTTTCGGCATCTTGAGGCATTCGTGCGCTCGAATGCCTGAAGATGCCGAAAGGCGAAGCCCGGGTCGTTAGTGACAAAATACATGGAAGTGTACAAAATCTCAATAACTCAAATTCAAATGATAAAAGTCATATTTTCTGAAATATAACTCACACAGCGAAAAAAACGGCATTATTATATTTATAATGTGAGTCTCCGAGCTGCTAAACACGCTCCTAGCGATTTTCCAATAAAATTGAATATGTTTTAATGCACGTACGTGCTCTATTGATAGATTTATCAAATTTTCCAATTGTAAGTCAAAAATTTGTTCTTATTTCGTCGAAATTCAAAATTTTTCCAAACTTATAAATGTGTAGGAATACGATTCCAAAGCTGTTGCTTGACGTGATTAAGCGTCTCGTCGGTTTTGACGACAGTATAAAATAATATTTTACTTTTATTTATACACCGAAAGACACAAAATAACCATATTAAAAACTGTCGCGATTTTCTTCAAACTCTAAAAACCTTTGGGAGCGTGCTTAGCGACTCAACGACTCATATGTTTAGTTCTGTTCAATTAAACTACCGATACAAACTTTTGTAATTACTGCTATTCCTGGCAGCCATAACAAAAAATCATGAATAGCCTTTCAATGCTTTGTTATTTGATTTGGATTAGTGATTTTTCTAATATAAAATTATTATACTTCTTTCAGAGAACAATCTCAATTCTCCCAACAGACAAGTTATGAGGAGTTTTATGATACATCTAGCCAACCCTTTCAAAGCGAAGAAGACTATACGACAAATGAAGAAGATAGACAGTGGGACAGCGGGGGGTATTATTTCGGACAGGACTATCCAAATGCGGATAGATCGTCAGTCACGACTACAGTAGAATATGAGAATACAATTAATAAGCGAAGATCATCTGTGATACAGCTACCTCAAATACCCACTAAGGTTAGCATAACTCTTCCGTACTCATGGTGTAACAATAAGTTACTTCGGCATTTAAACCTTTAAATTATCTGTGAAACAGGTCGTTAAAAAAATTTAAAATACAAAACAGTTCAAGTCTTATTTGTACAATCATAATTTGAAAATCTCGTCAATTTTACAATCAAGAAATATAAAGTTATAGTACAGTACAATAACAATAAGAATAGTATTTAAAAAAATAAAACACAATTCATTTGTACTACTTCCACATATTTATAATGATCAGGACCGGTTTCGCTCATCACGAGCATTATCAACTGATAAAAATACAAACATAACAGGCTTTTTTATATAAAATTGAGTGTAAAAATGAAGGTATATAAAACAGATGGTTCATGAACTGAGACAAGAAAATACTGATTAACAAACAAATTTTACATAAATCAAATGAAAGAGTCTACAATTAAAATGTTATGGACCCCTTGCAAATACATAGGTCCGAGGTATATAAATAAGCCTGTTATGTTTGTATTTTTATCAGTTGATAATGCTCGTGATGAGCGAAACCGGTCCTGGTCATTATAAATATGTGGAAGTAGTACAAATGAATTGTGTTTTATTTTTTAAAATATAATGTCTTTCCACCAAGAATTGACAGTTAACACCTTAAAAGTAATTAGAATAGTGTAGTAACAATCCGAGATGCATGACGTACTGTTTTGTTTCAAACTTCACCGAGATACGTCTCGAGCTTGTTCTGCTATGATAAATCTCGATTCTTGAGTTTTTCGATAATTTCGCACAGTTTGCTGTGTATTTCAGGTTTTATACACAAAACATGACGTAAAATAATTATTTAATACTACATAAAACCGTATTTCACTTTTTGACTTTTCGCTTTGTAAATGCGTTTATATGACAAAACCCACACGGCAACGAAATATGACTGCATGAGAGCCGAAGTGATTTTTTTAGCATGAAAACGGGAAAGTTATCAAATATGATTGACATTATTAATGTGTATTTTAATGCAGTGCTACTCAGATTTTTTCGGTGTGCGAACCAGTAAATATTGTTATTACCTGGGGACCGGCTTCATTATGTAAATAAAATAAAAATAACCTAGTAATATATTTTTATTGAATTCAAAGAATTGATATTCAGGGGCATTGTAATAACACGAGACACGCATCGATATTCATTATTTTTCTAATTATATTTACTTTGTTGAGCGCCGACTACCATTTGAATAGCATTGTTTTAATGAACATTTCGTTGCTTGGTGGTGAAGTAACCTATTCCGCGTTTAGAAATTACTGAGATATGAGCATTTGAACTTATAAAGTCTTATTACGTTTTTAAAAATATCTTCGTCACAATATTTCATAGTCTTTTCACAATTGATAATAAAATGAATAGCGCTTACCAATGTTATAAAGGTGAACAATTCTAAGATACATAGATCTCTTTACAAGCGTATTAAGTGTGTTAAATCACTAAGAGAATATCAATATTAATATTTAAAAAACTATTCAGTTTTAGTAGGTCAGTTCACCACTAAGGAAATATTTAAAGATTATTTATTTATCTGCATTGAACAGTTGCGTTGATGTGACGGTTGGTGATGATGAAATTTAATTGAATTTATTGCATTTCTTTTTGATTTACTGTTTTACCATAATATATTTATCATTCAGAAAGAAAGTAAAAAAAAAAGCAATGTAACATCTGCCAACCTTATTTGATTCTAAAGTATTCACCTCTGTAGCTTCGCAAGAAACCTAATATCAACATTATATTCTCATGAAACTTTTATAAAGTTAACTTTCAATTCTTCTTGAAAATATATTATGTTTATTTCACAAATGTTTAAGACCGGTTTAACTGATTCATCAGAAATATTTTGAAATTGTTTCTTGTAAAGGCACTTTTTATTCTTATAATTGTAGTATATTGTTGAAAGCTGAAACCATTAAAACTCTTACTAATAAATTGTATTATATTGCTTTTTACTAATACACTGTGACATATGAGTGACTAATAATCAAACCAACCTATACAACGAATATATTCAAATGAAATAAAAGGACACAAAGTTTACGGATAATTTTCAATCGAAGATTGTGTTCTAAATGTTTTTGATTTCTGTATTCATTTGTCAGATAAATTCTTATATTAACGGATTTTTTGTTTTAATTGTATATGTCAAGATAAAAGATGAATAGATAAGGAAAATCAGAGGCATGTTTGGCTTTAAGGGAACTTAAAAAAATATCAAAATGTTATTGCTTATGTACATAGACACATAGATGGCAGCAGTAATACTCTTTGCAATTCTGTGGTATAGGCACTTGTGTTTTATAAAAGAACATCATACGACTTAAATTCTATCATTAACTCATTTTATTTGGTTTTTTTGTATAGGCTGGTTGAATTCTTTGCCACTCATATAATGTGCAATAATATACATTTCTTAAGTCTGGAATTAGTCTCGCTAGATATTGTAAGAAACTATTTGGGGCCAAAAATACTGTTGTAATTGTTTTTATCAAATCCAGGTGCGTCCGCAATCTGTGATATCTGAAGTTTATGGAAGTGTTACAAGGAGACCACTAAGAAGAACAGCAAGTCGAGCACAAGGAAGAATGACCCCAGACGTCTCATCGAGAGGAGCTAGTTTACCAGGTAAATATTTGTAGTATTTCACTGATTGTTTGGCTGGTACAATGGTACACTATGTCATAACCATCTCAGAGTCACTCGCTCCCTATCTCTGTCGTGTTGTCCACGCCCAGCCTCTTTGCAGACTTGGGATTGTAAAAATGGTAGTGGCCAGCATCAAGTGGCTTGGTTAGAATTTTTAAACCTAAATCCTTGATGAATTAACATGAATTATTCAAAACACTAAAAAGACCATATGCTTAGTTTGCCTGAAGAGGTCAGCGTTTTTATTCCATTCATTTTGTGCAATTACTCAATTGGTTTCAGTGTTACAATTTATTAAAACTAAGCAATTATTTTCAACTCATATTTTATCTTACAATTCTTTTATTTATTACCATGTCCACTTCCAGTATGGATCATATGGACTCCTAGTGAAGATTACCTTAGCAGAAATTGTTCGTCGAAGGTAAAAGGACGGGACTAATAAATAACAGCGGTTAGCTTATTGGCTACATCTCCTTTATGGTTCAGATTAATTTATAAAAAAAAAAACATTCAAAATTACTTTAAGATAAGCCATGATAAAAGAAAAAAAGCGGTTCGACTCTTTGATAATGTTTCTAACTGAGCTACAAAGCTTCATAAGTGCGTTTAATCAACTTTAAATTGCTAATAAGAGCAAGTAATGATTTTTGTTTATCTTCAAGCTACTCCACCGGGAACACCTCGAGCTCCTCGTCAGCTGCCTCGCCCGCCAGCTCCAGCTAGCTTACCGCCGGCACCAACGACTCCTCGGATGCTGCCGAGACCGCCAACTGCCACATCACAAATATATGGTGAGATTGCTTGATGATCTTCTGACCAACTTCGTATCGTAAGAGACAAACCGTCATACAAGAACTGGTTTGAACCCAGTTAAATCAAATCAGCTAATATTAATATAACCTTTTGTACGGAATTCTACATTTCAACATTGAAACCAGATTTTCTTTGAGCAGATAAGAATTACTTGGTTCAAACCAATTGTCGTATGAAAAAATAGTTACTAGATTGGAAATAACCATTGATTTGCTTGGCGTAAGATTGTTTTTGATTGGAGGATATTTTTATTTAAATAGATTTAATCAAAAACAGTCTTACCCCACTTCTCACGTCCAGTAGAATGGAATGAAACCCACCCAACCCTTTATTTTTTAATTTAGGAATTAGAATCAACGTTTACCTTTGAAATAAATAACCTTGCGATATGGTTAGTCTGAAGATGCTTCTTAAAGAGGCGAAACGAGTCACGTGAGTGATAAATCCAGTGGAGTAAAAAAGTAGTCAATTTTGATTTTATATTTAAAGTAAATATCCACAAAGTTATCGCTGAACCTATAGAAAATATTAATTGTAGTTGTTCAAACACCATTTAAGAATGTATGAATTAACTTCAATTCCTAGGAAACAAAATCAATATCTGATATATTTTGCACAAAGTCTCTTTTTAAGAAATGTTTTTTTATATTTTATCATGTACACATTGTATTATATAAACATGTTTTATTATATATAACCAATATCTTATTGCATTACAGAAGGCTTGAAGTTTTATCCCAAGTCATATAATGAAGATTACAACTATGGGTACGATAGTCTTGAAGATACTCAAACCAGCATCGTGGACTCTGTAGACAATGATGCTATTTGGCCAAGAAAAAGGTACATTAATAAAAATCTATTGAATCTAGTGAATGAAATATGATACCATAATTTTATACTATGCATTAAAGCTTATGCCTATGGATGGGCTCTGTGAGTCTTGTAATCACCGGAGCTAAAAGCGTTACCATTTGCGGTAACATCAATTTTGATCTTATCCTTTTCTTTAGTATATCTGATAATGAAGGGTCTAGTATTAAAACTGCTTAACTCCAGCATATGCAGAAAACGAATTATGAATGCAGCATTGGTCTTCGTGTTCACACCTACTATTTAAGTTACAAAACATCTTCTTAAGCATACAGACTCCTGTTTAAAATGAATGTGAAAATGTTGTTAAATTTCAAAAAGCATATTCTCTAATGCCATATAGTTTTCTAATCTAATAATTTCCATTTCAGGCAATGGTTGTCCAGCATTGTACTGTTATGGCCATAATTTTTTTGGGCTTGCCAACAACAAATATTGATAGAGATTATGATACTAGAGCTCTCATATATGAGTCAGTTGCGGTAGTTTACCATCTTTGTGATGTTTTTATTTTGTTTTTCCAACATTTATAGTGAATATTTAGTATACTGACATAATCTTTATCTTCAAAAAATATATATCCTACCCATGAATAATTATCAAAATAGATAACAGTAAAATAAAATTGTGAGAAGTGTGAGTTGGCTAAACTTGCAATTTAAAATTTAAAAGCGGTGATCGATAAAAAATCAGTTAGTTTATATCAAAATGATATTAACATTAATCGAGATTATAATGGTGTCTTCGAAATATTTCAGATTATCTTCTGTGACTGAGTCTCCGCGAAAGCTTCCAGCTCCACCAGCTATAAAACCAGCACCGAAAATAACAGCATCTTCAATATTCAGTTCACTATTTGCAGATAATAAACCTAAAATACCCGAACAACAGCAGAAACATGAATACATTATTGAGAAATCAACAAATGCTATACAAAACTATCAGTCGATCGTTCAACTTGATCTTTCATATAATGAAGATAAAACTGCACTGCCTACACCGATACAGGCACCATACGCTGACGAATATAATAAGCCATACGTTCAGGAAACAATACCAACATACATCGATAACAAACAACTATACATTGAAGATCAACAACCCTATAATGAAAACCGACAACCGTATATTGAAGATCAAACACCGTTTATTGAAGATCAACAACCGTACATAGAAGATCAACAACCGTATATTGATGATCAGCAACCGTATATCGAAGATCAACAACCATACATAGAAGATCAACAACCGTATATAGGAGATGAACAACCTTATATCGACAATCAATTATCTTATACAAATGACAGTTTTTATGTCGATGAAAAAAAGCAATATTTTGATAAACCGGAGCAATACATAGATAACCAAACAGTTTACAATGAAGATCAGGAATATATTGAAGACCAGCAGGACCAAACGTCATATCCTTATGATAAACCTTCGTATGTTCAGGATCAATCCACTTATGACCGAGAAGAAACGCCTTACTATGATGCAAGTCAGCCTTACTATGAAGATTCGACGCCTTATAACAAAGACTTACCTCCATATCAGAATGACCTCCATTCATATCAACAAGACGCACAACAATTTCAACCAACAGTTACGGCTGCCTATCTAGATTCCAGGTAACATTCAATGCTTTACCTTTACCTATACCCCATATGTATTTGACCGATTAAAATATTTCAATTGTATTAACTGAGTCAATTTATTTAACATTTTACAGGGGAAGCATAAAAATAGTTCCAATTTATATTGTTTTAATACAAAAGCGGCATTAATATTTACATGTACTCATTCAATGGTGTACTAATGTATCCTATTATCGAATTTAGTGAATCTTGTTTTCCTATAAGCAGTTCAATGTTATAACAACATGTCGTGGCATGATTTTATTCTTAATACAGCGCATTTTATCCATTCAAAGCACCTTTAAGAGATATTACACTTTTAAATAATGTGACTGTAGCAATTAATTATTCAACGAATGGATTGCTCTGCACTAAATTGAACTAAAAACTGTAACTAACTGTACGTTAATAACGGTGAAGAATTACTAAATACAATAAGTACTGACACCTTTAAATTTAAAGTTGCTTTAAAAAAGCAATGTGATGATCAGTTGGATTATGGTCAAACTATAGTCAACGTGAACTGTGAAGTTATTTCTCCGTTTCCATTTCTTATCTGTGTCTTTTTCTAATGGAATTTAAGCTTAAGCATTCCATAGTTTACTATCACATTTTTAATCTGGTCTTTCAGTTTGCTAACTGAATGCCATATGATAAAGTTGCTGCTTTAAAACTTTGCAATTCAGCTCTAGGGTTCAGCTTTAAGATCTAGGATCTCGGGATCCATACATACTAATACACTGACACTCTCTGTGTATTAAACACAAAGCAGTGTTGTAAAAAGTGCAAATTTATAAAGCGTATACTCTACACAAGAATGAATCGGCCGGTGTGAACTAGAGTAAAAACTTTGGTTCAGTTGTTGAACATATTTTTGTAATTGAAGGTGTTCTTACGAATCAATGATCATTAATATGTAATTGGGGAAAATTATAACATAGAAATATATACCTACTGATGGTTAATTGGTCAGTTTTTTTTGTACGATAAATATCGGACGACGTATCATTATAGGAATTAGAATATTTTGATTGCTGGAGAAATTTATGATTACTTTACAATGTCTATTAATATCTAATCTCTCGTATAGAGTATAAAAAAGGGTAGTTAAAGAAAATAACTTGCTTAATTAGTAAAATATTAAGCTTTGCCATATTTATTTTTAAAATTTCTTGATAAAGTTATCTATGATCTGGAATTTTTCTTGCAATATTTCAATCCTTACATCCGCATTGAAATTCCACCAAGCACCCTCGGTCAACATATTAAATGAAAATTCAAACAATTGACACGGTTGAGATATTGTGATATGGAAATTTCATTTAAAAAAATAACAGAATAAAGTATAATTATGTTTAAAACACAAAATAGCATATAGACACTCCCTAATCAGTGGTTCTAAGCACTCAGTCTCATAGGCAGGCATTAAAAAACTTTGGGAAAAGTACCTATTTCACCGTTTTTTTGTAAAGTATAAACACGTAACTAGCCACTTACACGAAAGTCTTTAGATAAAATCCGATGTCCAATGTTGTATTTGTAATATTTTAAAATTATAAATTTTTCAGAACTTTACATAAAATAAGAAGCTTTATTGAAAGCACTGTCCCAATTTTGAAGAAGACATATACAGCCGTTACTTTTTAACTGCTTTTTGAATCTTTGAGACGCTCTCCTATAAAATGTCATGTTTTCAAAAACAAGATTATACGTAAGGAGTGTCGATATGACTATTTAAAATAACAATTGGTTATCGAACTAGAAAATATATGTATATTAAAGCTTGTAAAATAATATTAAAAGTCATTTAACACTTCAAATTTGGATTATTGAGATTTTGTACACTTCCATGTATTTTGTCACTAACGACCCGGGTTTCGCCTCTCGGCATCTTCAGGCATTCGAGCACACGAATGGACTCGAACTGACAGACAGTAAACAATGTCTAACGTTTATATAGAAGATACAAATACGACAAATATTATTTACAAGGTAAAATATTATGCGTCTGAGAGCCACACTGATACCTGAGTTAAATTTCGAGAATCGCCTTAATCCTTGTTTTGTAAACAACATATTAACAGAGTGGTGAATTGCCACTTTCCAACTACTTTTAGAATTACCGGTGATTTTACAATTACATTGTGGGTTTCGACGGGATGCAATTCGACGAAAGGGTAAATATATACAATCATTCCACATTTAGTGACATCTGTTAGGTGTTTCAATGTATACGATACAATAACGTAGAATTAGGAAGGTTCAGCTGCTCATTCAGAATTGGCAAGGAATTTAACTGGGCTCTATTGATTTCCAAAATTTTTTGATAAAATAATTTATGATCCTTAAATTATTTCATTTAACACTGTTTTTCTTTGCAGTTATACATCGGAAGACAACCGTCAGACCCCACTTACATCTTCTCAATGGGCTTCATCAAATTTGCAAACAAATTCTCAACAACCACCTGTGACAGTCACGTCAAAGATAGCACCAGAAATTACCAAAAGTATACCCACAGGTCATACCATACCAACGCCTTTGCAAGCAGGTAATATCAATATTCACATTAAAAAATTTACTAGTAGATTATCCTGGAAAAGATTTAGCAAAGAATTCTACATTACTAACCCTTCCGTACTCATTGTGTAACAACTTACTTCGGATTTTTAACCTTTGAACTATCTGTGAAATAGGTCATAAAAAAATCAAAATTTCGCTATTTGTAAATAAAATAGTTCTACATATATTTAAACATTAGAAATACATTATAGTTTACGTCTTGTTTGTATAATTAACTAGTGAGTACCCAGCATGCGTTGCAATGCTACTCAAAGAAAGAAAGGGCTTGTGTTTTAATTCTGTTTATTGAACTGCTTTTGGATTAGAGGTCTGCACAGGCCAAAATTTCATAGACTTACCCGGTTCGAGCCCATCATCTTCAGATCTGGCCCGACCCGAACCCGAGTTTCAATATCACACTTGTTATAACACAATATTTTTGTTTTTCGTCTGGCGCGTACACGAATAAATCAGAAGGTTTTTCCTAGATGTCGCTGTATGTTCGTATTTGATTCTTTTTTTCAATTTTAGATTTTCAATTTTTTTCTTTAGAACCCTTCACGGGTGTGTGCACAACAACTCACCGAAGTTTCATCAAAATCGTATGAATGGTAAAGGAACGCGTAAAGGACAAACAAACATTTATTTTATATAATATTTCCGGGCATGATCACAATAAGTCCTTCCTTGAAAGTTTCGTCGCGATCGGTTGAGTAGTTTAGGAGCCTATAAGATAATAACCAACAAACAGACATTCATTTTTATATATATAGATCATAATTTGAAAAACTCGTCAATTTTACCATCATAAAATATAAAATTATAATATAGTGTAATAACAATTAGAATAGTATAGTAACAATCTGATCATGACATGCAACCTCTTATATACGTCTCGAGCTTGTTTTTGATAATCGCATAGTTTGATATGTATTTCAGGTTTTACACACAAAATATGACGTAAAATAGTACTACATAAATCCATATTTCACTTTTTGAAATTCGGTACCTTACTTTGAAAAGGTTCTAACTGACATTTTGGGCTTAAATGACCGTTTGATTGGAAAATGTTGTATTAGCCACGTTCTACCATATACGTCGATTTCAGAGTAATATATTGTTCAATGAGGGAGTTTGTTTTATACGGTTATATGAATTAATATAACTGCTTAATATCATCTTACAGAAAAAGCATGCACTCACAGTTTTTTTGAAAAGGTTTTTACGTCATGTCGAACATTCTTCACTCGATGGTTGGTGTGTATTTTAGCTTTGCTGACGAGTTCGTTCAAACATTCAATATATATATATGTATTATTATTTTGTTGTATTATAATATTATTGTTAGCTTATATGGTTCAGCAAGTCGTAATAATATAGGTATACTATTAACAAAAATCTCAAAAATCAGAACATTTTGTTGTCAGATCTAATTAAAGCTTTAGATAGTCATTATTTTGTAATATAAAAGCTTTAGTTAAAATAAATTATATGAAACACAAAATTCACTGAATAAAATCGCATTTTTCCTTTCAAAATACAAAATATGATCAGTCAAAACTTCAAACGCTAGTATCTCAAAACATGGCCAAGTGCAATTAGAACCTTTTCAAAGTAAGGTAATGAGTTGTCACTTTGCTTTATAAATGCATTTATATAAAAAACACACACAGTAACGAAATGTGACTGCATGTGATCTAAAGGCATTTTTTTTAGCATGAAAACGGGAAGGCTAAAGATTCAAGCACAGATATCAGTCAGGTAACATTGGTCATGATGCATGAACTGAATAGGTGGCACTTCGTCTGACCAAGTACCATCGTCAGTCCTAGAATTCCCACATTGAGTTGAAAGTCACTCTAGCTATGAGATCAGATCACGAGCTCTTTATACATATTACCATCTCCCGCGATGTGTACTACCAAATACCTGAAGCCGTCGGCTCTCTCGATGTATTGACCCACGCTCGTCAGAGAGTAGTCTGGGTACAGAGAGGCACTCTTACAGAGCACATTGGGTTTACTCACATTGACTTGAGACCAATGCAACACGAGTTGCCAAAATAAAATTATGTAATGATTTCAAATAGAATAATAATATAAAAATATTTACATTATAACATATTACATTCACTGTAATACTATTTGAAATCTTTTTATAACTGAGCTAAATATTTTTAATAGGATAAAATAAGTAATTAGTTCTATAAAATTTTATTAGGTAGTTGATAGCTATTACGCTATCGTCAGAATTATACTTAAACTTATTATAGCTTAGCTTTATAAACTGCTTAGAACAGATGGACAATATTATTTCATCTTACATATTCAAACATCATGTTATAATATTTATTTAAAATTAAATTATTCAAGGTACTAATTGTGTTATTAATTAATCGTTAAAATAAATGCATTGAAGTTTTTTTGACTATGCGTCATTAAAAGAGGTTTTTGTAATGGTTTAAGTTAAGGTGATGACTTAATGTTTGTTTGACCATTTAGGAGATTATTGACTTGATTATATTTATTAATTTATAGTTGTTCTAAGAAATTTAGCCCCAGGCTCTTATCAGTATCAGTATATCAGTATATGTATCTAAGCTAAAATAAGTTCTAAGTTTAGTTCTGAGTATAGTTTTAAGCCGAAATAGCCATCAACTAACTAATAAAATTTTGTAAAACTAAATACTTTGATAGTTTACTCTATTATAATGAAGTAAATGCAAATTCAATCGGTAAATATTTTTGTTTTTCATATCTTCAGGAATAGCTGGAGCCCCAGTGGTAGCCGCCGCCGCTGCTCAAACTTTTGGGCGACTATTTTCAAGCGGCGCTCAAAAGCTCGGAAGCTTCTTATCAGCGGCGACTCCGACGCCGAAACCTCCGGTTGCGACGGTGACAGCGACAGCTCCAGTGCCCGCTCCACGCCCTGCGTTACGTCAGCAAATATCTGTGACTGAAAGTGAAACCTACAACAATTACCCCTCAACTACAGTACCCATGAACAATTGCATTCAACCTTCACTCATTTCCGACACTGCCATAAGTGAAGCGAACGATTATGGGTATATGAACAATGTGTCAGTGGATAGAGACCTTGTTAAACAAGGTTCTTTAGATTATAGTGTGCAAGAAGATACTCTGTCTGAACAGGAGTATCTTAGGAAACAAGAATCTATAGAAAGAGGTTATTTGCAGAATCAAGACTCTATCGATAGTTATACCCCTGAAGACTTAGATGCGTTGAACGGGGCTAGTTCTGACTATAGCAAAACCCACAGTCATGACTCACCAGTGTCGGTCATACATGTTGATAGATTAGAACCTATATCTGGTTCCTTGGACGAAGAAGAGGAACCTAGAGGTCGAGGTAGAAGTTTAGAAAACTCTTTAGTTGAACCTTACAGACCTAAGCAGTTGTCTCCAGCTGATTCTAGAAAGCCTTCAGTGGAGGCTCCGTATAGAGGCTCCCTCGCTATCGATGGGGCTATGCAAGGTCTATTACCTGGCATGCAAGAATTGCTGCCGGAACCCGGTGGAAGTCCTCCTCCGGATACCAGAGCACCCCAGGACCGTACAGGTATGAAATCTTTTAGACAAAATTTGTAGTTTTGAACTTCTTTTTATCTTTAAATATTAATTGCTTTAAAGGACACCTTTATAATATATACAATATATATATTCTTCTATTTTCTATGGTGAGTTTTTCAAAATAGATAAATTAAAAAAATACCGTTACGAATATAATAAGTATAACAGTTATCTGAAAACAACTCAAAAAGAAACATTGTGTTTTTGAAAGACTGTTTAATATTAAAACTTGTTTAAATTTCTCCTGATAATAACCTTGATATATTTATTTAATGAGGGGTTGAGCAACTGAGCAACAAGCAATTCGCGTAGAAAACTTCTATTGATATACCTCCATTAAAAGACCACATGGTGGACATTGGGAGCGGGTATGGCTTAAAAAATTACTGACATCTATGGAAGAAAGACTTAAACAATTTATGTTTACTTTGTATCAATTTACTCAAAAAGGAAACAGTATCAAAACTTGACCTTTATTACTTAAACTAATAATTTTATATTTCTAATGAAAATAACAATATCATAAATTCCTATACTCAAATTTGATTTTCTAGGTGAAGCTGAAACAGGAAGTCTAGTTGGGTCAGGATCTGAAGAAAAGGCAAAGAGTGTCTCATTTGAAGAGGAGGAAACTGTGAGGTCTAGGCCTGCTGGGGCGCGTCAGAGATGGCACTGGGCGTACGCCAAAATCCTGATGCAGTTAAATGTAAGTCATTTGTTTTAAAATAAATTATTGGATCGTTTCCCACAACTAAATATTACATATTTTTGTGTTTTGTTATAATGTATAAATTACTTAATGTTATGTTAATTTATTATCATTTATATCGGTAACCAATAATTTTATGTAGTTTATTTATTGCCTTTCCACTTTTCACGAGACACAAGTTTATTGGAAACTAGTCTTTTTTCGAACAAACTGTTTACTGTGACTGTGTATTTCTAGGAAATAAATTTTAAAAACGGTATTACTTGTAATTTAAATAATTCAAATTTCTTTGGTTGAAGCCATTTCTAAAATAGCATAGTTATCTAACCTAGCCAAATTGTAAGCCATTCTATGACTATAATATTTTTTTTATATCGCAATGGATGAGCATTTTCATATATATTTTTCTCCGAAAGATTCAACAAAAATATTGTAGCCATATTGGGAACTAGCGCACAATACATGGTTGTCTTAAGTTATTTATTTTCTTCAATGCTTATTAAGCTTTTCAATTAAATACGGCCCTTAGTTGAGAATAATTAATAATTAAAAAATGGTCACGTATAAAAGAAGTCTGTAGTAGTTTATCAATCGTACACAGCAAACGGTTTATGCACTAGTACTATAAATAATAATCGCCCTTTTTTTGTCATGTAACACGGTGGAACGGCGTTCCGGTACCTTCTTTCAAAGTTTTTTTTTTAATGTTTCAAAATAAAATAAACGAAACAATGTTCGCGCTTACATAATATCAATTCAAAAAAATAAAAAATAACTTTAGATTTGATGTCTAAAACAAAAAAAAAATAATAAGTGCTTTTTGCCATAGAAAAAGCTGTTTAAAATTCTATTTCAATGATCTTGGAAATAATTGAGTTTAGACAATTTTTCATTGATTAATGGCCACCCTACGGAAATAAATATACAACCGATGGTAACACCAGTATGATTAATAGATACATTATGTTTAAATGAACAAAAAAATAATTTATATTACATATTAAAATAAACTTAATTGGACGCTGCACACTTTTTGCCGTGATCATTTCACTCATAAATATTACGATTCTTGTTTACCTTTAATCCAGTGTCTGTCAAACTGATGAAGTTGATAATGCTCGTGATGAGCGAAAACGGTCCTGATCATTATAAATATGTGAAAGTAGTACAAATTAGTTGTGTTTTATTTTTTTTAAATATGTCTATCCACCAAGAATTGACAGTTAACATCTTAAAAGTGATCCACAATATTGTTTTATAAACATGTATAATGTAGTTATACAGAGGTGGTAAATTTTTATAAGTGATAATGGTACAGTTCGTTTTCAAAAACAATTATTTCAAAACGCCTATCTAAATTTGATAAAACAAACACGTAACTTCTCATTTATCATCTTTAGGCGCTCTTGGTTTTTTGATTTCATTTCCAACAACCTTTCTGAAAAACCAAAACGAGTTTTTAACTTGTCTTGTCCACAGTTCTAATTTGCCTTCGCTTTTCACGGCACACCTGAGACTTCTTTCCGCACATTAGTGTGCCGCAGAACACAGTTTGGCAGACACTGCTTTAACCCGATAAAATTTTTTTTTAAGGAGAGTATTTTTCTAAAATTTTCTAATTGAAAGGTGCTCATAAAAGGCCTTCCCTCTGGCATTGCGGGTGCATAAACAGTATAGACGCACTAGTTGCACTACCGGCTTTATTATCTTGAACTCTTATCTAAAATTGTTTGTATACTAACCAATATAACCATGAATTAATGTGGATTTCCGTAATATGTACAATACCCACATGATTCGAGGAAAACAGTGCTCTATTTACTCATAGATTTATTTGAACAAACATACTCTACACCAGGGATGAGCATACATAAGGTCAATGAGAGCCACAGTCTGGATTATAAAATCACCATGGTCACGTCGTCACGTAGTATTAGATACACAAATTCAAATTTAATTTCTAAAAAATTCTTAATTACTATATAAAGTATAAGAAACACGTATATAAGAAAATGAAAAATGAGAAAGGTAACACAAAATCATAAGTTAATTTATTAAAACAAATTTGGTGAAAAATTTATTACAACCGTTCGCAGTAAATCTGTTAAATGCTGTGTATATATTCGTGACATTAAATGGTTGATTATTAGGGAATTAATTCATTTTTTATGATAATAAATAATGTAAATATATTACGTAAACATAATATATTACTTGTGGTGTCCGTGGCGCAGTTGGTAGCGTCGTGGGCTAGGGTTACGGATGTCTCGGGTTCAATTCCCGATGCGGACAGTTTTCATAAATTGATATAGCAATCGATTTATAGATTTCTGTTCGTAGTCTGAGTGTTTTTGTTGTATAAAACTCCCTCCTCCCCATCCATCCGATCCTCACGGGGTGTAGCGAGAGCGATTGGCTAACCACTAGTCATGTTCTAGCCCTATCTTTTTATCCCAATCTCTTCGATAAACAGATGTTGAGCAACTGTTCTCATAGGAAAATTCTGTTGAGATACCACCATTAACAGACCATATGCTCAACGTTGGGAGCAGACATTGAAATAAAAATGTGGCTTTTCAACTAAAAATTTTACCCAGATCTGACATAGTTGGATCGATATTATGCACACATAATTGCATCCCACTTAGTTTTACTCCGTTACCCATAAGACACTGCTAGTTACAAGTAAGAAAAAAACTTAGATGCACTTAACGTTTGTTTCGCCACTGAATAACGCTTTATACAGTTCTCAGATAAAAGACATTGACGGGTGAAGGAAGACAATGAATAGTTTTTCTATCGTATCTTAAAGTTTTTAAAAGCTTCTCCACGAGAATAAACGTTAAGAAAACAAAAAGCGTAAGTACAGAATGCTTGATAATCACTTAAATTAACTAATTGAACTCTGTTTCATAAACATTAGAGGTCTGCATGGGCCAAGCCCAGACTTGTAAGCTCGAGCTTGGGTACGTAATTAATTCTTCAGAAAACTATTTCGGACTATGTTCGGGCCAAGAGTGAGATACACAACAATACTATCCAGTGATAACAAAAAGATATTTATTTAAATAATTTATTACGTTTTGAATATCATTTGAAACAATAAAATCGTTTGTTTGAAATGTATGGAATACGAACTGAGAAGCCCATAAAGTTGTGTGACCTAATCGATGCGAAGTCTGAAACGATGCTTTGGTTATTTAGGAATCACCTGTGTATAAAATGTGAATATTATTCAGTATTTGCTTTTTATGGTTGACAGTTTAGTGTGCCAGAAAATTCATTATTGAAGAAATACAATAGATTCGTTAAAAATGAGTTTCAGCGATACAAAGAAAAAGTTCAAAATTTTTGACTCTAATATTTGGCGTAAAAAGAAGCATGCTAAAAGTGATGTGTGGAAACCATGTCGTGAAATAATAGATTTTGCTACACGTGAAAAAGTTATGTACTTACGTTCAGTGTGTTATATAATGTCAATCAATTTTATGCTACTGTAAATTTAAAAAAAAAACTGGTTTTTTACGGGGTGATAAATATAATTTTGGACTTCGGGTCTGGTGCAATAAGTGTGGTATTATTACTCGGATCCTGGTCGGGTCGGGCTTGTAAATCCATCGAATTTCTTCCCGTGCAAACCTCTAATATACATAAATCGAATATACGAACGGCAGTCCTTTGTTTTTGACCTTTGATTGCAGTAACGTAACATTGGCCTACCTATGAGTTCATTCACACAGCAGTCGACATTACGCTGTTATCACCATATGGGACCCGCATACCCTTTATTAGGATTCAAATGTCCTTTCACTCCTGACTAGAGCTCGTTAACCGTATTGGATATAATACTTTACCTTGTAAATAAAATAATCACAGTGTATAAGTAGGTTCTTTGGTAAATAATATTCTTGATTTTTTTTGTATACCTTTGGTGCAAAAATTAATTTGATAATGTTGAATGATATGTCGTAAAGTAATATATAATGATTAAACGTTCAGTATTCATGGTAAAACAATGAGTTACTTCGGCCTTTAAACATCTAAATTATCTTTTCCTATTTTCTATGGATTCAGCGGTAACTTTGTGGAAGTTCATTTTTAATATAAAATTAAATAAAAAATTGATAACTTAGTTATTCCACTTGGTTTATCACTAACGTGACGCGTTTCGCCTCTTTAAGAAACATCTTCAGACTAACCATATCGTAAGGCTATTTACTTCTAAGGAAAACGATGATTTTATTCTTAAAATGGTGGGGGTGGGTTTTATTACATTATACTGGACGTTTGGAAGGGGGTAAGATATAAACATTGTTACACTATAAAAAAATCAATAACTGGCACCTGGATGTGAAAAACCCAAAGGGAATAAATTTAATAATGGCGAGCCACCCGTTCTGCTTAAAATTTTATTTCCTAATCATCCATTTAGTAATTTAGTTTATAATATATTATAGTTTGCGTCTTCTTTGTTTAATTAATCATAATTTAAAAACCTAGTCAATTTTACCATTGAAAAATACAGATTAATAGTAAATATAGTATAGTAACAATCCGAGATGCATGACGTACCATATGCAACCATTTTGTTTCAAACGGCACCAAGACACGTCTCGAGCTTGTTCTGCTATGAAGAACTTTGATTCTTACGTATTTTGATAATTTTGCAGAGTTTGATATATATTTCAGGTTTTACACACAAAATATAACGTACAATAATTACTTAGTACTACATAAAACCATATTTCAATTGTTTTTGAAATTGTGATTTCGCTTTAAAAATGCGTCTACACGACAAAACCCACATGGTAACGAACAAAGTATGACATTTGTTCTGGTTCTTTAAGAAGCATCTACGTGTGAAGTGTGCTTTAAAAATATATCTATAGCATAATTATGAATTGATTTCAATAACTTAATCGTTCAACGGATTACGAATTAGGGCTGAGAGAGATGTTGACCTTAATTGAATATGCAGAGGAAATAGATTAACACAATAATTAATTACTAATTTAAGTGCGGATATTACAAAACTATAGATTGATTAAGACACAGCTTATTAAATAAGATGATATTATTGGACTCTTAAATACCATTGTAAATAAACGTCGAAAAAAAGTGGATTGTCGCTAAGTTCATTCTTTTCGACCTTACTTTTGAGCAGTTGTAAGAAAAGTATATTTGTAGCTTGACACTATTTTATTCTTACATTGTAGAGTTTGAGTAACTTTGTTAATCAATCCAGGATCATCAGCAGTAATTTGTGTTGCTATATTTCTCTCTAAAAAAGGTCTTTGGTATAAATTCTTTCGTAAAGATGATTCAATAAGTTTTAAAATATAGATTTGATTAATATAGATTAATATCATTCGTCAAACCACATTCTTGTCAAATTAAGTCAAACACGTCCGCTAATTATTTCATAAATGATTACGACTAAAGCTAAAAATTAATCTAGTGAAGAAAAGATTTATAGTATTCTAATCTAACTATTACTTCGATGGAATTTTCCTAAATTCCGATAATATGATATTCAAAGAATCTGTGTCGTAGCTATTTAGTATAACTATTTACGGCCTAGACCCCAAAACATTTTTAGTATTACGTACACAATGTTTAAACTATTTCTCAAATATTTACGAAGACAGTGCTATTTTTATAAAATAAAAGCTAACCTCACGAGTCTCAAGACTCACCACATTAAAACTGATCAATATTAAGTTTTTGACATTATACATTACATGATTATTAAAGACGATCCATAGCAAAACCATTTAATAAACCTTACATGACACACTTTAAATAAACTTAAAAGAATATTTATAATATTTACTGGAAACAATCTTATCTCTCAATAAATATTTCATAAAAGATTATAGAAATATCATTAAAATTCATTTCGCTTTTTTACAAATTTTATTTTCTGTAATTAAATTAAAATATACTCTATGTCCAAAACTTTATCTCGTATTTCCAGCCAAACTAGAAAGAAACAGTAGTGAAAATATGATTTAAAAAATAGATCAAACGTTTAGGTAGAGGAATTATGCAACTGATCATTAAAATGTCAAGTAGAACACAAGAATATATATTTTTGAAAAGTTCCGTCGATATTCAGTCTTTCGAATTTCAGTTTTGAACTATCAATAAGCAGCATTAATCGTCAGCTCTATGTATTACATATACTTATGTGGCTACGCGTTTGCTAGTGTGCTTGTTGGCGGTGTATATGAAGACTGGCCGCAGCTATTTTTAGATTAAATATATTTCAGCTTCTTCAATTTATTTGAGCAAGAATACGACGAGTTTTTTTTACTTCTTGATGTATTTGCGATAACTTATGTACATATTACACATAATTCTCCATTTTTTTACTGTTGACATTGATCTATTTTTACTCATAGTGAGCGTTTTAACAGATCAATTGGCTGCAAATAGATTCGTACGTAAACGGTTCGCACTGTAAGGGTTAGTTATGAATATTTTCATTAAAAATTGATACTTACATTTTATATGATAAATTCTCAGTCTATAATAATTTGAATTTAAAAATAAACTACGCTTTCGATTTTCTAAAAAATAATAAAGCTCGCTTACAAATTGAAAAGTTCACGAGGTATTATTTTATATCCAGCTTATGAGGCTTTCTTCATACGTTATCTACCTACGAGGCTTATAACGTTGATAAATAATTAATAATAAATACGAATTCTTAATAATTAATTTTCTCAAACATAATTATTTACTTTTGACAGGGTGGAAATATAGGTCATGAATTAATTTAGATTTTATATCATATAAATTTGTTGACTCGAGTATTTTGTCTTGTGAAGTTCGAAATTTAATTTCATATTTAAGTGTACTGTCTGGTATCATAATTGGCCAAATCATGTATGCAGTGTGAAACTCTAGTATACCATCTACAAGCTGGGTGTCCCAATGAATGCAACCGCTGTTTCACAGTCGCCTTTCATAAAGCAATAGCGATCAAGAAAAGAAACGAATTTACCCCTCTTATTCTTTGTCTGATGCAGATCAGCTCGGGATGATTATCTTAAACAGGCAATCTTGTGCTTACGAAAAGAAAAGATAGAAAGAAAACAAAAATAAAATGTGACTTGCTCAGCCACTTAGTTCAAGCGATATTAAGTATCCTGTGTATCCGTATACTGAGATTCAGTCGTAGCGGTAGAGTTTAATCTACTTCGTGTTGAGTCTAAAGAGGAATCGAGAGTATCCCGCTTCTCATATGATGTTACAAATGTGTCGAATGCCTCAATGTTTGCCTTGGTTGATATCAAGCCAGCGTGGCCTTTTGGGTCCGTATGGAACGGACCACATCAAACAGCTCTGCTCGTTCGGCATTCATCTCGGGGCAGTACCACAGAACGTGATTAGCGTCCTGATGATTCAGTCCACAAGTGCGATTCGGCCTTTCAACCAACTTGCCCAGACCAAATAGCTTTCCGTTGAACTTGCCATGGCCAGTATACCATCTACAGAAATAATTTCACATTTACCAACAGTGCCACATGACCTAGAAGTAGTTCATGGTAATCAACAGCAATGTCTGACGACTTGTAGTGGGCGAGTAAAACTTTGTATCGGAGGTATACAAATCCTTACCATTTTGATTCAAAAGCGGTCCAATTTCATATCATAAATGGTGAAAATCAAAATTAAATCATTTGTAATACAAAAAGTACTGAATATTAATTAATTTTGCGTGTAAATAATAGTTGTTTTACTTAAAATGTTGAAGAATCCATAAATAAATTTTTAATAATAAGTTTTAATTTTTCTATAAATAGGTATATGTATATTTTTGATACCTGACAACACATGTATAGTTTTATCATCAATTTAAGACATCGACTGAGGGTGCTTGATGGAATTTCAATATGAAATTTGAGTTATTGAGATTTTATACACTTATTTTGTCACTAACGAACCGGGTTTCGCCTTTCGGCATCTTCAGACATTCGAGCGCACGAATGAACTCGAACTCGAACTTGAACTGTCAGTGTGTCGTTAGTGACAAAATACATGGAAGTGTACAAAATTTCAATAACTCTAATTTTTTATCATCAAGTTTACATTGAAGATAATATGTGGTCCGATTAAATATCGGTAAATAAGTTTATATAGCATAAATAACAGTCAAATATAAAACGATTAATGCTTCTTAAGATTGAAATAAAAGTTGGATTCAGATAAATACCAATAAGTATTTTATGCATAAAAATCATCTTAAACCAGTTAAGTGCATATTTTGAGTAGACACTTAGATTAAATAACAATGTATTTAGTTCCACAAGAATTATCTGATAGCGATAACAATTATTTCGACATTAGGGCATCTTCAGAAGTCAAAACTAATTTAGTGACTTTATTACAATATTGGATGTTTATTGTGAAACTAAATACAAATACTTCTATTTTTAATTTATACAAACCAAGATAAGCGTAATCAATACACATTACTTACACTCCCAAGTTTAAAAAAAAAACATTCATGATATCGACGTCGTTTTGGCCAATTGATGTAACCCTCAAAATTGAAATTGTTCAGGAGGGAGTAAAAACTGTTTTTATCAAAAACATTATAAGGTGATTTAAGACATCGACTGAGGGTGCTTGATGGAATTTCAGGAAGTGTACAAAATCTCAATAATCCAAATTTGATTATAAGGTGAGTTGCGCTATGAAACTTTTAAATGCACTCTTGTAAATTCTCATTTTTACTGATACGGGATTATTGTAGGGAGTGTCTATATAATAGTGGCTTAAATCAAGTGGTTGGGTTTCTACATGTCAATATTGGATAATAGTGAATTCGTTTCATAATCTTAGTGCAATGTTTTTAATTGTTTCATCATTACATCTGATAGCAAAATATTTACATAATAATATTGCTTAAAGATCTTAATGAAACTAAATTGATATTTAATAATTTTAAATTAACTCCCTGGTCCAAATAAAACATATATATTATCATTAATGAATTTAACCTTTTTATAGGAATTTCTTTCGGCTTTTTAACTATTCAAAAACGTTTTTCTGACATAACTCCTCATTATATTCCTTGCCTAAACGTAATCTCACAAACAATGAGTGGAGTGGGTATGCCGGATTCAATCAGAATTTCTTTCGTTTGAACAACAAAGTAATATGCTCGGCATCTCCATGTTTACGTATTGACTGAGGAGGACGAAACAGAATTCGAAGCTTTTGCCAATTTATCTGAAGACTGAAAATTGATATCTTACGTATATAATAAAAAAAATGTACAAACAGATTTATTGCATATTTTATTTCATATTGAATGAACAATTTCAAAATAATACTCAAATTTTATTTTCATTTATTCTGCTTTTAATTATGCACTAGAACACTTGGTCAATAATTAATGCTGAAATATATTAAATTAATTTTCATCGTTAAATTATAGATTAACCATTCCGTACCCATGGTGTAACAATGAATTTCTTCAGCCTTTAAACCTTTAAATTATCGGTGAAATAGGTCATACAAGAAAATAAAAATTTTGCTATTTGTGAATAAAATAGTTCTACATATAATAATATAATTTAAAAATTAAAAATATATTGTAGTTTACGTTTTCTTTGTATAATTAATCATAATTTGAAAACCGCGTTAATTTTACCATCGAAAAATACAAAATTATAGTACAGTAGAGTAACAATTCGAGATGCATGACGTATCGTATACAACCGTTTTGTTTCAAACGACACCAAGGCATGTCTCAAACTTGTTCTGCTATGAACAATTTCGATTCTTGGGTCTTTCGATAATTTCGCAAAGTTTGATATGTATTTCAGGTTTTGCACACAAAATATGACGTAAAATAATTACTTAATACTACATAAAACCATTATTCACTTTTTATTTGACATGAGTCTCGAGAGGATTTTTTTAGCATGGAAACGGGAAGGTTAATATAACAATCGTCGAGATAATATTTGTGATATACTAATGGTAAAAACCAATACATTAATAGGTATTTGTTTTTGATAAATGTTTTCATATTATTCTAAGAATATAAAAAAGGGAAAAAAAGGGTTTTCTTATACAAATATTATTTCACTTGTGTGCTTGGACATTGTATACACAGAGCCTTTTGCTAAAGCTCTTTTTGAATACGGAGTAGTTATATAATTTTGATGTGTTTATATTTCGGGTAAAATCAGCCATATATCAGACTTAGCTCAAAGCAACAAAAGGTTGTAAAAGAAATTTAGGCTCATGTGACCTCCAAAAGCATTTTTATGTCCGCTGCCTAGTCTTTTAACTGCTAACAAGTGAGGTCTCACTATTTTTCTCTCGCTACAGGATGGATATCGTCTCCACTGCATATTGATAGAGCGCTTATAAGCCGTGTTTCAAATGCTTTAGTTTATTTACACGCAGGAAAATATAGTGTTCCTAAGTCAAATCTTTCAAATGAAATCTGTAAAAATAATTTATCTCATGATGATTACAAGTTATGTCAATTAAAAAATACTATATATCCGTTTTAAAGACGACAGAGCAGGTCTCGGCTAAATGACGTAAATTAGAAAAATATATTGACCACTTTTTGGAAGGGAAACATCATTTTACATTGGTTTTAGGTTTAAAAATTCTAACCAAGCCACTTGATGCTGGCCACTACCATTTTTACAATCCTTACGTATAATCCCGTATCTGCAAACATGAGAATTAGCAGAAGTTCATTTCAAAGATTCATAACGCAACTCACCATATAATGTTTTGGATAAAAACAGTCTTTATTTTCTTCTGAACAATTTCAATACTGAGGGTTATTATGAAACACAGTCGATATATATTATAAAACATATTTATTTAATTACCTTCACTAATATTACGCTACGAATGATAATTTATTTTCACGATTAAAAGAGAAATTAAAAAAAATATTTAAAGAAGTTATATGAAATATTTATTTTTCATTAAAAATTGAAAACCTTACTTAATGTTTTTTAACAAATACGTAGCGAAAGAATAGCGAAATAACATAAAATATAAATAATATAAAATATTAATATGTCGTTTTTTTTCTATAATTTAACATATTGACTGAGGGTGCTTGATGTAATTTCAATACCTAATTTGATTGAATTAGGATTTTGTTCATTTCTATGTGTTTCGTCACTAACGACACAGGTTTCGCCTTTTGGCATCTTCAAGCATTTAAGCATTATTAATATGTCGGTTTGTCATCCGATTGTTACTTGTAATCCTAACAAAATACCTTTATTCGTATACTCATTTTTAATTCTTTAATGTATTAATTTCTATTTGCTAGTTTTAAAAAATAAGGTGAACGTTTAAAATGTTTGCAGACTACGATTCTAGCAATTATTAAATATACTAATATCGCCACTTCCGTTGAAAACCGTATGTGTACATTTTCAACTATTTTAGAAGTATCTGCTGCCCGTAATTGCAAATTTACTGGCCGGAGATTACTCGATATTGTCTGAAGTGATTGAAAGGGATTTGCTCGATATTAAAATATCAACTGACATATCTAATGTATCAATAATTCTAACATGCAAAAATATTAGATTCTATAATACACTGTATATAAAATCAACTACAGCTGAAAAATTGTTTACAAGATCATATATTTATCACTTTTAATGTGTTAACTGTCGATTCTTGGTGGAAAGACATTATATTTTAAAAAATAAAACACAATTCATTTGTACTACTTCCACATATTTATAATGATCAGGATCGGTTTCGCTCATCACGAGCATTATCAACTGATAAAAATACAAACATAACAGGCTTATTTATATAAAATTGAGTGTAAAAATGAAGGTATATAAAACTGATGGTTCATGAACTAAGACAAGAACATACTGATTAGCAAACAAATTATACATAAATCAAATAAAAGAGTCTACAATAAAAATGTTATGGACCTCTTGCAAATCAATAAATACTAATCTGAAATATAGCTACATTAAAAGTCGATCTAAGTCGAGCTAACTGAGCAAAAAATTTTAATGATATTACTAATGCAATAAGCAATAATTTTCCTGATTCACGCAGCCAAATATTTGACAGTTATTAAAAAAGTAAACGCAGCTTAATGATTAAATGGATGATGAATAAAAATTTACGATTGGTCATTTACGCATAGTACATGCTCCACATTTTGATCACGATCACTACAAGAACATTTTTAATTAATTGATTGTTTTTTTTTTGTAATTCTATTTTAATAAAGCGTCATAAAACGATGCTCTATTAAGCAAAACAAGAGTAAACACAGTCGTGACACGAAAAAGCGTCGCTATGACGAGCAACGTAGGCTAGCGCTCTACAGGTGCCTCGCTTGCCATAACGTCGCTAGCCCTCCGAACACGTGGACGCTGGAACGTATATTGCAATAACTTGCAACTTTTTTATATCTCTCTCAAAGTGCGATAGTGTTTTACGTAGTAATTTGTTACAGGCTTTTGTGAGTGAAGTGTATTATTACGTTATTAGCATTTAATGTTTTTTTCCAAATAATATTATTCGTAAATTATTTATAAACGTTTTACCACAAAATAAGGTAGAGGAATTCTGCAATTATTGAGAAAAAAATGTTAACAATACATTACGACAGGATAAATAAGTAAATATCAAACGGGAAGAGTATAATAATGTTTCAAGAATGTACATTATATAAGAACACTAACTAATATTAATAACGTGTTTTATAAAAAAATAACAGTTTTCTTTTGATAAAAATAGATTTGCATCTCCTATTTTTTTTCATAGAAAATAAATAAAATTGAGTTATCGTGTTTAAATAATAAGTTATACATTTGCTTGCAATACTAAATCCATTCCAAAAACCGAGTACACTCGACGTATAACGTTACTTCGAATGTGAAAACGATTGTTTACTTGAACTTTGAAAAGCTTTATAAGTTTGAAAATTACATAAGGCTGTCAAGTTTCCCGGTATTCCGGATTTTTACCGATTTCTAGCATTTAGAGACAGCCAAAAATCCCGGTTTTAGATAAACTGTCATTAGTCAGAAATACTGAGACGCCGGTTATTACGAAGTTGCAAAACAATACAAAAATAAAATAAAACTTGGGCAATAGCGAAGTCATCAACGGTCCCTTTAAAACGTAAGAACAATTTTCTTTTACTTCCTACAAACGATTTTAATACGTGATAAATGACTGGAATACTAATTTATAGAAGGAATTACTTTAATTTTAATTCGTATAAGTGTACTCTTTATTATTTTTATAATATTTGTAGGTATTAACATTTCTTGATTCTTGTTTTCTTCATATATCTTTATTTATTATTACTTTTTTTGATCACAAAATTAGCGACTAAATCATTTGTTAAATTTAAATAATCTGTATAAAATAAAAAAAGTGAAAATATGGTCCAGCAAGCAAATCATCAAATACGATTTCGGATGGTATACGGATGGGGGTCAATTTAAATTAAATGTCCCGGTTTAGATGTCAATAAATTTGGTAACCCTAATCTTTTATGAGAACGTATATAAAATTTAACTAATCGTCTTTTACGAAACATGGTATTGTAAGAATCAAAAGAGTTTTGATTATGAATCATTTAATTAATGTGAATTCAAATATGTTATTTTAAAAAGCAGCGTTGTAATAATAAATATAATTAATACAACACGATAATTAATATTATAAGCATTGTATATCAGAAATGCATTTGATTGGATTAATCGTCATTTATTCTATGTGACATTTTTATCGCGCAAATGTTTGCTTTCGGTGATAAGTGCGAAATTGTTTATCTCTTGATGAAACAAATTGGCCTATTAACTTAATGCTTTTGCGACGCCTAAAAAAATGCATACAAGAAACATTAATAAAATGTTAAGGGTAATTACGTCTGTAAGGGATACTTAACTAGTCATGAAAGCAGAAAATAATATACCAATATGTGTTGAAATAATTTTACCGCAATATGACATCCATCAGAATCAAAATTGTGTAACTTTTTACAATGTAAGTATTAATATTAAACCTATGTTAACTTTTATATTAGAGCTAAAGCTTTCTTTATCCATTCTATTATTCAGTTTGATTCTCTTTTCTACTTGAAAAATGAAAATGGTGAGGAAGAGTTTTTATTTTTATAAAGGATAATAAAATATACCAACCATTGAAGGATGATAGATTTATACAATTTATAATCGATTTCAATGTTAGCAGCGTCTTTAGATCCAAGTATATTTTTGCAATCATTTCTTTTAATATTTTTCGATAAAAAAACAGTTGAATTTCTTAAATGACACATTTTCTGGTAATTTGCTAGATTGATAATATCAGGATTAAACTTATTTTCGTAGGCCTTATTTTATAAATATAATTTTTGATATTTGTAGTATCTCATCAAATAGTTCAAAACCAAAATTGAATTTAATACAGGTACTACAAAACATTAAATAACAGACAAAATTTTAGTTTAAAAAATCATAAGATTTTCATCGATAGAATAAACTTGCAAACCGTCAGAAAATTAAACCATGCAATTTACATCCAGCACTTACGTCAAATTACCCTAGTTCCTTTTATGTACTTAGTAAGGTAATGTCATGTTTGTGGTATCGAAATAATACTCTCCTTAGAAACCAATTTGATTGTTATAATTTAAGACATCGACTGAGGGTGCTTGATGGAATTTCGATATCAAATTTGGATTATTGAGATTTTGTATTCTTCCATGTATTTTGTCACTAACGACCCGGTTTTCGCCTTTCGGCATCTTCAGGCATTCGAGCACACGAATGGACTCGAACTGAAGTCACAATGGACTCGAACGTCAGTTCGAGTCCATTCGTGTGCTCGAATGCCTGAAGATGCCGAAAGGCGAAACCCGGGTCGTTAGTGACAAAATACATGGAAGTGTACAAAATCTCAATAATCCAAATTTGAATTTGATTGTTGAGTAAATAGTTCCTCGTTAGATGACATTAGACGAATATTATAGGTAAACGTTTTGGAAAAGAACTAATATAAAAAAATGAGATGTTTCCTTTTAAAAAATACATGTGAGCATAATACGTAGGCACGAATTAATTTTGATCTGTTCAAAAGCTGACTGGGGCAGTAAAGGCTTAATAGTAAAAAATGGAGAATTACGTGAAATACATTTTAGTTTTCCCAAATAGGTCAACAAGTAAACAAAATTCGTCTCATTCTCGCTAAAATGAATCAAAGAAAATGAAAAATATTTAATCTATAACTTTACAAGCAAAATCGCTGCGGCCAGTCTTCATATACACCGCCAACACGCTCACAAGCATGTGATACAGATGATTCGTCAGTATCACATGACCTAGGTTTAGTTCATAGTAATCAACAGTAATGGCTGACGACTTATAGTGGGCGAGTAAAAAATTTGAATAAAATATAAACAAATCCTCATGATTTTGTTTAAAAAGTAGTCAAATCAACATCATATCAGAAATGGTTAAAAATATAATTAAATCATTTATAATACAAAAGTACTTAATATTTATTCATTTTACGTGTAAATAATGGTTGCTTTACTTAAAATGTTGAAGACTACACAAATAAAACGTCTCTTAAAACGTGTGTTAATTTATAAAACGTTTTTTTTTCTATTTATCTCATTTTATATAAAAAAGGATTTGACATCCTTTGATACCAGAAAACATATATATTTGATAAATCTGAGATAAGCATGGCTGATAACAATACTCAGCAATAAGCATAATGTCGACGGTGTTTTGGCTAATTTATGTAACCCTCAACATTGAAATTGTCTTTATCGAAGACATTATATTCAGAGTTGCGTTATGAATCTTTGAAATGTTTTCCTGTATATTCTCATGTTTCCAGATATGTGATTATACGTAAGCATTTTCGATTTTATAGTGGCTTACATCTAATGGCCAGGTCATACTTTTTAAACCTAAATCCAATGTAAAATCATATTTCCCTTCCAAAAAGTGGTAAAGCTATTCTTCTAATATACATCATTTGGGCGAGACCTGCTCTGTAATCTTCAACCATCCTCTTTTCATGTTAAAAAAATTCCTTTAGAACTCATGCACTCACATTACGTTACCGTGTGGGTTTTGTCATATAAACGCATTTATAAAGCAAAATAACAATTTCAAAAAGTGAAATAAGGTTTTATGTAATCACGTCATATTTGTGTGTAAATCCTGAAATACACCTGAAACGCAAGAATCGAAATTCTTCATAGCTGAACAAGCTCAAGACGTATCTTGGGGCCGTTTAAAAAAAATGGTTACATACGGTACGTCATGCATTTCGGATTGTTACTTACGTTGGCTATAGCTACGGATGTCTCTAGTTCAATTCCCGGTGCGGACAGTTTCATAAATTGATCTTTCAATCGATTTATGGATTTATGTTTGTAGTCTGAGTGTTGGTGATGTCTAAAACTCCCTCCCACACATCCGATCCTCACGGGGGCGTAGCGAGAGCGATTAACTAACCACTAGTCCTGTCCTAGCCCTAACGTTCGATCCCTACTCTCTTCGAAAAAAGAAATGTTGAGCGAGTAACAAACAGTTCTCATAGAAAAATTCTATAACGATATCTCCATTAGGAGACCGTATGCTTCACGTTGGGAACGGACATTAAAAACAAAATACTTTTCCGTGCTATACTATAATTTATCGGTGGTAAAATTGACGAGGTTTTCAAATTATGATTAATTGTACAAAGATGAAGTAAACTATAATGTATTTTTAATTTTAATCGTGTTTAGAACTATTTTATTTACAAATAGCAAAACTAATTTAAAGGTTTAAAGACCTAAGTAACTCATTGTTACACTGTGAGTACGGAAGGGTTAAAATGAGATCCAATCTTTAACTCATTTTCACATTTTATTAGGCCAAAATTATCAATTGGTCAAAACACCATTGATTATAAGTTTTTTTTATTTTAATGTTAATGTTTTCATATTACAAAGTTCTAGTGTTATCTTGTTAGATAAAGAGAAAATTACAATATATTATGAACGTACCTAAGTGAATTAACAATTTACCTGTTCGTACATTATTACCTTGTTACGATTAGATTAATGAGGTGTGATTTTACGTCTCGCTTATTTATGTGAACCATCCCTTCACGCATGATTGCTAGCGTAATAATTATAGGCGCTAGTGGCACCCTGGGTGATAGAAAAAAATACAATGTCACCTTACTTTTATCTTCACAATATGCTATTTTAAAATGTGAAGCATTTTGCTTCGAAAAACGTTGAAATGTAACAATGTAAGTCCTAAATATACCGTTACATTTAAATAAAAAATCCGAATTGAATTTTGAGTTGACAACTGACACTTTAACAAAAAAATACAGATTTGATTAGAATTCTATTATTTGTTATATTAAATTAAACATTGAATTTTACAATTTTGTGAATATTGTTTTTTTGTTAAGATTTGTTGTAATATAAAAGAGAGATTGGGTAAACAAATTTCATTTTTATGTTACTAACATAATTTTAAGCAGCGTTTTCAGCTTATATTCGTACCAGTTCAACAGAAAGATTCAACAAAACTAAAATCTGCGGCAAGTACCCATTTAGTTCTACGAAATTCTGTAGAACTAAATACTTTGATATTTATCCTTTTATAATAGTGTTCTACCACGTAAATGTCAATTCAATCCATAAAAATATACTTGTAATCCTACGCAGCTGCAAATTTTAACTATTGTCATATAATGGAATGGAGTTGGATTGTGTATTTATATTGTCTCTATCTGGGATTCGACAGAAGAGGGAAAAGATTTAGTCGAAAAATTATTGTGCGACGTAGGTATCTCATTCTTACGAAAATATCGTATGTATAAATGTTATTTTTATTTATAATTTAAGACATCGACTGAGGGTGCTTGATGGAATTTCAATATCAAATTTGGATTATTGAGATTTTGTACACATGGAAAATACATGGAAGTGTACAAAATCTCAATAATCCAAATTTGTTATTTTTATTACAAATGAGCTCGTTTTCTCAAAAAAAATAATGTGCTATTTAATATACATACGTTACGCCGAATGTGTGAAATTGCTTATTACATGAAATGGGCTATATTTAAAATTCATGAATTCACGCACTCGGCAGACAATTTGCCTCATTCATGAATTAGGCAGTGGACTTGCTTATTTCATGACTTAAACAAAATTTTGCATATTTCATGAAATAAGCAATTTCACACATTCAGCGTAACAGTTTCAGTTTTACTCATTGATATTCAAATACTTGAAATTTTTACCGGTATCCATGATGTTCAAATTAATGTTAGATCGACAATCTATTTTTTGTCTCTTTTTAAATTCACGGTCGGCTTTTGTTCCTCTAATTACACAGTCGTTGTGGCATTTATGTTAATAGCTAATTTGACAAAATCCCATATAAATTGCTTTGATTTTCCAAGAGCAATACTTGATTTGGGTAGACATTTGTCATAAAAAAAACAATTGTATCGACACTTCTTTTGTATAATCCCGTATCTGCAAACATGACATTTTACAGGGACCGTCTTAAAGGTTCAAAACGCAGTTGCAAAGTAGCAGCTGCATCTATATTCTTCAAAATTGGGACTGTGCTATTATTTAAAAATTTGTTACTTATTTTATATAAAGTTTTGCTGGAAAGTTTATAGTTTTTGAAATATTACAAATACGACATTGGACTTTGGATTTTAGGTAAAGACTTTCGTATAAGTGACTAGTTACGCGTTTATACTTAAAACGGTAAATTAGGTACTTTCTCCAATGTTTTTAGTTTCCCAATTAATGCTTACCTATACCTATAGAACTGAATGCGTAGAAAATGAAAATGTAAAAGACGTATAATCACATATGTGTCACTTAGTATGTGAGTGTTGGTATTACGGTACTAATTCATTTTTGTCTTTTTAATATACATTATTTTGTAACGAATGATTAATAAAAATTAAATTTACCACATAAGCTTTAAATAGCAATAAAAAATACGAAAGAAACAACATTTGATATTAACACTTACTCAATGCCATTAAAAATTAGACCAATATGACAATTTACTTTTACAATGCTGTTTCAGTGCGAATAATAATATCCAATCACTGTTTATGCGCCTCAGTACTCTTGTTATCGTAACCACAAGTTTTTAATAGTATGCCACTTCTAAACTAAAACACACAGCATACTAACCGCAAACGAAATCCTCGAAAAACAAAACACGATAAACTCTAACAATACATATTAATCGAACAATGTGCTAAAAATGTCACTCGTATTATAAATTTAACAAATAGCAATGCATGTGATAAATCAGATATAAAATCTATTTCGTATTTTTCTGTAGCAACTTTAAAACAATTATTAAACACCGGAGACTTTTAAAAATTCTACTAAGCTTATGATTCTGTGTGAAAGTTTGTAAGCAACAATTATAAAGTAATATTTCCGAAAATTAAAACGAAACGAAATTCCTTTGCCGTAATTAAATCTTCTGAATTTTCAAATTTTTTTTAATTTTTCACCAAAAATTTTGAAGAATCAAAACAATTCCAGAAAAAATTTGAAAATGTAGTATATAGATAGGTACTATATTATTATATATGTCTACAAAAGCTTTGGTTTTTCACTTCTTTGGCTGTCTGATTTTTACTTTTTTGTATTAAGTTCATCCTTATATTCATTTACATTATCGAGTGAAAATTAGTACTTATGAATTTTGTTACTATATTTTTTTTATAAATGGGATTAGTTATTTAATTATATCGCTTTTAAGGCATCCAATCCCGGACCCCTTTTCTGATCCTGGGATTTCGGGATTGACTTTCCCGGAATCTCGGAATTGAACAAAAGAATATGAATATGAAAACCTGACTTTTGTCCAACCAATTTCAAACATGACAAAAAGGAAAATGAGGTTGAAAAAAATTTATTGCTCAGGATCCGGGATCCCGGGATTGTAAGCCCTAATCGTTTTCATATATTCTTTTTCAGACTGTCAGAATATTTATAGTATTGTAATTTTCACCAAGTCCATATTTTAACAGTTCTACAATTGCAATTGTGTTTTGATTCAACTTAAAAAGGTCAAACAATACAAATACTACGAATTTCCATTGCATTAATTTTAAACGAAAATAAAATTACTCTGTTTTTGGCTTTACACAATTATTCCATAAAGAACAGTGTCCGCTGTATTCATTTAACCGGTAACAATAATTGAAAAACTGGATGACTGAAAATGATGGTTTTTTCCATATTACTTTGAATGAATACCACAAAATCTATTATATTTATTTATAGTTTCATATAAAATAGTACAATTTTTTTCATGAAGTGACCACGAAATCGATTAATATATGATTTAATTTGATTGTATAGATACCACATACATCAATTTCGTATGTTGGTAGACATCGAATTATGTCAGTAATTTTAAATTGATTGCTCATTTTTTTAAAGCGTAAGTAATGCTTTAATTCTGAGATTTTTCAAATATCGTTAAAAGCTATCCATATATTGAATTAATAAATGAAGTTAATTGTATAGTGTCAATGCCTCACCACCGAGATGGTTCTTAGCAAGTAAAGGAATAAAAGCTTTCAGATTCCTGTGGGGCCCAACATGACTCCATGTCTAGCTAGTAACAAGTTGAAAACACTGTTTGTATTTTAACAATACGCGTGCATATATATATATATATATTAATAAAATATATGCCTACACATAATATTTGCTTATAATAAAGCTATTTTATGGGCAATACAAAGTTATAGCATTTTAATAGATATTTAATATTTCATAAAATTGTCAATAAGGCTGCCTTTGTACATCGCCAACTGTGGAGTTTACAGTTTTGGGATATGAAAATTGTTCACAAGATTTCCCTGAATAGAAGTCCTTAATGAAATCAAGGATAAATATACTTTACAGTATGCTTTGATCTTTGCAACAAAAAGCAATGCAATTATTTAGAAAATTTGATTGCGAATAGGTATATTTATAAAGTCAAGTCTTTGGAATTTACGATTCGTCGTTATTATTCAATTTTTCTCCGTGGATTTGTTCTAGGACGATCCATTTGACAAATTACTGTGACTTTTTTACAGTGATATAGTATATTATAATCGTTTTTTGAGTCAATTATCGTTTTCCCTGATTCACGCGGATGGTGTTTTGGCATTTACTTATTCGTAATTAAACTTCATGTTATAAACAACCTTTATAAATAATCAGATAGAAAAAGAGTAGCATATTGTTTTTTAGTTTAAAAGAAAATAAATTCACCTTTTACTTGAACATAAATAACATTAATTTTTTCTATGGATTTAGTGGCAACTTTGTGGAAGTTCATTTTTAATATAAAATTAAATTTGATAACTTAGTTATTCCACTTGGTTTATAACTAACGTGACGTGTTCCGTCTCTTTAAGAAGCATCTTTGAACTAACCATATCGCAAGGTAATTTATTTCTCTACAAAGATCAAACACATGACAGAACTTTCATTAAAAATGTCAAAATTGTTACCGGATAACTTGCAGGCAGCTTTTTATACAGTTAATAATTTAGGTAAAGCCTTATTGAAAAATAAAGTTCAAATAGAATCATTGTCACAGTATGGAATATACCACTTCTCTTGTGAAGACTGTCAAGCTTCCTATGTAGGACAGACAGGTAGAAGCTTTATTATTAGAACATTAAGCTTAGAGTTTTTAAAAACAAACAAAACCATTAACAGTAATGATATATTAGTAAATAACATTTTAAATAGAACAGGCCGCCCACCATTATTAAATTTATTTCCATTGGGTTTTTCACCTCCAAGTACCGGTAATTGATTTATAAATAGTCTATCAGTGTTTATGTCTTATCCCCTCTCCTCGTCCAGTAGAATGGAATTAAATTATTGTTTTCTTAGCTAAGATTCTTTGTAGTAATTACGTTTTGAATATTATGCATTGAATTTTGGCAGTATATATAGTATTCTTTATACTCTTTTGAATGATATGTTTGCCCCGATAGTTGGATTTCGGTTAAGCTTTAACCCGTTGCTCTCAGATGGTACAAAAAAAATCCACGTCAAAATAAATCTCATTAAATATACCAGGGTAAATATTTTCTAAGTTAATCTTTGGACATAAACATTAAACGTATTGGCATCGAGGCAATTTTTAATTATGCAAAATACTACCAGGTACTAAGTTGTAATTGAGCAGTCAGAGAAACTTATTGTGATACTTTGAAAGATGAAACATCGACTATGAAACAATTTTTTAAATATTTTTTAAGTAGTATTAAATATATATTGTAATTGTGACTTACTGATAAAAAGAGAAAAACAATTTTAACTGCAATCGTCAGATACTTCATAAACGAACATACTTCGATTCCGAGTATGCACGTAAAACATCCCATTGCTAATGGTGTCAGTAAGCCATCGCTTTTATTGTTATCAGTAACAGACATGTCGACCATGAATTAAAATGTATCACATATTATTTTCAATACTGTGAGGTAATATTGAAACCAAGTAAAAAATACTTTATGCACGTTTTTTACACAATACATGCAGGTATGTACATAAATACTTGCAAGTAGGGCTTTCAATCCCAGGATCCTGGATCCCGGGCAATTATTCAATCCCGTAATCCCGGCATTTCGGGATTCACTATAAATGTCAAAAAATAATTTTTTTTTCAAATTTAATTCTTCATGATTAACTACTATGTGTACCAGAGTTTGTTTATGTTTTTCCTTTATTGTGGTCTTCCTCCTTCTCATATTTCGTAACTGCCGTTCTTTACCAATTTGAAATGGAAGAGAGATTAGGATCACTTCTTAAATGGTTGGAGGAAACAATTTAAAGTCAAATTGGAGGAAATGGCCTGTTTTTGAATGCCATCTAGTATAAAATACCTAAAATAATGCAATAAATAAAATATGAAACCATTTGATATTCATGTTTTTTAATTTCTTTATTTTTCAAACATTTTCTTTTTTTTTAAATGACTGTTGATTCAAAATCAATCATAAAACCAATCCAATACTCAAAAATAATAAATCAAATTGATGGAAATTAATTTTTATGGATTCCGGGATTGAGGAATTCTGAATCCCAAAATCCCGAAGTCATAAAAATCTTTTTAAGTATTTTTGAGTTATAAAAATGTAGTAGTTTTAATAAAATTGTTTTGCGATGCAATTTTAATCTTCGCAAATATTTTTCTATGAAATAATTGTAGCCTACATACTAATATCGACTGCAATAATACTTAAAGATAAATTACAATTTATTAAAAATAAAAATCATTGATGGAGTGATAGTGTAAGATATATATTATAAAATGTAAGAATCCAGATATAGTGAATATTATATATTTAATCTACCCAATCTGACCGGTTTCGATGAAGAACTTTCGACTGATTTGAAAGCATTTTAAGCACAACAGTATTAACACAAAATTGTGGTTAATGATCTTAAAACAAAGTGTAATGGAAAACAGTAGGTAAAATTACATTAAGCATACATATTAACTTACAATGACTTACTTCGGCCTTTAACTCTTTAAATTATCTATGAAATAAGCTATAATTTATACACGATATTATATACTTTATACGATAGTAAAATTAATGATAATTTCATTTAATTACTGAATGATAGATTATTTAAATGTTAATGAAAGCCACAATTTGTTTATGAAATCAATCTCATTCATATCTCACTGGTAAATTAGAAGGTCAAAACAGCTGTGGTTATTTCAAAATTTCTTTGTCAAAAACATATTTTTGTGCTAAAAAACGATTTGATTCATAATGCTGAATTAGTAATATAGCTTATATTTGGTGAAGTAAATCGTTGGCAATTGAAATTCAAGCAACCAGAAACTATTCGCAAATTCGTCGTTGTGTGAAACTTAAAATGATCGTTTGCTCAGAATAATATCATTAAAAGATTAAATACATTACCATGATACAAAGATAATATAATTATGCAGTGGTAAGTTAATTCAAACGTCTGCTTACAACAATCGTACAAAAATTAAAAAGTATTCAAAGGTTGACCGTAAATATTTTAATATTTATAAAGACAAATAACATCAAATTTTAATTTGGGAAATATTTTTAATTATTCTATATATAATTTAATATATTAAAATCTGCATTTGGGTGAATATCTACAAACGCATTTCTTCTTTTGAAGCATGGGTACACTATTTTTATACAGTTTATTGAATACATGATACAACGCAATTTCACAAATGACGTTTACTCTGACAAATTTATATAGGTACTGTGTTTACAAACAAACAGGTCGAAAGTCGACCACTAGGCTAGAACAGGACAAATAATTAATTTTATTCGGATAGGTATAGGCAAGAAATGTAGATAAAAAGACCCCATCCATATGCACCCTTACTCTCGGTCGTTGGGTTAGCGTAGCAAATTGTCTTCAAGTAAACTTATCCATGAATCGAGTTGAACAGATGGTTTCGATGAAAACAAACAAAAAAAGCCAAATTACCACCACCCACCATGAAAACGTTAACCGCCAACTATTGGGTGGTACGAACCAGGTGGACGACCAGTGGTTTAAGTGGATTTGGACGCATGATTTTATAAATGGAAGTAATTAGTAAAAGTAAGTGAAAATATACCTGGAATTTTCTTTAAACCTTAAATGCATATTGTATTAAATTTATGACAAAATATAGTATAACATGTGTCGTCCTTATCACTTAAAGGCTTACAATTTTAAAGTAAATTTCCATAAATACATTTTAAATTCATTCAGCTACTAGCTGCTGTTAAAGAATTCTGCAAATCGCATTTTTAATTAACAAAATCAATGTTAAAAAATTAAAACTCTATCTTGTTTTAATTGTAACAGCTTTTTATCGGGAGCTTTAACTTTTTAACTTTATCGTCTATTCTTAGTAATTAACAAGATTTATAGAGCGAAAGTTGAATAAAAATACTTAAATAAGTAGCCAACAAGTAAACTTCAGTGTCAACAAATAATTTTGTCGCTTGTGAATTCTACCTCGATCTCATTTTAAAGACGTCAGAGCAGGTATCGGCCAAATGATGTAAATTAGAAAAATCTATATACCACTTTTTGGAACTGAAATCCTTTTACGTGGGCTTTTGGGCGTTTAAAAATTCTGACCCGGCCTCTTGATGTAAACCACTATTATGTCGACACTTGCTACGTATAATCCCGTATCTGCAAACATGAGAATTTACAGGAGTGCATTTCAAAGAATTATAAAGCAACTCAACATATAATGTCTTTCATTAAAACAGTTTTTTCTTTTTCCTTTACAATTTCAATTTTGAGGGCTACAATTTTAGCCAAAACACCGTAGATATCGTTAAACACGATATATCAAAAAGTTTTTCCTCTTCACGCAAAATACTAAAATTAAATAAATTTCTACTTATTTAGTTAAACAATCATTTACTGAAAAAATGTTGATCATAAAACATAAAAAATTTGGTACTTCTTGTTTTATTTAGTAAGAACTTTCCCTTAGCGATCAGATAGGTCTGAGTCCATGTTCCCGCAAGGTCAATATCATTTATTTTCAATTGAACATACCATATCTTGGGCATGGGTGCTCGCGATGGTTTTTCTTATTTGAATAATTAATAACAACATTATATTACACATTCCATTACCGCTACATAAAATTTACAGCTGCGTCGGATTACTACAACGGCACTTCTTCAATTACTGATATAACGGCATGTTTGAAATTTACTTTAGCCTTGAATTAGTCCTCGAACTCAAGTTTTATAATATGATATTGAAAGTGCCCGAGTTGGTTGAAGGCAAAAAAACCTCTACCTGGGGTATTAATCATTGTTCTTGAAATCTGGAGAAATTATTAAATTGTTTTGCAAGAATAGTTGTCCAAATATTCGAATATCAAATAGTTACAAAAGGACCGAATACATTCGGATATGGCATGTTCGAATATTCGAGTTGGAATCCCTAGTAAGGAACAAAAAATAGTATTTTTTTAACAATCTAACCGTATGTAAATTGAGATACAAATATTATAGAACTCTCCCTACCATTTAAATGCCAATTCAATCAACAAATATAATTATTACACAATTGATAGACTACGAACATATTAGAGCATACAGCGTTAATTACTGTGTACAGTTTTCGTACCAGAACACAAGTGTTCTATGGCAATTGTGGTGCAGTACCTAATTAAAGTATACCATTGCCATTTCCGCCGTTGCGACAGGAAATGTTAGCCGACCTCAATCGATACACAATACTATCAAGGGGCTTAGGTGACCTTACCTACGCAACGATATTATTGTTAGACCCACTTAATCGTAAGCTGTTAGATAGATCCCAATACCCACGGCGCAAGTTACGAATGTACGCTTCAGAGCAGTTGTGAGATTTCCATTAGGGCTTCCAATCCCGGTCAATTATTCATACGCGTAATCAGGATTTCGGAATTCACGGCAAATGTTAAAAAGTAATTCATATAATGTATCAAATAAAAACTTTTGTTTGTTCATGTTTAATTTTTTTTTGTAATATATACTTATATATTGGATTTTTTTCCATGTCCGCTCCCAACGTGAAGCATATGGTCTCCTAATGTAGGTATTTTAACAGAATTTCTCTATGAGAACTGTTGCTCAACCTAGCTTTCGATGAGAGTAGGGATAGAAGAATAGGGACAGGACTAATGGTTAGCTAATCGCTCTCGCTACGCCCCGTGCGGATCAGATGGGTGAGTGAGGATGGAGTTTATTTATTCCACAGTGAATGAGTTGATGAGCAATCCCGTGATCATAAAAATGGGCTAGGATTGGATGCCCTACTTTCCACGTCAACATCATAAAAAATATAATATTTCGGTAAAATGAATTTGCAAATTTATCGAAATGTATTTTTTTTTAATTTTAGTAAGTAACAAACACTCATTGAAATAACAATTTTCATAAACCAACGCATCCGATTTTCTTTATACTGGAACTAGGTTCACAAGATAAATAAAATAAAAACATATTTAACTTTTTAAAAAAAATATCGATGCAATGATTTTTTAAATTAATTTTATTAACAACCCATTGCCAATTTTCGTATTTAATAACATACAATTTCATAATATAGTGCTTAATTACTTTAACGTTATTTTATGTATGTGAATTTGTAAGTATTTAATTCCTTAAAAAAATATGAGTTTCATTTCTATTTGGAAATTATTAGAAATTAATATAAAGCACGGAAAACGAACATTCGCAGTTTTAATAAGTTATAATAAAAACATTTATAAATCATATGATTTTTGCGATTAGTTGATATTTTTATCATATCCACAAGGCAATTAACAGCAATAAGTCTTTATTACTGTTAAACAGTTATGCTGATATATTTAATTAAATCATATCTAAGTGAATACAATATGGTTAACTTAGAATTCATGCTAGAAATACATTATAACAGAGGTTTTCAACCTGTTGAGGATTCCCCCTTAGGGGTGAATTTTAAAAGTCATTACCTGTTGTCTTATTTAGTAAGAACTTATAAAAGACTGTTTAATTCAAAACCATCCAAATGCCAACAAAATATGAATATATTCATTTCAATTGAAGCAATAATGGACACAAATTATGTTTTAAATGTAAAATTTAACACTTAACTCACTCAGTGCTGAGCAACTGTATAGCAACCGATACGGCATTAATTACTAGGTTATTTGCTCCACAGTGAATGAGTTAATGAGCAATCCCGGGTTCCCAGGATTGTCCTAGCGATCAAATAGGTACAGGGTCATGTCCTCACAAGTTCAATATCATTTCTTTTCGTGATATCTTTTATCCTCGAGTTAACCTCATTTGATTTGAGTATTTCAATATATATGACGCCTTGGCTCTTATTAACTGTCATGCCTTCTATTTTTTTTAATTTTAAAGAATTGTTTGTTCGATTTTCTATTTAATATGATGGAAAATATTGGGCTTCTAAGTCGTAACTAACCACCACTAGCTAGGGTTTTCCTTACGATTTCCGCTACATGTACAATGACTGTCAATCCACGTTAGAAAGATATTATAACAGAGGTTCCCAACCTGTGAGAAATTCTCCCTTAGGAGTGAATTTTAGAGTTCCACGGGGGAAATGATGCCATTTATTAAATATTTTTAAAATGACAAATAATATGCATATTTGGAAAGGGTTTTTTGAGTTAAAGTTAGATTATCTTGGAACGGGAGTAATTATATTTTGAAGTGGGAGTGGAGTAAAAAAGATTAGGATCCTCTGGCTTATATGTTACAAATGGAAAAAATATAATGTATACATGCAGTTAGTTTTTTCATCAATTGAATATAGATACTAGCTAAGCCTAATATGGCCGGATGTTTAAATAAAATGCGAAACATTTACCCACGGTAAATTTTGGCAATTTTTATTGATTTAAGATATAGTTTTATGTGGATAAATGTGAAAACATTTTTATTTAGATATATTTTTACCTCAATCTAAAAATTATCAATCGTAAAAATATCGTGTGATACTCCCGGCAAGATAGAAATTTCTTTTCAATAGAAATAGGTTTAAATTTGGATTATTGAGATTTTGTACACTTCCATGTATTTTGTCACTAACGACCCGGGTTTCGCCTTTCGGCATCTTCAGGCATTCGAGCACACGAATGGACTTCGTGTGCTCGAATGCCTGAAGATGCCGAAAGGCGAAACCTGGGTCGTTAGTGACAAAATACATGGAAGTGTACAAAATCTCAATAATCCAAATTTAATATTGAAATTCCATCAAGCACCCTCAGTCGATGTCTTAAATTATAGAAATAGGTTTATTCGTCAAATTGTCTCACAATATTATTTATTTCATTGTTATATAGTATAATAGTCAATAAAAATAATATTCCACGATAATAAAGATTTGAAAGCTTTCTAGAAATAAACGAAAGAATTTTATTTAATATGAATCAGTGACATAAAGTGACCAACATGGAAGAAGAAGATAAAACAACTGAGCTGGCGTTATTGTTTCCACTGAAAGCTGGACTATTCGCAGTAAAATCATCCACAATGCTACGCACCGAGTCTAGGAAAGCGAGGAACCATTTTGGAGGCTTTTGCCAGAAGAAAACAATGCCAACAAAAAAAACCACCGAAGACACGGACATTGCTGAACCACCAAATAGTCAAAGACTTCAAATGCGTCGAGGCTCAAGTATGTCGCAATTGGATAAGCTGACCGGGAACGAAAAGGTTGCATCGGATTTAACAAGGTCTACAACGAATCAAAGCCACTTAGGGAGTGCACAATCAACGCTGTTGATGAAAGGATATGGGTCCGTTCCTCATAGCCCTGCAATGGCAAGGAATTTCAGTGGCGCAAAGTTATCAGGCACGCAAGGTAGCATAGGAGATCTGATGAATTTGAAATTCGGAGGAAGTTGTTGTTCTGTGCGAAGTGAAACTCTGATCACTATGGCCGTCCCTCTGTCGACCGTCACGCCCAAGATTTCCCCGGGAAGTCCGCCTGTAATTAATATAGCTCGTGACGACTCATCGCCTCCTGATACCCCGCCCCCTATTCTGCCACCGAGAAAACCAGCTGTTAATTGTACGTTGACTGTTGCGCAGAGGACTCACAGACTTTCCGTGCTTTTGACAACCCCAAGAAAGAGAAAGGTAAGATCAAACCACATAAAAATTGAAATACAGTTATATTCTATACATGCTTTTTTGTGAAGACTCAAAAAGCTCAGATTTGACTACACTGACATCTATTGAGAAGACAAAATAATAAATGACTTATAAGGTAGTGTATAATTGATAAAAACTAGATTTTTTAAAACGTCTCCGTCGATCAAGTTATTACTTATTGAACTATTAACTTGTACTGAATATGATTTTATAATTATGCCTATAGAACATCGTAAATCTAACTCTGTTTGAGGAAAGGGAAAGGACGTTCAGCTAAATTTATACTTTTCAGGAGAACTAAAATAAAATTTTCATTTGTATGAAATTTGATAAAAAATGTGAAGTTTAAACATGAATTTTATCAATTCAGTGGCATTGATTCGACCCTTAATTTTACATTATATGCGTGTATGTACTGTATTTATTTTAGAATATTTATCTCCCTTTTCAAATTAGGTAATTACCAAAGATGTTTCCTCAGAAAAATATATGTACCATCAATTAGAAGTAAAAATATGCTATATTCACTCCTACAATTTGTAACATTTAAATTTCAAATTCTCATTTTTGTTTAATTTATTTTTTGTGGCAATGTATAACTAAACCACTGACATTGATACTGCAGTAGGTATAATACATTTTAGGAATGTAATGCTGCAATTGAGGAACTTGATGGAAGAATCATTTTATCCCCGAAAACGTATTCTGAGATATTCATTGTTAAGCATTTCAAAACATTTTCTTACTACTATAAGATATGTTCAGGTAGTAATAGTATGTTTTTGATAATATTTGTCAATTATTCAGCTACTAAAATACTGAAAAAAATGTTTTTTAAGCTAGTGAAAATATTACGGCCTTAAAAATGGCCCTATGTCTTTAGTTGTTATTCCAACCGGCAAAATAAAGATGAAAAAATGCGTTTTGTAAAAAAAAAAATAAGTAGAAAGAATGTAATTTTCTTTTTAGTCAAATAAACTACGCGTATTCCTTAAATTTATTAGTTTTAGAGACCATTAATAAGCTGGTTGGCACTTTTTGATCTAAGGAAGCATATAAGGGAGTGGACATCATTCTTAATTTATAGTATTTAAGTCTGCTACTATTGCATGATATATGTTTATAGTTAAAAACGAAAATATGCGTTCACCAAAAATATTTGACAAATATAAGTGAGGTTATAATATCACCAAAATGGCCACATAATCTTATATAAAAGAACAGCTTGTGAGTGCCCGAACTTAAGAGACTATAGTGTGCTCTATTAGCTAATTACAGATATAATTTTTTGAGGGCCAATAGCCAAGATAAGACCCTTGCTAAATACACTATAGTCGGAAAAACCAATTAAAGACTTTCGTGTTGTTTTTTCACAAAGCTCCTCCATTTAAATAAGAAAGGGTTATATTATTATAATACCAGAGTGCAGTTGGGATTAAAAAAATATGGGAGTAATGATGTCCTGAAGGACCTTATTTGTTTGTTATTATAACATAACTGACCCTATTACTGCATGAGCGAACCCACAAAAGTTTTTAAAACGTGATTCATGGTATTGGGATGAATTTATAGAAGTAAATATATTATAATATAAAACGGGAACATTTTATTTTAATGCCAAAAACTTGTATATGTATATCAAATATATAAGAAATGAGAGTCGTTATAATTAATTTTCAAACCACTCGATTTCGATAACGAAACAAAAAATAAAATACTAAAAAAAAAATACATGTTAGTGTACAAACAAAGATAGCAAATATGACGTTTTTTTTTACGAATGCTATACTTTTAAAATATGGTATGTGAATATTCAAAAAAACAAATACAAACACCTTCTTCTATTCTCACCCTTAAGGCTGAGTGAAAAGGTTCTGCTATTGATAAAGCGACATCTATTAATGAAAAATATTTTTTAAGATATTCATATTACTCATTAAATAAAGCTAACTTACATTTTAAAAGTAGTTCAGCTGTTTAACGCATTCTTTCTTATACTATTTCACGAAACGTTTATTTTATAAGACAAATGAGGAGCCAGAGGTGTCAGAATTTTTTCACTCACCGTTTACGTTAGGTACAAATCAGTATTACACATAAACATTTATTTTTTCATACATTCATTTTCCATTAATTTTTAAATTTTATCGAAAGAGTTTTCCATTTGTATTGAACGTATTTATAACGCTTAGCAAAGATTCAAACCAAATAAAAAAAGAGAACCGTCACTTATAAACCTGTTTTCAAACCAAAACAATGGAATAGCTTGGAAAAAAGGTCGAGAAAAAATAAATAGATGTCTCTTACAGCGCGTTTTTCCATAATTTTCTTCCGCTCCAGTAAAACAAGTATTCGATTAAATGGATGTGTGTATATGTCACAAAAACCTTAGTTCCTGGTGGTTTTTTGCAAGTGTTTGTTACGACATCAAATGGTTATGTCGAGCCTCGTTATATTGACGTAATGCTTTATTTAGCCCATGGGAATCAAAGAGTGAGCTTGCCGGAAAACCGAAGTTGTGCGGTTAATTACGGAACGTTTTTGTTGCTAAGAACTATAAAAATAATATGCAATTATTTGTACTAAATGTATTTTTGTTTTATTGGTACGTCCAATAAATGAATTTACATTTTATGGGCTATAAAGAAATATCCAGTACTACACATAATACACTTTAGGTCCAGTAATAAAAACGTCTGATTTTTATTACATTGTGTTACGCTTAATTGCTATTTGTTGACTATAACTTGTTGAAACCACGTTACCAACAATACTATTGACTCGTTACAATATGACCTCGTTTAGAATGATCCTAGACGACAAAGAGCTAAATGAAAAACCGTTGAACGAGGTCATTTTAACTTAATATAGTTTACAGGGAAAGGGCAACACGAGACCAAAAATAGTCAATTTATTTTTGTATTAATTTAGCATATTTATGAATATAATATATGTTACATATAAATTTAAATAATTTACTATTATATGTTTTTGATTACAATTAAAATTTCAGAAAATTAAAAAATGGACTGTTATCAAACTACAATTTCCTTTTTTTTGTATAGATTTGGTGGTAACTTTGTTATTAGTAAATAACATTTAGAATTAATTTACAATCACTAGTGTTTTGGTAATTAGTACTATCATTGTTTATATCTTACCCTTCCCCCACGTCTAGTAAAACAAAACAAACACACCCTACACTTCATTTTTAGTTTAAGAATTAGACTCGTTGTTTACCTTAGAAATAGGTAGCCTTGCGATGTAGTTAGTCTGAAAATGATTCTTAACCCTTACAGCACGAGCCATTTTTGCACGAATTTATTTTCAGACATTTGATTTGTTAAAACGCTCACTTTGGCTAAAAATAGATCAATATCAACAGTGAAAAATGAAGAATTATGAGAAATATATATTAGTTATACTATATACATCAAAAAGTAAACTAAACTCATCGCATTCTCGCTAAAATAAATCGAAGACAATGAAGAAGCTGACAAATATTTAATCTACGACTTTGCAAGCAAAATGGCTGCGGCTAGTCTTCATATACACAGCCAACACGCACACAAGTATGTTAAATACATAGGGCTGACGATCAATGCTGCGTATTGAGAGCTCTTTTCAAAAATGTATTTCCTTGTGTTCTATTTGACATTTTCATGATTTTTTGCCCAACTTATATATCTAAAGGTTTAAAATATTTTTAAAGCATATATCCACAAGTGTCTCCTCCTAGTTTGGTCGGAAATACGAGATAAAGTTTTGGACATGTAAACATGTCCAGTGTGTTCATAGGTTTAAAGAAGCGAAACGCGTCATGTTAGTGACAAAGCCAGTGGAATAACTAAGTTACCAATTTTAATTCTGTATTTATACTTCTTGATTCATTTTTATTTCATTATATTTATTAATACTATATAATGCTATTGTTTCCATATTTCCATTAATATTCACAGCACATGTCAAATATATTATTTAAGTTACTTATGGCTGACTCATAAGGCATATGTTCGGGTCATGAGTCATGACCCGAACATAGTTTGGTGCGTATACGAATAAATCAGAAGTTTTTCCGAGATGTCGCTAGATGTACGTATTTGATTTTTTTTTTTAGATTTTCGACTCTTTTCTTCAGAAAACTTCACAGGTGTGTGCACAACAGCTCACCAAAGTTTGATCGAAATCGGAGGAATGGTAAAGGAACGCATAGAGGACAAACAAACAATCAAGCATACATTTATATATATATATATATATATATATTATAAATATGAATAATAAAATCCGACTTAGTGACAATTAGTTTCATTTGATAAGGTATTAAGGACCAATAAAGTTAATTTAAAGGCCTCTACGATCCGAAATAAATTAACATTAGCGGAGCATTTATCTTCTTTCAGAGATAGAAATGGGATGAGAGGAAGTAATAATAGCCGACATCTAAATGTTTTAATTAAATACGCATTTAGAAAAGAAAACGACAAAATTGGCCTCCTTACGTCTTGAATATTCATAATGGATATTGAAGATGTATTGAATAAAATCCTTTGCAAAATAATTCAATTTTGCATAATGAAGGTTGAAGAATCTTTCAAATTTGAAATGCCAAAATAATTTATTTTTCCGTAACAAGTCTGGACTTAAGTAGATGTACAACAGTGGTAGAAGTGGACAAGAACAATTCTTTTCTGATACAATCGAATAGAATGATGAACCCTTCCGTATTCATGGTGTAACAATGAGTTACCTCAGCCTTCAAACCTTTAAATTATTTGTGAAATAGGTCATATATAAAAGTGAAAATTGTTCTATTTGTATATAACATAGTTCTAGATATAATTACAAATTAAAAATACATCTTCTCGTCTTCTCTGTATAATAAATTATAATTTGAAAACTTCGTCAATTTTACCATTGAAATATACAAAATTAAAGTAAAATATAGTAACAATCCGTGATGCATGACGTACCGTATGCAGCCGTTTTGTTTCAAACGGCACCGAGATACATCTCGAGCTTTTTCTGCTATGAACAGTTTCGATGCTTCTGTCTTTCGATAATTTCGCATAATTTGATATGTATTTAAGGTTTTACACACAAAATATGACGTAAAATAATTACTCAATACCACCTATCACAATAAAGCAATAAATGAAATGAAATCATTGTTTTTTTTCCTCTTTTTTTTAAGATGACTGACTTTATATCAACAAAAAAGACCATCTCCATTGAAACAATAAAGGTCATGAATTAAATTTTAAATGTACATTTTAACTTAAAAATTACACTAAATGACCAATCCTGCGATCCCGGAATTGAGAATTTTCGAATCCCGAAATCCTGGGCTCATAAAAGGGTCCGGGATTGGATTTCCTAAAGGGGAACATAATCTTAATGCTATATTTATGCAAATCATTATTCTACCTATTATTCTTTATTCTGTCGTGAGCGTAACTCATTGGTATAAAGAAAAAAATGTCTTCCTCTTTCATAATAACTAATATTAATTTAAAACCTTGGCCTAAAAACAGTAATGAAAATGTGTCACAAATATTTTTTTATATTAAACTTTTCGCGGACACCCTGACGCTTTCCACGCACCCCCAAATTATTTTTAAATTTACCACAGACCCCCTCAGCGATCACATTTGTTTTTACACTGATTTGTTTATTAAAATTGTAATTTTACTCATACTATTTGTTTTTCTATACTTTCGACTTGGCTTTAAAAACAACAAAGGTCAAATAAATTGTGTAAAAACAGTATTTGCCATGTTCATTGATTTTAAATATCTTTTTTTACCATGTCTGCTCCCAACGTGGAGCATATGGCCTCGTAATGGAGGTACCTCAACAGAAAAGTTTCTACGAGAACTGCTTCATACTCAGTTGCTCAACTTCTCTTTTTCGAAGAGAGTATTGATAGAACGATAGAATTAGGACAGAACTAGTGGCAAACTAATCGCTCTTATTACACATAATCAGTAAAATTTAAATGCATTTATTTTAACGACTAATTAATAACACAACATAAGCTCCTTTTCCAGAAACACAATTAGTACCTTGAATGGTTTATATTAAAAAATAAAGCACAATTCATTTGTATTATTTCCACATGTTTATAATGATCAGGACCGGTTTCGTTCATCACGAGCATTATCAGCTGATAACACGTTAAAAGTGATTGAATGATTTAATTCTAAATAAGCATTATGATGTTTGAATACGAGAGATGACATGATACTGTCTATCTCTTCTAAACAGTATATATAGCTAACCAAAATAAGTTTAAGTATAGTTCTGACGATGACGTAAAGCCGAAATAGCTATCAACTACCTGATAAAAAATTTTGGAACTAAAATCTTTGTTATTTTATCCTATTAAGATCGGATAGGTTGGAAGTAATTTTAAACGTAACAAAGTTTCATGCCTACGAAAAGAAATCCATAAATCAATTTATGGAACTGTCCTTACCGGGACTTGAAACCATGGCATCCGTAACCGTAGCCAACCACGTTGACGACTGCATCAGGGAGCCGATAAAATATCTTTTTAACCAATTATAATATAATGAATATCAAACACCCATATAGTGCTCGCCTGTGGTTCCTCATTGTCAAATTAATAAAAATGTTTTTTACAACCAAGAAATTATGTTTAACCCTCTCCTGAAAATATGAGTTTTATGACATTTGCTGTTTCTAGGACAAGATTTTCAATTTTGATATGTGAAGTACATAATAAGGTGACAAAAAACGTTTTATTATATATGTATGTGTAAATAATGGAAAACACAACATGTTTTATCAAACTAATACCGAATTTATTCAAGTGCTTATTACAGCTCAGACATATTTATAATAAAACAAATATTCTTAAATACAATTGGTTAGTACCTTATTTAATAAAAAAATATATTCCAGCTTATTGTTTCAGAGAACGACAAATTCAAAGAAAACCTATTAAATAATTTTGATTTCGTTAATATTTTTTGTTATTTGTTTGCTTAATATGAAAATCGTTTTTATTTATCGACTAAGCAGTCAAGCGAATTAAATTTATGTTCAGTAAGAACACTGTGTAAGAATGAAAAAGATAAGCAAAAAATCAAAATATGTGTTGGTTTTCAACTGGAATAATTTCGTGAAAATAAATATTTATTTCACTAGACATTTCAAATACGCTTGACAAATGTAGTGTGAAAAGAGTTAGCTATTAAGCTATTTATTTTTTAAATAAGTAATTCAGGTTATATTAAAACAAGAAGTCAAATTGTCTGATGAATAACTGGAAAAAAACAGTGTTATCCGACCACATACTTGCTTAAATTTTATAAGTTTTCATTCACACATAGGATCAAATTAAAGAATCTCAATGTAAAATTTTATCACTTTTAAGGTGTTAACTGTCAATTCTTGATGGAACGACATTATATTTTAAAAAATAAAACACAATTTATTTGTACCACTTTCACATAAAATTTTATCTATTACTCAATTAAATATAGTACACTTGGACCTCATATAACACTGTCATATGTTTCTATAAAAAAGTTGTGTAATGTGAGGTTAGAAGTTCACAGAAAATTAGGGTATGCTTTCCAAAACAATGTCGAAGTTTGTTTATATCCTTTATATTGCTGAACAAAAAATCGGAAAATATACGTTTAGGAATTTAATGAAAAAAACTTTAATAACATATAAAAGATCATTCATTCATCATCGCTATCACTTGCAATTCTATATGTTTGAATCTTTTTTGAAATTGGTTTTGAGTTTTCATTATCGTAGGACTGTGGAGTATTTTTGGATTTAGGCGTTAAAAAAACTGTAATAAGCGATTGTTTGCTTTTAACGAATAAATTTTTACGTATTTCGTGATAAGGGACCAAGAACTGTTGTAATTTTCTCTTGAACATCAAACATCTTTCCATTATAGGATCATTTTCTAAATGCTCAAATGTGTTATATAAAGCGTGCGGTACAAAGATAGGTCACAGTTCATCAACCGTGTTATACGAAGCCCAAGTATATTGAAAAAAAGTATAACTTGCTTCATATACTGAATCCAATTCAATTCAAATTAAAATATGTATCTACAGTGTAGCACTATTGGTTTCTGCTTTAAATATAATGAGATTATGTTTACACGTTTAATCTTTTAAGACCGATTAATTGGTTTTAGTAGAAAACGATTTAATTGAAGAAAGACTCTAGGGTTTTAGGCCTGTGAGACTGCTCAGAAAAAATTTTACATACAACAAATAAATCTAAAATCTAAAAACAAGAATCAAATACTTACAAATAGGACATCTCGGAAAAACTTTCTGATTTATTTGTGTACGCACCAGACAGGAAACAAAAAAATATTATGTATCCAAAATCATTTCAATTAACAGAATTAAAACACAAACCCTTTCTTTCTTTCAGTGGCTTTGCAACGCATGCCGGGTACTTACTAGTATCTTATAAAAAAGCAAATTATATATAAGGTTTATAAATATAAGGTTAATTTCTTCTTACGTTACTAAAGTTTCTTCCTTACATTTAACACAGTATTTTTTTAACGTTAAAAGGATTATATATTTTATGATAGAAAAACAATAAAAATATTTTTATAATTAGAGTAAAAGAAAAAGGTTCTTTATGCAAAGAATTTTAATTCTTCTTGATAAATACTGGGCATTCAAATTTTGGGGAAAACCCCGGTCACGTTTTGATTACTTTGCGAAGAATTTTACTAATAAGGGGAAAGCTTCCTGTGAAATAGCTGCGTCTTCATTTGTATGCAAGAGCGCTTCCGGCGGCCAAACACCGAGCCAAATACCCTATATGAGTTTATCAATAATAAGAAAACTTTTGCTTTATTATTTGAGATAGCGTTTAATATGGTATTACTTATGGAGCGCTTACTTAATGGTTCAACATGAGTCAAGTAAATTTAGTTATGAGTAATAAAATAATAAATTATACAGACGATTCATAGATATCGTATGCAAAAGTTTTTAATAAATAAAATTAGACAATTGAAGCCATGTTGTTGTGAATGCTTATATGGAAATTAAAGGTAATATTAAGGATATTCTGAAGAAAGCATTAAAACAAGTTATTAGATAATGGCAATAAACTAAAAGGGTAGGGTTGGTTTGTTTCTTTCTATTGGACGTGGGGAGCGGGTAAGACATAATACTAATTACCATAACACTACTAATTACAAATTAATTACCAGTGTTTGGAGGTGAAAATCTCGAATAGAGTCACTGGTTGAAATCTTGTAAAATTAACCGGTCCATGCCGACATCTTCAGGCCTGGCCGGGCCCGAACCCGAGTCTCAATATCACACTTGTCCGAAGTCCAGATCTATTTTTCTCAGCCCGAGAAAAGCCCTATGTTTTCAATATGGAAATTCATTTATGCTTTTCAAACTACATATCGACTGTAGAAAGAAAAAAGGACGTAACCCACACCAAAAAATATTGTGTATAACTCACAACAAAATGTGCTAATACACTATATTTATATATAAATATACACTATATCGACTACAGAAAGGCAAAAGGACTTTTCCCTCCGTCTTTAAAAAATATTTTTTTTTGATACTCACAATATATACAATTTAATACACGTTTTGTTTAGACTATACACAATAGTTTTTATGTGTATGTTACGTCCTTTTTCCTATCCACAGTCGATATGCTATTGTTTCCATATTTCCAACGATATTCACAACACATGAACAAATATTTTTTTTAAATATTGCCGTATGGCTGACTCATGACTAGATCATAGCTCTAAATATTTTTCTGGAAATTAAATTTCTTACCCAGCCCGGCCCGAGCCCGAATCTAATTTGTTTTTACCCGCCCGAACCCGCCCCCCAGGCTGGGCTGGGTTAAAGGTCCGCGGGCCAAGCCGGAGCCCGTTCAAACCTTTAATCCCAAGGGAAAGGAATATCTTTATAAAATTTACACTTTAGCAAAACATCCTTATGAAAATGAATTTGAAAGCAAATTTATGTGAAAATTAATAAAAGTCCTACATCAATTCAGTATTATTAACTATAATCGTGTACTGGAATAGTGTGATTGACTACCGACCAACATTTCATAAAATTGCCCTTCTATCCTCCGCAAGACAGACTTAATAATAAATAACTATAACTTTTTATTTGTACTCGCATGGTAGGCCGTATGCTAGTCATAAATATAAAATATTTTCAAGTAGATACAGAAAAACAAAATTGTGATTCCAAGTAATCACTTCAAACTTAAAATTTTTGAGAGACGTGAGTTCCTTTTTGATATATTCAAACACTTGGTCTATCCATTTTTCTTTTTGTGTATCAAAGATATATTACATAATAATTTTTGTGGCTGGCTATGTAAGACATTCATAACTTAATATTAAAGTTATAAAACATATTCAAACACTGGATAATTTATTTACTTTCAAGTCTGTTTTCTTATTGTGTTCTTATCATAAACGTGATCTTTAAAAAATATTTATAAATAATTGCAATTTGTGTTAGATACTATTAACTTGGTACACTTGAACTTTTATTTCGATAGTTTTCACATTGGATTAGATAGTATAACTTAGTACACTCAAACTTTGATTTTAATAGTTTCCACTTGTCATTGATTCTTTTAACAAAGTGACTTAAGTTGTAGTAGGTTATCTTAAGGTTGGTTTGGTTTGGTATGTGTAATGTATTCTAATGCGTGGAGCAAAGAAAATATAAGCGACCTAATATATGGTAGAAGAATAAGTGACATTTCATTACAGCTTCATGCAACTCTCGATTTCAAAGTGTGAGTATCTATATTGAGTGAAAGTGTGATATATTTCTTCAGTGTTAAAATATATTTTATTATGTGGGATCACATTATTTTTAGTGAGAGAATTTGTTTTTTGTGGAATGCATTTTTTATTAGTGAAAACTGTTTTTTATGGAAGTGAATATGATCTAAGCAAAAGTGTAATTTTTAAATTTTGGATTATTGATATTTTGTACACTTTCATGTATGTTGTCACTAACGACCCGGGTTTCGCCTTTCGGCATCTTCAGGCATTCGAGCACATGAATGGACTCGAACTGACAGACAGTAAACAGTGTCTAACGTTTATATAGAAGATACAAATACGACCTGAACCTTCCTAATTCTCCGTTATTGTATCCTATACGTTGAAACACCTAACAGATGTCACTAAATGTAGTATGATTGTGTATATTTACCCTTTCGTCAAATTGCATCCCGTCGAAAACCACAATGCTATTATAATTGTAAAATCACTGGTAATTCTAAAAGTTGTTGGAAAGCGGCAATTCGCCACTCTGTTAATGTGTCGTTTACAAAATAAGCATTGAGGCGATTCTTGAAATGTTAACTCAGGTATCAGTGTGGCTCTCAGACGCATAATATTTTACCTCGTAAATAATATTTGTCGTATTTGTATCTTCTATATAAACGTTAGACAATGTTTACTGTCTGTCAGTTCGAGTCCATTCGTGTGCTCGAATGTCTGAAGATGCCGGAAGGCGAAACCCGGGTCGTTAGTGACAAAATACATGGAAGTCTACAAAATCTCAATAATCCAAATTTGATATTGAAATTCCATCAAGCACCCTCAGTCGATGTCTTAAAAGTGTAATTAATTGTGAGCCTTTAAAAAATAGCTTTCAGAACGTTTTCGATAAAAGTGGCAAAAGATTTCTATCAATCTTGAAAATGTTACATTGTAAAATCTAGTTAGCAGCAAAGCGTATTTAAATTTTTCAGACGTTTATTGACCGTCGTGAGTTCTAAAGTAACATTTACCAAAATAATAAGAAACGAATAAACTTAAGCCGTCAGAGCTGTGACATATTATTGTGGTAAACAATAGTAAAGTCTGACTTTAATATAAGCACATGATTTTCAGTTTAAGCCCTTTCGCTCTACAAAAAACAACCTTTGTTAAAGTACCGTATAACTTTCCATTGCGGCTCTAGGATTTAAGATCACGGTACCAATACACGACTCTATGATCCATACATAATAATACTCTGACACGTTATGTGTAAAGTATACAGAAAAAAGTGCAACGTTATATGATGTATACACTGATTGACAATTAAATGACATGGTAAAATACTTTATTTGATAATTAAACAGAAAAACATACTGTCATTGAATGAGTGACTTACATTTTAGTAATCCAACATCCCACTGGACCAAGTGGTGGTTTTCATAATAATCTGATATTTTATTTTTAGTGACTATAATGAAAATTCTATGACGTTGGAATTATTATTTGTTATTTGAACGCCCTTATGAATAAGTCGTCCATAATTTCGTATATAATATTTAATAATAGTTGATGAATTTCCACATTGGTTGCCGTTGGATAATGTATGCTTATTCATAATACCTAATGTATGCGTAATAACGTTTCATCTCTGATATTATTTTCCATCATATAATACAGTGCTCCGCAACCTTTTTTCATCCACGGCACACCTAAGCGAATCTTAGGATTTTGCGGCACACCACAAGCAACTATATGTAAATTTACATTTGTTTGATAAATTTAAAATAGAAGCTACGTTTTTTTTAAATATGAACCAATTAAACCTTAGTTAAGTCTTAGCCATTTCTTAATGATGGAACGCTTTTGACTTGATTTTAAAAATATATTCATTTATATTTAAAAATTACCTATTATAAAATAATACATCTGTAAAAGTTTTTACTAAGTTAAGCTACTATAATATAATATAATAAATTTCTATCCATCAGCTGAGATATTGCTTATTTCAGATATCTCAGGTTTAATTGTGTAACATTATAGCTTATTTTTTCTCAGTTCATAGTTTGTAGACTTATCGTCACCTTGGGTAAACAAGAATCTATCTGCAAAAACTAAAACTTTCCAAAAAAGAAGAAGCAATTTAAGGTGTTAGAACATGTAACTTTCTGAATGAAATACACGTATGCATCCACACATGTGAATAAAAGAGACAACCACTTTAGAGACTGCGATTTCCTTCACACGGTATTATGCATATGGAACCTTGATGCACTGTAAAGTTTGTATATTTTTCAGATAGCACATTTTACTAATTTGAATTTTGATGGATTTACGAATATTGTAAAGATTTCTTAATGCAGATAGAACCGTATTTTGAATGCGAATAAAAAATAGACCCAAGCCGACGTTATGTTGAAATACCGAGATGGGATAAATTATTTTGATAATATATATACATGGGTATTTAGATTTTCTTATAACCCCTTTTCTCATTTTGGACCTATTGCGCCACGGCACACCTGGCATCGTATCGCGGTACACCGGTTGCGGCGCACTGATATAATGGAAACCCCATTATATATTTTGAGACTAAGCATCACATGCTGAATCGAAAAGTTTTCGTTTACAAGAACAACTTGTAATGAATAGTTGTTTGATATTATGCGTGAAGATTGAAGCTGCGGACAATGAATTACAGAGGAATATCGTGTGGTGAATTTTGGTAGGAGATTTCAATGGTGTTGTGCAGGATATATCACTTGCTCGGCAGAGAGCCCTCGTAAAAATGAAGTTTTCTACAGGTTACAAAAATAATTTTGCATTACTGTAGAACTACTATGATGTACGGCTTTTACAGCCATCGGTTACAGTTTGCTGTAATATCGCACGAAAAATAGTTATACTTCGTTTTATTATTTATCACGCTTCATGAAAGATATTCATAAATGTTTAGGAATATGATTCCAATGTTGAATGCGTGACACAATTAAGCAGTAGGATGTATGATGATGATGACGATTATGCAACTCAAAGCTCGTTCGGCGAGTGACGATAGAATCGCGCTCGGTGAGTGATTACAGAATGAATCCAGTTCTTCCTTCTTTGTTCATTTATATTGTCCCGTCGACTGTATGTCGATCTTGCTAAATGTTTGACGCTTATATTTCAACTATTGCATCTACATTCTTCATTTCAATGGTAAAATGATAAGTAATTGTTATCTTTTGTCATAATAAAATATTGTTATTTTGATTTTTTCGTCCCAATGAAACGGAATGGTGTCCCGGATAACCAAAGTAATTTACTATTATTTGGTTTCTGTTCCTTGTAATTTATCCCAAATGGCCGGCTTACTCAATTAACCGGTGTAACAATTACACGAAATCTACTGTTATAATATAAGATATCGAATGAGGGTGCTTTATGGAATTTCAATATCAAATTTGGTTTGTCGAGTCAGTTCGAGTTCATTCAATTTTCAAATTTCAACAATTGAAATCAAATTTGAAACTACTTTATATTGAATAATAAGTATCTTGGGAGCAAAAAATGGATGAGTTCAATTTCATTAATTATATGTGTCTGTCTCCCATTGAACTCAAGTCTCTCGTTTTTAATTCAATGTGTTTAATAAAATTAAATATCTAAAAATTGTGTAATGAATAATTATTGAGTCATATAAGTGAAAAGTTTCAAGTATGTAAGAATTTCATAATTATTTATTGAAGATATTATAATATTTTTCATCGGCAACACAATGACAGATGCATTTATTATTCTGTCAATAGTGGTTATTTGTCTGTGAAAAAATTGAATTTATAAAGTCTCATTGCATTTCGTTATATTATTTACATCAATAATTCTGCACGTGATGAATAAGTATGATTGGTATGCAGTGCAGAAAACGTAGATTGCAAATGTTAATAGGGAAATTGAGATGAATAGTTTGCTACCCTTTCAATAAAAATAAAATCCTTTTTGCGCTAGCTTTACCGAAGCTAAGGCGTATATTAAAATTCCATACACTGACGTAGCTATAACACACCATAATATAACAAACGATTCCCATATCTACAAAGCATTGAATTCCTGGCATAATTAAGCGTTTCTTTTATTTCTTCCTCTTTTATTCCTACTATGTAATCAATATCGACAGAAGTTATTTTTGTTTAAAATAATGCATTTGTTAACCATCCCGTTTGCATGCTAAAAAAACCTCTTCGAAACTCTTGTAGCCACATTTCGTTACCGTGTTGTTTTTGTCATATAAACGCATTTATAAAGCGAAATGACAGTTTCAAAAAGTGAAATATGGTTTTATGTAGTATTAAATAATTATTTACAGTCATATAAAATATTATATTGTGTATAAAAACTGAAATACATATAGCAGAACAAGCTCGAGACGTGTCTCGGTGCCGTTCGAAACAAAACGGTAGCATACGGTACAATCAAGCATCTCGGATTGTTACTATACTATATTAATTGTTACTTAATACTAAACTATAATTTTTTTTTTCGATGGTAAAATTGATCATTAAGTAAGTTTATAAATACATTTAGTAACTTACTATTACACCTTTAATACGTAAGGATTAATGTACGCATGTACTCTATCGATAGATCTATCCATTTTTCCAGTCGAATCTAAGTCTAATATTTCTACATATTTCGTCCCCTGTTTGAAAAACAAAAATTTTCCACACTTAAACATAGCGTTTTTTACACGATCTCAATCCTTGTTTTACACGGTCGACGCGCTCCGAAAAAACAACAGTTCAAAAGAATATTTTACTTTTACTGATACATTAGATGTTTATTTCAAAAACAATTGTTACTTTTCAAGAAAGACGGTGACAGATAAAACTTTCAATAAATTGAAATTCCAATCAAAATTATTGAAAGGGCATGAAACTAGTTACAAAACTTACACGTTTCACAGATAACTAGAAAGTTTTCAAACTATTCACTCGTTCATCCAAGGAGTAAGCTGTATTCAATTTATAGGATAAAAGCTCAAATTACTTGCTGGTATACACGGAGGTAAAATTAATTCACTGTCAAAGCGCACCTCATAGGGGAATTGAATCTCCAAGGTTTAACGAGTTGTAGGTATTACTGACAAATAATCCAACAACAACTGAACTGTCTATTGCAGAACAACAATTTCAAGAAATGCTAAGCGTCTTTATTGTAAATATATCTGTCTGAATTAATTGCGACGCGATTGAATTTCTGATAAATGTTTTTGAATTTTTGAAATATGTTTTCTTATCTTCATTTATTTATATAAGATTTTATATTAAAAACATAAACATAGAACATCACAAATTTCACTACCGTTACAGAAAATGTCTTATTAAAATTAGTCACCATCTTCACCAAGTATTCACTCATACAAGATGTTTTGAAAAAATGAAAATAAGCCTTAATATTTTTGAAATAGTTTTTTTACGATCTAGCAAGAGTTATCTTAAATGATTTCACATTAACAAGCGTTAACTGATGTCTTAAATTTTATCATCTTCAAGCCTTATAATACGCAAATGAATGAATTGACAGAAATTTAATTGATTTTTTAAATTTTACATTATCTCTAGGTACTATATAGCACAAAATACATATAGAAATCTGTATGTTTGTGGGTCTGTCGGTCGGTTACAAGAACTCTTTCCAATCGGTGTAAATACATTAGGGACGTGAAAGTTTTACATATCATTCTGGCTGCTATTTCTATGCCAACTGTGTTATTTTCAACTTTTAACTTTAAACTCTTAACTTTTAGCATTTTAACCTTAAACTGAAAACGCTATATTTTTGATGTCTCAATTAAAAGCAAGAACAATAGTATGCAAATAGTTGCTTAGCAACTACTCCATGCTAAAATAATCTATCATGTCGTTATAACAATCTAATCGGTGTAGAACTTTCTTATCGACTATAATTTTTTTATAATATATATTGCACAAATAATTACTTTTCATACGAATCGTAAAATTTGTAAAAAAAATTGAGGGAAAATTATCCATTATTTAAAATTATAGAACTTAAAACAGTGGCATTCTCATTTCGTGGGTTTTAAAGAAGTATGCCTAAAAGGAAAAGAAAAGTGTTGAATGTAGCCATTCTTACCTTGGGCGAAGTCGGGTAAAAATACTAGTGAAATATAAAATATTATTTTATTTTAAAAACTCTACAGCATATCAATTACAATTTGAATAATAGTCGCTTCCATAGTTGTAAGTCAAAAATTGAATATAATTACCTGTTAATCGCTTAAGCATAAAATTTTTGACATAATTCTAGTTCTGAATAATCTACTTTTGTATAGCTTTGGTATCCGAGAAACTTTGATGTTGAAAATTGAAGTCGCTTGCGAAGTCAAGCTATATTCATCGAGATAATTTAAATGAGTAATAGAGTCAGCAACCTCCGGTTAGTGATGCGAGAACTTAGTTGAGATTTCCAAGAATTATATCCACTGAGGTTTACGCCAATTTAATATGACTATGATTAGTAAGATTAAATGTCAGATTTATTATTATACCAGTTATAATGCAGAATTTTTATTACGAAAATCTTTTACGACATTTTATCTATACGTTATAAGAATTTTTGTTTATTTATATCTGGGGCCTTATGCTAAAAGTGTTTACAACAGAATTTTACCATTTTGAACCTTCCAGTTCTCATACTAAAAAAATTCCTTCGCATCTCATGCAGTTACATTGTGTGGGTTTTGTCATTTAAACGCATTTATAAAGCGAAAAGACAATTTCAAAAAATGAATAATGCAGTATTAAGTAACTATTTTACCTAATATTTTGTTTGTAAAACCTGAATTACATATCAAGCCATGTGAAATTATTGAGAAACACAACAATCGATATTCTTCATAGTAGAACAGGCTCGAGACGTGTTTCAGTGTCGTATGAAACGAACTGGGTGCATACGGTAAGGTCATGCATCTCGGATCGTTACTTTACTATATTTAATACTATACTATAACGTTGCCTTTTTTTATGGTAAAATTGGCAAGGTTTTCAAATTATGATTAATTACACAAAGGAGACGTAAATTATGATGTATTTTTAATTTGTAATTATATATAGAACTATTTAATTTACAAATAACAACATTTTCAATTTTTTGTATCACCTATTTCACAGATAATTTAAAGGTTTAAAGGCCGAAGTAACGAATTGTTACACAATGAGTGCGGAAGGGTTAAGTATCAGAAAGTATTTATAAATGTTCATTATTTTAATGGTAACAATCTCTATGTCAGTCGATTTAAAATCAATAAAATAAGAGAAAATTTAAAGTGTATGTCAAAATAATATGTCGGCATATTTTACAGCAAGAAAACCCTATATTGATATAAGCGATTCAGATATTGGGATTTACTAGTACAAGAAGTGTCTATTTGTATTTGGCAACAGAGATGTGAAAGATAATGATTTATATTATTATTGAGAAATACATTATCTTTTATACTGAACAATTGATTAATTTGACAAAGGCACTTGTAGCACTATAAATATATAATAAGAGAATGGTAAAAAAATTGGAAAAATATCGTTAAGCACCATATTTTTATAGCACCTACCATACAGCACCACCTTTACAAAGCATTAAAAAGCATTTTTCGGTTAAAAATTAGAAATGTTGGTGGCGCTAATTTTAAAAAAATATCAACTTTAATATTTCTTCATGATTTTTTTTTATTTTATTTTTAGATTACTACATTGAATAATAGATCATTATTATAAAAAAACTTGAAATAAATATATTTTCATATATTCTATGGATCCTAACTATACTAAAACTAACCATATCTCAAATTAATTTATTTCAAAAGTAGACAATGATTCTAATTTTTACATTAAAAATAAACGGTAGGACTGGTTTTATTCCATTCTACTGGACTTGGGGAGGGGGGTAAGACATAAACACTGATGAATAATTACCATAAGACTAATAATAACAAATCAATTACTAGTATTTGGAGGTGAAAATCGCGAGGGAAATAATATTAATAGTGGTGAGCTGCCTGTTCTATTTAAAATGTTATTTGCTAATACTCAATTACTGTTAACGATTTTATTATAAATTAAAAACTCTAAGCTATTCATTTTAATACCTTTTTTATTTACCCGATGGAGTACTTCTAAATTATTATTTTTATTATCAGTGTTTATGTCTTACCCACTTCCCTACGTCCTGTAGAATGGAATTAAACCCATCCTACCCTTTATTTTTAATGTAAGAACTAGAACCATTGTCTACCTGCGAAATAAATAACCTTGCGATATGGTTAGTCTGAAGATGCTTCTTAAAGAGGCAAAACGCGTCATGTTGGTGAAAAATCAACCAAAATAATTAACTTATCAATTTTAATTTTATATTAAACATATTTTCGTTTTTCAATATTTAAATGTATCTAAGCAAAATGCGGAGATTTTCTTAAAACACGGTTTCGATAAAACACAAAAGTTTTACCAGTTTTACATTGCATTCTTGGTTTCATACAAGAGGATTTTATACATGTTAAGTTCATTTGCGGTGATATTTTGATTTTCCGGTTAGCATGTTTAACGAAAAACGGTATATTTATTTTATTTTATCAAATTTTGGTAAAATTATTTAATTCACTTTAGTGGTAAATTATTGTAATAGCAATATCAGTGTCGATTAGATCCCGATGTAACATTTGAACAAGAATCTAGTATCGTCACATTCTAAAATATTTATTGAAATATCTATGCTCTGTTGAGTAATCTGGTTCAGATAGTGAGTCCATTGTTATATTTTCATCTGCATTCTTGCTGAGTATTATAATAGTTGGGTCTAAAGATATTGCAGGGTAAATTCCTCTAGATAGAATGCATTATTTTCTCCATATATAGTATGATCAAACAACAGATATCTGAGACATACATGGCAGTAAACCAGTATTATCAATAGTCATAGATTTATTTCAAATTGCAGTACGCCGTATTGCATTTTTAAAGATTTACAAGACTAAAACTATTTTCTTCACCTTCTACTTTCAAATTTATATTGATAACTTTGTTATTCCTCTTTCTGAGCTAATAATTTTGACTTTTCCCTTAGTGTTACTAATAATAATACATTATTTCCCTTATACGTATAACACAATCAATGTTGCTTTTAAACGTCTCGGAGTAAAAAAAACCTCTTTAAACGACCACTTTCAAAATAATTCTATATTATTAAAAACATAAAATAAAATCGGAAAATTAAATATATTTTTCTATACACCAAAAATTGATATTTTTTTTATTAAAAAAATCACTTTTTTTTTTGGTAAAATTTCATAAATGAAATAAGTACCTATTTTTTTTTACTTAGCCCATAAATGCATGATTATCAATCAGATTTTTAATTTTAAATAACGTCAAACAATAATTTCCAGAAACTCAGAACGTCCGACGACGAAAGATTCATTTGTTGCGTTTTATCTTTGTTTTGCAAAAGTTGAGTTCATGAGACTTCAGTACTCAGTAATTTCGTCTGTCCTTTTTTATATGTGACATTTTTTTTTAAATACATTTTCTATTATATACAGTAAAAATACGTATATGATTTTATTCAACTCTTTCACTTACAATAAAACCGCTGACAAAATATAGACACGATCTTATTTGTATAAGATTTTACAATTATAATGTGATTCATTCATTCTTTTAAATAGCGTCTATTTTTAATTTAAGACATCGACTGAAGGTGCTTGATGGAATTTCAATATTAAATTTGGATTATTGAGATTTTGTACACTTCCATGTATTTTGTCACTAACGACCCGGGTTTTGCCTTTCGGAATCTTCAGGCATTCGAGCACACGAATGGACTCGAACTGAGCGTCTATTTTTATTTGTAGTAAAAGACTATTTTAAGTAAAAGAGTGCTTTTTTCCTCATTCGCTTTTTGCCATGTACGGTTTTTTCCGTGTCCGGTTTTTTCCATGTCCGCCTTTATCCACATCCGCATTTTTCCATGTGCGCTTTTTTCCGCGTCCGAAAAATAGTCTTGACTTGAACCCGAGACATCAGTAACCTTAGCCAAAGACGTTAACCACTGCTTCACGGAGCCGACGAAAATCTCAACTATTAGCTTGAAAACTACATAAAAAATAAAAACTATTTAAATACATACGGATATTTTGCAAAATCGTTAGTAAGTGTTTGGTCAAAGATTTATTGTGCACAGGCTTTTCCAATACTCTCCTTAACAATTTTCCAACAATTTGAGTAATTGCGCATTGGAAATTGATCATGCGGTATATCGCATTGAAATCATTTATCGTAAATGAAAAAATCTGATTTCAAATGTAAGTAATTTAGCACCATCCGTCCTTGATGTGCGTTTTTGCTTACGGAATATAAAAATGATAATATTTCTGTAAAAGTTGCTTGAAGGAAGGTAACAGATGTTGTGTTCCAAGTTTTATCATTTAAAGCACTTTATCAATAGAAAAATGTTTGACTCTTGAAAAATTTTTGCAATATCTTTTTATTGAATATTTAATTATTTCTAGAAATTGACATTTCTCTCCTCTCATCACTTTGAGAAAAAAACAAATATTCTTTGATGTTGGGAGTATTCCAATCATTCAAACAGCTTTGCTAGTAACACAAAATTGTGAGAAAAATTATTGATGGCGAAGACTGGTTGTTAAAAAATTGATTTATGCCCTGTTGAAAGGAGGTATTGGCTTAGAAAGCTTTGATTGTAAACAGTCATGCAGAAAAGATATATAAGTCACTGAGTCGCTAAACACGTTCTTGGTGATTTTTCAATAAAATAAGTTTTGAAAGTACGAATACTCTATCCATAGATTTATCAATTGTTTTCGAAATTTAAAAAAATTTCTAACTAAAAAATGTCGTTTTTTACACGCTATCGATCCTCGTTTTACACGGTCGACGAGTTTCGAAAAAACGACAGTGAAAAAGAATATTTTACTTTTTCTTATACCCCGGAAGACACAAAATAACTTTTATACTTAAAGCTATCATATACTACTCATAATATTTTTTCGTGATTTACTCAAAACATTAAAAACCTTCGGGAGTGTGTTTAGCGACTCAGCGACGCATATCGTTATTGAAAAATGTATATTTTAAAATTATTTATTACCAAAACCGGCTTCACTCGTCGCAATTGGATCCATTTCATAAAATTGTGGAATTTGCACAAGTTGAAAAATATCTTATTTAAATCAATTAATGACATAGTACTTAATCAAATGATAGTCAATTCACTTATTTCGCACTCCCGTTTGTAATAGTTTATTTTTTTCTTTAAGGTTTTTCTTAAACGTTATGTTTATATTGATATTCTTAAGATTTATTATTATGGTCTCCTAATTGAGGTGTCTTAACAAAATTTTTCTATGAGAACTGCTTGTTACTCAGTTGCTCAAATTCTTTTTTTTCTAAGAGAGTAGGGATAGAAGGATAGGGCTATGAGACGACTAGTGGTTAGCTAATGGCTCTCGCTACGCTCCGTTTTTGAGGAAAGGATGTGTGGGAGGGAGTCTCAGACTACGAAAAGAAATCCATAAATCGCTCAAAGGATTAATTTATGAAAACCATCCGCACCGGGAATTAAGCCTGAGACATCCGTAACCGTAGCCAACGACGCTACCAACTGCGCCACGGACGCCGATATCATTATTTTTATGCTTCAAAATATTTTTTGATGTTACGTTTTCTGTGATAGGTCAAAGGAAATACAATTTACACAAAAAAAAACATATATAAAAATTCTGATTTTTTTCTACCGCCATTTAAATAAAATAATACATAGTAATAAGTTGAGAATGTTTTCTTACTTCCTGCGAAAACGATCCTAAGCTTTTGATACGATGAATTTTTCATAAAGCTTTAAAGCTGTTTTTATTTTGTCACTTATCAGTTGAAAATGCTCGCGATTTACAAAGTTGGTCATGATTCTTTAATATAAATGCGAATCCAGTACAACATAATTGTGTTTTATTTTTATGAAATAAATACAATACCTTTCAAGTATTAACACTTGCTATCATACAGACACCGCTTTAAGTATATCGATAAACATCTTATATAATAGCCCAGACCGCTCTGTAGACGTTTTATTATTATCACATATCACATGTAGGAATGAAATTTTCTCATGACCTAAACGTTCGCGTTGTACATATAAAATAAAATGTTATGCAATGCACACACAGTTTCAACTTACTAGATACTTTAGACGTTCAGTATTTCAATTTAAATACTTTCGTTTATGACGGGGAAGCTTATAGTAGTTTAAAATAATGATTAATTTAATTTCACGGACTGGAACGCTGGTAAAAATTCAATGATAATGTATTTATAATCTTTGCTCCTCTTGGGTCGGGAGTCGGGATTCGTTGCTTTCTTTTTTGATTTTTATTCCTAATTTTTTCCGGCTTACATTTATAAAATAATATTTATAGTCACGACTTTTTTTGCTAATAAGTGGTTTTTGTTAGGGCTTCTAGTCTTAGGATCCTGATTTATATAACTGCGTTTCAATTGAAAACAAAGAAAAAAGTGTTATCGCAGTATCTTCATAGTGACGTAAAATCGACACTCCCTACGTATACAAACATGTGATTATTATGTCTTTGGATTTTCGTTGTCTACTAACTAAGTTCTATGTGTACATATCAAATAAATGGGGAAATTAGATTTAAAAATGTACCTCTGTCATTATTTTCAAGAAGATACATGCAGTCGTTACTTTGCAATTGCGTTATGAATCTTTGAAATGCTCTCCTGGTAAATCTCATGTTTGCGTATACAGAATTATAAGGACTTCGTAGGGAGTGTCGAAATTAAGAATGAAATTAATTGTTTGCGTATAAAACTTTGCAATGTTTAACATACTCTGAAAAAATTCCATCTGATTTGTTTGTAGAAAGCTATTTTTGTTAATGAGAATGCAAAATAACAGTAAGAATTAAAATTTATAAATATTTATTATAACTTAAAAGTAAGTCATTACAATTCAATAAATATTAAAGGATATCTGAGAAAGGAAGTAAGTCGTAAAGTTTAATTTGTCTTACACATAGAGCTTCCAATCTGGCTTAAAACGAAACTGGTTAACCGGTTTACCGCGTGTTTTGAAAAAAAACTGAAACCCGGTTTATTTCACGTGGTTAACTGTGTTTTTTAAAAATATTTTTTAAATTCTTTTATTTACACTTTTTTAAGAACTCAACATGTTTCAGAGTGGAAATGTACATATTGTTGAATAATCAGACAGAATCATTATGGACAGAAAGGATTTCATACGATAAGCAATTACACGACATTATCAAAAGACACAAACATTCTTAAACTATTTGTGATAAGTAAGGCACATGTTATACAATAGCTATTATTGTGAATGCGAGAAATCATCCGTAGAAATCTTAAAGAAATCGTTGTCTAAAATATTATTTGTGATATTAAAAAAGTAAGCAATTTTAAAATTCGTAACCTACGATATGTTAAATATTTTCATATATTTATGTGCTAGCTATTTTACTAATACTTCCTTTTCTTAAGTGATAATTTTAAAGACATATTGTTTATATTTAACATTATACTAATATAAAGATAAAAACTAATATAGGATTTTCTTGGAAAATAGTGAGGTATTTCGGTTTAAACAGGATAACCGGTTTTTTTGTCAACAAAAACACCGATAACCGGCTAGTAATTATCTCCGGTTAATTGGATGCCCTACTTACACAATATCTTCTATGGAATCTAAGTATCAAAGAACAGAAACTCTGCGTAAACATTACCTCATTTTAAAACAGCTAACACTAATTTTAATGGAATTAGCAGTTTCTTTGTTATTTTTTATAAAAAATATATCGTGTATGAATCGGTTTTTCTAGTATTGGTTGTTAAACATATGCTAAGCTTAGCAAACGACCTTTGTTTCATAATTTAAGATAAATAAAATAATGTATGCCTTTCGTTTCTTTTTTACAGGTGAGTACAGCACACAACACAATTTATTTGAGCAACCCAGCTCCTTTGTTTACCAGGGGTGAGTTTATTTTATACTCTTTATCATGTTACTTTTATTCATAGTACAAATTTAGGTTTTTTATGTTTCTTTATTTTCTGAGAAAATGTAACAAAATTGACCACAATTTCTGTATTTCACAACTCAAGAAGTATATTTGTTAAACATGTCATTATTTATTTAATTACGTATTTTTACAATATCTGTACAGGTATTTATCGGTAATTAAAAATGTGTATTAATGTTTTGTTTAATTTTAAGTGTATGAACATAATATTATGTTAGGCAAAAAAGATCATGGTTTTATTTTATAAGAGTGAATTGTTGATAGTTATTGATATACCATACTAATTTTATGACCTACTGATAATAGGGTACGATATTGATGTTGTCACTAGTAGGGATGCCAACTGCCAATATGTTTATTTATTTAATATATTAAGCCGTAAAGAAAAAGTGTATACCAAATACTTGTTCCTGTCATGTGGATATTATCAACAATGAAACCCAACACGCACGAGTTACGTATAATGAAGATATGATAATTTGACATCCTTAGTTACCAGACTAATAAAAGATGTTTAATTTACAGTTTTTAGAGGTCTTAGAGGTCTGCACGGTTCTGAGCTAGGCCCGTGGGCCAGGCTCGGGCTGTTAAAGGCAATTCAGATTCGTACTCGGTCAGGGCGTGGATGAGAAAGTTAATCTTGATAAAAATATTTCTGACTATGTTCGGGTCATGAGTCAGCCATAAGGAAATACTATTCATAACATAGGCTGAGAAAAAATAAATCTGGGCTTCGGGTCGGGTTCGGCTAACAGATTTTGAGACTATGTTCGGGCCGTGCCTGAAGATGTCAGGATCGGACCGTGTAATTTTATAATTTTTCGGCCCGTGCAAACCTCTAGTCTGTCTGCTGTATTACTAAACAATGTATTATTTATTGAATCTCATTTTATTCGACATGACATTTAACGAGTCGATGAAGCATTTTGATTTCATTAGCCTAGCGTTATTACCGCACGGTTTAATACAATTTTTTATCTGATTTTATATTTGGCGAAAATTAACTGAACTAGTGTTAATGCCGTTATTGAAACTCTTCAAATTAATTATCAGTGGATATGAAACATTTTTTATTTCAAGAAGGGTTGGTATGATGATACTCTCTGAAAAATTATATAACGTAAATAACAGCTAAGTGGATAAAAATATTATCAATCGCTCAAACCTACGAGGGAAGCCATATTTAATAATGAACTCTGGTATGTGTTTTAAAATTGTCTTGGGCTTACAAAATAATGAGCTTGTCTGACAACAACATTGATGTTAGGAATCGAAAACATAAATAATATAATTCGACTCTAGAAAGGCAAAAGGACGTAACCCACATAGAAATTTATTGAAAACGCTGATGGTTACGTCCTTTTGCTTTTCTAAAGTCGATATATATCCGCTAATAGTGTGTTCAGTCTTTTTTGAACGCAAAAGCAACAGCGCCTCCACGTCTCTGTATCTATATACTCTTGTATGAATAATTCACTGTATCAGAAAAAGGGGAAGGGAGACAACATATAGTATCTGCGTACCAAGCTTTTATATCGGGCTGTATGAGTCTATCCCAGGCGGATGCACATTAATCAATCTTTGTGTCTCGCTCCCGCAATTCGGCCAGTGGAACGAATCTACAAAGAAAGGAGGTGAGTGTGTCGGGGACTTCCCGCCTTTTCATTTTGTGTGCGTGTGCGTGAATCCGAAAATGCTTTTTGATTGTGTATTTGCGTGAGTGCGTGTGCGTGCGGTTTTGAGATAATGGGTACGGTTTTTATCAGATTTTATGCCATTATCTTTTTAAGATTATTTTAAAAGAAAGCATACATTTTAAACGTGGCGCATCATTGTTCAATCTAAAAGCTTCAAAGGGAATTTGGCTTGGCTCGACTCAGCTCAAAAATGGTTTTAAATATTAAGAAAATACAGTTGCCATGCTTTGTTTTTGAATGTATACAACGTTACAATTATTCTTCTTTTGTTTAGAGTTTCATCCCATATCTAAAAATAATACATATTGTCAGCTGAAATATCAAACAGCGTATGAACACTTTAGCAAAATGTTGAGGAGAATTTTAAGACTTAATAAATTCAAAAATAGCTTTGTTTAAAACTAAATTTATTGAGTTTCCTTGAATATTTTGCTGAAATGTAGGTACGCAGTTTGCTAGTTAATTATTTCAACCGAATAGTCTCCAGTGGAGATTTTTAAATAGTAAATAAATCATAGAACTTTTTTAATACTCCAAAACGTATGTGTCTTATGATGTGGATTTCAGATTTTGACAATACAATACTACTTATTAAAGTAATACAAAAATAGTTTTTATTCTTTCTAGAAAATTACAATCAGTAGATTCTTAATGAATAATCTCAATCCGCATTGTCCACACACAGTCACACGTCGGCGTCCGTGGCGCAGTTGGTAACTAACCACTAGTCCTGTCCTAGCCTTATCCTTCGATTTCTTCTCTCGAAAAAAGAGGTATAAAAAAAAAACATTGATAGAGGACAGAGGACGAAAAATATTCGTTTTAACTCAAAATATGTTGTAAAAATATTTAAAAATACATTGCATTCAAGCTTTTATAGATATTTTTTATCCGTCGCTGATTTCGTGTAGTCTTTTATGCCAATATCGTATCGTTAAATAGTATCAATTTGTCAGCGTAAAAATGAACGAAGTTTTCACATTTTTATGATGCCTCTATAAAATAAGGCAGCTAGTTTCACGCATCACTATGCAACTGGATCGCATTATGCAATTTTGTGAAGCTGAAAGTTTTTCTGGTTGCATTTTGCACCAAACCTTTTACTGAATTGCTACAATTTATATAAAATAGAGTGATTAAAAATGTGAATTAAACGTACAATTAAATGATTGACGACAAGAACACAAAAGTTTCTGAATTGTGAAGCACTGATTTGACTTTTTTTAAATTTTAATAAGATTATTATAAAAAACACCCATCATCATTATTGATTTATTTTCTTAAATCTTAAAAATTACAATATACAATTTTTCAGTTAAGAATCACGTACATAACATTTCGCTTCGCTCGGAGTTTGCTCGAAAATTCAATGCATTTTTGGTAAAATTGCTCAATGCGATTAAAACAAAAATTGTATTTTAAAAATAAAAAACAAATTGTTTATCATACTTTCACATGTTTATAATGATAAAAACCGATCTTTTTTATCACGAGCATTATGAATCGATAAAAATACAGTCATCACATAGTTATTTATATAACGTTGAATAATAACAATTACAAGGTATATAAAACAGAGATCTTTATATTATGCAATGAACTAAGACAATAATTTACAGGTAATCAAACAAATTTATGGGAAATTAAATGGTCAACAATTAAAATGTTAAGGACATCTTACAAACAATAGATACTAATCTGAAATCAAAGATAAAATAATACGTAAATATTTATTGCGTAAATATTCATTAAGTAAAATATTAGATTGGGAAATTTTTAAAAGAAATTAGTGAACCATTTAAAAATGATGAAATACTATATAAGTAATTAACATTAACTCTAAACAGCCATGGTAAATGGATAACAAAAATCAGACAGGAGGATAAAAAAAATGTCTTTATTAAATAAGTATTTAAACAATTACACTATATGAAATCACATCCTGAAGTGAATTGAATAACAATGGGTTAACAAGAGTTTGAAAGAATATCAAAAGCTCTTTAAATTACCATATTTTCTAGTGTTTTTTCCAATTACCATTACTTAAATGGCCTCCGTGGGATTTGTAGTACGGTTATTAGTTTTTTTCATCGACAGATATGTCATAGAAACAAATTTATTACTTTTTCATTTTTGGCGATCTTTTTTTCGTCTGCAATTTGCACCTTAAGCTACGCCCACATAATATTGCATCGTAGCTTGACGTCGTCGCAAATAATAGTGTCGATGGTAAAGTTTTCGAATAGAGCTTTCTGTTGATGCGATTGATCGTCTCGGGTTTCTTCAACAGGTACTTGACGTAGAGGAAGGTTTGAAGACTGATAGCTTTCGACTCAATTATATACTATAGATAGGATGTATTAAGGTTATGTTATAATCAAGGGAACACGACTAGATTTTTAAGAAGGTTTTTTGGATTGTCTAAGTCAAATTAAATTGAGTCCACTATTTATACATTTCTATTCAACAAATTCATTTCAAATTAAAAAAAAATACGTTTTCCTTATATTTAAAAAAAAAATAAAACACAATTTGTTTGTAATACTTCCACGTGTTTATAATGATCAGGATTTCAGTTGATAGTGCTAGTGATAAACGAAACTGGTCCTGATAATCATAATTCTTGACTGACTCACTAAAACTCATCATGAAAATATCTACTGTTTAAATAATGTTGATTGTTAGTCAGACATTTATTTTGCCAATGCCAATTAGAATAAAAAACATTGTGTAAACAGTTTTTAGCCGTTTACTTTATTTGGAAGGACTTTTTTTTAAGAAATATAAAAATAAGTACATTTATTAATAATGAATTGAAAAACAAACACGGCAACCTAATTATATCACAATATTTACAATGTTGTATACGATCGTAGTAAATTTTGAGTTAATATTGTAAATTCACTCCACGTAATGTGTGTACATACTACCTTTTAAATTTTATCTGCCGGAAAATTTAACTACGTGATAAATTGTGCGCACATACTCTGGCCGAAATCATAGCAGAAAATTTTTTTGAAACCATTTTTCCTCTGCTAATCATGTTTAATATTTATAATACAAAAAAATTTTATCGAAAGATTAATTTTAGACGGTTTTTTTTAATTGGATTTATGTTTATAAAATTACTATTCCCTCTAAAGTACATACAGATCTTTGTACATTTTTATTGTTAGACCGTGAATATAATAGAATTGAGGAGTAACTCTTCCAATCATATTTCGTCCACATCAAGAAGTTTTTTTAAAATAAGGGAAAAACTAATACATCATTACTTCAACACTGTTAAAGAATTTGAATTGTTGACATTGTGTGCATTTCTATGTATTTCGTCACTATCTACCTGGGTTTCGCCTTTCGGAATCTTCATGCATTCGAGCATACGAATGAACTCTAACTGACGAAATACATGGAAATGTACAAAATCTCAACAATTTAAATTTTATATTGAAATTTGATCAAGTACCCTCAGTTGATATCTTAAATTATTTAAATTACTTTTAAAAAATGTTTACAACTTTATCGTATCCAAAATTGTGTAGAAAAAGAACAAAATGAAACAAAAAGACGAGTTTTATGTTGATACAAGAAATATTAATCAAATAATTTTGGACATAGCTTGTTTTGGTACTTTTGGGATGAACAACACAGGGACAAAATGCGTTTTGATAAAACCACTTTAAATAAAAAAAATTACTGGCATTAAGCTTTTTTATTTTAAATATATTGGAACAAAATAATATAACTAACATAAATTTCGTTATATAGCAGCTGTATCGTATATCTTCTTCATTACTTCCAATGCAACTATCGAATGGATTATTGAGTGCTTCCACATACAATTTCAACTCATTTAAATCCCTTTTACTGTCCTCAAATCTTTTGGGTAATAACTGATCATCAGTTGATAATGCTCGTGATGAGCGAAACCGGTCCTGATCATTATAAATATGTGGAAGTAGTACAAATGAATTGTGTTTTATTTTTTAAAATATAATGTCTTTCCAACCAAGAATTGACAGTCAACATCTTAAAAGTGAGTAATGTATTTTAATGCGTGGAGCAAAGACAATATAGGCGGCCTAATATAGGGTTGAATAATAAGTGACATTTCATTACAGCTTCGTGCAACTATCGATTGCGAAGTGTGAGTATTTTTATTGAGTGAAAACTATTTTATCTATGTGAAAAATTTCTTCGTAAGCGTTATATGGGATCACTTTATTTTTAGTGAAAGAATTTGTTTTTTGTGGAATGTATTTTTTATAAGTTAAAACTATTTTTTAAACGTGAATGTGATCTAAGCAAAAGTGCATTTAATTGTAAACCTTCGATAAATTGCTCCTTATGTAATGAATAACAGTTTTACATTATCCAGTCATTGAAATTCATTCCTAAATAGATTATAATATAATAATACCTTCAACGAACATCGAAATGCATTGAGTTTAATTTTAAAAAAAGCCGTACAAACACATATGTAGTATTTCTAACTCAAGCAAAGTAGGAAAACTTTCTTTTAAAGTATATTTTATAATCACTTGGAAATTTCGTGTTATAATAAAGACGTTTAGAGGCAAATAACATCATAAGTCATAAGAACAGTTCTTTCTAGTATTATGCTCAACAGTTATGCTGGCATAGTTCCAGAAACTAAGAGTTGCGCTTATCACATAATGATTATTAATTTCAAATGCCTTTTATTTTATTTGCACGTCTCAAGTTGGTAATTTCATTTAATTCTACCAACGAAAATAATTTGAAATTTGTACTACAGAAAAACATGTTGTGTAATCTGTTTTTTTTTAATTCGCGTACATTAACAGATTAACTATTTTAAATTTAATCTCACTGGAAAATTATAAAATAAAATAAAATATCACCCACTGTGGTATTGTTTAGTTTAGTTCTATCCATAGATCAAGATTCCAAATCGCAGCTGAAACACTTAATGATAACATTTATTACCTTTTCGTATTCATGGTGTAACAATGAGTTACTTCGATTTTTAAACCTTTAAATTATTTTTGAAACAGGTTGTACAAAAATTGAAAATTTCGCTGTTTGTAAATAAAATAGTTCTACATATAATTGAAAATTAAAAATACACTGTAGTTTTTGTCTTCTTTGTATAATTAATCATAATTTGAAAACGTCGTCAATTTTACCATTGAAAATACAAAATTATAGTATTGTATAGTAACAATCCGAGATGTATGACCGTATCGTATGCAACTGTTTTTTTTTCAAACGGCTCCAAGGTACATCTCGAGCTTGTTGTGCTATGAAGAATTTTGATTCTTGCATCTTCAATAATTTCGCATAGTTTAATATGTATTTCATGTTTTACACACAACATATGACTTAAAATATTTACTTTATATTGCATAAAATCATATTTCACTTTTTTAAATTGTCATTTCACTATATAATAGCTTTTAAATGACAAAACCTACGCGCTAACGAAATGTGACTGCATGAGATTTGAAGGGATTTTTTAGTATGAAAACGGATGGTTAACTTCTTTGTAGATTTTACCTCAATAAATAATATATCAGTTTCTTTCCTTGTATGCTTATTTGGTAGAGTTTTGTGTAATAATGTTAGAGCTAGTAATTTTAAATACTAATTGATGCTAATGTTATCTACTAAAGGAACGAACTTGACGAAATTGTATAATATATTTTAAATATTCTCATGTTTAAATCTAGTTGACTGAGAAAATTGTATTTCAACAATAAATTCACAATTCGTAAAATTGTAAGAAAATTAATACGCGTGTTACATGATTATTTATTATTTTTATTGCAAAAAGCTCAATTTATAATAATAAAATAATCACTTTACGAACTTCGTTCCGTCACATTAATTATCAGAAGTCAGAAGCGCAGTAAATTTTCGGAAATTAATAAAACAAAACACGTACAAAACTTTTGATATAATTTGCCTCGATTAATCTAAGCCACTAAACGGTATCACGTCCTGTTATATCTACAAGCATAAAATAACATTATTTTTATTGTAAAATGATACTACTAAGCAAACTTCTTAGAAAAATATCCATCCAATAGGGGGTTATAAAAATACCAATTAGCTGATTTGTAAAAACTTCACAACAAACGCGTCTTGAGAAATTTAAAAAAATACTTTCACGTTCAAAGGATAATCATAATATTTTTACACTATATCATCTGTTGTATCAATCAAAATCGTTGAAGTAGGTTTACTTGATAGATTTAATTAAAAAGTAAAATGACCGACTCATATAATCCCAGAGAAAGGAATTTTTTGTCGTAACGAATTTTGTGCCAAAAACTTTTATAATTACAATAGAAGAGTATTTAGAAATTGTTATCGACAGCATTTTTTTTTCGAAAAGGGACAAATAAATAATTGTCATGTTGCATTCTTAATACTTTTTAGTATTAAAAAATCAATTTAATAAAACCTGTTAATTTTTTTATTACATGCAAATAAATTATTCAAACTACCGTCAATAAATCTTATTTAACAATAAGAATAAAATATTGAATCGTAATATAATAGCCTATTCTTTAATATGTTCTATGGATTCGATGGTAACTTTGTGGAAATTCAATTTTAATATAAAATTAAAACTGGTAACTTTGTTATTACACTGGTTATTTATTCCCATTCTTATATGGGTGGGCTTGTGATAATTAAAATAAAATTTATACTCAAACATATTTTAAACGAATTTGTTTTATACAGTACAGTTTTTCCCTTGTATTTAATTTTTTTTTTTCATAAATTATAATAAAAACGCCAAATCGAAAGAGACATCCTTCCCTCAGATTCATTTCTAATTATTTTCTATCAGAGAAAACGTCAAAGATCGTTGTTATGATTGTGATTTTTAAAAGAAAACACGGAGGCTGAGCACTTGACGGTAGAAATATTGGTGAACCTTACCCACGCCGAAATCACTCTTCAATGACCGTAGAGTGGAGTGAAGCGCCCGTGGGAGAGGGACGCGTGCCCAGAGTAGAAAGAGAAAACATCCTACCGCTGAAAATCAATATACCCTCGCAGGCGTCCCTGGACGGGGGGAGGTCGGGGGTGCCAGGAGGGGAAAGGTCCATGTCCCCTCTCCTCTCTTTCCCGAACACTCATTCGCTTTCTTGCCATAGGGCTTGAGCCCGCACGCCGTCGTGCGTATATTCACCGTTTAAGGATGGTTTACATGCGCTTTTCTAGTAGCAGCTGGCTTGAACTTGAACGCATGCCAAAAATACTGAACATAATCTGAACATTTTCAATTGGAGAGTTACTTGTTGCATCGCCTTATAATTAAGTTGTTACGCTCTTGTTACATTCAGAAATGAAATGCTGAACAAAAAATATTTAATTTCCTCAAACTAACTTCAAATTTCACTCATTACTTTTACTTTTAATAATCAACAAGTCATTGAGCTTGTAATGACAATCTTAACCATCCCGTTTTTATGCTAAAAAAATCCCTTTGGATCTCACGCAGTCACATTTCGTTACCGTGTGAGTTTTGTCATATAAACGCATTTATAAAGCAAAATGACAAGTTCAAAAAGTAAAATATGGTTTTATGTAGTATTAAGTAATTATTTTACGTCATATTTTGTGTGTAAAACCTGAAATACATATCAAACTGTGCGAAATTATCGAATGACGTAAGAATCGAAATTATTCAAAGCAGAACAAGCTCAAGACGTGCCTTGGTGTCGTTTGAAACAAAACGGTTGCATACCGTACGTCATGCATCTCGGATTGTTACACTACCATACTATAATTTTGTATTTTTATGGTAAAATTGACAAGGTTTTAAATTATGAATAATTATACGAAAAGCAAAGTTTCAATTTTTTGTATAACATATTTTGCAGATATTTCAAAGGTATAAGGGCCAAAGTAACTCATTTTTAAATTATTAATACGGTAGGGTTAAGCTGTATTACAATATAAAACAGTATCAACCACAGTGACATAATTCGTCATTTAACATTGAAAGACATTTAAAAATTATATCTGTACCTTAAGAGGCCAATAGTCCTATGTCCAGTTTATCAACTATCAGGAGGAGCAAAAACATGCTTTAAAAGGATTATTATTTCATTTTAATTAGCATTATTTTTCTATTTTTTGTTTTCGTTCTTTTTCAGTTGATAGATAAGAGGCTAAGAGAGTTTTACTTACAGGTGAAGTCATGAGTTTTTTTAGGATTCAATTCACAGAGGATTGCTTACCCCGTAAATACAGTGTGGCATAGGACTGACTGATCTGACATACGCCAACGTTTTATTTACCCATTTAGTGTGAGACTTTCAACTCAATTTCCGTATTTTTGGACACATGACTTTTAGCCTCTGAGGTATATAAAGATGTTTCGATTTTCTATTAAACCAAAAGAGAATATTACAAAATAAACTTAATTACTATATCAATAATTCTGTTTTCCAAAATTTTACTTTTTTGTTCTATTCAACATCAAAAAATATTTGAAATGTATTTGTAATACATTTCAAAACTGATATTATATTAACATCGTATGTCTAAATGAAACAGAGAGCCGATGTAAGCAAACCTTAATAAAAATCGCTTTCTAAGGGTATTATCAGGTTTATAAAATATACATGTAGGTACAAGACGCAACGTCATGTGAAAACTTTGAACATAGTACGATAAAAGCAAATACCTCTTCTTATCACACAGATACTATTTAAAATACTTCGTTATTTTTTTCAATAAAAGTTTTTAAAGAAACTGAGCAATCTCTGGTAATTGATAATATTTAATTTTATAGTTTTTCATAACCTTAATGCATTTTACGCATGACTTTCAGTGAAGCGGGAGTACTGATATGCGTTTTGTAATGTTTTTATTTAAATATTAATTATTTGTTCATACATTAAAGCCAGTATTCGAATGTTAAGAATCAATGGCTTAAATTTACATTCAAATGCATTTGGATTTGATGTTAATTTTACAATAATTTTAAGTACAAATTTCGACCGAATAATTTTTATTCTATAATTTTCAACTTTCAACATAATTCAACATTCGATGTTTGTACTGTGAGAGAGAAGTACCTCACGTTTGCAAAATTATAGTGAAATGCATGAGATTCAACAATTTACCAGTCTAGTTAACAGCAGTTAAAATTGTGTACAGTATCGGAAAACTACGATTAGATTAAAAGCTATAGGTTTCAGATATTGAAATTTTTCGTAGACTATAATGTATTTTTAATCATTTTACAAAACGTTGTATCTAAAAAAAACATTTAAGAAACGTTAAACAGATTTCGACAGTATTTTAGGCAACTGATATAACCCTCAAAATTAAAGTTGTCAGGAGAAAGTAAAAACTGTTTTTATCGAAAACATTATATGGTCATTTGTATTACGAACCTTTGAAAAGCACTCCTGTAACTTATCACGTTTTTGATACGGGATTATACGTTAGGAGTGTCGATATAATAGTGGCTTACATCAAGTGGAAGGATCAGAATTTTTAATCTTAAAACCAATGAAAAATAATTTTCCCTTTCAAAGAGTGGTCGATTCATTTTTCTAATTTACATCATTTAGGCATGCTCTGTCGTCGTTAAAATGAGATCCAATCATAAACACTTTTTCGTATTTTTTGAGAGGTCAAAACACCATCGATATGATTATCTCTGCTTTTCTAAATATAATAATTTTGTGAATAATTCAAACAAGTCGTCAAAAAGGATATTTTTTTCGTTTTGTTCAACAAATTGTGAAAAGTATTTTTTGAACGCTTAAATAAAATAAGAAAAAAAATTGTTCATTATGGGTACTAAATATTAATTATTTATTTATTTGTCACGATTGTAGTCGAGTAATCAAAGAATGTGTTCACGGTTTCGAGTTCTCGTAGAATAATTAATTTTGAGATTAGCTATATTAAGAGTCAATATGCTTCATAAATAAATGTAAGTTTGACGGATTTTTAAGAAAATTTAATTAAAAAACTACACTACGAAATGTTATTTCTTCAGTGTAGATTATCGTCCTATCTTTTGCAATACATATTGTGAGTTTTTACTTATTCCCCCAAATCGACAGTCGATGTTCTTCAATTAATTCTATTAAATAAAGCTTTCTTAAAGGTACGCTTACAACATTTCTTAATGTGAAAATGATAAAATCTATCCAAAATTTATTAGTTTATAATATTAATAAAGTCATATCTTAATGTTTCTGCATTTATGAATACAAAACTCACTGTATAAAATATGCTATTTAAATATTTCTAGGTTTTGGTTAAATGATAACATACAGAAAATCTATGTGATACATTTATGCTGAGGATTATTTCAAAGCAAGCTTGACACGTGTTACATTCACAGTTACACAACAAGTAGAATGAAAAAGTTGTACATTTTATTGTTGTATTAAATAATAGAGAGAATTCCATTAAACGTATCACATATTGATCAACAAAAAAAAAGATGACATTCCATTTATCGATCGGTGGACTTTGGTTGAAGAATAATCGTGGTATAGAATATTTCTCTTGTATTGTGTGTTTAATTAGTAATTGAATCAAATAAATATAATAAACAACTTGTAGGCGGTTGAGTTATTATTTTGATTTGTATTAATTACTGCGTAATACTCGTTTTTCTAAAAACAGCTTTTGTAAAAGGTTTATCATACATGAAGAACGAGTATTAATTTGTAACTGATTCTATTGGATCCGAATTATCTTAATATCGACCCAAAAAGCTAAATAGGCTTATGTTTCACCAGTTCACGTGGAGAAAGGTGCGAATTTAATATTTTTAATTGATTTACGGATTTGTGTCGAAAAGCATAGTTGTCAATTTCCGCCTACTGTTTCCGATCCAAAACAACTGAGACTAAAGTGAACAATACGCATTTAATATCAGCCCATTTTATGCTACACCCTTCAATTTATTTTTTACCATGTCCACTCCTAATGTAAGGTAAAAGAACTCCTAATGGAGGTATCCCAAACAGAAGTTTTTCTTTGAAAACTGCTTGTTACTTAGTTGCTCAACTTCTGTTTTTTTCCCCAATTATTACCTATTTTGAAAAATGAGCATTTGAGAAAATGACTCACAACTAAGTCTCTTTAGAACACTTTACAATGCTCCAGATAGTGAGTCCGAAAGCACTACAGAATCTCAAAATCTAAATGGTGTGTTTGAATAATTAAAAAATATTTTTTGACCAGAATAAATAATGATATTCCGCAAAAAGAAGTATATTTTCTGACGCGAATTAGTTTAATTTATTCATTTTTACAAGTCACGTCATACAAACACATGTTTTTCTACTTCCATCGATTTATTGTAAAAATGCGTGAATCAATACCTCTCGTTTATTCAACGGGAAATGTTAAAACAAATATACAAAATAATATTAAAAGGCGCCCAAAAAAGTAACACGACAAAATTATTTGCCCCATGAAGTTTTAAACAAGTAATCAGGAATCGATTTTGGAAATCAACAGGTTTTTGTTTGATTTGCGACCTAGTTTCAAGCTTTCCGTGTGTTTTGTTGAAACTAGTCGCGGCATTCTTAGCTTTTAAAAATATACTCATACTGTAACATATTGTTAAAACGGTAATCGATTTGTATTGTTATGTTTTTTTTTGTTGACTGTTAGGCCATCGCTTACAACTATAAACTAAAATTAACTTAGATGCTTTCTGTAGGTTATTTAATAATTGCAATGTACTCTTTATAATTCAATGGAGTGGAAATCAAATTGGCGGACTGTTAGTTCAAATTAAAAGATTGCTAGATTGAGTAAATGTATTGGACACATTTTGAAATCCATAAAAATATATCTTTAGCTTAAATAAAACTTGAGTTCATATGCGGAAAAACAGTGTTGTCCTAAAAACATCTATCAGAGATAATAGCGGTTGGTTTTTGTGAAGATATACTTTATCGAAAATATTTATCTTTGATGAATGAAGATTGTTTGAGTAATTTTATTGATAACAAAGTCTTTCGCCGGATAAATGTGTTGAAAAAAAAACCGGGTTTTCCGCATATGTGCTCAGTTATTGAATATCGTTAAAAATTAAAATCATACATAAAATATAATGTAAAGTTTCCGTGAAAGATGGCAATTCAAGTTAATATTAGAAACCATTTAAATAGGATAAAATATCAGTCTTTTTTTTGCCATGTCCGCTCCCAACGTTTTCTCCTAATGGAGGTATCTCAAGAAATTTTTTCTATGAGAACTGCCTGTTACTCAGTTGCTTAACCTCTCTTTTTCGAAGAGTGTAAGGATAGAAGGATAGGACTAGGACAGGACTAGTTAGTGGTTAGCTAATTGCTCTCGCTACTCCCTGTGAGGATCGGATGGGTGGGAGGGAGTTTTAAACTCGACAAACACTCAGATTACGAACAGAAATTTATAAATCGATTGAAAGATCAATTTATGCAAGCCGTCAGCGCCGGGAATTGAACCGGAGACATCCGTAACCATAGCCAACGACGCTACCAAATTGTGCCACGGACGTTGATAATATTCTTCATTATAAAGTATCAACCTCCAAATGATCTACAAATCAGTACAGTAGGGAGCAGCGACTTAAAAATAGTTTGATTTGTTATGATGACATCACATTGGAGATGTAACAATTAATAACTTCAGGTTTTGTGCATTAGAATACCGGTATATTATGTTATTATGTTCCTGGTGGTTTACCTATTATGAATCAACATCTAGTCACCTCACAGTAATATCCATGTTCATTTCCAAAGGTAATAGTTTCCAGTTTGACTGTGTTCAGAAAAACATATAAATAGCTGTACGAAGTGATATCTCGTGATACATTAGGGAGCAGTACCAAGCAGCTTGTATTTGTATTAACGTTATTTAAAGCATATATAGAGTGTCTGCGTTTTTAAGACAAGTAAACATAGAGACAAGATAAAATAGTTCATTTTAATAGTGTAATTAAAACTGTCATAGTGTATTATTATATGGATATAATACCTTTTAAGGTGTTAACTGTCAATTATTGGTTGAAAGACATTATATTTTAAAAAATAAAACACAATTCATTTGTACTACTTCCACATATTTATAATGATCACGACCGGTTTCGCTCATCGCGAGCATCAGTTGATAATGCTCGTGATGAGCGAAACCGGTCCTGATCATTATAAATATGTGGAAGTAGTACAAATGAATTGTGTTTTATTTTTTAAAATATTGATTTAATAATACAGAAAGTGATTGCGAGAAAGCAGTTTGGTTACCACCATTTTTGTAATACATAATTTAAGACCGTCCATAGTGCAGTTGGTAGCGTCGTCGGCTACGGTTACGAATGTCTCGTGTTCGATTCCCGGCGCTGACGGTTTTCATAAATTAATCTTTCAATCGATTTATGGATTTCTGTTTGTAGTCTGAGTGTTTGTGACGTATGAAAAACTCCCTTCCCAAACATCCGATCTAAGCCCTATCCTTCTCTTCTTACTGTCTTCGAAATAAAACAAGAGAGGTTGGTCAACTGAGTAATAAGCAGTTCTCATAGAAACAAAAACTTCCGTTGAGATATCTCCAATTGGAGACCATCCACGCGAAAAATGTGTAACAATATAAATAATGTTTTTACATACGCAAATGCATTCAAACGATGGAATATTGCTTCAAAAGATTCATCTAGTTCCGAGACAATATCAAAACTCGTATGGAATGATCTCAAGGATTAGAATTGGGAGTACAACCGCAATGCCCGCAATCAACCTGTTGTCCGGCCAAGCAGTAAATCTTTGATAGAATTACATGAAAAGAAAGTTACGTATTTTTAACACAAATTGCTGGTTTTGCTAATAAAATAGAAATCCTCAGCCATTTAGTAAATGTATTCCGTAGCATTAATAAGTAAATACTTCACGTGCCATCATTTTATATCTTTAGATTATACAAAGTAAATACTAAAGCAATGTAAACGTAAAAGTTGAATTATTCACTCTATTTTATCCCTGGTATTTGAAGAAAACATTATGTTCTTTATAAGATATCATGTAAACGAAATTTAAATAATTTTTTATCATCCACGTAATCGAAATAGTCTCACTTCTTTTGTGTTTAAGTATTTTAATGACAAATTTTAATTGCTCTTCATTATATTAAAGATTTCATTAAAAACATAAATGGTAAAATTGCCAACATTTCTCTTTGTGAAGAGCCGCACGCCAATGTTTACGCGTGTACCGAGTCTCACTCCTTTTCTTGTGCTTTGCGCACACCTTTCATGTTCTACAGGGCTTTTTTTCTGTTGACGGTATTGGTATCAATATATAGTTAGACATATTTCCCAACAACCTGTCTTGTAGATCTTGGAAAAGTCTAGCTCGGAGTGGACTCGGTGTCACCGCAACATCGTCTCCAGAAGGGTATTATAGAACTAAAATTCGATTAATATTTCAATTCTGATGAAATCACAAACCTATTTTGGCAATAACACAAATTAGATGACTGTTTTGGAAAGTTTTATCTCTTGACTATAATTAAAACCAGGATTACGTTGCAATACGTATCGTTTAATGACTCAAACATGACTGTTTTTGATAGGCTGGTCTATCACGTGAAAACACGGTTCCGGGACTCAAGCGATGTTTGTTGTATCACGTGAAAACACAGCTCCGGCACTCAATGTGTAAAGCTTTTAATTTTAACCTTCCCAGTTTTATACTAAAAAAATCCCTTCGGATCTCATGCAGTCAAGTTGTGTTACCATGTGGGTTTTGTCATATAAACTCATTTATAAAGCTAAATGACAATTTGAAATAGTGAAACATGCTTTTATGTAGTATTAAGTAATTTTACGTCATATATGTTGTGTGTGAAACCTGAAATACATAGTACAAAACTATGTGAAATTATCGAAATTCTTCATAGCAGAACAGGTTCGACACGTCTTTCAGTGCCATGTGATACAAAACGGTTGCATACGGTACGATCATGCATCTTGGATTGTTACTATACTAAACTTATTGCTACTGTACTATATTTAATACTATACTATAAGGTTGTGTTTATCGATGGTGAAATTGACGAGGCTTTTAAATTATGATTAATTATACAAAGAAGACGTAAATTATAATGTATTTTTAATTTTTAATTCTATGTAGAACTAGTTTATTTATAATTAACGAAATTTTCAATTTTTTGTACGTCTTATTTCACAGATTTTTTAAAGGTTTAAAGACTGAAATAACGCATTGTTACAACATGAGTACAGAAGGGTTAAGTATGGCATCTGCTAGCTATAAAAAAATAATAAAAATGTATTGGAAGCCGTTTGTATCGCAGCGTCTTGATTTTGAATTGAACTTTTTTAAAATGTCTCTCATAATTTAATAATTGATTAAAAGAGTACTTCCCATCCAAATTTCTTATAGTAATGCTATAATTTCATTCTTTTGAAGCTTGAAAGTCGTTTTCGATTGTAAAGTTTTCGTTCTCTTCTTCCTCGGGGTCTGAAATTCTTACATGCTCCTAATTTTTATCAACGTAGCCGAAACCATAACCAAACATTTTTGTTTCTTATAGATTATTCATTGCTTCGATTATACAAGTCTCTAGTTGTAAGGTCGTTCGACTGATCATTGCATTGCCCATAGATGTGGATATTTAACAATGAAATCCATTTTGGTTTTTCTTGTATAAATTCATATGTAAGTAATATTTTTGTTCTATTTTATCGATTCTGAAAAATATTCTTTTTGTTAAATATACTGTTTAAATACGTGGTTGCATTGTCGTCAGCTGTGATTTCATATATTTTAATTTTCATTAACCAATAAACAACAGATCAAATTGAAATGAAATTCCATCAAGCACCCTCAGTCGATGTCTTAAATTATAAACAACAGATCATTTTAAATTCACAAAATTTTCATTTAGATAAAACCGTGTATGACAGAATTCGTATAGAAAGGTCTTAACGTTACTCTTGTTGGAAAATTATATCAAAAGAATAGTGTACACAACAAAGAAGAAAACACTTAATCGAAAAAATGGCACATTGAGTTGGTTATATCAAAATATTTCTTATTTCAAACTCAATCCTAAAAAAGAACACACTTTTTTTAATAAATTATACCTATACTTAAAAACAGTTTTGTACAAACAAACAAAATGAAACAGATATAGCGTTTCAAACATTTGACAAAATTCAAAGTCCAATTACTCAAAGCTAGTATTTTTCAAATAGTGTCTTCTTCCAGAACAACGACGATATACATGTTTAGTTATATGTGTACTTGAGATACTTTACTCTGAAGAAATTTCTCTGAATCACACAAGTTTTAGTGGAAAGTAATCATGTTGCATTGAATTGCGGTCAGCAGGTGGGAAGCGATCACTTTAGCGTTGTAGACCCATCTACGGTTGATCCGTAAGCCCTCTACGCGCGCTCCGTAGAGGCATTCCACAAGGAAGGGGCAATCGCAACATGGCGGCTAAGGCTGCGCGCGCGATGCTAAGCCTTCCAGTCAGTCGCCGCCGAGCCCCGGCGCCTAGCGGAGCGCGCCGGAAATAAAACACTGTACCTGAACTATGGCGCGACCGTAAATCGTACTTAACACCACTGCCAAAGCTTTATGCTTGTGAATTTGGCTTTGCATTACTCCAACAATCAGAAACATTCTGATAAAAAGACTATTAGTCACTACCTTTAATTTTACTATTAAATATTTATCACTTGGTGATACATGCCTCGAAAATTGTGGCCAACTTAAGTTTGAAGGCTGACTTTATACAGTCGCACAGTGGATTTTGGTTTTCCTATGAAAACCGTTTGAACCTTAAATATATCAGTGAAATTACGAATTGTGGCTAGTGACATTTAATATTTTTTTATGATTAGTTTATTTGATTTTTATACATTTCTTTTTACTTGATTACGAAATTAAATAATTTTATAAATATAATTTTTATAATATTTTTTTTATATATAAACATTATTTTATCAAGTAAGGTGTGAAAATATAATTTGTAAGTAAACCAAATTGAACTGGATTAAGTTTATTTTTCGTATAAAGTAATTATACCAGAGATTTATTTAAAAGTTGACATACTTTTAAAAATTGAATGATTACTAAAAGTGAAAATGAAATAAAAATGTTATATTGATAAATCTAATAAATAGCATATTAGTATTCATAATCTTTGAGAACCATCCTGTAATATCATTGTGCAATTGATAAAAATGTTTAATAATATTTTAATTATTGCAAACGGCTTAAGCCAAAACTTCATATTGTCATATTAATAACATAAATTGATATTAGATCGCTCTATTGTTTTCCATCCAGCTGTTTTATGATCACGTGATAGGTATAGTGGTTTTCTTGCAAATGCATTTTTATAATAAGTTTAATTAAAATAATTGATTCCCGGGAAAAAAATTTAATCAGTTAGTATATTATCATAATTATTTTTTTCACTCTCCAAGTATAGATAACAATAAATAATGCACTCTTGTAAATTTTGTATTAGAAATGCACAAGCACGGGATGGCAATTTAAAAAAGCTCTTGAAGAAAATAATTAATGAAATCACATTAAACTAAAAATTATCAATAAGCTGCTACTTTTTAAACAATATTTTCAAGGGAAAAAAATGTTCTTTCTGCAATCCAGTACAGTACAGTTTTGGACATCGTATCATATTTAATAGCAGTATTTTAAATCATTCAAATTAGACTCGTAAAATTGTCGTAGGTTCTATTCATTGAAATATAAAAGAGTATTTAAATTAGTATACTGTTAGTATTTATGTATAAACTTTAATTAGTTTGATACGATTTAAAATAATTTCAACTTTCAATTATTGTAGACGTGTAGTATAAACACACTTTTAATAAATGGTTTTCTGTCAGTACTCACTGGTTGGAATTTTATTTTTCTATACATTCTTAACCAATTATTATCGTTCAAATTCTATATTTGTAACGAATTTCAGGAAAATTCGACTGGTTACAAATAATACTGTTAAATATTTCATAGACACGATAATATTATATAGTACATATTCTGGATTTTTGAAATACATTACTACAATATTTATTTTAAGCTGGACGTAACCAGACCTATTGTTGAAGGAAATATGTACTTTACATAATTTTGTTAAAAGCCATTATTTCAAATGAATTGATTCATTCAGGCTATGTCGTATTTCTTACAAACATTCGTGAAAGCATTCAAATTCTTTTTCTCATACTGTGCTGACATTTAAATTTAGTGAGTCATTTTCATATATTTGAAGGATGTACAATCTCTACTCTACGCATCTATTAAAATAAATGAAAAACTATTTTATTCCCAGTACTTTCAATATAATTTCAAATTCTCGTAAAACAGTTATTTTTCTACAAAGAAGGAAGGCTTAATTGATATATTAATGCAATTTACACATACAAATTTTTGCCATCTGAATTGTGTGATTCACGTGTTTCATTTAATGTTTAAATTGATTTTTGTGTGTGTTGCTACATGGGCAATTTGTTAGGATACCGTTATGAGTTACATTCGTTTGGATTCTGTAGGGCTTCACTTAGAGGCGATCAACAAACCGCCATAGCACGCCAGTGACCCCGAACCGGTAATGGACTTTAATAATCCTCGTGGTGCGTAAACAATACGCTTTGGTCAACGTGTAGTTGGGTTGGGTGACTTAAAAGGTATAGCTATTGATCTTATATAGATAAGGCGCCAAGAACAAAACAAAATTAGAAATAACCTTGATGAATTTTGTGTCAATTACCACATTCGAAAACAGTTGTTACTCTTAGTAGGGATAAAAAATATTTGCTCTTATAATAATTACTTTATTTAATTATAAGATAAATTCAAATGACAATTCTTTTTACAATTTTCTCTCCCAATGAGAAGTATATGGATTCCTAATAGAATTATCACAACAGAATTTTTCTATAAGAACTGCTCGTTACTCTTTTGCTCAGCCTCTCATTTTTACCGGAGAGAGTAAGAATATAACGATATGTCTAGAACAGGATAAGTGGTTGGTTAATCACTCTCGCTACACCTCGTTTTTGAGGATCGGATGGGTGGAAGGGAGTTTTAGACATCAAAAACATTCATGACTACAGACAGAAATCAATAAATCGTTTGAAAGATCAATTCGTGAAATTGTCCGCAGCGGCACTTGAGCCCGAGAGATCCGTAACCGTAGCCAACGACGTTAGCAACTGAGCTGGCAGTTACTAATTAATTGATTATTTTCGAGATGACAATTACTCACAAAAAATCAATGGAATGGAATAGAATAAAATGTTTTTTTTAGGGTAGTCGAATCATATAAAATCGTAACTCAGAACTCGCAAATACTTTTTCTCTATTTTTATAACATCTATAAGTATTTTCTAGGTATTTTATGTAAACTATCAACGTAAATACATTTCTTTAACTCTACAGATAATTTCTCAACATTTTTATGACATATAATAAGGAATGGTTTCAGAAACACCGGTCATCAGAAAATTGCTATCCAGTATTAAAAATGTGCAAAATTTTAAAACAAGCTATTCAATTTGCCCGATAGTGGCAATTAAGTATTGATTTTTTAATAGGAAATCGATATATTGAATTAAAAATCTTTAATGCAAGCCCAATAAAAAATTTCATCTGGAAAATTATATTTAGATCAAACTGCTTATTCATTATAGTTATGTTGAAAGTGTAGTTTTCCGTTGTATCTAAAGAATTCTCATCACCCTCTTTTCAAAAAAAGCTGTTCGATTCATTTATTTCTTCATGAAATATTCAATAAACAAAATGAAACACGTATATCCCACATAGCATTGTTGTCTGACCCGAAATGGGGTATCGTATCCTAGATACGTTTGCGGAATATTAATTTCTGTAATAGTTCTTTCTGGTATCCACGATAAAAGATATACGTTTGCAGAACAATGAATGTAAATGTTAAACATTATCAAGCTTACTTACAAACGAAACATTGTTTCATTTATTATCTACGTTGTTTGTACAACATGTTGTACAATCATTATTTATATTTGAATATGACTATGTTTACAAATTAAAACAACTTGACTGAGTCGAAGTTTATCAAAATAAAACGGTTTATTAACCTTCCAGTTTTCATGCTACTAAATCACATTTCGTTACCATATAGGGTTTGTCATATAAACGCATTTATAAAGCGAAATTACAATTTCAAAAAGTGAAATATGGTTTTATGTAGTATTAAGTAATTATTTTACATCATATTTTGTGTGTAAAACCTGAAATACATATCAACCTATGCGAAATTAACCTCCTAATAGCAGAACAAGCTCGAAGTTTGAAACAAAACGGTTGCATACAGTACGGTCAAGCATCTCGAATTGTTTCTACACCATACCATAGTTTTGTATTTTTCGATGGTAAAATTGACGATATTTTAAAATTACTTTTAATTTGTAATTATATGTAGAAATATTTCATTTACTAATAGCAACATTTTCAAGTTTTTGTGTGATTTTCTATTTCACAGATAATTTAAAGGTTTAGAAGCCTAAGTAACTCATTATTACACCACAAATATGGAAGAGTTAAGTAAAGGAGGTAAGGAAAATGTTGGTAACATGCCTTGGAATAACTTTATTTTTTTAACTTTGCTTCTATTGATCTATAAATTAATTATTCAAATACGGTATTCGTTCAATGTTCCCATCTGTTGATAGTATTCCATAACGTCAATCTTTATATAATCGACATAGGGAGCGGACTTTGCCTTAAGAGATTTTTATCATTCTTACTATAGGTGTACCAATTTATCTTGGCCACTAGTGAGGGTGTCACCGTCACATTACGAATATTGCCATACTCAACCAGAACTGAAATTTCAATAAATTCCAAAATTGATACTTAAGCGACGGTTATTAAAAGTAGACTTGATTTTTATTTTGCATAAAAAGGCAGTTGGAGAAATTAATTCTAGACTGACAATAATTATAGTTCCGAATTCGCCGGCGGCCTAGTAATGTTGGTAATACTGTACATATTTCTCGACGTCTGAAGTAGGGATTCCAAATCGAATATTCGAATCCATTCGATTCTTTTTTAACTATTCGATATTCGAATATTAAGCAGATATCATTGCTAAATTTCAATACTAAATACATTGGTATTTTCTAAAACGATTTATAATCGATCGATTACCCAGTTTTATAAGAAACATTCGAGACCTTTATTTTCAGTATAGATGAGATTTTTAACTTAGATTATGATTCAATCGATAATATTTATTTGGATTTGCTTTGTTGCATTATTATATATTTTTCTTCCAAAAATAAGACTGAAAGCATGCATTATAATATAAAATTGATAAATTAGTTATACAACTGGCTGTGTTACTAAATTCAACACTTATTTCGATTCTTAAAGAAGTATTTTCATACTAACAATATCATAAGGTTATTAATTTATTTCTAAGGAAAACAATGTTTTTAATTTTTAAATTAAAAATAAAGTGTACGTTTGGTTTGTTTCCTTCTAGTGTACAGAGAAGGAGGTACGACTTAAACGATATTAATCTTATTATTATAACTTTAATAATTACAAAATAAATTATTAGCAGGCGAAAATCCCAAGGAAATCCCAAGGGAAATAAATTTAATAGTGGTGAGACTAGTCAGCCACCTGTCCTATTTAAAATGTTGTTTTCTAATAATCGATAACTGTTGATGGTTTTATTAATTTATAAAAACTCTAAAATATTCATTTTAATAACTTTTTTATTTATTCGATGGAGTATTTCTTGGTTATTATTTTTATCAAAATTATGATCATTTTAAATTTAATGATTCCCAAAAACTCTGATAAATTATTACTTTTGACCTTGCGACATAGTTGGTCTTAAGATGCTTCTTAGAGAAGCAACACACGTTTAACATTTAGTAACAGAGCCAATGGAATAACAATGATATCAATTTTAATTTTATATTAAAAACGAATTTCAATAAATTTATATGTAGTTATTTGTCTCTATATGACTACAGTCATTTATATAATTTACATTTTTTTATCATGTCTGCCGAATGGGTGGGGGAGAATTTTAGTCATCATAAACATCCATGCCTTCCCTCTCAACCATCTTATTTTCACAAAGTTACCGCCGAATCTATCAAAAATATAAATGCATTAATGGTCTTACCGTCGGATACAAAACATTAAAAATATGACATTTTGTGATTTACCATAGGTACGAAATGTATTATTGTAATTATCTTTATATCGAATATCAGTTTAATTAAATTCATTGTACAAAACAATTTTCATTCAGGATTATTTCACTTAATTTGATACTATCTCAATACCTTAATTTGAGATTTCCACATTTACGTAATTTGTAATAAATTCACGTTAGGTGAACGAAAGCAAATACTCTCACCGAATTTATTGACCTATAAAATACAATTCATGAAGTCCGAATGCTTATTTAATTTAAATATTTCAACTATTCAGCAGCCGTTATTTAAATAATTTGACCTTTTATAAATTGTGATGTGAACGACAAAATTTTGAGTATTTAGGGCTCCCAATCTCGGGATCCCGGTCAATAAGTCAATCCCGAAATTCTAGGATTTCAGGATTTCCTGTAAATGTTAAAAATAATGCATTTTTAAAATTAAATACTTCCTGATTAACTACCACGTGAACCTCAGTTTTTTTTGTAATACCCACATAATTAATATATGTATTGTGGTCTCTCTTCTTCTCAAATTTTGTAACAGTCGTAGAAAGAAACAGAAAGTTTTATAACAGTATATTTTATTGTTTCATTGGATTATTGGATTAGAAACTTAAAACTCAAAATCATATATTCATTCTAATTGAAGCAATAATGGACACAAACTTGATTTAACATATACAATTTAAAACAAGAAGCTACGCTTAATGACTTATTCCAAGATAGCAGGATCGAACAATTGTGGATTGTGAAATTCCAGAAACACAAAAAGGGTTTGGGATTGGATTACCTAAAAAAAAGGACAAAAAAAAAATTTAAATCAAGATAGTCTTGGGTAAAACTTTCACAGAATACTTTTCAATATACTTAACGCAACATAGATATCAAAAACTGTGTCATTTAAAAATTATTACCGTATGCATATTTAACACTAGAAATATGTATTTTAATGTGTATCATTAAAAACAACATTAATTATTCCAGTGAATCGGGGTTGGAAATGTATAATTAATATTTGGGTGGCTAAACCGTTTTATCACAATTTTATTTTCCAACTTTAATGTCGAACATATGAGACAATAAATCCATGTCTAACGTATCTATGCGTACAGTTTTTAGACTTTTACTGAATAATTAAAACGCTTTTTAACTTACTGGAATCAGACCTGACTCTTGTAAAAAAAATGTACGAATATTTATGTATCAACCATGATATGATTTTTAAATTAATAGATAGGTAATTAAGAATTCGTTTTTAATATTCATCAATGAAATATATCATTTGAATCAGAGTACAGAACGTTTTCATTATATACCCCAAAACGTAATTCGGTAAAGTATTGAAGACTTTACGAAAATCAAAAGGCTCACCTTTCGGGGATTGAATGTTATCATCTGTTCGGAAATGTTTATTCGGTTCCAATTCGAAAGCTAGGAATAGGAAGCTGGTGTGTTGATAAAACGAGAAAAGGCTGTTAAGTCGAAGCCGGTTGTTTATAGCCATGAAATGAAGTTACACAACTGGCCAATGTGAATCAATCGAAGAGTTCAAGTATTTGGGTATTTTCTATAACTACCTAGAAAAGGATTCCTTAGTTATGTAAATTTTATTGGCTAGATCAGGAAATTTCAGTTATTCAATCATTGACTTTAAATATAAACAATCTCTTAGTCGTTTTGTGAAAGCAAGTCGTTACCTTACTTTAAAAAGGTTCTAACTGACATTTTGGCCTAAAATGACCTTTTAATTTAAAAATGTTGTATTAGCCATATTCATCCATATACGTTGATTTCAGAGTCATATATTGTTAAATGACGGAGTTAGCAGTATTTCGGAGTTCTATCCAAACATTTTTTTCATAAATTTATTTTATACGGTTCTATAAATCGATAAAACTAATTATTGTCATCTCACAGAAAAAAAACATACAAATCATAGTTTTTTTTGAAAAGGTTTTAATGTCATGTCGAACTTCTTGACTCGATGTTTTTACCCTTTACTTCTATTGTTTTATCGATGTGGTCATTGACGAAAGTTAGCTGAGTTCATTCCAACATTCACAGTATATATGTGTTATTATTCTTTTGTATAACAGTATTATTGTAAGCCTATATGGTTCAGCAAGTAATGATAATATTAATAAATATCTCAAAAATCAGAACATTTTGTTTGATAAATATCCGATAAAACCGTTTCAAAATACTTTTGTTGTCAGTTCTAATTAAAGCTTTTAGAATCTCATTATTTTCTAATATAAACGCTTTAGTTAAAATCAATTATATGAAAAACAAATAAAACATATAAATATATGCTAACTCACTAATTAAAAATACATTTTTTCTTTTAAAATACGAAATATGATCAGTCAAAACTTCAAACGCTCGTATCTGAAAACATGGTCAATTTGAAATAAAACATTTTCAAAGTAAGGTAACGAAGTGGCTAAACCCGATCACAGGTAATATAAATCAAACACATAGTGAAAGACTATCGTAATTGAAAATAGTTTATCGTCGGGTAATCGATTTTTAAAATCGTACAATTTTATTTTTTGGTGTGAACATTAGAAACGACATGTTTTATTTTTTTCTTATTCAATCGAATGTAGTTGAATATATGGTTTTGATAAATACTTTTTTCCTGGTAACATTTTAACTTTTAAGACTTATAATAGTCTAGCAATGGTTTGTTTTAAACGTTTAAAAGAAAAATAAGGTTATTGGTTACAGTACAGTATATATTTTTTTTAGAATCGAAATGGATCTCTTCATTAAGCTCTGCGGCATTTTGGCGGAACGTTGCAGACAGGTCTTTGAAAAAATAATGAAATTAGCGAAGTACCAAAAGTTGCTCACACAACGAAACCGGACTTTTTTTCCCCAGTTGTTAGTTTTGGCAGATTATAAAAAGAGTTTGCAGCCTCTAAAATTTGATTCTTTAACGTATCTGTACAGAGTCTCTGTATACGTGGCAAAGTATTCGAATTTGTAAAATACTGAGAATGGGAGCTCTTTCCTCAATTTCAGGACATTAATTTTTATATCCTCTGTGTTGATGTTAACATTTTTGCCTATATTTTGGGCAAGCTTTTTGAAATCAAAAATATCTTTTGTTTCAACCTGACGTACAGAGTATTGGTTTGCAGTCTTTTTGGATAATGCAATGAAAGTTATTTATTTAGCTGGATCGTATATGAAAGAACTATTCATCTTTCTTGGCTATTCACGTTAAATGTTAGAATGCATTGTTTCGCTGTCGTTTTGAGAATGTCCTGCTATGTCCTGAGTTCGTTAATTGCATATAAAAACTTTTTTTACCATGTCTGATGGAGGTATCTCAAAAGAATTTTTTTTCTATGAGAATTGCTTATTACTCAGCTACTTATCCTTTCTTTTTTTTTAAAAGAGTAGAGATAGACGGATAGGGATAGGACAAGACTAGTGGTTAGCTATTCCCTCTTGCTACGCTCCGTTTTTCAGAATCGGATGGGTGGGAGAAAGTTTTTTAGACATCACAAACATTCATACCTACGAACAGAAATCCATAAATCGATTGAAAATCAATTTATGAAACTGTCCGCGACGGGAATCAAACCCGAGACATCCGTAACCGTAGCCATCAACGTTACCAACTGCGCCACGGACTCCAACTTATTTTCATTTTTCCCGTAGCAGTAATTCCAATAAAAAAGTACATTTTCCTGATTTTCACATTCACGTCTCAAAAACTGCAGAACTTAACTTTCAATTTCATTAGCTTTTCTTTTTCCGATGGTTTCATGCCAGACATAACAGTATTCTTCTGAAAGCTGAAGGCAACGCAGCCTGCAAATCATAAACTGCTTCTGTAAAATTTGCATTATTTTTAACATATTTCATATCTCTAAACATCTCAGTTCTAGCTAGTTTCCTGTTTTTTTATGGTTCTCAAAATTGGCATGAAGTATAGCTTCTTCTGCGGGGCTAATTATTTTTATGTATTTCGCACATTAAATGCATTTGTTATTTTTTGGGGCTATACCCGCTATACAAATGAGTGTTATATTCATTATCAAATATCCTAACATAGTGATGTAACTTTTCATAGTTTTTATTTTCCTCTATACATTTTTCTTTGTATTACCTGTACAATGTATCAAGTTTTAAGCTGTCATATATAAAGTTGCGAGTCTTTTGAGTCCTTAAATAGTATGACTCTGAACTTGAAATTGATAAAATATGTTCATGTATCTCGGCAAGTAAAGCTGTATTATTTTTTTTATGGTTTCTATGTGTTTCTCGGAAAAAAAATATCAACGATACTGACTGAAAGCTTTGCTAAATCTTTTCTCGTTATCCTATCACTTACACACAAAGTTGATAGAAAGAATACTTTCCAAATCTTGATTTTCTGTCCATCAATGATAAATGTGAATATATTCCAAATTAAAATGTCTCTAACTGCCTTACTTTTGGTTCTGGTTCAATAAATTTGAGACTCTCGCAAATAAATTCTCGGTGTCTATTAATATTTCATATGCTGGGCAGTGACAGTTTAAAATAGACTGACTGCGAATTTGTAATTTTAGTCTTGCAATTTGGTCAACAAGTATCTTTTTGGAATTTTCCCCACTGTATTCATATGTCAGCTCCTGTATGGAGTTTTTTTTAATATTCTAATCCATATTAACGGTATTTTTAATTTCTTGACCGAATAAAATCCTATTAAATTGTCAAGTCAGTTGACTATCGCCATTCCTTTAAAGATATTGGAAAAAATAAATCATAACGTAGAATCCCCGTCGATGCTTGTTTTTGGCAAATCAAGAAAAATCATTTTCATGCTTTAGTTACAAATGCACAGCTTGATACAATTAAAACTGCGTAACAGACGCTAACATCATGATATGTATGTAAACACTGGTAACCATGACAGAACAGTTCTACACTCTCATTGACTGAAATGGAGATTATGAGTTTAGAAAATTATAGAAAATATGAGTTTTTAAAATAAACATTTTCCCATTAATTTTTGATTGGAGATTGTATGTTTAAAAAGATATTTTAAAAATTAAATGGTAAGTGTGAACACGAAGAACAAAGCTGTTATTCATTAATTATGTTTTGCATATGCTGGAGATTATAAGTTATGGCGTTAGACCCATCAATTGACAGCTAATTGCTTTAAAACCAGATTTTTTTAAAAATTCAGACTAACTTTATTATTTTTATAACCTGATATTTATAATATTTATAATAAATATATTTATATACATATAAGATGTAAATGAAATGTGACTTAATTGACAAGGTATGTTTTCCTGCGATAGCAATATATTTTTGTTATTTTTTTCGTCTTTTATCGAAACCTTTTATGTCATTGACTGATGGTCAAATAAATGCCGTACGATATTATATTATACAAAATCTCCAATCGTTTTTTTTGCGATATGCAATACCAAAATCCTCTTAAAAAAATGTATCACGTTTCAATATAAGCCCTCGTTCCTTTTCTATTCTCAAAATAGTGTAAGAATCACAGCTTGCCAGGAAGAGACCCAATGTAACGTTGTGACTGGCAGCTTAGACATAGATCAGGCTTTCCCAACCACCCCATTCGGGGTTCTTAAACGTTTTTATTCCTGAAGAATGTTTATTTCGTATTTTTTTGTCACAATATCCTCTCCCAATATGGACCTTATCTCAACAAAAGTTTTTATCTGAAAATTACTTTTTACTCATTCACCCAACCTTTCTTTTTTAGACAGAGTGAGAACTAAAGAGAATAACAAAGATAGAACCTGTGGCTAACTAATAACTCTTACTACGCTACGTTTTTAAAAGTCGATTGATGGAACGAAAAATATATTTAAATTTGTGAGCTATAGTTTTTGAATAAAGTTTGCATCATTTGTATTGAACATCTTACGTTTTCGAGTTTCTCCATTGCAGTTGAAACGTTGTTGGCTTTGAATCCTCAATCGATGGCCACTATTGTTCAATAATATAGCACATATTGGCATTTGAAAATATCCAACGAATAATAGCAATTAACAACAAACAGCTGAGTCGTGGTAACATTCTTTCAATGAAGTTAAAGTTTCAAATAGACACAGAGATATTATTTCTGCGAAAGACGAATCAATATGGATGGCAACCCAGACGAAATGGTAATACTAGGTAGAAGCATAGACACAGGCAAAATGGGTAATACTCTATTCTTAAATTAAATCTCTGTAATAATACAAATTAGGAACACGATTGTTAAACGATTATTTCTATTAATTCTTTGATATAAAAACATGTGTGTCCATGATACCGACGTTGGAAAGGCATAACGACGTAACCCACATCAAAAAATATTGTGTATAACTCACACAAAACGTGTCGATTCACCATATTTATACATATATATAATATATGGGCTGTAGAAAGGCAAAAGGACGTATCACAAGGATAATCACAATGTATGATACACGTTTTTGTGTGTTTGTGGGTTACGTCTTTTTGCCTTTTCACAGGCGATATATTTTAGTCTCTCTTTGTGCGATGAGGTAGATGAGCAAATAGTCTGCAATCAGTCAAACAGCAAGTAATCAAACTCTAACTAGTATCATTTAAGACATCGACTGAGGGTGCTTGATGGAATTTCAATATCAAATTTGGATTATTGAGATTTTGTAGACTTCCATGTATGTTGTCACTAACGACCCGGGTTTCGCCTTTTGCATATTCAGGCATTCGAGCACATGAATGGACTCGAACTGACATTCGTCGTCGACATTCAAGTCCATTCGTGTGCTCGAATGAATGAAGATGCCAAAAGGCGAAACCCGGGTCGTTAGAGACAAAATACATGGAAGTGTACAAAATCTCAATAATCCAAAAACTAACTAATATCGTTTATCACTACATAATCTTTATAGTTGAAGCATTATATAGACCATTACTGAACTGTAAAACTAAATATCGACACTCCCTACGTATAATCACCTAAGTGCAAAATACGTGATTAAACGTCTTTTGCATGTTCGTTGTCTACACACTCAGTTCTATAGGTAGGCATTAAAAAACATTGGAAATAATACCTACTTTACCGTTTTTTCGTAAAGGATAAACACGTAACCAGCCATTTATACAAAATTCTTTATCTAAAATCCGAAGTCCGATGTCGTATTTGTAATATTTCAAAAACTGTTCTTTTCTTTCAAAAGCTTTTCAGAAAAACTTAAGACAAAATAAGAAATTATATTTAAAATAATAGCTCTGTCCCAATTCTGAAGATTGAAACTGCGTTTTGAATCTTTGAGACGCTCTCCTGTGAAATTATACGTAAGGAGTGTCAATAAAATATATGTGCTTACATATTTTGAGCATAAGAACAATCTTTCATAAAATTTATTATTAAATTTTAAAATATGGTCAGTGGTTTCATTCGTTTTATTAAACTATTTTTGATTTTATTACAAATATATTGACGTAGAAAGTTTGCAAAACATTGCGATCGATCAATAACTATAGGTACGATACACATTGCTCGCCTTAACAATTTTGAGTAGGTGCTCACGCACAGGTGGAAGTATCGTAGCTACTATATAGTGAGGACTTGAAAGATTTCCAGGAGCCGGGCAAAAGAAAACCTATTGAGGCGAATTAACTGGGGGATAAGTTAGATTGTGGCGCCGGATTTTTTTCTGTGAACTCTTGCTTGTGTTGGATGGTTGTTCTCTTTGAGGGGATTTATATTGTAAAAGATATCGTACGACTAGGATTGTATAAGTGTGAGAATATTCAATAATACTCCCAATTTTTTTTTAAGTCTGGCTTAATTTTTTTGAATGGTAGACATTTATCATGAATGTATACGATATTTATTTGGATATTTAGAATCGTCGTTATATAATACTGTAAAAATTTCAATTACGTATCATCTAAACATATTATATTTACAATAATATCAGGATAAAATGTCATGTTTGGAAATGAGAAAAATCAGTTTCTTTTAGAATTACTTTCTTCAAATATTCCAAGAAAGTTATTAAGTTTTTTTTCTGTAAACTCTTGCTTATGTTAGATGGTTGTTCGCTTTAAGGGGATATCGTGTGACTAGGATTGTATAGATGTAACAATATGCAATAATACTCGCAACATTTTTTCTCAAGTCTGGCTTAATTTTTAAGTTACTTTTTTAAAATATTCCATCGTTACTAAAGTAGATTATGACGAAAATATTTTAAACTAGTTTTCATTGGAACATTAAGAAAAATACAATTTCAATCAATTAATACAACTCTATTTTTATACTAACCTTCCATTCAACATTAATATTTTCAGATTATATTAAAATTCAATTTAGATGCTAAATATACTCAGTCCATTTAATTCTCATCCTGCCAGTTAGCATAATACCTAAAATTTACTCTTTGTTACCGGTAGTTGTCTCGCAAAATAAACATAAATACTTCAAATATAAAAAAAATCAACAGCTAAATTTAACCTTTCCAATTAAAATAAACAGTATGCGTATTTGAAAATGTAAATCCATAAAAATGGGATAATTTAAGTCTTTGTATCGCATGTGTCTTGTATTAAACATAAAGTATTTATTTTTATGTCAGTTTTCTCATTATTTCACAGTTGAAATATTTAGAATTTACAGATGAAGAACCTAAAAAGGGGACGTTCATTGTTCTGCGAATGTGCCTTTTATTACAGCGGCAAGAATTTGGTGGGTCGTGCACGCCTCATTTGCATGCATTGGATGTGTTGTTCGACCCCTCTTCTCCGTCTGACTCCCTGATACCTCGCCTTCTTCGCTATGGGCGGTTCCTCTTTTTATTACTTTGTTGGATTTTGTACCGAACAGTATACTTTGGTTGCATTTATAAAACGATATAATTTTTATTATCTCCCCTTTCATCCTTATTTAAAAATTGTTGATCACTTCCTCTCCATAAGTAAGGTACTGAATTTAATTCAATTTTCTAACACATGATTTATTTACGTCATTTAATAAAGAACGAAATGACAGGGAGCATATTATATTTAAAAAAAAACTAAATGGCAGCTAGACGTTTGAGCATTTTTCGAATCATGGCCTATCTTGAAATATTTTAACTAAACCTGTAACATTTCATTGAGTTCAATATTTTTTTTATATACATAAAAGATCAATAGAAAACAAGTCTTGTATCATAAATATATATAATAGTACAGACCGCTCTGTAGACGTTTTAATATTATCACATATCACATGTAGGTACGAAATTTTCTCATGACCTAAGCGTTCCCGGTGTATATATATAATAAAATGTTATGCAATGCACACACAATTCCGACGTACTAGCTACTTTAGACATTTAGTTTATCAATTTCAATACCCTCATCTATGACGGGTATGGCTATTTTTAGTTTGAAATAATGGCTGATAACTAACTGATTATATTTTTTTAATAAATTCGAGAAGACGTCAAAGCAATAATTATCATACTTTTAATTGCCATGATCTAGAGTAAAAATACATTTATTTATATTAAATAAGTTTGTGGACCATTCCATAATAAGAAATCATACATATTTTTTAGGATTATATTCTTGAAAAAAAGCGAGGTCTAGTGTTATCCAAAATTTTTACAATTATATTCAATGCACAATAACATCGGATGAGCCTCACATGAACATAAAACATGCCGCACATGGAATATTTTCAGTTAACAATTTAATTTGAAAACAAATCCGAGTTTCCAATTTTTATTTTTTTCAATTCCTGATAGCTTAACGTCTTGAATATCCGTGAGCGTATTTTCAGATTTAGAAAGGGGTTTTTATTTATTATAATTTTATTTGAATGGTTTCCAAATTATCTTACACTTGCAGTGTGTGAACAAAAAGTATTGAGTTGAATTATGAAAAAAAAAACAGTATATATTGAAAAATTGTGTACATTGTGGTGAAGCAACGAAAAAGTGAAAAGTGATTGTTTTGTTATTTTTGTGATTTTATTTTTTATTAAGGATTTCAAGTGAGAGAATATTCTGGATATTTCAGGTCAGTCTGTTCCATATCATTGCAACTGTGTGTATAATGTAAATAATTGATTTCGAAATAATTTAAAAATTGTTGCAATATTTTCCCCATGATGACGTTCAAACGTTTTAAACAATATCTTGAAGTCTTTTTCTTGATGTCAATTTAATATATAAATTTGTTTAACAGAATTCATTTAAATCAATTATTGAAAAAATTACATAGTGTTGTTTTTGTGTAAAATGTATTTTATAACATTGTTCTGTTAATTATAAATTTTATAAAAATTATATCGTCAATCTAGTTTCAAATACAATTTAAAATATACTTACTAGTTTATATTAATTATTCAATCGTCATTATGTAACATATTCCCATTTAATTGAGTAAAAAGGCAAATTTAAGGTTTCGTTATAAAGTGAGGTAGTTTTATTTGTATTAAAATTAAACCAAAACCGTCATTAATATATATAAAAATCAGTTACCACCCATACTTAGCTGACAGGTATTTTTAATAGAAGTGTCTACAATCTATTTTCAGTATTTGTTTAAATTTATTAAGCTGTAATTTAGGTACAATTATAAAACAGACTGTTTTGGTCGATGAAGGTAAATCAATAAAAAAAATATTTCAAAAGTGTTTTGACCGATTGATGTAACTCAAAAACTGTTTTTATTGAAAACATTATATCGTGAGTTGCGTTATAAATCTTTAAAATTAACTCCTGTATATTCTCATTTTTGCAGATATGGGACCATAAGTAGAGAGTGCTGATATAATAGTGGCTTAAATTTAGTGGACTGGTCAGAATTTTTAAAACTAAAACCAATATAAAATGATGTTTCCCTTCCAAAAAGTAGTCAATTTATCATTTGGCCGAGACCTGCTCGGTCGTCTTTAAAATGAGATCATTAATTCATTTTCGTATAAAATAATATATAAAAATATAAAATAATCAAATTTTAAAAACATATTCGTAAATTATTACAATAATTTAAATAAATAATACACTCAAAATACCATTAAGATAAATCAACTATTATTGAACAACTTAATAATTTATTTCAAGAAGCTCATTAGTACATGCTTAATAAAAGCGGTTTTAATGCTAAGCAATATCCGTGATAAACGTGAATAAAAAGCTCAAGTACCAGGTTTTATGTTTATTTTCGTTTGAGCTTTACGCAAATCTTGCGTGTAATGAAATATGTAAAAAAAATCGTATTTTTTCGCTCAGGGTTATGGAAAGTAATTAATATTATTCAAACTTAATTTCGTCTCGAAATATTTATTCAAACGCCTAACATGTTTTGTCTTTAATTCTTAATTCGTTTTTTATTTCTTTTACCGTCTGAAAACTCTTTTAAACATTTTGGTATAATAACTTCAATAAAAAACAGCTTTATTTAAATAATTATCACTCTTTTTGGTAATTATTATACAATTACTATTTTCTTCTAAAACGTTTCCGAAAAATTGATGTTTAATATTCAGTACGAAATGAGCTAAAAATTTGAAATTAATAAAAAATATTTGAAACATGTTTTTGTTTAAAAAAATTACCTTAAAACCAATCTATAATTATGTCTTTTAGCATTATATTATAATTTAACAATCTTAACAAGTTTTCTAAATTCATTATTAATATTGAGAATTGTTCTCTATCATTTATAACATCGTCAGACACAAACTTTTAAAGTTTTGAAAATTCCTATTATTAACGCTTTGATTAGTTAGTGAGTTGTTTTTTGTATATTTGAATATTTTCAGCTAATTTTTTTTCTTGACATCTTGATTATTCATTCTACTACTTTACAAATATATAGTAATATCAATATATAGTAACACACAATCATCTTTTGTTGTGATGCGTCAATTTGGGAAGGATATTGATTATTATTTCATGTAGTGAGTATTTCAGTTTGAAGGTGTTAACTGTCAATTCTTGGTGGAAAGGCATTATATTTAAAAAAATAAAACATTATTCATTTGTACTACTTCCATATGTTTATAATGATCAGGACTGGTTTCACTCATCACGAGCATTATCAACTGACCATTTATCATAATTATATCATGATGAACGTATCAAAAAAAGATTTTCGTTTATGCTTTATATGATTATGTATAACTGAGCAGTTGATAATGCTCGTGATGAGCGAAACCAGTCTTGATCATGAGAAACATGTGGAAGTAAATAGTACAAATGAATCGTGTTTTATTTTTTAAAATAGTGAGTATTTTTTTAGAATTTTGAAACTCATATTTAAAAATGTAAATGAAATATCATTTTCAAATAAGTAAAAGATGCATTTACTTCCGATTTGGCTCAAGATCATTTTTGAGTTTATCTGGACATGTAGTTAGTTTTCTATTGAAATTAATTTCAGGGAAAGAGTCAAACTGAAATAAAAAAACTTTATTACGCTCAATTTTCTATAGTTTCTAAAAAATCTATAGTTCATTTGGAACAAATAATAAAAATAATGTGACTGCCAAAAATCACTGATTGATATTTGTGTAGTATCCATATCTGAAAAAATAATAATAATTCAAAAAAAAAATAGGAGAATGGCAATAGATAATTGATTAACACAATTCAAAGGGTTAATGTATTTTTTAGATAGTCTCTATAAATAATAAATATTAGGTGTACAGTAGAAGATAAAACGTGTCAAGAATTTTGTTTCCTAATTATTTCACAACTATGATTTTTGAATTGTTACACTTTGAAACTGAGGTATCGATTTAAAAAATTGGTCGTATAAGTGTGTATACAAAATGTCCCAACACCTTTTTAACCCTTTTATCATCGCCAAACAGTTCGTGAAAATATAGAAGCTTTGTAAAAGTTTTGCTTTCATCTTTGGTTATACATTTGTTGTTCAGTAAATATCTGCTGTTTTGAAACAGGTATTTTCAAACAAATTTAAAACGACTTACATCGCAAAATACCGCTGGATTGGAGAAAAACCATTTGAATAATATGAATTTATTTATCAAAGTATATATATATGTATAATATATATAAATATATAATAAGGGTTTCTAATTCCGGGATCCTGGTCAATTATTGAATTGTTTAAATACCAATCTAGGGATTTCGAGATTTACTGTAAATGTTAAAAAATAATTTATTGTATTAAATTAAAGCTTCATGATTCACTACGTCGCGTACCTCGATTTGTTGTACTTATTTTTTTATAATACTAATATATTTATGGATTGCAATCTCTGCCGTTCCTAACCAATTTGAAATGGAGGACAAATGAGGTCCAGTTCTTAAATGGAAGGACGACAATATTTTAATTGGTAAAACCTACCTAAATAATACAATAAATAAAATTAAATATAAAAATATTTTAATCATTGTGTTTTATTTTTTTTTCTTCTTTTTTTTGAAAATGACTGAATCAAAATCAATAAAAAAAAACATCCAAATGCCCAAAAAAATATCGTATATGCATTCGAATTGAAGCAATAATTGATATAAATTAAATTTTAAATGTACAATTTAACGCAGGATGTATTACACTTAATGACTAATCCCGTGGTACTGAGATTGAGAAAATCTCGATATCCCGGGACCATAAAAAGGGTCGGGATTGTATGTCTTATATACAATATGAATTTTAATTTAAAAATCATCATTTCTCATATCATAAAAAAAAACAGTTTTTTTTTAATTTTGTTCTGACGAATTCCTATAATTGTTTCTTACAGTTTACAGCATAAAATTAAATATTTCTAACTATTTGTTTATAAGAAATATACAAATATAATGGTACTAATAATATATATAATCCTTACGAAATAGCTATTTTTGTTAGAGAACGACTTCATTATATTTTTTTACCATGTCTGCTCCCAATGTATGATATTGACTACTAATGGAGGTATATCAGTTGCTCAACCTCTCTTTTTATGAGAAAGTAGGGATAGAAGGATAAGACTAGGAAAAGCCTATTGGTTAGCTAATCGTTCTCCGTAAGCTAAAATCACAAAAATCCAAAAACCAATTTATGAAAACTGTCCGTACCGGGATTTGAACCTGATACTTCTGTTAACAAAGCCAACGACTTTGACCACTGCATCACGGACCCGAAATTATATATACACTGCAAATTAACGAAATGTGTTGTAGTTCTACTTTAAATATTATAAATTACATTCCATATATATTTCAGAGTATTGTGCAATTTTAAAACAAGTTCTTACATTGTTAACAGTTATATTCAAAAGATTTAAGCCCAGTGACACATAAAATGATGACATGCAACCTGTCCTCATACCCAAACAGTTGTTGTTTTCAAAATTGGCGAGAAATTAAGGCACCACTGATCTAAACAAATACTAGACTTTTCAGTTTTATAAGTATACGTGCTAACGATATTTTATTCGATATTTTCATTTATATGCGAACAAAAAAGTATTCAATCATTATCACACCTCTAGGCTAAGAACTAATTTAAATTTCGTCAACCACTAAATTGCTACTAACCACTTGTTATAAATTAATTCATGAAATTTAGTGTTTAATACAAGCGAGATTTTCAACCACTTTTCCATAATACTAATAACAACCCTTTCATCGTGTATATACTGGCACACATCTTTGAAATCAAAACGTTGATCAGAGTTCGTGTCGTACAGCCACATAAGCAGCTTAGACTGCTGCCACGACAATAAAACCACGAATTTAGGTTTTTATTACACATTTATGAGAAAATTTAAACTGAAAGAATTTTTTCAAGTTTACTAAAACATCTTTAAAAATGAAAAAGTTGATGTAACAATTTTTAAATTTGGATTGTAAGATTTTCTACATTTCTATGTATTTCGTCAATAACGATCCGAGTTTCGCCTTTCGAAAGCTTCAGGCATTCGATCACACGAATGAACTCAATCTGACAGACAGCAAAATACAATAGTTTATATACAAGATAAATTACGACAACTTATTATCACCAAGTCTAGGAACTACATTGATATATGAATTAATTTTTATACTGATTTGTTAATAATGACTTTTAACCTTAATTGGGAAAACAATCGCATTAACTTATATGACAAAGAGATAATTAACATTAAATTACGTAGCGATACCTACTTATTATAGAATGGTGGGTTTGAAATGCAATTTGAAGAAAACATAGATATATCTACTTATTGTAAATTAGTGAGTTTTGTTAGGGAAGATAAAAGATGATGTATTAATATGGGAGTTTCATTATTTTAATTGCTAATTTATGATTATTTTAGGAAGTCATCTCACGTAAAGAGTACGATAAAGTGGAGGATGGAAAAGGATTTTGATCATTTTCTTAAATTTGTTTTGATAAAACCATAAAACCATACATAATAAAAAAGACACTTCAGGCTTTAAGAGAAATGATAACTTTGATAAAAATGTGCAATCATTTTTGGTCATAAATATAAATGTCATACACCTAGTATAAAAAATATAATTGAGCATTTAACAATCATGGTAAATTATGGGTAATGTATCCAAGAATCTATATATAAATAAAAATGGATAATTGTTTGTTTGTTTGTCCCGTATGCGTTCATTTACCATTCATCCGATTTCTATGAAATTTTGGTGAGTTGTTGTGCGCACACCCATAAAGCTTTCTAAACAAGTAATAATCAAATACGTACAAACATACATACAGCTCGGAAAACCTTCTGATTTATTCGTGTACACCCCAGACGGAAAACGAAAAATTTTATGTATCCAAAATCCAAAAGCACTTCAATAAACAGAATTAAAACAAAAACCGTTTCTTTCTTTGAGTGGTATTGCAACGCGGTAACCGGACTAAACAGAACAGGAAAAAACAGAACAATTTGAAGATAATATTTTTGTCGTATCTATTATTTATTGAATATATATGATTATCATAAGTGACTTATCGAGTTTATTTCATAGAATTTTCCAATTTTCAAAACTTTTGACGAATTAGATATTTTAAAATATTACTAAAAAAATATGGCTTTCAATTACATGAAATAAACAATATGATCATTTGCAAATATTTGTGTTTAATATTTACAATAAACACATTCTAATTACATATTAGAGTTTATTATACTTTTTTGTTTTTATAAATTACTAAATTATTATATTTTTTCCCATGTCCGCTCCCAATGTGGAGCGTATGGTCTCCTAATGGAGGTATCTTAACAGAATTTTTCTACGAGAACTGCTTTTTACTCAGTTGCTCAACCTCTCATTTTTCGAAGAGAGTAGGGATAGAAGGATAGGGCTAGGACAGGACTAGTGGTTAGCTAATCGCTCTCGCTACGCCCCGTGAGGATGAGATGGGTGGGAGGGAGGACTCAGACTTCGAACATAAATCGATTGAAAGATCAATCTATAAGAACCGTCCTTACCGGGAATTGAACCCGAGACATCCGTAATCGTAGCCAGCGACGCTTCCAACTGCGCCACGGACGCCAACATATTATATTATATTTTATAAATAAGTAAATATTTTATTTATTTCTTGTATGTTCAATAAATAATAGATACGACAAAAAAGTTATTTTCAAATTGTTCTGTTTAGTCATGGAACCTTGCCTTGAACGCATGCCGGGTACCCACTAGTTTATAATAAATATGACATGCTCTGTATCAAAATTTTAATAAGCTAGAACATTTTTCATACCAGCATTTTTATAAAGAGAATAATATATTTACATATTACATTATCCAGACTTGGTAATACTACATCAATAACCTGAGCAACTTCCTTTGACCAAATCTAATTGTAACATTTTTTTCGATAAAGCTCTTCTTTTAAGGCCTGACTACAGCGTTAGTCGCATCCAGCTGGATTAAGTATACATTGCTGACGGGCCTTAAGCCCGGCTTAGGGATTAGGCCAGTTTGAAAAAGGTCCAAAATCCCTATATGCTTCTGGTTGATAGGTATCACCCAACTACCGGGTCATTTATTTTCAAAGCCCACCTATAAAATAAAATATGCTCAGTTTCTTCTTTTATTTGTCGTTTTGTGGAATAAATGAGCAACTGCTTAGATTTTCTAACGATAAAAATAACTTAACATTAAATATTTTTCGTTAAATCGATAAAAAAATGTTTACACAGAAGATTATGATTAATGACAATAGAACATCAAAAATAATAAACCTTTTTTTCATACAACACTTTGTTATTAATATAAAAAATGATGACAAATATACACAAAGCTTAATTCATACAAATGAATGTACACAAAGTATCGTCGACATAGTGGAAGATAAGTCGAAAATTGGCTGTTTTGAGTTATGAAAGCAGTACGACAGATTTTAAGACGGTCTATCGTCTGAAAAAAACAAATTCTGTGATATTGTATGTATTTTTTAAGTAATTTAAAGAAATCAACATGAATTATGTCAATTTCGTTCACAGCTATTAGAGGTAAAAAGCTATAATAGTTAATCTTACTATAAAAAGGAATTACCATTAATTATATCTTAACGAATCTTTGTAATGGTCAGGATCGGTTTCGCTCATCACGAGGGTTATCAACTGATAACAAGACGATCACCACAGAGCCTATCAGTTGATAATGCTTGTGCTGATCATTATAAACATGTGGAAATAGTTCAAACGAATTGTGTTTTATTTTTAAAATACAATATTTTTGCACCAAGAATTAACAGTTAACACCTTAAAAGTGATACCGACATTTTAGATTTTAGGACGGTCTAAGATCTAAAAAAACAAACTCAGCGATATTCCATGTATTTGGATAAATCAATATGAATTAGGTCAATTTCATTCTCAATTTAAATTTTATGATTTTATTAAAAGTCGATTATCTCAAAACAAGGTTTTTGGACTTAACGCCTTCTCCCACTATAACAGAAATATGATATTCTTAAAATAAATAATAATAATGACAAAATATATCTACACACAATAATTAATCATGTCAAAGCAATATTTCTATAAATAATTTCATTTTCTACTTTCAATTCTTAGAAATTTCTTATGGATTTTGAAATACGTAGTAAAGCTTTGTCGACTAGAGTCTTTGGTTGCCTGGGTCAATGATACCAATGCGGTATAACAAGTGAGTAGGTGATTAATGGATTGTCAGTAAGCCGAAGCCCGCGACAGGTTCTTTTTCCTTACGACAATGTTAGGAATATTGATAATACCTTCTGTTGCTCTAAAATATGCCGTCTTTCGCTAACTTTGCATTCATAAGGATATGTTTTCTCAGACGGTGGTTACATTTTGACACTTTTAGTGAATCACCTATAACCTGATGAACGCGCTGGACATGTTTACATGTCGAAGACTTTATTTCGTATTTTCGGTCAAACTAGTAAGAAACACTTTAAGTAGAGAAGTTAGGCAACAGATTATAAAAATGTCAAGTAGAACACAAGGAAATATATTTTTTAAAAGAACTCTCGATATTCAGTCTTTTCATTTTTTACAATTGAAATTGATCTATTTTTAGCCATAGTAAGCGTTTTAACAGATTAATTTACTCACAATATATGCGTGCAAAAACGGTTCGCGCAGTAAGGTTTAAGGTGCTAACTGACAATTCTTGGTTGAAAGTCTTTATACTTAAAAAATAAAACACAATTTTTTAGTACAACTTCCACAAGTTTATAATGATCAAGACAGGTCATCACCACGAGCATTACGAAGTGATGAATATCAGTTGATAATGTTTGTAATGAGCGTAACCGCTCTTGATAATTATAAACATGTGGAAGTAGTACAAACAAATTGTGTTTTACTTTTACTGAATCTTGCAACCTTGCTTACCAATGGCACACCATTTAATATAATGATTATTACATTACGTATTTAAGTTTTAAAAATTACGAAAATTAAATGAAACCTAGCTGTATTTCGCTTTATACGTACGACCAAGTAAAATTAATCTGAAAAGAGGGTGGATGGACCGATATGTCTCAGAATCCATCCAAATTTAATTTCAAGTTAACCATTTTTTTATCGGATAATTAAACCAATTGAACATTAACTTCTCATTATATTAATTTTTAAATTAAGTAAGTTTATATATCAACGATATGTACTTTGGGCAATTGATACAACCCTCAAAAAATACGAAAATGAATTAATGGTTGGATCTCATTTTAAAGACGACAGAGCAGGTTTCGGCCAAAATCATTTTACATCGGTTTTATGTTTTAAAATTCTGACCTGGCGACTTGATGTGAGCCACTATTATATCGACACTCCCTACGTATAATTCCGTATCTGCAAAACATGATTTACAGGAGTACATTTCAAAGATTCATAACGTAACTCACCTTATAATGTTTTCAATAAAAACAGTTTTAACTCTCTCCTAAACGATTTCAATTTTTACGGTTACATCAATTAGCCAAAACATCATCTATTGCGTTTTATACTGAAATATTATTTAGAATTGATTAAAGTTTTTTTCATTAGTGTAATCTTCTTTGTTATCAAAAGATGTTCAATACTATCTGTTTTACAGTAGTTATTTTCCAGCTAACTATATCTGCTGACAATGTATTGCCTTACCTGACAATATATTTTAGTCATGCGATTAACTGAGACTAAAATTAAATCATGTGTGTGACTAGAATTATCCTGGCATTGTGTACACTTTGATGGCAGGAATATTCAAATGTGAGACGAAAATTGAATTTACCTGAATTCATGATACCAAGAATTCAGCAGTTTCCAGAGACAGCTGCAACGCTACGCCCGACTTGAGCAACGGCAATTTTAAATTAATGCAAATACCTTTTGCCAACAAACTGTCTGCCTCTCCACCAGCTCCATTTTACGGAAAAGAGATTTTCTATTATTTAAATGCATATTTTTCTACGTGTTGAAATTTGAATTGATGCATGAGTTTATTTATAATGAATTCATTATTGCAAATCAAAGCATTTTTGATAACTCATGAACTTTTGATAAGTCAGTCTCAGATGTCATAATGGCTGACATTTCAAGTACAACTGTGTTATTGCAACCTTTAACATTATTATTAATATATGGATTATATCATTTTGTGGGTTATTATATGAGATTAGGTGCATAGTGATATTTTTAACTTTTTTCCCCCATGTCCGCTCCGAATGTGGAGCATATGGTCTCCTAAAGGAGGTATCTTGACAGAATTTTTCTATGAGAACTGCTTGTTACTCAGTTGCCCAACCTCTCTTTTTTTTCAAATAAAGTAGGAATAGAAGGATAGGGTTAGGACAGGACTAGTGGTTGGCTAATCGCTCTCGCTACGCTTTTTGAGAATCGGATGGGTGGGAGGGGGTTTTAGACATCTTAAACACTCAAACAAAAATCCATAAATTGGTTGAAAGATCAATTTATGAAAACCATCCGCACTGGAAATTTAACCTGAGACATCCATAACCGAAGCCAACGACGCTACTAACTGCGCCACGGACGCCGACATTTACTTTTGACATTAAATATTTTTAATTTATTAACTATATTGTGGGTTTTCCATGAGGTGCTAAGGCAATATATTCAAAATTCAACTTTTAACATTACAATTAATTGATGGACTTAATTTTGTAGTTGTCATAAAAGGTTAGGCCAACGGTGGTATTTTAAACTTTCAACGTTAAACAGTCGTTTGCACCATAATAACGCAAACGTCTAAATGTAAACATCCGCTATCTCAGGTTAAGCTGGGTAATAAATACTTGTTAATCACTTTTAAGGTCACTTTTAAAGTGTTAACTGTCAATTCTTGGTAGAAAGACATTATATTTTAAAAATAAAACACAATTAATTTTTACTACTTCTACATATTTATAATCATTGCTTATTGCATTAGTAATGTCATTAAAAAAATTTTGCTCAACTAAATGGACTTTTAATGTAGCTATATTTGTGATTTCAGATTAGTATTTATTGGCTTGCAAGAGGTCCATAACATTTTAATTCTAGACTCTTTTATTTGATTTATGTATAATTTGTTTGCTAAACAGTATTTTCTTGTCTTAGTTCATGAACCATCAGTTTTATATACCTTCATTTTTACACTCAATTTTATATAAATAAGCCTGTTTTGTTTGTATTTTTATCAGTTGATAATGCTCGTTGATGAGCGAAACCGGTCCTGATCATTATAAATATGTGGAAGTAGTACAAATGAATTGTGTTTTATTTTTTAAAATATAATGTCTCTCCACCAAGAATTGACAGAGTTAACACATTAAAAGTAATTTAATATAATTTGAGGCCTTATATTAAATGCAACATACAGATGAAGCTGATTAATTGTATGATTATTAATTTATGAGTTTATTTAGCGTGTCCATAAAACGGCCATAAAAAGAGTTACCTAGTGTAATAGAATGTGTATCACGTAGTCAACCGGCCAGATATAATATGATCTAATTTACTTTTCCATCTCAATTTTCCGTTGCAAGACGTCAATTTGAAGCAATTTCTTTAAAACTCGTTACGTTGGATTTATTGAAACTTTTATTTTTTCAATATTTAAACATGCATTATGAGTTCTCTGAAACGATATAATTTCAATTTTGTTTGCTATTATTTTTGAGGCACATAACACGAAATATTTAATTACCGTTACAGCTTAAATAAAAAAGATGGAATAACGGTTTGTCAACCTCGTTTTTATTATTCCTTCATCTTCTGTATATTTTATAATGTTTAACACTTATAAAATTATAATTGAAAACTAATGTAACGCGTTTCTCTTTTTCAATAAACATCTTCAGACTAACTATATTGCACTGTTATTTATTTCTAAGGTAAACAATAATTCTAATTCTTAAATTAAAAATAAAAGGTAGAGTGGGTTTATTTACATATACTGGACGTCGAGAAGGGGTAAGACACAAACAATGATAGTACTAATTACAAAATTATTTTCTAGTGTTTGGAGGTGAAAATCTCACGGAAATAAATTGAATAGTGGTGAGCCATCTGTCCTATTCAAAATGATATTTACTAATAATCGATTACTGTTAATGGTTTTTATTTATTTCATAAAAACTCTAAACTATTCATTTTAATAAACTATTCTTTTTTATTTACTCGTTATTTCTAGATTTAAATTGCTGACTCCACTCTAAAATCATTCATAATTTTTTTTTATACCTATTTTGAATTTTTTTGACGTCTCACCAGCTTCCAAGTTAAAAAAACACTATACGATCATAATAATTATCATCTGAAAATCTTTAAAAGTTAAATAAAACTCAATTTGACCTTAAAGAGACGGTTTTTTTTTTATTATTGTTATAGAGTAATTCTATCAAGAAAAATAACATTTCTACTCTGTAATATAATATAAAACGGCAACATCACTTTACGACGTAAAATAATTAAAACTTAAGATTAAAGTGTATAAGATCATTAATTTAATATTTGATAATACTAAATCAAAAAAAGTTCTTTAAGCTGGTAACTAAAAGCAAACTTTTGTTTTAACTTGGCAAACAAAATATTTTATATACCAGAATAAGTCTTTAATATCTGCAAAAAATATTTTATATTTTGTTTTTTATTTAGTTATAATTATTTTATTTTTATAAAGCTGTTCATCATTAATCGATTAAGGAAATCAATACGAAATATAATCGTAATAATGATAATACAATTGAAAGTATAAAAGAGAATTATTTACCTGAAAATCATAGCTCTTTTTCAAATTTATACAGTTAACTACATTATAGTATTTAATATATTCTTGACAAAATTTTATGAAAGCATTTTGCAGCAGATACTATATAATTTTGGCATTAAATTCATTCACCTTGTTCATTTTCTCCCTTCCTTCTTTTAACTTTGAATTGTTTTATAAAATTTTTGGCAAAATATTATATCCCTTTATTTAAACATACCTCTACGATTTTATTTACCATACTGAAAAGATAGATGTATGGAATTTGTCGGTGTGTAATTTTAATACAAGAATTTATTTTCAGATCTAAACTATAATTATATTAAAAGATAAAAAAAATAAAACAAATATTCATAAAAAATTCTCTCTCACCATATAAGGAGTGATCGGAAACAAATAATATATCAACGTTGTTCTGGTTGAAGACAATAACTGAAAAATACAAGTTTTGAGTGCAAAATGCTATACCTTTCTTATTTTATTTATTTCTGTTTTTTTAATCAAAAGTATAATTTATAAAAAAAGTGGGAAATAAAGAACCTTTTGGTATGACTAACTCAGTGACGATATAAGAAAGAGTTTATTTTTTCTTTAAATTGTTGTTTATAAATCCTTGAAAACCTATTGTAAATCACATAAAAGGCATATTCTTGTATAATTTCAATTTAAACATTATATTTTATCCAATCTATAAATAAAAAGTAAAGATTCAAGTGTACCAGAATGTATTCGCATAATAACCTTATGTCAATATACAAAAGATTGTGTGTTTTTTTATGATTAATAAAAATACGTTTGAGTTTGGTATTACAGCTTTTATTTATACTTTTTTCATTCGAATTATGAATGACATTATAATCTTGGGAGCTGTATATTGGTATTACATTTTGTACGCACGCGTGAGTAACAAGAAAATACAAAGAATACATTAAAAATCCAAAGGCAGTTGTTTCGATATGTTTGTACAGAAAAATCTGAATCTGCATCGGTCTAAATGCGCACAGCGGGAAATGTTAAAGGAAATACAACATGGCAAAGCTTTCCAAAAGCAAAGAGGCTGTAGTAAAACGGATCGCTTGTATATAATATATATATATATATATATAAGTGTATATTGCACAACTCAAAGGCGTTTGGGAATTTTAGAAAAACTTCCACCATTAGACGTAAGAAAACGGGAATGGCAGTTTTGAAATTTGGATATCTTTTTATACAAACAATCCTCGTCTTTATATAGATATTTTGTTTTTACTGAATAAAAAAAAGGAATTGTCACATTAAATATTTAATAAATTCCTAACGTAACAAAACATAAAACAGCAAATTAATGTTTAATAATGGACATTGATTTATTATAATATATACAAAGATATATCAAATCATCAAAGGCCATGGCAAAAGGTTTTTTAATCTTAACGAGTGGCATTACAGTATTGTTTCTTTTTATCTTATGAAGTAATTAACTTACAACCACCCAATAGAAAGCGCCTCTCGTTGTAATATTAAGATAATACTAACAAATAAACGCACGTTAAGCTTTTAACTAAATACATATTAAGAATTCCAGGTATTTGTCATAATCAATTATTGGAACATTTGATTCGTTTTAAAAGCATGAAAATGCTATTGAAAATTCGATTTGAATACCTAATAATATTACATAAATACACATTCCAATACCGTTCCGTTGTGTTACATTATTTAAAATTTGCAGGTGCGTCGGATTATTACAACGGTATATCTTCAATAACTGAAATTTCGTCATTTTTAAAGGGATTTTAGCCCCGAGTCATTTGTCAAACTCAAGTATTATGATAGGATATTAAAAGGGCCCGAGTTGCGTGAAGGCAAAAATTACTACTATCTGGGTTATTCGTTATTGTTCTTGAAATCTGGAGAAATTTTGATATGATCTTTCATCGATATCGTAAAATATTTCATTCACGAATGAGAAATAGTTAAAAAAGGGTATCAAATAATCGAATATTCGACCACATTCGTACTACATATACTAATGCCATAGTAAGAGGCACTATTTAAAAAAAAAATTGAAAAAACTGTTCTTTAATATGTCTCTAAAATAATTGAATCGAATTACTTTGTGCTGTAGCACAAAGTATGAGAACGGCTACTCGTATAGTCAGGATTAAAAAATAAATAAATAGCTATATTTTCAACCTCAACGAGAAAACTCAAAAATGGATAAGAGGATAACTCGTTTCATTTAAACATTAAGGATTTAAACTAATTAAGATTTACTTGTTTCAAAAATAAGAATACAATTATCTTTAAAACGCGTTATAATACAGGAACTTTCTAAAACTTTTCAAAGAAACCTTGCAATATAAACAAAAGAAAAAACTCACCCTACAGAAATAGTTGTAAAAGTTGTGTGGGCATTATAGCCAGTTGTAGAGATAATATTGTTATTCGATACTCATATTGTTTTATTAAAACAGACAGAACAGTGAATTTTATATAATTTATTTTTTATTGATACTCTATGGACTATTTAAAATGCATAATAAAATAATACGTTGGCTGAATGAAATAAATTTCCCCAATGGATTGACGTACCAAGTTTGGATGCGTTGCGCCACACATTCGTGTGGCAAAAACGCCGAATTCAATTTGCACATAATTGGATTTCGGTTTTCTCGCTTCTTTCACCCAGCATTCTTTTGCCCATCATCTTCTGATGCTCGAAATCTGATATTGAAACATCCAGAATTGGAATTCTATGTGATCACATTCTGGAATGATCTATTCTCGTTTTTTAATAAAAATATCAATCCAGGATTCAATAAACACGTTTTGAATGCTCAAGAGAGTTTTAAATTAAATGAAATCGTTTGCCTTTGTAGGTATATTGTTTGAGTTCATTGAAAGAATGTCATAAACAATTATTTATATTTATTAAATCACGAAAACTAAATCAATCGTCCCAAAATTAATCAAAGGTTTTTATTTATAAAACTAGTATATAATTTGAGACATCGACTGAGGGTGCTTGATGGAATTTCAATATCAAATTTGAATTATTGCGATTATGTACACTTCCATGTATTTTGTCACTAAAGACCCGGGTCAGTTCGAGTCCATTCGTGCGCTCGAATGCCTGAAGATGTCGAAAGGCGAAACCCGGGTCGTTAGTGACAAAATACATGGAAGTGTACAAAATCTCAAGAATTCAAATTTAAAACTAATATAGCTGTACCCGTCATAGATGATGGTATTGAAATTGAAATACTGAATGTTGAAAGTAGATAGTACGCCGGAACTGTGTGTGCGTTGTATAACTTTTTATACACCGTGAACGCTTAGGTTATGAGAAAATTTCATACCTACATGTGGAATGTGATAATAATAACGCGTCCACAGAGCGGTCTGGGCTATTATATATAAAAGAATTGTGGTAACTTTAGATTTCCATATGGTAATATAAAAGTGCAAGCGAGGTTATTGCTGATTAAAACGGTCGAAAAAGAATTTAAAAAATCATTGGTGAACATTACGTCATATTGGTAGAATTTCTAACACTTGAAACTACCAATAAAAAAAATAGGCGTGACATTAAAAAAACGTCACTGTTATGTCTGCAAGAAGACACTAACTGAAAAATACGTTTTTAGTAATTGGACTTCGGAGTTTGTCAAATGTTTAAAATGCTTTACCTTTTTCATTTAGTTTGTTTGTACAAAACTGTCTTTTAAGTAAAAGTATAATTTATATCAAAAAGTGTGTTTTCCATACGGTAGAGTTTGACATAAGAAACATTTTGGTATAGATAACTCAACATGTAATTTTTTCCAGAACAGTGACGAAATATATTATAAAATTATACAAAAACGTCTTTAAAATAACAGTTCAAAAAACGGAAATTGTGAATTAAATTATTTGGAACATTATAATAATAACAACATAACTCGTAATATGCCATACCCACAATTATTCATCACTAGTGAGTACTCGGCATGCGTTGCAATGCCACTAAAACGAAAGAAAGGTTTTTTGTTTTAATTCTGTTGATTGAAGTGCTTCTGGATACACAATATTTTTTGTTTTCCGTCTGGTGCGTATACGAAATAAATCAGAAAGTTTTTCTGAGATTTTGCTGTTGTTAGTACGTATTTGAATTTTTTGTCAGAACCTTCACGGGTGTGCGCACAAAAACTCACCAAAGTTTCATCGAAATCAAATGAATGGTAAAGGAACGCATAGAAGACCAAAAAACGAACAAATAAACATTCATTTTTATATTAATATAGATTATATTTCAAATCATAGGTACAGACTGTACAGCATTCATCCGTTAAAGATAATTCAATAATTCTTCGCGACAGATTTAGGGCAAAGTAATTTAGTTTTACGAATGTGACACCCTAATCACTTCTGAAATTGTCTTTTTCACTAGCTCAAGATTCTTTATCACACAGATTAAGCTCTTACTTAAGTGAAGGTTGTATGTTGGTTTTTGATACCTTATTTTATGTCATGATAATAAAAAACCAGGATAAGACTTAAATCCGTCGTAAAAGTGACGACAACCTTATCCCAGCAGAATTTAAAAAAAATACGCTTAACTATAGTATAGGTTTTGAGAAAGAAAGTTTGTCTACAATTTGAGGAAAGGGATTTATGTTAAATAAAAAAATATTAGTGAATTCTGTGATTTACCTATGCCCTGTAATTATAGTAATACGATTGTAACAAAATGCAATATCTGCATAGCGCACGGATTTACATTTTCGTTTCTAATGAACAAGTGTTCTACGAACCATCCCAGCCTTAACCCGATGAACGCGCTGGACATGTTTACATGTCCAAAACTTTATCTTGTATTTCCGGCCAAACTAGAAGGAACACTGGTGGAAAAATGCTTTAAAAAATAGGTAGAGATATTAGGCAATAGATCATGAAAATGCCAAGTAGAACACAAGGAAATATATTTTTGAAAAGAGCCCTCAATATTCAGCCTTTCGAATTTCAGCTTTGAACTGTCCATACGCATCATTAATGCTCATCCTTATGTATAATAGATACTTATGCGGCTACCGCGCTGTCTTGTGTACGTGTTGGTATTGTATATGAAGACTGGCTTCAGTCATTTTACTTGCATAGTCGTAGATTAAATATATTTCATTTCTTCAATTTCTTCGATTAATTTTAACGATAATGCGGCGAGTTAAGTTTATTTAAAAAAAACAAAACACAATTCATTTGTACTACTTCCACATATTTATAATGGTCTGGACCGGTTTTGCTAATCACGAGCATTATCTACTGATGATGCTCGTGATGAGCGAAACCGGTCTTGATCATTATAAATATGTGTAAGTAGTACAAATGAATTGTGTTTTATTTTTTTTAAATATAATGTCTTTCCACCAAGAACTGACAGTCAACACCTTAAAAGTGTTTAGTTTATTTCTTGAAGTATTTGAAATAACTAATATATATTTTACATAGTTGCTTATTTTTTAATTGTTGAAATGAGTCTATTTTTTTTTAGTTTTAACAGATTAAGGGTTAAAGACAATCTTTTGTGAATTAAGTGATAACTTCATGACCGTTTATTGATCGTGGAATTGTTAGATCTTTCGTTAGAGTTCTTTCTGTTTTGCTGTTGATTCCTTTTCAACTGATCAATCCTAATCAATAAAATAAATGGTAAAGTTATACAACCGTATAAAGACTTTATTCAGCAGTCGATTAAGGAATAGTAATCATTGTAAATAACTACAGAAATATAGTGACCACAATGAATTATGTAGACATTAACAAATCAGGATAAATACGTACAATAACTTTCGATAAATAGAACAAATAAATTCAATAAAATTTAATTTTAACCGGCTAAGAACAATTCAAACAACACGAAGCAAAAACTTTTACTCTGAGATATTTATTTCTTGTCAATATATTTTGTGTAGTTTCATTTTAAATATGTTCTAGGTATTTTACTTTTCAAGGATACCATGTTTTTGAAGTTTTTATGTTTATTTTCAATGCAATCTGCCTGTAAAATGTAGGTGAGGAACCATCTTCTACGCTGGGAAGAAAATTGAGTAAAATAAACGGGATTGAAGAAATGGAGGATGTAAAATGAAATAGGGCAAAGTAAGCCTCGAGAGTTGGAGGGAAAGTTGTGTCAAAGTACTATTTAAAAAAAGTAACAGATAAATAGGAAAAACACCTGCATACACCCTATTTGATACATACCACAAAATGAGATTTTTCCGATAATGCAAAATGCTTTGTGTATGTGGCTGCGGTTACGGATATCTCGCGTTCAAGTCCAGTACGGACAGTTTTATAGATTTGTTTTTTCGATCAATTTATTGATTTCTGTGCGTAGACATGGATGTTTACGATTCCCTCCATCCCATTCGATCCTAAAAAACGGGGCCTAGCGAAAACGATTTGCTAACCAATATTCCTTTCCCTAACCCTATCCATCTATACCTACTCTCATCGAAAAAGAGATGTTGAGCAACTGAGTAACAAGCAGTTTTCGTAGAAAACTTCTGTTGAGATACCTCCATTAGGAGGCCATGAACTCCACATCGGGAGTGGACATGGTAAAAAGTTGCTTTAGTTAAATTTATATTATTTTAGTAATTCAATAATGCTAATAAAAACTATGAAATTTAAACACGTAAGTACAAATATTACATTTTTTTTAGTTTCCATTAAAACATACAAATTTTGAAAAAATGAGGTTTTGCTCTTCTCAAGCATTATTCACTGAAATCTTTTCTGATCATTATAAAAATAAGGAAGTAGTACAAAACAAAATTTTTGTTTTATTTTTAAAATATAATACCTTTCCACCAAGACATGACAGGTAACAGCTTAAAAACGGTATACTATGAAAAAGTTACGGTGATCATCTCATTTAAAAATATTTCTTAATGTAGTTTTTTCATAAATTCGAAAAAATCTATCACATACTGTGGCCCGTAAAACAGAACCGTAAACGATAATTTTCCTGCGATTTATAACACCTATTAGTGGTTAGCTGTGCTCGATTTGTCACACAATAGAAACCTTTATACAGCGCTAACTAGAGCGACACGTTTCACTAACGAATGTGGTGCGATGCACTCTAGCATACCCGAAGCTTAAAGTTGCCTCACGGCTTTTAGCCGGTCATACATAACGCAGCCCGGCAACCCCTTTTTGTCTCTCGGTAATGTTTCCCAATGTCTGGTTACACTAATACCCCTCTACACATGGCCCATTTTGCAAGGGAATTAAATCCTCTGAAAATAGTCTCAATGACTATTTCATTATTTTGAACAGTTTTCTGTACAATTTAGTGCTCGTTACTATTATATCATCATTGCATAAAATAAACCTCCAATACGAAAAAATCCTGTTTTGAGATAAAGACAAAAAAAGTTTTAAAAGCTGGAAAATATTTGTTAACAAAATAGTAATGCAATTTATCGGAGTAATTACGCTAATACAGTTATTTAAATGATCGATAATGTTTTACTGTAAAAGAAAAACATGTTTACACTGTCACATTGGAGATTTGTGCTGTTTGGGCATATTGGAGATAATATTTTTTTCCATGTCCGCTCCCAACGTGGAGTATATGGTCTCCTAATGAAGGGATTTCAACAGAATTTTTCTATGAGAACTGTTTGTTACATAGTTGCTCAACCTCTCTTTATCGAAGAGTGTAGGGATATAGAGATAAGGCTAGGACAGGACTAGTGGTTAGTTAATCGCTCTCGCTACGCTCAGTGAGGATCGGATGGGTGGGTGAGGAGGGAGTTTTAGACAACACAAACACTCAGACTACGAACAAACATCCATAAATCGATTGAAATATCAATTTATGAAAACTGTCCACATTGGGAATTGAACCCGAGACATCCGTAACCGTAGCTGATGACGCTACCAACTGCACCACGCCAACCGATAATATTTACTATAAAATAATGACATTGTAATATTTTTTTTAATTTACTTGTTTACTGTTTCCTACAAATATTTGTGCTTTTATTACTTATAACTACCCTTACCGTTAGTCATTTTTTCTGTTCCAATAAATGTAATAAAAATTAAATAAAACAATCTGGGTTTTTATTCAGCTTTCTCGTTACAGTTATAGTATCAAAGTGTTGACAAGACAAACATTAGTTTAGTTATAAGTAATAGTAGCACAGATAAATGCAGGAAACAGTAAACAGGTAAAATAAAATATTGCAATTTCATCATTCATTATACCATGAGTTGATAAAGCTTTAGCTTTAAAACAAAAAGTGTTAGCACAATAGATGTTTTTGTCAACGACGCAGAAAAAATCGTAGATTATTTTTACATCAGAAAACCATTTTCGTGAAATTGGCACATTGGAGGTTTATTTTGTGCAACGTTTCATTTCAAACTTATGACACCTGTAACTATTCTTGTATCATCAAGTTTGAATGTCCACCATTTATTAAAAGTTACGGCAAATTAAATAGAATAATATTTTAATCATAGTTTTTCAAACTATGCATGCGTCCAATGTGATGCATATAGACTGCTAATGACCCAATAAAGTGTTGTGAACAAAAACTGGTTAATCAACCTCATTAATGAAAATTTTGACAGAAAAGAACAGGACAAAAAAAGACAAAAAACCATCATATGAAAAGACTAGCCTTCCATACGGTTAGGCGATCAGTAATTGATTTTTATATTTAATAAAACATTACTTTTGCTTATTCCATTAATATCAATCTCGGCGGTCGTCCTCTACAGATAATTCTCTTTCAATTGTGAATATAGTTTCTTAAGCTAACGAAAAAGTCTTGTCATCAGAATGTTTATATGCATTCATATTTTGGAACTATTTTAAAGTCATTGCAATAAAAAATAAAAATATTCATAAAACACATCGAATTTTTTAATTATTTACCATAAATGCACTTACTTATTAAAGTGAATGTACTTAGATGGAATTTATATATTGGTTTATATAAGCTATAGTCATAGTATTTTTATACGTGTGTTTTTTTTCGGCTTCAACATGTTTATCTTCTAAAATGAATTCCACACTCAATATGTAATTGATTCTAAAACAGAGCCATTCAAAAAGTCCTTATCTTTTCACGGAAACAAAAAAGCTGATAGTTACATCTAAGTCATAGGTTCCTAAGGTGGTGCATATATAGACTTACAGGGGTCCAGGTCAGGGAGAAAAAAATTTGGGTCCACGGATGTAACAAGAAGAACTGATTGGATTAAGGACAAACCATGAACTTAAGGTACAACATGGAAAGGGGTTACCAGCAGTTTTGGCGTTAGAAAGATATTCTTGTTGCTTATCCTGCATTATGGGCTATTGCAAGGAAGTTTTTGATAGCTTTCCCATCTTCATAACTCGTGGAAAAGGCTTTTTACGCGGTTACTAATTTTCTTTCGAGAAATAGAAATCGGTTGCAAATCACTGATCGTGAAGGTTTACAACTAGGTTTACAATTGTTATCGGAACATTAGGCTCATGCCTCTCATTAACAGCATTTATTTGTGTATTCATTTTATGTAAGAATTTAACAAGGTTCTGAGTTGTTTCGTTCCAAATAAAAATATTTACTCATATTTTGTTTTCAATAAGCAGGGTTATCTCTTCAATAAAGGTATCAAAAACAATTTTGTATGTTTTCTTTTTTAAAATTGTTCACTAATTACAAAGTTATGATCTAAATGGATACAAAAATAATTCTTTAATATTTTCAAATAAAATTTAGAATTGCATCTTAAGTTTTGAAAAACGGAAAGTTCTTCGACTAATATACCCGCCTAAAAATCACTTACGCAATCAAACCAAAGCAAACCCAATGTTCAACTTCCGGTATGCGGTTCTACTAAAGGTGTCTTTTACACGAAGTATGCTGTATTTATTTGTGTGCTCAGTAGTCAAGGATTTGTAGTAACTAGGAAAAACATAGAAGTAAAGTAATGCCTGCTTGCAATAATGTCTAACGGGAAACTCGTTTCCGCAGCTTAAAGCCTTTTACTGACTAAGGCTTTGCCTGGGTTACGGGAATATTTGGCTGGCCTTTGATGTTTTCATTTTGTGGTAAAAATGTTTTTTAACAAAACATATGCCTGACAAATCGTTATTAAATTACTTCAAAGCTGTTAACTTTCAAAATTATTTCATTTTTGTCCAAATTTATAATTCAAGTTTTTCAAATATTTTTTATCGTTGAAAAACATATTTTTTTTTAATTTCAAATGCGAATAATTTTACTCAAAATACTACAAATAATACAATAATACGGAAACGTATATTTTTACAATAGAATAATGTCAGCCAAATTTCCATTTTCAACATAATCTTGCCATATGTTTTATTATGCATTCGTATCAAAATACTGCCAACATCATATTTACTGCCAACTAAAATAAAAAGTTAATGATGGGTTTTTTATGAAAACGGCAACGAGTCATATTAGAAATATGCTTATATACGAGTACTTAATAATACTTAGAGACGATTAGATATTATATTAAATTTATAAAGAAACTTACTGTGCATATTTTTACCCGTCAACAGGAGTTCAGTAGAAATACGGAATATTGATTTGTATTAAGTTGTAATGCAAAATTCAGCGACAGGGTTTGTAGGACTCTCTTTAAGTTAATCGATTGATTGTATAACATAATATGAAAAGACCAAATGCACTAAGAAATGATGAGTAAGTAAGATAAACAATAATTTTTTCGGCCTACTTTTATTTAAAGACTAATCCTAAAAAAATATTGTCATGTTGATACTATAGCTTTAAATCTATTGAGATTTATTTTGAAGCTGAGTTTAGTGCTGAGAAGAGGTTGAAATACTTAGGCAGCACATGTAAGATAATTTAAAAAAGAATTATTCCGATAAACAAGAGTTCATTTTTTTGAAAAATAAATATTATAATACCGGGTCCGTGGTGGGTCGTTGGCTACGCTTACGGATGCCTCGTGTTCAAGTCCCCGTACGGACAGTTTCATAAATTGATTTTTCAATCGATTTCTGTTTGTATGCATGGATTTTTTTATACTATGTCCACTCCCAAAGTGAAGCATGTGACATCCTAATGAAGGTATCTTAACGGAAGTTTTTCTACGAATACTGCTTATTACTCAGTTGCTCAACCTCGTATTTTGTCGTTTTTAGGATTGGATAAGTGAGAGGTAAGGCATGGATGTTTATAATGTATTAAATTCTCCCCACCTTGGTAAAAAAAAATATTTTATAAAAATGACTGTAGTCATAGAGCTTGTACAAATTTAATAATCTTAATAATTTTCGAATACCTACAGCAAAATAAACAAAACACTATTTTTTTTTCGACCGATTCAGGGATAATTTTGGGAAAATTCATTTTTATTATAAAATTAAAATTGATAACTTAGTTATTCTACTGGCTGTGCTACTGATGTAAGAAGCATCATCAGACTTACTATATCGCAAAGTTATTTATTTCTAAGGTAAACAATGACTCAAATTCTTAAATTAAAATGAAGGTTAGGATGAAAGGTAGACGTGAGTGCATAAAGTAGCACACGCGTCAAAGCGGGGATAACTTTAAGTAGTTGGAGATGTGCATCATTTTTGGATTCTGCATGTAACTTCCCCTAACCGTAGCACCTTGGCTTAAAGCCTTACAACTGTCAAATATATTCGTCTTAATTTATCTGTCTCTCTGTAATGCACAGTACAACACTGTACTTTCGTGATGCACAACATAGAGAAAGTGTTGAGCGCAGGTAATATTACCAATAAATACATATTTTCAAGCTAAGGGTGTTTTTAACTACCTTATTAAAATTGTGATTTTTTTAATTCATATTTTTTCGATATAAAAAGTGTTGATACGAATCACTGTGTCACTAAACACGCTCCTAGCGATTTTTCAATAAAATAAGTTTTTAATCTACGTAAGTGCTCTATTGATAGATCTATCAATTTCTTCCTATTTCGTCCCCTGGTCAAAATTAAAAAAGTCCATATTTAAAAATGTCGTTTTTTTACACGATCTTGATCCTCGTTGTACACTGTCAAAGCGCTCCGAAAAAACGACAGTGATAAAAAATATTTTACTTTTCCTTAAACACTGGAAGACACAAGATAACTCAAATTATACTGCCCATAACTGTTTTTCGTGATTTACTCAAAACTTTAAATACCTTCGAATGCTTAATTAGTAACTCATTAGATTGTATTCATAAGTTTAAATATCCGTAGTTATGTATAATAACTACTGGATAAAATACTCTGAATTCCACTTAACGACATATTTTTTTAATACTTTAATCTTTTTTTAAGTAAAACTCTTTGTGCACGATATATGCATATAAAATTAATAGAAAAACTTTGATAAGGTGGCCATGGAAAAAACAGCAAACGGACCTTTTCTTGGGCGTGGCACAAACAAAACATGCTTTCAAAACGTGAACCAGTTTTTAAACGCAACAAGTACAAGAACATGCTTTGAATAATATTTGAATTCAAATTGTTGGTATATGTTAAGATATCGACAAAGTGTGTAATATTTTTATCTTAGTCGTATATTTAAAAACTTAAATCCATTATATAATAAGATTTGAATACATTGTTGTGGACATCTACAAATTTGGTATAACATATATGTCACTTAGAATAGTAATGGTGTAGCTCCAAAATTACGAAAAATGAGTTTATACCTCAAACACATTCAAAAGATGTTATGCTATTAGTCTAATAATGGTGCACCTCCATATATACTCCTAATTTCTTTAAAAAACTCTTTTTTGTTTTTATATTCCCATATTTAACGATGTTTTTCAGAATAATAGTGAAGTACTTCCAATATCAGAATAAGGGTGAAGTGTCCGGACAGACTTCACTACTACGCTATCGTTTATGTTCTTTAGTTGATTGACAAACAGTTATTAATGGTTTTTATTTGATCCTTAGAACAGAGTTACACCATTACTATTCTAAGTGACACATATATCGATGGTGTATTGGCCAATTGATGTATCTAACTCTCAAATAATACGAAAATGAGTTAATGATTGGATCTCATTTTAAAGATGACAGAGCGGATATCAACCAAATGATGTAAATTATAAAAATAAATTAACCACTTTTTGAAAGGGAAATATCATTTTACATTGGTTTTAAGATTCCAAATTCTGACCTTTCCCTATTATATCGACACTTCTTACGTGTATTCCCGTATCTACAAACATGATCATTTACACGAGTGCATTTCAAAGATTTATAACGCAATTCACTATTTAATGTTTTCGGTGTAAACAGTTTTTACTCTCTCCTGAACAATTTCAATTTTGAGGGTTAAATCAATTGACCAAAACACCATCAATATTATCTTTCAAAACACGTTTCTACAAATACGATTAAAGTCATTTAAGTTATGCTGATAGAAAAAACTGTCATCAAAATTATTTAAGTGATTTGTGATATTAATTTTCAACATATATTTATAAATTAGAAAATAAGTTTCCATGCACCTTATTCCTATGAAAAAAACTCTATGCTGTTGCTGATGCAGTCTCGGTAAAAAATTCTTAAAATTTTTTTCATGTCCGCTCTCAACCTGGGGCATATGGTCTCCTAATGGAGGTATCTCAACAGAATTTTTCTATGAGAACTTCTTGCTACTCAGTTGCTCAATCTCTCTTTTTTCGACGAGAGTAGGGATAGAAAGATATGCTAGGACGGGACTAGTGGTTAACTAATCGCTCTCGCTATGCCTCGAAGCAATTCATTTTAATACTTTTTTTTTCACAATACCTTCTCTTCCAAACCAGGTCAATCAATTTAAATTATAATTTTTCTAATATATAATCATAGGATGCATAAACGGAAAACTTTATTTGATTCTTCAGCATGATTTAACCATAATTAATGGATAAGTAAGACTCACAACTGACACGGAAAACCCTGTAAATTATTGATTGCTCAGTAAATACGACTTTTTCTTTTTCATGCATTTTTAGATACTTCAGGCTTCAATTGCACCCTTGCATAACTAGAACGTATTATTAACTAGCTAGACGAATGTTTATTGCACGCTATTTGTAAAAGCTTTTTAAATTGCGCTTTCGTCAACAATACATTACAGATTTTGCATAAAAGTATGGCTTGGAAATTGAAGGAATTCAAACTAACCGCTTCGTGTATTATGTTCGATTTCATAAGAGTGCTCACAAAACGGTTTTGAAACGTAAAAACCGTGCAACAGTTACACTAATTGAATAGGTGTTAAACAGTACATTTAGCTAGTTTTTTTAGCAAATTTTTTTATCGAATATCATTATATCGAGGATTTTTTTACCAATTTTTCAGGAGAGAGTAAAATCTGCTTTTATCGAAATCATTATATGGTGAACTGCGTTATGAATCTTTCAAATGCACTTCTGTAAATTCTCATGTTTGCAGATACGGAATTATACGTAAGGACTGTCGATATAATAGTGGCTTACATCAAGTGGCTTGGTCGGAATTTTTAAACATAAAACCAACGTAAAATGATGTTTTCCTTCCAAAAAGTGGTCGATTTATTTTTTTAAATGGCATCCAATTATTAAATCAGTATCGTATTTTTTGAAGGTTACATCAATTGGCAAAACACAGTCGAATTATTATTAATTTCGTTTCCGATATATTTTATAGCTATTTTAGACTGGGTATTAGCCCGTCCTTAGAGTTGTCAATCTTTGTTGAGTGAAAAACAGTTATAACAGCTGAATGAGACCTCTCCTTATCATCTTTGAAAGTTGACAATCTCATAAAAAGACCAAGGATGCTTAAGACGTAGATAGACCATTTTGATAGTGACTCATATGAATAATAATGTAGTTGTACCAAATACACATAGATACAAAATAAATATTTTTCATAATTCTTTGTGCAAAAAGAAAATGAAGTTAAGTTAAATTAATTAAGCTTACACCATGATATGTAAACAAACACTGTTTGCCATGAGAGTAAAATGATGAACTCTCATTGGCTGAAATGAAGATTATTAGTTTATAAAATTATGAGGAATTAGATAATATAAGTTTTGAAAATGAACAATAATTTGACATTAATTTTAGATGTTTTTTAATCTTACAAAGATATTTTTTCATTTATATGGTAGGTGTTAACACTTAGAACAATGCTGCATTCATAAATCATTTTTTTTCATATGCTGGAGATTATGATACTTGAATTCTCAATTAGTCTAGTTCTTCAATTCTTTAAATTTAAGAAATAGACCAACTTTTTATTTGATATAATAACTAGAACAACGTCAAGTTTATTTATTTAGTAAATTTTACTGTCAATATTGGATTCAAACGATAATTTTGTGTTTGAAAGGAAAATGAGTTAAATACAATACATACATGCATCTAATATACAAAAATCAATGTGGGTTTGTTCGTATCTTATGCACTGCCATACAGTTCATCCGATTCCGATAAAACTTTGTCAAGTTATTGTTTGCACTTGCGCAAATAACATAGGCATAGTACAATTAGGCCCGGCCTGGCCTAAGTCAGACTTTCATCGTTTTAATTTTTAACTTACAGTAGGTCTTATCTAGTATATAAAAATCAATGTGGGTTTGTCCGTATCTTATGCACTGTCATACCATTCATCCGATTCCGATAAAACTTTAGTAATTGCTTGCACTTTCACAAAAAATAAAGGCATAATAAAATTACGCCTGGCCCGGCCCGAGTCCGACTCTCAACATTTTAATTTTAAACTTACAGTAGGTCCTATTACATATAAAAATCAATCTCACAACCCAGTTATATCTATAATCTAAAATAAAGAATCAAATTCGTAGAAATAGCGACATCTCTAAAAATCTTCTGATTTATTCGTGTACGCACCAGACAAAAAACAGAAAATATTGTGAGTCCACAAGCAATTGAATAAACAGAATTAAAACACAAACACTTTCTTTCTTTAAGTGGCATTGCAACGCATGCAGTGTACTCACTAGTATAATATAAAATGGAAGAGTCGAATCAAAGCTGCTTAATTAATAAAATTCATGTTTATTATTTGTTATTCTATTATTATACAATTATAGCTGAATATTTTTTTAAGCTTATTTATGGATACTGATTTACTAATTACATTATATTTTGTGAAGAAAATTGCAATTTTTTTGTTTTAAATAATATTCGATGTCAATTGCCGTGCCTCAATATAAAAGTCTCCATGAAAACTATTTTATTTCAGTTTTTAACAGTTTCTTACAACCTTAAATAGATTTATAAATATAACCCAAAACTGACCCTGAGAACCACTGTAGACAGACGTGATAGGCTCTCAAAACTGTTACCATTGTTTATGTCTTTGTTATCAGCAAAACTAGCACACATTGCTTCAATAGACTCAAAGAAGGTCGAAAAGATACACATTGGGCAGATAATAAACCTGAAAGGTTGTATTTTAGCAACAAAAATAAAATATCACAGACGTTACTCGGCCGCCGCCGAATTCGGAACTAGAATTGTCAGTCCAGAATAAATTTCCCCAATCGCCATTAAATATCTTTCGAAAATCCATGACTACTTTTAACAACCGTCGCTTAAATATCAGTTCTGGAATTTATTGAAATTTCAGCTATGGTTGAGTATGGTAACATTCCTTAAGCAACGGTGGTGTCATCACTAGTGGCCAAGTTAAATTGGTACATATATAATAGTGTTGCAAAAAACGTTTAAATTCAAACATGGAACAATGTTAATATTTAAAAATTTTGATTATCAAAAAATGTTTCAATCTTTAAATTGAACACTTACTTTTTTATTATAGATATAAAATTAAAATTTGTAACTTAGTTAATCCACTAGCTTTGTGACTAAAGTAACGCGTTTTGCTTCTTTAATAAGCACCTTTAGACTAACTAAATGGTAAGGTTATTTATTTCTAAAGTAAACAATGATTATAATAATTAAATTAAAAATGAAGTGTAGTGTGGGTTTGTTTCCTTCTACTGGACGTGTAAGACACAAACAATGATAGTACTAATTACCATAACAGTACTCATTAAAAATTAATTACTAATGTTTGGAAGTGAAAATCCCAAATGAAATAAATTTAATAGTTTTGAGCCACTTGTCCTACTCAACATGTTATTTACTGATAATGGATTACTGTTAACAGTTTTATTAATTTCTAAAAACTCAAAAGTATTTATTTTAATTCGTTTTTTTTACTCGATGGAGTATTTCTACGTTATTTTTCATTTTTATAATCGATTTTTTGATCATTTTATTTTTAGATGCATCTCACTATTAAAATAATTATGTGAAGTGGAATATTATTTGTGTTATGCTCACAGCTCTTGGCAAACTTCCAGTCACCGTACAGTACAAAGAAATTGTTCTGCCGTATACAAATTCAAAAATCGAGGTGGATCCATCTTTTGCTGAATTTATTCGAATAAAAGACGGTTTTTTGAGTAGTGCTTAAAATCATTCAAGTTAAAAGGTATATAAATATTTTAAAAATGCTATGCTCAAATTTAAATAACGCAAATCAACAAAGTAGTTGTTAAGGCTTAAAGCTCTAGGCAAATGATCATCGGATTAAAACTCGTTGTAGAAATTATTAATTTTAAAGAATTGTGTGAAATTGATACATGAAAAGTCATAAAAACTCTTTCAAAACAAGGTTTCGTGGCATAACGTTGCAACCTCTACTCGACCGACGGCGTGGCGTGCGTGAAGAATAGCCACGTGATCAACACAAAGCAAAAGCCACTGTGACACGCATAAACATGCCCCCGACGTATGAAAAGTAAAATAATAACTGCTGCAGTATGTAATATGAGCCCTCCAAACAGTTCAGTCCACGCGAACCACGATTATCCGCCGCAGATTATGATTTTCTAATAAATTATTTAAACCTTTTCACGTGACAGAACGCAATCATTCACAGAATATTGATTGTATCATATAAAAACTCAATTTATTTTATTTACATCGTACAATATCGGTAATTACTGTTGTGAATATTTTGTTTATTTAATTTTTCAATACAAAATTAATTTCGTTTAATATCTATAATATTTATATAAAAATCACTTACAACCAAGTACCAACCTGTTGATGTAAATAGACAACAGCAACATTGAGTATTTTTTTTTGTATATGTCAGAACTTCTTAACTAATATTCTTCATACCAGGCCATTTATTTAGATTTTAGATAATATTTAAAATATAATTATGTCTTATAACAGCTTGAGCACACAACAATATTTCTTTATCTGCCTTCTCCTTTTAAAAATACTATGATGGATATTGCAGTCATAATAGTCACTGTATTTGTAAAAATTTATCAAGAAATATGTCACAAAGATGTTAAACTTTAGAATTTTAACCACAAATAATTTGCTTGAAGGCGCATAATTTTCCTGAAAAATGTAACTACACCGGAATGTATGATCAATATACCATTTTTCAAACCACAAAAATTACATATTGAATAATTCTTTCATGTGTTACTCCCTTAACCTTCCCGTTTTCACGCTAAAAAAATCCTTTCGGATCTCATGCAGTCATATATATCGTTACCGCGTGGTTTTTGTCATATAAACACATTTATAAAGCGAAATGACAATTTCAAAAAGTTAAATATGGTTTTATATAGTATAAAGTAATTATTTTACGTCATATTTTGTAAGTTAAAACCAGAAATACATATAGAACTTTGCGAAATTATTGAAAGACGCAAGAATCGAAATTCTTCATAGCAGAACAAAGTTGAGACGTGTCTTGGTGCCGTTTGAAACTAAACGGTTGCATACGGTACGTCACGCATCTCGGATTGTTACTATACTATGTTAATTGTTACTGTATTATACTATTATTTCGTATTTTTCAATGGTAAAATTGACGAAGTATTCAAATTATGATTAATTATACGAAGAAGGCATAAACTTCAATGTATTTTTAATTTTAAATTGTATGTAGAACTGTTTTATTTACAAATAACAAAATTTTCAATTTTTTGTTTGACCTATTTTATAGGATTTAAGGTTTAAAGGTCGAAGTAACTCATTGTTACAACATGGATATGGAAGGGTTAAATGAAATGATACATTTTGGTTTTAATATATTGTCAGCTGAAGTTTCAATCATCAAACGATTTGTATTTTAATTGTATTCTAGCAGGGTATTTGTAACATGTATCACAAAATTAAACATGATTGGATTCAAAGCTGATCAATAATAGTTTATTGATCCCTTAGAAATGAAGATTGAATTGGTAATAGCAATACGACGCCATTTTAATTTCAATTCAGCAAAATAATCTGAAATGTTTTTTAAGTCGTGCACAAGTCCGTTTACATTTTTTTTGTCGTAAAAAAACGCACGAGCTTGGTCAATGTCGTGTTACTGGCCAGTTATATTGAAAAATACATTTTTTCCTTTTCGCGTGCGACTTGCACTACGGGTAATATTACAATATATTTCGAAATCAGATTGGCGTCAACGGTGACGCCCGATAATTTGACAAAACTCCGAATAGCGCACTTGTAGAAACGATTAAAATTATGTATTTATCGTATAAATTGCACCAATACTTTCTAAGATCAGTCGAAATAGATATACTGAGATAAGGTATTCCAACTCGAATATTCGAATTTTAAATTTTAACCCCTATTTAACTATTCGATATTCGAATATTTGGGCAATTATTTGAGTAGTATTCGCAACAATTTCTAATGGAATATTCTACAAAATTGACGAAGATCACATCACAGCTTCTCCAGATTTCAAGAACAATACGAATACCCCAAGTAGTGGCTTTTTTTCCCTTCACCCAACTTGTGCGCTTTCAATGTATTACGTACGTACTTGAGTTTGACTTAGAACTCGGGGCTAGAAAAAACCCTTTAAACATGTCGTAATTTCAGCGATTGAAGAGATACCTTTGTATTAATCCGACGCAGCTGTAAATTTCAAATATTGTAATACAATAGAACCGTTTTGGAATGTGTATTTGTATAATGTTATGTTATTAATTATTCAAATCGAATTTTTAATAGTACTTTCATACTTCAGAAACTAATTTGAATAGTTTCAGTTTTACTATTCGATATTTGAATAGTTGATAATGACGAATAGTTGAAATGGCGAATTGAATCTAATATGCATGTTTGCAGAAATAAATTTTTATTTACATTTAGAGTTTTCTAGTCACAACATAACGTATTTTTAAGATACTAATACACTAAAGCTCAGCAAATTTTAGCATTTCCAGGAAGAAAAAATAAAATCGCATTGTTGAAAAATATATTTGTTTTTTATAGAAACGTGGATAAACATATTGAAATAAATATGTAAATTATTGCAATATCTCGAGTATGAAAATTTTCTCAATTTTAGGAGAATGTATTTAGATTTTGACCCCATTGGTGATGTCAGTTAATATAGCCCCGCTTAGCAATCATATTGCCTTGTACGAATTCTGGATAGATCAATATCGAATATTTTTTCTCAATTTTAGTTTGATAAATCTTAACTTATTTATGTTACAATGAATGTGTGAAATTGCTCAATTCATGAAATATGCAAAATTTTACCTATTTCGTGAAAAGTGCAAGCCTATTGACTCATTTGTGAATTAGGCAAATTATCTGCCAAGTGCATGAATTTTTATGCCTAGTTCATCCATTGAGCAAAATAGACAGTAGCGCTACGGTGGTGTTTTTGCAACTAAACCTAATGTCGTTGAATATATACAAATAAATCCATCAATTACTACAATGAGGTTAATTTCCAAAAAATCTAGAAATATGACGATGTACAAATTTTATTAAAAGACATTTTCACGATTTGCATCGTGCGTTAGGTTAGGTTAGGTTAGGTTAGGTTAGGTTAGGTTAGGTATAATTATTGCAGATTTACTTAAATAACACCACATGGAAATCAAAGACTCAACCTAAACCCGGGACTGTTCGGCATCTTAATAAATCAAGAAAAAATTGACATCCGTATAAAAATTAATTTATCTACTGTCATGTTGAAGGTATAAGAATCCATACCCTGTCGAATTCACGCAATCAGCCGATAATTTCCCTAATTCATGAATGGAGCAATAGGCTTGCACTTTTTAATGAATTAGGCAAAATTTTGCTCATTTTATATAATAGGCAATTTCATATATTCGGCGTAGCATTTATACGATTCAATATTAATTCGACGCTTTAAGCCAGCAACATTCCAAGCTGTTTGAGAGAAGCTAGTGTATAAAGCTAGGCTTGATGCCTTTTTCTTTCAAGAAAATGTCTTTACTTTCTTAAAGATAATCAAATTATAATTCTGGATGTGAGTTATTTTCCCTTGAGAAAATTGTTATTTTATTTTAGCCGGCGGCAGGTGCGCGAGTGAAGTGAACCAGCGATGTGGAGTTAACAGCCTGTATGGGACGATAAGCACCGTAACACACATTCGTGTTAACGCTTTGTTTGTGTTGCATGTACAAATTATAGGTATACACTAATATTAATGCGCGTATTCATGATTTTGACATTATGCGTTAAATTATAATTAGTGCGATCATCACAAATCCGTAATGTATCTCAGCTTTTAAGTGTGAAATTTAATTTCATTCTAAGCTTACAGCAATTAAAACTTATATTTAAATGAGTGGAGATGACACATTCACTCTTCAGTGGTAATTATGATAATTTGGACTGAAATCACCATTATTTTTCAAGCAATTTTATAACCCCATTCAAATATGTTAAAATAACACAGGCAAGGTAGTCTTTTTGCTTAATTTGCTTAGATGTCTTTGCTTAAGTATTATATTATATAAAACGAATTGCACACAACATAAAAACAGCATTTGGAAAGTAACTCAGAGGAAAAAAATCAACTAAATTGGCATAGAAGGCGCTGTATTTAGAGTTCGTATAACATAGTTAGTCATTTGTACTTCAATTTTTGTGAAAATAGTTTCCAAAGCATTTACTCAGCAATGAATTATTGACCACTGTCAATTGCAAACCAATTTTACAGTGCGGGTATTTGACTCAATAAATTTATGTACTTACGTCTAAAATTACTCATGTATAGATCATCAATTGTGTAATACATAAAAATATATTAAAAATTTTCTAATTCAAAATCGAATATACTTTTTTTTCAAAAGAAAAGGGTACATTTTGTGAATTATATTACTTAAAACTGTGCAATTTTCCTACAGCATCTAGAGCATTAAGAGAAAAGATAATAATAAATAAATTAGACGATATATTTTATGACAATATATTTTTTGAACATATTGTGTGATACAATCGTTTTATTTAGAAATGAACCAATCAATGCTCAAATAAAAATTAAGACGATAACAAATGAATTGAATTGCATTTAAAAAAAGTGCAATGCAATTAATTTTTGTTACAGTACTGACATTGCAGTAACGTATATGGCCTCCCCGCTTAAATTATCGGCTTATCATGAACTAACAGCCATCACATACCAAAACCAAAGCTGGTTGCTAATATACTTATTGGCTTAACTGCCGCCGATGCGATAAGAGCACATTTGTTTTTCAAAACAACATTGTATCGAACACCTTTATTGTGTAAGCCACTGGCGTAACAAGGGGGCCATGTTTTCAGGGACGGCAATTTTGAAAATCAATAGAAAACTTTGGAGGTAAGAAACGTATTTTTTTATTTATTTTTTTCCATTCACCATGATTTCTTCCGTTTAATTGTGCAGTGCTGCTCGTTGAAAAAATATAATCTTTTGGAATCAGCATTTTTGAAAAGATTGGCCCACTACATGGAAAAAGGTGCTGCTATAATACCATGATAATACTAAATATAATATATGCCATATGAATATTTTGTATTTAAACAAAGGTATTGAGTAGCCCCTGGAGGATAAAAATATGAATTAATGTGCAATATTATCTGTTTTATTGTTGAATTTGTAAGCTGTCAACATGGAATGATAAAACACAATTTAAATACTTTTCTTGAAATAAACTGGATTAGCCATATTTTCAATTTGTATTACTAATCAGTAAACCAAATGCTGTTTATTTTTTTCTATCTCAATTATGTTCAGAATACATGAAAGCGTAAAGAAATGGTGTCAATACTTTAAAATCACTGAATTTATAGTAATTGCAGTGATTATTTGCATCGTGGGCCAAAGTTCCCGGATTTGAGTGAGAATTTTGCCTACCTTGTTTTATTTATATAAATATACCAATTATAACAATACATTTACTTATTTGGACTATTAAGATTTTGTACACTTCCATGTATTTAAATTTTTGATATTGAGCAAATTTGATATTGAAATTCCATCAAGCACTCTCAGTCGATGTCTTAAATAATTACATTTACTTATGTTAATTAAATTTCATGTAAAGACGATAGTTCATTTTTTTGTAGAACAATATCACACTTCAATACAATAGCGAACCATAAAAATATAAAAACCCTCAGAACTGGGCCAAAGTTATCCAGATTGACCTTACTTTTTCTAGATTATAAATTACTGCATCCTTTTAGAAAGTACTAAAATGTTTTCCAAAGTAATCTTTTAAGTTAAAAAAATAGTTTAAGCGTATCAAGTTTTTTTATATACAATGCCGTCTAAAAAATTTAATTTAAAAAATAACACCAACCGTTAATGCGAATAGACAACGCTCAAAGCTTTACGAGATTAAACTGGTGCCCGCATAGTTTTAATATAGCACCGAAACAGTACAATTATATTAATATTCTATAGTTATTCTGTGCTCCAAAAAAGCTGAAAGCATAGGCGTTAAGCTTTCTTGTTGAATCGTGCTTTATATTATTTATTTAACTTAGTAATAAAGTTGGTTTTGAGCGTGGCTGGTATATTTAATACGTTGAAAATTATCTCGCTTAAAAACAACAATAATTAACTTACACCTGGATATTTTTTCGAATTTCCTATTATGTTAAAAATCTATTTTGCGAGTGACTTGTAATTTAGTTAATAAAACATACGTCTCAAAATATTGCTATGTTTTTGTATTTATTTCAGAACTAGGTCAAGTGTTGAGTAAAAATGAATTTATAAATTGCATTTAATTGCCAATTTACCATTGTCCATTAAACAATCAATAAATTTTGTCATTAACTTGTATTATATTTAAACTTTCTAAAAAAATTCACTTTAAATTCAAATTTTCGTTTAAAGTATAAGAATTGTCGCAGTAGTATGACTTTGAAGGAGATTGGCCTTTTTGCTTTTATACAACTCATATAAGCGTCCTCTATTTTGGTAGATGCCGGGCTATAAATACTAGCTTGTCTGTTGATAAAACGATTAAAATTAAAATCAATCAAAAAAAAGCATTAATAAATTTATATATTTATTGTATGTAGTGAATTTTTCATTTTTTGCAAAATATGTACGAAATAAATAATCAGTTTGGTATCATGTCTAAGTTTTTGAACATATTTTTGATTTTTCCTATTATACAGGGCAAAAAATACGCTATTTAAACAACAAAAAAATCTCATAAAACCTTAAATACTTCCTAACTAACAAAAGATTTCATTGCGTCATAAAAAACAAATTGAGAACGTTTTTGTGGTGGTAAAATTTTTAACTGAAATGTTGTGCCGTTTAATATTCCATTTGTGAATCATAAATTCAAGAGTTCTACGCCGTCGTCTATTTTCGCACAGCAACGACGGCGACGCCGACGCCGACGTCCTCCAATACCACTTGATGTGTTAGCACGTAAAAACCCTAGAGGGGTAGTCTATGAATAAAAAACCTTAGCGTAGTTCAATTTATTGAAAGATTGCATCAGAATAAAATCTGTTTCGAGATATCTCCGTGTCTCTTTCCATTGGACGTTTTTTTTACGTTAGACACAGCTATTTGTCAAAAGTATAAACATCGATACTACAACTTACAGCACATCTTTGATTGAATATATATTTTGTTTATTCATTAAACTGGAATTTACTAGGTAGAACTCCGTTATAATAATGTAGCTAAGTATTTAATTCTACAAAATTTTATTAGGTAGTTGATAGCTATTTCGGTTTGACACCATCGTCAGAAGTATAATTAAACTTATTAAATATTATCACCATATCGGCTTCGTTCAATTTATTGATTGAATTGACATTTACTTGGTAGAACTCCATTGTAATAGAAATTTTATTTTATCCTATTTTTTATTTTGTTAATAAACTTTAATTCGACATAATTACTATAAATTTGTCTTGTTCTCAGATAATATGATTCTATGCTTGTGGATTTTTTTCTTTTTTGTTAGCAAAAACATAATTAATTGATGTTTTGACACGTTTGTTTGAAACAAAATTTTTTACATCTAAAAAAAATTCAGAGACTGGAACAAGTGATAATTATTTGGCTCCAGATCAGGTCAATATGGTGGATGGGGCAGTGTATCTCATCGAAGCTCTAACAGCTTCCTGTAATTTATCAAATATGGGTGAGGTATTACGTTTTCGTGGTAAAAACTATAACTCTTCTGTTCAAAAATTCTGCTTGATAGAACAACATTCGAATAAATCGTTTAGTTTTTTGATAGCAACTCAAAATATCCCTAAAACTGTAACCATCCTCTTTCTTGAAATGTTAGTTTTCGACGTGTTTTTAGCTTTTTTATCACTTCTGTACCACGATCGCTTGTATTTGACATTTATATGCTGACACTTGCCTATAAAACAAAATGACAGCTGTAACCCGTAGTTTTTTTTTATAAAGCTCTCGTTTTACAAACTAGACTTATGTTTCAATAAATTATTAATAATATTACCTACTGTTATGTTTTATGCAATCACGTCTATGCTATCAATATAAATAAAATATTAAAATATAACCTTAACACGTAAAAAAACATTTCTGTGGAGCTGGAGTCGAGGTGTTTTTGAAAGAGTCGGAGCCGTAAAAATCAAACGAGACTCTTTTTTTTTTCTTCATATTTTCTTTAATAAAATCGACAATATTCTATGTAATTACTAGTATTTTTAACCTTCTTTCGCCCAACATAGGGGTCGTTTATACTAGTTCATTTAACGCTCTTCTCTTTCTTTTGAACATACTTCTTTTAAAATCCACGAAATGTGGATTTTACTGTTTTAAGTTTTTTAATTTTAAATGATGGATAATTTCTAGCTCAATATTTTGATTATATACAGTCGGTAAGCAAATTTAATACAGGTTGAGTTGTTATGACGACATGACGGATTATGTTATTATTGAGCGGTTGCTAAACAACTTTTTATTATTATTTTTTGTTTGTTTCATTGAAACGTCAAAAATAAATCGTTTTCAGTTTGAGGTTAAAAGTTGAGAATTCAATGTTGAAAATAGTACAGTTGATCTAGAAATGTCACGTCGCTACTGAACACTGTTTGGGAGGAGTTTTTGTAAACGAAAGACATGCAGATTTCTACTTGTATTCTCTGCTATAGAGTAGAGATTATATAAATTATTAGTGTGTAGGGCAGTGATTTACTTACAGCATTTTACTATTTTAAGATTTTAATTTTGAATAATGAATAATTTTCCCTCAATCTTTTATTTCTTTAAAAATTTTACGATTCGCATGAAAAGTAATTATTTATGCAAATTTGGATTATTGAGATTTTGTACACTTCCGTGTATTTTGTCACTAACGACCCGGGTGTCGCCTTTCGGCATCTTCAGGCATTCGAGCACATGAATGGACTTGAACTGACATACAGTAAACAGTGTCTAACGTTTATATAGAAGATACAAATACGACAAATATTATATACGAGGTAAAATATTATACGTCTGAGAGCCACACTGATACCTGAGTTAACATTTCAAGAATCGCCTTAATCCTTATTTTGTAAACAACACATTAACAGAGTGGCGAATTGCCGCTTTCCAACTTCTTTTAGAATTACAAGGAATTCCATCAAGCACCCTCAGTCGATGTCTTAAATTAAATTATTTATGCAATTTATATCATAGTCGATAAGAAATTTCAACACCGATTAGGTTGTTATAACGACATGACAGATTATTTTAATATGGAGTAGTTGCTAAGCAACTATTTGAATACTATTTTTCTTGCTATTAATCGAGACATCAAAAATATAGCGTTTTCAGTTTAAGGTTAAAATCCTTAAAGTTAAAAGTTGAAAATAACACAGTTGACATAGAAATAGCAGCCGGAATGACATGTAAAAATTTAACCTCTCTTATGTATTTACACCGATTAGGAAGAGTTCTTGTGACCGCCAGACAGACTTACAAACATACAGATTTCTACATGAATTTTCAGCTATATAGTAGAAATTATATAAACTATTAGTGTGTAGGGCAGGGATGGCCAAATGGTCGCTCGCGAGCTACTGGTAGCTCGTGGTGACATTATTGGTAGCTCGCGTAATATTTTATCATTTGTCGTAGAAAATTTTCAAGAAGATGGCCCTTCATCAGAAATGGAATTGATAGAATTTCAATGAGATTTGTCGTTTAAGAGTGCTGTTTCAACTGTAGAATATGTATGGCCTTTCGTCCCAACAGTAAAGTATCCAATTTTAGATTGAACTGCGCTCAAAATGAAGGCATTATTTTGTTCTACCTACTTATGTGAATCAACGTTTTCCACTATGAAAGTGGTTAAAAGTAAATATTGAAACAGACTCACAGATATACATCTTGATAATTGCATTCGGATGGGATTGACAAGGTACTCACTGAGAATTGAAAAAAATGTGGAGGAAAGTGAATGCCATTCTTTTCACTAATTGTTTTTACTTTTATTCACACTTGTTTCAAGATATTATTATTTTGTTTATAAATAAATAATTAAAGAACGAATTTTATGTTTTATTGGAAATCCGATGTCCTTATTTATTTTAGGTAATATAATAATATTATGTTTGGTACGTTAAAGGACGATGATAAAAAATTACATAGAAGGAATATGTATAAGTAGCTCACCAGATAATTTCAATTTCTGAAAGTAGCTCATATTCTTATTTAGTTCGGAAACCAATGGTGTAGGGTATGTAGATATTAGAGACTAAGTATTGCCTTTTTATTAATGTTTTGTTTCATTTTATTTATCAATACCCACTTTTTGAAATGTCACGACTTATTAACGTTCACCATCGATATTAAAATTATGAATTGTAGAAAATTGTGGAAAAATATATTTTAATTTTAAAGAATTTGAGTCTAAATTACGTTCTTTTATCGGCTCTTAAAACTTCAGATACAGTTAACTCCCCAATAACATGGTGCATAAAAGGCGAGCTATCCGGAAGCGGGTTATCGGGACTACCACACTCAGAGGATACTTATGCGACGCAGGAGTATTTTAGCGTTTAATCAAGAAGCAGTGGCAAATTTTAATGAAAATCGAGTTGTCGACAATGATGTTATCGTGGGGTCCACTTTACTGGTTACAAAACATTTATAACTTTTCATATTAATTTTTGTCGTTTTAATTTAAAAGTCAAGCTTATTTATTTAACATTTTGAGATTGATGACGGTTCATACGATCGTATGAAAAATAGAAGTTAAATGAAATTGAAAATGTAAGTACAATAAATATAAAATCCATAAATACCACACTATAAAAACTACTGACCAATTACCTAACTGATTCAAATAAAAAGTACCAAAGGGGACTTTGAAAGTACGAATCAAAATTACATAAGTGAGTTTTTATTTTAACATTTGCAATAAAGAGTTAATTTGAACGTGTAAATTATTATAACGATATTTGTTTATTTTTATTGAAGCTTTTCAAATGAAGGTTTTAATTTGAAAGCAATTTCTTTAACTTTTCCTGTTTTTTGCAAATGGTCACAAAATATTGTTTCACTGATTTTACTCTCCTAGTATAATTATTGTTAACTTACGCCTTTTAATATAGGACCAAATAAAACCAATAAAATACAAAATGAAAAACCAAAGCTTTATGACATGTACATAATTATAATATATGTAAAAAGAAAGAATTTCTCTTCATTCATTTCACGAATGCTTGTATCGTATTTAAGCCCTTTGAAATAAACATGATTTTGTATTTAATAATACATTTCCCATATTGAATGCTTGACTCGATCAAACAGTAAGACGAATGATGATGATTATACAGTTCAGAAGAGATGTTTCCAGTTCGGCGGGTGGCGACAGAATAATTATTCGTAGGGCGATGACACAATGAATCCGGTTCTACCTTTTTTGTTCAAATGTGCAGGCGTCGACTGTCTTTGTCCTACGTTAGTCATCATGACTTGTCTTTTCAAAGCGTTTGTCTTTATCGCAATGTATGCAGAATCTGTTTATTATATCGAACACCGCTTGATTTTGCTGACTACATTTTCTATATTGCTGACAAATAATGACAAGCATAATGCTTCGTAATTCAGCAGGATCATCTATCTCTACACGTATACCATTTATATTGCTTCGCTTCTCTGCTATAAATAGTTTCACTGTGAACAGTGTTACACGAATAAAATAATTTTTCAATACATTTTGTTTTATTTATTCGGGATGTCTTCTACTATTAAGCGAGGAATAATCCAGCTTTATCTCGAATGATAAACCTTTAAGCACTTCTAAAGAAGACGTGTAAATCCATTCGTTCATCTTTAAATAATTTATTATGTAAAATACATTTTACCGTAATTATGACTGATGTTTTTTTTATTTTCTTTCTTATTTATTTAAATACTACTCAAATCTCATGAATAAATTTCAAATTAATAATCTTGTTATTCCTCTGGTTGTGTTACTAATTTTAAACGTCTCTCAACTCTTTGAGAATAATCTTCAGACTAACTCTATTGCAAGGTTATTTTATTTCGTATATCTGGGGCCTAATATTGCAAGTGCCTATGTCATATTATCAATTGTTTAGTTGAGGCGATTGTGTATTTCTCATACCAATACATATCATTATCTTTCATATTACTTTTGCCAAATACGGTGGTGGAATTTTTGTGCTAGAGCTATCCATTTGAAGATGCCACTTTCGTTACTATTAAATTCCATCATCTAAATTACGTATGTATACGTAGGCAATTTTTGGTGTAAAATATACCGACACTTATTTTGACATACGCTATAGATTTTCTCTTATTTCATTAATTTTAAATCGGTTTGCATCAGGATTTATATCATTAAAATAATGAACATTTAAAAGTTGTTTCTAATACATAATTCAAAACGGTCAAAATCTGACATTGGACCTCAGATTGATTCTAATTCTTTACTAAATAAAAATTAATAAGAGCAAAAACAAATGATTAGCCAATAACATTTAAAAAAACTGGTGGCTCCCCCTATTAAATTTATTCACCATGGGATTTCCTCTCTAAGCAAAAGTAATTAATTTTGTAACTTGTACTATTTCTGTTCCCTACGTCTAGTAGGAAGAAAATATTCCACGTTCATTTTTTTAATTTATGAGATAAAAATAAGAATCAATTTAAAGGTTATAAATAAATAGCCTTACAATAAAGTTAGTTTGAAGATGTTCCTGAAAGAGGAGATACTCGTATCACAATTAATAACACATCCAGTGTAATAACAAATTTATCTATTTTAATTTTATATTAAAAATGAATTTCAACAAAGCTACCGCAGAATCCATCAAAAATAAAAAAAACGTACCTACGTGCATGAATTATCCAATTTCATTAAAAACAGATTCGTATTTTACACGGATTCGGCAGTAGAATTGTGAAAAATCATTTTTATAATAAAATTAAAATTGGTAACTTAGTTACTCTACTGGCTTTGTTACTAACGTAACTTTTTTCACTTCATTAAGAAACTATATCGTAAGGTTATTTATTTCTAAGATAACATTGTGATGCAGTCAATCTAAAGACCAATGTAGAGCATATGGCCTTCTAATGGAGGCATCTCAACAGAAGTTTGCATAGAAAACGGCTTGTTACTCAGTTGCTCAACCTCCCTTTTTTCAAAGGATAGGGCTAGAACAGTACGAATGGTTAGCTTAATCGCTCTCTCTACGCCCAGTTTTTTGAGGATCGAATGGGGGGAGAGAGTTTTAAACATCACAAACATTCATGACTACGAGCATAAATCTATAAATCAAATGAAAGATCAATTTATGAAACTGTCCGCACTGGGACTTGAACCCGAGACAACCGTAACCGTAGTCAACGACGTTACCAACTGCGCCACGGACGCCAACTAATTTAAGTTTTATATTATGAATATTTTGATTCAATAAAAATGATTTTATTTTTAGATTAAGTCACGTGCATAAAACAGTAGAACTGAGGAAAAAGACAACCTATGTAAAAAATATTCAGTCTGATTTCGGAGGAATATGAAAATAAATCGGGTCATAACATCTTTTATTGTTTTGTAACGAAATTCTCATCTAAAATAGAATATTTACATTGACGTAATGTGCGTTATAATGCACACGTACAAAATGCGTTAAATTTTAGCGTGTTACTCGTGACTTTTTCGGACGTAATTTCAAATATTTATTGATGTATTAGATAACACACCACATATAATCTGTCACTGTCGTGACTAAAGTGCTCTGATCGACTCAATACAATATTGACTGCGGTGCAGAAATCAAAAAATTGGATCACGAATAAAAAGTTTTTAAAACAATAAATACTGTTTTAACACAAGATTGACAAAAAAAGACTAAATAATTAAAAATAACGTTAGGCTAGGTATAAAATAAATTTAACGTTATTCTTTTTCATAAAAAGGACTGAGGAAGTAGACTAATTGAGGGGTCTAGTATTATAATGTCCAACATATACAAGGTATGAGTTATGAATCATTGTTCTTCATGTTCACACCATTTAAATTATAAAATATCCATAAAAAAAACTACTTACTATTTTACTGGCTATGTTACTGATTACATTACAGTAGTTAATTAAGCTTCCGTCGAATCTATCGAAAATATAAGATATCTTTCTAAGCTGACAAACTCTCACCTAAAATGAATGTTAAAATTTTGATTTTCAAAACTCATTTTTTCTAATTCTATAATTTTCTAAAAATCATCTCGATTCCAGCCAATGAGAGTGCAGGTCATGGCAACCAGCGTTGGTCTACATATCGACTTTGGAAAAGAAAAAGGACGTAACCCACACCAAAAGATATTGTATATAACTCACACAAAACGTGATAATACACTATATTTGTATATACATATATAATAAATCGACTTTAGAAAGGAAAAACGACTTACTTCCGTCATTTCAAAATATTTTTTTTCTTTAATCAAAATTTATACAATTTAATACACGTTTGTCTGGGCTATACACGATATTTTTTGTGTGTGGGTTACTTCTTTTTTTCTTTCCACAGTCGATATCATGGTGTAAGCGTCTGTTCTATGCATGTCTAACTGTTGCACAAAAATGGTTTTTTTGGGTTTACCAAAAAAGACGTTGATACTAGAGCCCTCAATTATTCTATATTCAAATAAAATTGTCTTTTTAGTTTTTTCGATTATTCGAATGCTATTCTTAGATGACATCGAAATTTTCTCAAAACTAATTTGACGACTTGACGGATAAAGATTTACCTTCACTTTATATAAATGTAAATATGTTTTGATAAGCTATATTTTGTTAATCATTTTGCCTCGTTGGAATCATAAAACAGTTAAATGAATCCAATTAATTTCAGTTTCCATTAAAATAATTATTCTGTCTTTAATAATCTTCGATAAACATTAATTAATATACATAGTCAAAAAGAGTTAATTAAACAATGATTTTATTATGCTGGAAATTAAATTAAAACTAAATGACAAAAATTAATATTAAATCAACCTTGACACTATTCCACCAGCATTAATTAATGGACAAGGCTGTTTTTAAGCATTGTTCTCGATAACATCTTACTAGAGAATAAATTATTAAATGTTATATAACCTATAATAATAATTACTGTAAAAATTTTTAGTATCAAAAAAAGATAACTCGGAATATCTTTATAAATGGTCAAATCCGTATTTAGCTTTTTTTTAATTGAGTATGCAGTATGACACTCCAGTATACCATCTACAGAAATAATCTTTTTTTTTTTTTTTAATGCGATGAACTTGTTTGTATCATACCGGAGATCATGTCTCCTCAATGATACGTTAATTCCACAATAAATATTTAAAATATAAGTAACAATAAGAAATAATAATAATGTAACATTTGAAGTAATATGATGAGTACACAATAATTAAATTAAAGTCGTCAACTAGCAATTAATTTAAATACACAGAACTTTCTATGGTGAGGCAACAATTAAGGATTAAATGGTGAGGGGCAGGGAAGGTAAACTTTTTCTCCAAAGGAGGCCGCAAATTTTTTGAACTGATGAAAGTTCTCCGGGGAAGAAACCAGATCCGGATGTCCTATAGGACCATCGCGACTATTTCTGCAGGACAAATAATCTAACAAACTTTAAGAAAACTTAACATTATTCAATGGAAAACGCAAGTTAAATATTTTTTTCATCAAATCTATTTAAATCTAAATAGGCCAACCTCATTTACTAACAATTTCACATGACCTAGGCTTAGTTCATAGTAATCAATAAACAATAATGGCTGACGACTTGTAGTGGAGGAGTAAATACTTTGTATTAAAGGTAAACAAATCCTCACGATTTTGTTTCAAAAGTGGTCAAATCCTCAGTCAGAAATGCTTAAATCCAAAATTATAAACGTACTTAAAACTCATTCATTATTTTATAAATAAACAATAGTTGCTTTACTTAAAATGTTGAAGAATACGTACATTTCTCTTTCAACTTGTATTAATTTATAAAACGTGTTTTCTATTGTTCTCATTTTCTATAAAAAGTATAAAAAAGGATTTGACCACTTTTGATACCAGACAACTCTTATATGTTTAGCTACTTACAAAAGGTTTGGATATTTTAAATACATCATCACTGGCCAATTTATATATTGTACATATTCCAAATTTTTATAAGTGCCGTATTTTAACTAGCTGAGTTGGACGGGTCTTGTGGAATAAGTAAGATGCGTAGTTTTTACATTATATCTTTTAATATATTTTTAATAAGAAGGTAAGGACCTCAGATTCATGGGTTTGGTAAAACTAGAGAATCAGTAATACTGTGGAGAGTTTCATAAACAAAAAGATGATTACCAAAAGCTTTTCCAAGCGTAAGAAATATTTGGTTTATATAAGGTATTTTTATTAAGTAATCTTTTTTCCATTCGATAGACTTCACAGTCAAGAATTTACAACTTAAGATATAACAGAATTGACGACGGACAAAGTGCTTAATAAATAACTAACACTAGAGATTATTTCAGAGAAACTAAATGATTCCATGTTAGTATATAAAAGCGATGATAAAAATAAGTGTTTTCACTATGTGCGAGCTCATTCAAGAAAGTCCATAACTAGCCAATAATCTTGGAAATTATTTTTTTAACAACAGATACAATGTCAAACGAGGTGTGCAATTTCAACTTGATTTAAAGATAATTATAGCTCGTTATCAAAAAACATACAAAAAAACTCAGTAGGTTATCACTCACGCAGTCACATTTCGTTACCATGTGAGTTTTGTCATATAAACGTATTTATAAAGCGAAATGACAATTTCAAAAAGTGAAATATGGTTTTATGTGGTATAAAGTAATTATTTTACGTCATATTTTGTTTGTAAAAGTTGAAATACATCTCACACTATGCGAAATTATCGTTAAAAGCAAGAATCAAAATTCTTCATAGCAGAACAAGGTTGAGACGTGTCTTGCAGCCGTTTGAAACACACGGTTGCATAAGGTACGTCTGCATCTCGAATTGTTTCTAAACTGTACTATAATTTTGTATTTTCGATGGTAAAATTGACGAGGTTTTCAAATTATTAGGAATTATACAAACAAGATGTAAACTATAATGAATTTTTAATTTTCAATTTTATATTGAACTGTCGACGTCCGTGGCGCAGTTGGTTTCGTCGCTGGCTACGGTTACGGATGTCTCGGGTTCAATTCCCGGTGCGGACGGTTTTCATAGATTGATCTATCAATCGATTTATGGATTTCTGTTCGTAGTCTGAGTCCTCCCTCCCACCTATCCCATCCTCACGGGGCCTAACGAGAGCGATTAGCCAACCACTAGTCCTGTCATAGCCCTATCCTTCTATCCCTACTCTCTTCGAAAAAGAAAAGAGAGGTTGAGCAACTGAGTGACAAGCAGTTCTCGTAGAAAAAAATCTGTCAAGATACCTCCATTAGGAGACCATATGCTCCACATTGGGAGCGGACATGAAAAAAAAAATATTATTTATAAATTTTCAATTTTTTGTACGATCTATTTCGCAGATAATTAAAGGTTTAAAGGGCGAAGTATCTCAATGTTACACCATGAATACGAAAGGGTTATGTTATTCAAGATATTATCTCAAAAATGTGTTTTCTTAAATATCCATCAAAAATAGTATCGGGTATCGGGTGTACATTACGCTAGATTATTTGCTTTGCGCTCGATTGTAACTGAATCGATTGTTTGAGATGTGGTGTATAAAATTTGATAATATAGCTTAAATATAAATATTACATCGATCAAATAAAATATGTAGAGTCACCTGAAGCTAAAAAATATATTAAAGCAATATCAATCAGTCACTTTATTTTTTTTTTGTGAGCAATTATAATAGATTAAACAATTTCACCTAGACAACGCGCTAAGTTTAAAAATAATACACTTCTACTCTGGGAAGAAAAAAATTTAGAAAAATAAAAAGCCTCTACCTGACTTTCATCCCGAGATTAGGGATATAATGTTTCTCAAATTTTAATGAACCTAGCTCCGCTATTCTGGAGTAAAAATATGCTTTTACGTGACTGACCTTTTTGCGCTTGCGATTAAAGTAAGTAACTACTCGGCAAATAGCTTCACAGTCTCGTTTTAACCTATTTAACTCCAATTCTTGTAGTAGAAAATATTAATTTGTCACGTTCCATCCACATTTTAACATCGTTTCGTTTTAATTGAAAAATTAGAGCTATATGGAAAATATGAATATGGGAATCTCGTAATTGTCATCGAATCTATTATATTGACGATGTTTTGGCCAATTAATAACCATCAAAAATACAAAAATGAGTTAATGATTGGATCTCATTTTAAATACGACAGAAAAGGTCTCGACCAAATGATGTAAAACATCATTTTACATTGGTTTTAGGATCAAAAATTCTGTCCCGTTCACTTGATGTAAGCCACTATTATATCGACACTCTATACGTATAATTCTGTATCTGCAAACATGATAATTTACAGAAGTGCATTTGAAAGAGTCATAACACAACTCACCATGTAATGATAAGATTAAATAACAAAGTATTTAGTTCTACAATTTTTTTTATTAGGTAATTGATAGCTTTTTCGGCTTAGAGTTTCAGTCATTTTTTATAAAATATTTTTTGTATTACCGTTACTTCGTATCCATTACTATGCGCTATTTGTTCGATAGTTTTAAGTTCATGAAAAACGACTGAAACTCTCTAAACAGCTTATTTACCCTAATATACGCGCAGAAAACCGCTTCTATAAATTGATTAATTACCTAGGGAGAATTAGTAATAGAATCCTCTCCGAAATTAAAAACTCCGTTAATGTGGCATTTAAAGTAAGTAAGAATCTTGATACACAAGTTAAAAATAGCAAAGATAAAATTAATAAACTAGACAGAAGCGGAATTTACAAACTGCGGTCTGTGTGATTCGATCTAAATCGGACAGACAGAAAGCAGCATTGCAACTAGATTTAAGGAACATGTAAGATCATTTGAAAATAATAAAACAGATTCTCAATTTGCTAACCACCTCCTGGAAGAAGCCCACAACATAACCGCAAAATCAGCTCCGATATGCTTACTTTTGTGTGAAAAAAGCCTTAGACTTAATCTTTTGGAACATCTCTAAATTAATACACACAATCATGACAATAATCTCCTTAATGACCAAACAAATACTAACTCATCACCCTTAGTGAAACCATTACAAGAAGCCCATGTAATTACGCATAATCAGTAAAATTTCAATACACTTATTTTAACGACTAATTAATGACACCACGTAAGCTACTTTTCTAAAAACACAATTATTACTTTGAATGATTCAATTTTAAAATAAACATTATGATGTTTGAAAACGTGAGATGACATGATATTGTCTATCTCTTCTAAACAGTATATATATCTAAGCAAAAATAAGTTTACGTATAGTTCTGATGATGGCGTAAAGCCGAAATAGCTATCAACTACCTGATAAAAAAAATTGGAAAACTAAATACTTTGTTATTATATCCTATTATAATGGAGTTCTACCAAGTAAATGCCAATTCAATCACCATATAATGCTTTCGATAAAAAAAATTTACTCTCTCCTGAACAATATCAATTTCAATTGATCGAATTATAACTGATTTTTAAAAAACCGAACACAAAACACTTTCACTAGACTACGGAGGTTGTCAAACGTAAACGCCAAAGAACATATTTATACTATTATACTTTGTTTAAGTAGATTTAAGTAACTTATAAGCCCAATAAAACTCTCCTACGAACTTTTGACATTTATTTAAATTAATCTTAGCTTAGTAAATACTTTTTTAAAGATATTGTATGTAAACAAAAAGTATTTCTTATTGTGTCTCTTTAAAGATTTGGCTTTTTAATTTTTTTTTTTGATCAATTTCTTTGGGTAAAGAAAACTTTCTTAGAATAAAAAAAGTTTTTCGTATTATTTTCATATCCGATGAATAAAATTATGTCAAAAATGTCAGATAAGAGAAACACCAATATAATGAAACAAGAACTCACAATAAAAAATTCACTAGCTTAAAATTGTGTTTATTTCTCACAAAGCCGCAATGGTAATTTTTTTTGCTAACATTGTTTGCTAGATAAAAGGGGCGGCATGTTTATAAAAAAAATCCGGTTTCAATGATTAATTTATTAAACTTAAATGATATATACACATTGCAAATTTTTCGGTGATTTTTTTCAAACGCTTCAGTGTTTTAGTACAGGGTTCAAATTTTCAACCGTTTCAATAATTATTCAGAGAAACTTATTCAGAGAAAAATGCCATAGTTTTTTCTGTCTTTCTGATCTCAATACTTTCTGAAAAATAATGTTTATAAATTAATTAACAATTAATTATGATTGTTTTAATAATTATGTTTAAATACTATTTTAAAATAAAACAGAATTTATTTGTACTATTTCAACTTGTTTATAATGATCAACACCCGTTTCTTTCATCGTGAGCATTATCGCTAAACATATATTAATATTAAATTTGGATTATTGAGATTTTGTACACTTCCATGTATTTTGTCACTAACGACCCGGGTTTCGCCTTTCGGCATCTTCAGGCATTCGAGCACATGAATGGACTCGAACTGACAGACAGTGAACAGTGTCTAACGTTTATATAGAAGATACACGTGAAGATGCCGAAAGGCGAAACCCGGGTCGTTAGTCACAAAATACATGGAAGTGTACAAAATCTCAATAATCCAAATTTAATATTGAAATTCCATCAAGCACCCTCAGTCGATGTCTTAAATTATATCTTAAATTATATATTAATATTCAATATTGAGGGTATATTGACAAGTACAGAGATAATCGCTTCTAAAGCACTATGTTTTTTTCCAAACAATACTTTCTTCCAAGTACAGTTTTGTTATTGTTGATTTAAAAGGATTTTTTGTAGGTTATAAAGAATAATGTTTTTGGTATACAAATCATAAGATTTGGTATTGATGAGTTAAAATAGTCATATCATACTTTCTACCAGAATCAACAAACATATGACTTAAAACCTTTTTTTTATTTCATCCATATAATTATATGTCAATCAAAAACTGATTTAACGTGTTCTGCCGGTATCCGTTAGATAAACTATATTCGAAAGCTCACATAGTGTACAAATTATTTCAATAGGTATTATATTATATTCATTTAAATTACATTAAAATTAATAACTTAGTAGTTGGAAATGATTGTCAAAGAAACGAAATACTTTACTTGTCCTCCTCTACCCACCACTGCTTTCCCATCCGTTTATTTATACGGCAGTATCTAGTGACAAAGCAAACGGTTATGATATCTACAGTTTATTTTAATTGGGTATGCCTTAGGGGCAACTGCCCAAGAGTTGGTGGCGTGCACTTAAGTGAGCAGAAAACCATTCCTTCTATATAAATGAAAAGCTTCTATGTTTTGAGATATACTTGCTTTCCATATGAAGCCGTTTATTTGCCACCAAGTAAGCGTTGTCGATCGGTCCAATGGAAAATTGGACTGATATACGCAGCTCTTTCCTTTTCTTGCATTAAATAGCAATTTATGTGTTCAGCATTCTGCTTTATAGCGCCATATTTACGTCACTATCCACTAACGGGCCAAGCTCAAAGAGCTTGGTAGCAAAACCACAGTAAACAATTGACAAACCGCAATTTTTTTGTGTAACACCTTATTAGACAACCTTTAAAATAGAAAAATTATTAATTTCAATACAAATCTCCACAAATTTATCGCCGAACCCACCGAGAACTGACGTTATTTATGTATCAAAGGGTTATTATCAATCGTTTACTTGTAGTATAGTTACGGCAATCATATATTTTACATTATTTTATTTGATATCATCGCTCAATGTGGTAAATGTATGCTCAATTTATACATTCTGTTAGACGACTGGTCATATAAGTGAATGAATAAACCTTTTTGCTTACAGTGTTATCTGTATTTACTTGTAAAAATACAATTAAAAAACGTTCTAATAATAAACTAATTAGAATACAAGTAAACTTTATTCGTCTTATAATATGTGAATCTTTTACCGTTTTCAAAGATCAAATTGAATTTAGCCACTCGTCTGACAAACAACATTTTAAGGGATATTTGTTTCTCTGGTATAAAAAGTTTCTATTTCCATTGTTTGAGACACAAGCTCTCCGGGAAATGTAATTCCATCGCAATGCACGTACACTATAGTTGTTGATAATGTTCGTGATAAAATCATATTTTTAATAAATTTAAGATATTTTCTTATTCTGTTAATATCTAAAAAACTCACAGTTTTAAGTGCCACAGAGCCAAACAAGTCATAACGACAAATTATATAGCAAAACAAAAGAAATTGCATCTTGATGAATATGTGCATTTGAAAGATGCAATTTTAAGTGATATTCAGCTGATCATGGAAAATTGGTAATTTTACCCTTAACGTTTTCTGGATTTCACGAAACACGGATGAATATGCTCAAGATTTACGGTCACGTATGTTTGTTATGGAAACAAGCCATTCAACCTCAATCCAAATTGCAATGAGATGGAGCAAAATTTGACCAAGAGCCAATCAAAAATGATTTGGGAACAAGAATCATTCGGGAAAAGCTTATCAAACGAAATAGCTGATAGAAGGTTAAAGTTTTAGTGCTGTTAATAATTGGATGTATTTCATTGAATGGGAGGAAGGCGGAAATTTGCGTTCACTCATTTTTATTTCGCTAACAAACACATTAAAACCGAAACAAATCGATAATATTATTTTGGCAGAAATTCCCAATCCTTGCGCAGATGAAAATCTTATTAACTTCGTCATTAAAATTATGGCACGTACTGCGCTTTCATGAGTTGATACCTTGCATGAAAAATGGAACATGCAGCAAATTATACCCACGTCAATTCATCCAGGAAACGCAATTTGCAACAGATGGCTATCGATTGTACCAACGACGAAACAGCAACTCTGAAAATGAAGTCTGATAATTGGTGGATCGTCCCTTTAAAGTCCGACGTCTATATAGCATAATATAAGCGTCCTCTATCTTGGGCAAAGCCAAGTAAACACTGCAACATTGTTATGTTTTCAACCTGAATTTCACTAATCGATCTGAGTAGATTAAAGCTTTGATAATTCAATATGAAGTAATTTGCTCTCACTAATGTTTAAAACCCATAATAGTTTTCATGGAAAAGTAATACTATCAGTTGACAAATTATTTGAGATACTAGTGCTTTATGATCATCGTTTTTAACTGTATAATGCTGCTAAGATTATGACGAGATAGCGTATTTTGTATCTTTAAATAAATAATATGTATATCTTGATATAAAAGCACGTAATCCATCGAAATAATTAACAAATCATTCTATCCAATTAATCAAGCAAACTTATTTATTTACATTCAATGTAATGTCATTTTTTAAATGCTTACAATTAAATACGCTTTTGTTTAGATCATATTCACTTTCATAAAAATAGTTTTCCCTCATAACAAATACATTCCACAAAAAACAAATTCTTTCACTAAAAATAAAGTGATCCCACATAATAAAATATATTTTAACATTTAAGAAACATATTACACTCACGAAAAAATATTTTCACTCAATATAAATACTCATACTTTGAAATCGATAGTTGCACGAAGCTGTAATGAAATGTCACTTATTCTTCTGCCCTATATTTGGCCACCTATATTGTCTTAGCTCCACGTATTAGAATACTCAAATCAAACCAGACCAACCCTAACATAACCTACTGCAACTTAACTCACTTTGTTAAATGAATCCGTGACCAAGTGGACACTATTAAAATCAAAGTTTTAGTGTACTACGTTAATACTATCTAATCCAAAGTGCAAACCATAAAAATAAAACTTCAAGTGTACAGAGTAAATACTATCTAACACAAAGTGCAATTATTTATAACCCTTTCTTAAATAATTTCCCATCTTACTCATGTTCTAATATAATTCAAAACATATTCTTATTATCAAACCCCTACGTTTCAATCAGTTATTGATATCATCTATTTTCTAAATCTTTTTGTCTATATGTTTTAAAAGTAAAATATTTTCCACATCAATATTTTTTTTTAAATTGACATGAAATAATTAAATATTTACAAAATACATCAATGATTTTATTAATTTCAAAAGAATTGCTGTGCTTATTTGGATTGATATTTGATATTAAAGTTCAGTTTACTATTTGACTTTGTGAATATATTATGTTCTCAGTAATTACTTAGTGAAACATAAACAATTTACATATACCCATAAAGTAAACATTGAATTAGTTTGATACTTATCGAAGAATATTAAATTACGAATGACAAAAGGGTTGCTTTTGACAAGAATGTATTTTATTTTCTATGAATCATTACAATATTATAGTAAAATATACACAATAAAATATTTGTTTTCTGTCATCTATATTCTTAAAATCATCAACTAATATCAAACCATACTTTTTTAACTCATGTATGGATTGTAGACCTTACTTCAAATTAATTCAAATATCTATTGAAGCAAAATATTATTTGTATAATCTTCAAATATTTTTATTTTATATTTATTACTACTATTTTGTACACGGCTTCACCCACCATAAGGGTAGCTTATGTTAATTTAAAACTTTTATCCTCCTTTTGGGCATGCTTTTTGTTAAACCCAAGAAATATGGATTTCAATTTTTAAGCTTTATAATTTTAAATGATGGATAATTTTCCGCTCAATTTTTTACAAATTTTACGATTGACATGAAAGTTATTATTTGTGACATTTACAGTCGCTAAGCAAATTCAACACAGATTAAGTTGTTTGACGACATGAAGGATTATTTTATTATGGAACGGTTTATTAGCAACTGTTTGCTATTATTTTGTCTGTTGCTTTTCTTTGAGACGTCACAAATATAGCGTTTTCAGCTTGAGGTTAAAAGTTAAAAGTTCACAGTTGAATGTTGAAAATAGCACAGTTGATCTAGAAATGGCAGCCAGAATGAAATTTTTGTGACCGACAGACATACAAATATACAGATTTTTACATGTATTTTGTGGTATATAGTAGAGATTATTCCTTACAATTAACATAACAAACAATTGGCTTAGTTATAAAAAAACATTTTTTTACAATACCATTTTTACATAAGTAATACACAAATATTAAGCAATTAATTTCTCATATATAATGAAATCAGATCCCGTGCTGCTCTGCATCGGGCCAAGAAAATGAGGAAATAAATACGTTTCATTTCTTGATCAACGAACTTGTATAATGAAATCAACTACAAACTCCAGTAACAAAAATATATTTTCCCGTTTTCTATTAATATAATTTTAAGTGCTTTTACTACAAAAGGGTTTTGAAAATTGCCTTAATTCGGCTATCTCAGATTTTATATTATCTCTCATTCTTTAATAAGAGGAGCTTATTAAGAGATAATTTTCTTTTGATCTACGTGACAATTTTATAAAAAAAAGTCTTTTTTGTCTCAGAGGTAACACAAAATAATTTTGCAATGATAAATTGCAATTTGTCGGCGTCCGTGGCGCAGTTGGTTTCGTCGCTGGCTACGGTTACGGATGTCTCGGGTTCAATTCCCGGTGCGGACGGTTTTCATAGATTGATCATTCAATCGATTTATGGATTTCTGTTCGTAGTCTGAGTCCTCCCTTCCACCAATCCTATCCTCACGGGGCGTAACGAGAGCGATTAGCTAACCACTAGTCCTTTCATAGCCCTATCCTTCTATCCCTACTCTCTTCGAAAAAGAAAAGAGAGGTTGAGCAACTGAGTGACAAGCAGTTCTCGTAGAAAAAAATTCTGTCAAGATACCTCCATTAGGAGACCATATGCTCCACATTGGGAGCGGACATGGAAAAAAAAAAAAAAAAAATTGCAATACGGTTTTTTTTATATTCTCACACTATTGTTTTCTTAGATCAAACATTTATTTTAGTTAGTGCTTGAAGGGAACTGGTAGAAGGGATACATTTTGATTCAATTTTAAGACGATTCAAAGTGGTAGGTACGGTGGAAAACAAACTCATATCCCTTTACCATTTCAGCTTCAGAACGTTTATCTATCAGCTTGAAGGAGATGTCGAACACTTTTTATTTGATAATTTGACAAAGAATCATTTTGTAAATATCTATATATTTTGAAAATAAAAACGCTACTCTCTTACATTGCATTTTTTTGTAGAGCAAGTGTGTTTCTCATCATAGTTCATGATTTTCGTCATTAACCCTTCCGTATTCATGGTCTAACAATAAGTTACGTCAGCCTTTAAGCTTTCAAGCTATCTGCGAAATAGGTCATACAAAAAATGTTGAATTTTGCTATTTGTAAATAAAACAGTTCTACATATAATTGAAAACTAAAATGCGTTATAGTGTATGTCTTCTTGGTATAATTAATCACATTTTGAAACCGTCGTCAATTTTGCCATCGTAAAATACAAAATTGCAGTAAAGTATGGTAACAATACAAGATTCATTTTTTCAAAAGGCACGAGACACGTCTCGAGCTTGTTCTGCTATGAAGAGCTTTGATTCTTGCGGCATTCGATAATTTCACATATTTTGATATGTATTTCGGGTATTACACACAAAATATGATGTAAAATAATTACTTCATGTTACATAAAACCATATTACATTTTTTGAAATTGTCATTTCGCTTTATAAATGCGTTTATATGACCAAATCCCTCCGGTAACGAAATATGACTGATCACTTTTAAGGTGTTCACTGTCAATTCTGGGTGGAAAGACATTATATTTTTAAAAAATAAAACACAATTCATTTGTACTACTTCGAAATATTTATCATCAGTTGATAATGCTCGTGATGAGCGAAACCGGTCCTGATCATTATAAATATGTGGAAGTAGTACAAATGAATTGTGTTTTATTTAAAAAAAAAAAAAACATGAAATGTGACTGCATGAGATCTGGAAGGATTTTTTTAACATGAAGACGGGATGATCAAAATCTTTAATATGATCTTAAATATCAAATCGTTAACTCAAAATTCAGAATCACCAGCTGACATTTAAGTTCGTAAATATTTTGATGAAAAATTGGATTAAAACTAAACAAAATATCATAATGTTACCCAATAAAAAAACATTATTTATGTTCTGTTGTCGTTCATATAACAAAATATAACATATGAGAATGCAATTTATAAAATAATTTTAATTGTTGATGAAAAGAATAGATATAATATTAATATATAGCTCATGTATCGTGAATTGACTACAGAGACGCATCCTTGATAAAATCCACCAATGTTATCGCCACGACAACTTACAAGGATGTTAAAAATGATTGTGAAAATGTAACATTTAATTTTCTCATTTGAAGAATATTATTACAGCACGTTATAAGCTAAAAAGTAATAAAACAAATATAATAATTAAGACTACGAAATAGGATTCCGTTTTGTTAGTAAAAATATAACGCAACCATTGTGAAAAAATTAAAATCGTTTAACTAGTTTTTAAAATGAAGGCTAACTTGGGATTTTGAACAGCGAGGTTCAACAATCAATCCTATAACAATACGGTTTTTATCAGTAAATATTCAATGAAAGTGATAACTCGCTTCACAAATTTTGCCTGAATGGGATTGAAAAAAATAATCCGTGATGTTATTTAAATTAATTAACGACTAACCTTATGATGGTTAGTTATAGTAGCACATACGCGTGTTTTTTTATTCTTTCTTTCTAAGTTTCAGAGAATTTCTAAGAATCACTAAACATAATATATATCGGGTTTGTATACATGAATCAGATTTATCTATGTAATAATGCGAAATATAGCTAGGATTTTAATGATTACTTTACTTAATTAGGAGTTCCGATATTCCTAAGAAAAAGTCTGAGATCAATTTTAAAACCAAAAAAGAAAATTTAATGTGATTTTGGGTGTGAAAGATTTGAAGCCAGGTCCACCATCTGCATTAGCGCTCCGCTGAGTGAAGATGATGAAAAGATATAAAAATGCTAGTTTCAAGTAATTATACTGTAAAGTTTTTCTATTGTTTGAAATACTTTACATTTTTCATTTACTTTGTTTGTAAAAAACTGTTTTTAAGTAAAAGTTTAATATATAAATTTAAGTGTCTCATTCCATACGGTAGAGTTCGAAATAAGGTACAATGGAATATATCATTTTTTTGATTTAGTATTTTCTTCTAGAGCAGCAACAGCGACATATTTTAAATAATACGTACATAAAACAAATGTACTAGGTACTTTATTTGTATTTTTTTGTTAAAAGATTTCCGCTTACAAAGTATTGAATATGAACATTTAATTAAATATTTCAATGTAGGGTTTTAGCCTGAAAGTATATAATTTTGAAATGATTATTTTCTATGGTTTGATTTTATCAATGTGTAAGTATGTTTGCATTTTCAGGATAGATTATTTATGTATAAGAAATGAAACTTAAATTTTTTTTTCGCCATCAATAAAAGTTAGGATTCGCAACTTTTATACAATGTCTAACACGGTGCAAAAAAATAATGACGGCAATTGATTCAGCATTAAATTAATTCACATCACCGTAACCGACATGAATCATAAAACATTTGGGAAACTTCCGCCGCCGAAAGTTCGCTCTGGGTCCTTCCCGCCCTCCACCGCCCAGCGTACGAAGGGCGAGGGCGACGGTAGTATTTAAGGCCGCCCGGGCGTCGATCGATAACCCCTGCCTACCCCCGCCCGCAACGCTCCTCAGTCGACAATCCTAGGGCGGGAAACATTTTGACAATCGTCGTCACACCACTGGTATTAGAGTAATTGTCAATGTCCATATAGAATATAGTATAACGTTGCTTGTGGAAAAATAACCTATTACGGCTTTCTACCTACTCTATATAAATATTCATATATTGTATTTATCAGACACAAAATCGACATGTATTTATATGTGTGATTACTCACTATTTGTTATATATGGAATATGTAATGCCGAACCATCCAACCCACAAATTATCAAGCTGAGATAAACACGTTTCAGCGCTATAGAAATTATTAAAAACAATATTTCATTACTGTGTTACACTGTAGAAGTATTTTTGTTTTAAATATAACAAATATAAAGCATCGTTTATGTTTTGTCATTTTCAATTGTTTTATTATTTTATTAATACTGACCGTTTTATTCAGTTGTTTTCTACATTATTCAAAAATTGATAAATTAATATTATGTTACAAGACTTTGTGCACTAAAAAATGTATTTAAATAAGTCGCCATAAAGAGGGAGCTGGTAAAAATATTTTTTTTCAACGATATCAGTAGCATTTTGCAGATTTCATTTAGATTATTTTTGTATGAACATAATTTAAATGGGAGTACCATCCAATCCACTTGGATATTTTGAACGTTTTTTTTTCATGGATTTACTGATTTGTGGATTAGAAAAAATGACTCTAAAATAGATTGTATCAAAAATTTGGCATAGATATCCTCAGAAAATTATAATATCTCTATTGATGTTGTAGAATTCATTTAAAATCAAATTTTGTTGGTTGGATGGCTTCTGCAAAACATGGTTCATATATGAATACTTAAAACTGCTATAACACATTTAGCAGATCGCCAAATTACAGTGAATATAATTTAAGACATCGACTGAGGGTGCTTGATGGAATTTCAATATCAAATTTGAATTATTGAGATAGTGAATATCTCAAATTTCATCCGGTAATCGGACAATGTTTATTAGAATGATTAAACAGATCTTTTTAAAATGAATTTTATTTTAATGATGTTTTTACACAAATATACTTAATTATATAAAGCCAATAATTACTTAAAATTCTGTCAAATACAGAATGATCATATTTAAAGTTAAAAATAAAACACAATTTGTTTGTACTACTTCCACATGTTTTAAAATTCAATGCCTTTTCACCAAGAATTGACAGTTAACAGCTTAAAAGTGATTTAATGTTAAGCCTAGAGTAACATTATAGATCAAGGTTTTTGCTTCATTCCCCCTTTCACCAATTTTCTGGATATAATACCCTCTTTTCAAGATATTCTAACTCAAAAAGTGCAAAACAAATATGCATATATGTAATACTGAAAATCATTAATAAACAACAGCAATTCTCCCCCTAGGCCTAAGGGAAATTCCACCCTGGTTGCAAACACTCGCTTTAGCCTATAGTCAAGATATTCAGATTTTAGATTGTGACACCATTTTTATTTACAAATACTTGAAAACCAACTTAATACAAATATTTAAAAATCAACTCTTTCTCAGCTCTAAAAAACGCATACTCTAGTATTACCAACATTACTTGGCCGCTGCCGACTTTGGAACCAGAATTGTCAGTATAGAATAAATTTCCCCAATAGCTTTTGAAAATTCATGCTTAAATATCAGTTTTGGAATTTATTGAAAACTCAGCTCTGGTTGAGTATGCGTTTTTTAACGTGACGGTGGCGCCCTCACTAGCGGCAAAGTTAAATTAGTACATCTATAGCAATAATTATTATTCACTGAAAGAAAACAAGGGTATTTAAATTTTTCTTTCAATTTTTTTTAATATATCTCGAACTATTTCCTTAAATATTCTTTTATTCTAAAAAATATACATTATGAAAGCTTACGCTAATTATAAAAAAAAATCTGGCACATTATTAGGAAATTAATTTTTGTCCGAACAATGAACGGTGGCAAGACCCGTAGCGCTCTGACAAGCGTAAGCGTCAGGCCACGGGGAGCCTGATTATTGCTACATTTTTATGTCTTTAGTTTTATGAACTTTAATGAGCCATTTCTTTTTTTTTTTAGCCATATATTTTTCATACATTGGAATGTCACATTTTTCCATTAATGTTGTGTAACGATGGATATTTTTTCAACGCATATAAACATATAACCGCATTTATTAAGCGAAATGACAATTTCAAAATGTGAAATATGGTTTTATGTAGTATTAAGTAATTATTTTACTTCATATTTTGTGTGTGAAACCTGAAATTATTATCTTTATAGCAGAACATGCTCGAGACGTGTTCGGTGTCGTTTGAAACAAAACGATTGCAAAAAGTACGTCATGCATCTCGGATTGTTACTATACTTTACTAATTGTTACTATTCTATACTTATTGTTTCTATACTATACTATAATTTTGTATTTTTCAATGGTAAAATTGACGAGGTTTTCTAATTATAATTAATTATACAAAGAAGACGAATACCGTGATGTATTTTTATAATATGTAAAACTATTTTATTTACAAATAGCAAAATTGAAAATTTTTGGTGCGACCTATTTCACAGATAATTTAAAGATTTAAAGGCCCAAGTAACTCAATGTTAAACCACGAGTACGGAAGGATTAATGAGATTCTACTATTATCTGAATGGCATTTTTACCAATTATTACCAAGTAGTATGTTTCCAGTTAAATATACCGAAATGGGGAAAAATTACTCAAAAATATTGTACAAAAATTTTGGTTTAAATTGTGATTAATTGAAACATTCAAATAACTTTGGAATAACACAACAAATATGTTGCTGTGGTGATTGAATCTAAAAGTTAAAAAAAATACAAATAAAATATTGTAATTCGATCCCTTACCTGTATATTAGTTAATACAATTAATGCAAATAAAAAATGGCTACCAATGTATGTTTGAGAATAAAATTCCAATTCCAATGACGATTATGCAGTTCAGGAAAGATATTTACTGTTCGACGGATGACGACAGAATGAATCCGGTCTTTTCTTCTTTGTTCATATATATACTGTAGTCGGCTTTAATGCCTTTTCAAAACGTTAAACTTTATAGCAACGTATGCAGAATCCACATCGTATATTGGTCACCGCTTGATTTCGCTGACTGCATTTTCAAGTGCGTTAAAAAATAAAAATTATTTGAAAATTACCCTCGTCTATAATAATGACATGACATAAATACTAATACAAATAATGCCAAGCATAATGATCTCTAAATGTGCAGCGTCATGCATCGCTACCATTTCTCATCGATAGTTTAAAAAAAGTTGTTTTTTTCTTTACATCTTCGTCCATTTTGCAATGGAAGACTTTCCCATTACCAAAACGAACACTTGAAATTTTTAAATTATAAATTATAGGAACATGAATAAATAAATCTGTACGTCAGAGGTATATTTCCAAAACAAGCAAAAATTAGTTATAAATGTCTCATTATTTATAATTTTAAGAACTACAGATGGCTTAATAAAACTTTGGCGTATGTGGGTTGGTTCCCAAAAAACCTTACTCAAAATCTTACGTCACACTGCATTTACAAGACAAACAATCCTCTGTCCATTAAATCTTAAAAAAAAACTTATGATGTTACCTGTAAATGAAACTTATTATCTATCAACTGCGAAAGAACGAAAATAAAAACCGCTTTATTAACACGTTTTTGCTCCTCCTGTATGGACATCGGACTATTAGCCTCTCAGGTACAGAAATATAACACAATAAATAATAAAAAACAATAATTACAGTAAATTCAAATGCAAGGAGGAAAAAAAACGATCAAGTGTATTTAAAATATTAAAAAATGTACACATTGAAATTTAAATATGTAATTTTATTGGGACGAAAAATCCATATTTTTCGCCGTTAACTTCAGTAATCAACGCTTTATTATTCACTTAATTGATTGTAGAAAAAGCACAAAATATTTAATATTTCAAACGAGTATTACTCACATGATTGGCATTCAGATTCAAGCCAGTTTAGTGTATTTTTTTCATTTCGCTGACTTCATATTCGATATGATTGACATTTAACATTTTTACGGAATTCCGTTTTCTTGTTTTGTATTTCACTTTCCGCCCCAATGCGGTGGATGTTTATATGGGCATATATTACGGAAAAATTTTATTACAGTTCATGACACCTTAAGGTTTATTATGGACGTAACGAGAAATTATAACATTAAAATAATGAGGAAGCGCAACCAAGCGAGAAATTTTCTGAATTGAATATTTTTTCTTAAAAATTATGGTGGGTAATAAATTTTATCAAAATCTAAGTTTTTAATGTGCGATTTTTTTTAAAACCATATCCGCTTCCTGCTCGGAGCATATGGCTATTATACGGTTTACGGTTTACCCCGTCAGTCTACATGCTTCCTCTCAGGTCATCCCAGCTTATCTCCGCCGAGTACATCATATGAACGGTCATCAGCGGCCTTCCAAGGCGACAGAATCATTCCGGTTAGTATAATAAAAGAGACAAGCAGGACTCAGGCTTCTTTGAGGCATCTGTAGTATGTGTCCAAGTAAGGTTCGTCGTCGCTTTTTTATTTTAGACGTAATAAGGGGTTGGTTATCCTCTCTCTTATCTTCGGAGTTCCTGACAAAGTCAAACCACCGTACTTCTAGTATTCGACAAAAGCATCTGTTTTCAAAGCACAGTATACGGTTAATCTGTGCTGCCATGACTTAAACGTAAAGCAGTAATGTTAGAATGTATGCGTTTAAAAGACCAATTTATATAATTAATTAAACACATGATAATCAATATTTTTTTAAATAATTTCAATATAATATCTAGTTAAACATTTGTTTATTTTTTAACATCACCATTCAAGTATTGTCAAGATTTATGCAGTGTGTTCTGATAACATTATGTACTTCACACGCGATGAAATCATTAAAAAACTTTCAGATCCAGTTTCAAACTAATTTTATTGTTGTTGGCTTGTCTCACGATAAAACTAATCCTATGACAATTTTTCGAGACATGCTACATTTTATGTTAAGATTGTTATTTTTTATATTTTTTCAGTCATGATGCTATCATTGGTTGGTCGGCTCGAATTAGTAATCACAATTGAATCACGCTTACAACCTATCATAAATATGTAAACATCGATCAATATTTGTACCGATCGTAAATAACTGGAGCCATATTTAGCTCGATGCTGACCGTCTGGAACACGCAGCTTTACGCGATTTAAAACTAAATGCCATTTTTTCTACGCTTGCATTCTGTCTGTGCTGCTTTACAGTAGTGAATCATGACTCTTGACAAAGACTCCATAAACCGTTTGCTGAGTTTTGAGAATAGATGTTTGCGTCGGATACTTAGGGTACGGTGGTTTGACTTGGTTTGCCTTGTTACATCAGCGATCATGGAATCGACGTTGGAACTAGCTGGGTCAGATGCCTCCGGATAGCCTCATTGCCTCTTCTTCCGACCGGTTGGATTCCAGCGTCCTGAAATACCATCGTGTACTATTCAAAGGATTTACTCGGCGTAGCTGAGGGACTCTGGGATCGTTGAGTTAGTATTTGATTGTTCTGTCAGCATTCTGGAAGTATTTTCATTTGTTTTGAGTTTAGTGTTAAATTGTAATATCTGCATATACTATTCAACTGTATTGTAACTAAATAAATTACTACGCAAAAAATGGTGACGGGAATGATAGGTACATCATACAAGTACAAAGTACCAAGACTTCAAAATGCTTTAGTAAAAATTTATTTAATTGCTGATAGAAAAATCAAGCACTCGGCCGACGAAATATTGAAAATATTTCATCTAATTCTAAATACAATTTTAATATTTTTTGTTGCTATATAATATATAAAACAATTAATCTTTCTGTTTTTTCTATAAACATAACAAGTTGAAAATAGCATTAATTTACTTATGAAAACTAGCTTCAAGCAATCAGTTTACCATTTTTTAAATTGACTCTAATATTATCATTAATAAGAATTTAAAAAAAACCAAAAAATAATTTTTGACAAGCTTCTCATACTAATAGCAATTCATTTTTTTGACAAGAAATTTATTTTTATACCATACATATACTAGTGCTGTAGAAGGTTTGAGTGTATAAATATATTTTTTTTTTCTTATTTCTCTAAAAAAGTACACTTGGGCCTCGTATAACACCGTCATAATGGTTCCACAAAAACATCGTGTAGTAAAAATGTGTGTTACACTAGGTTTGTAGTTGATACAAAATTGGGTTATGCGTTCCAAAGAAAATATCGAAGATTGTTAATATCCTTTATTTTTTTTCAATAAACAATCGAACAAATATACATTTACGTATTTATTGAAAAACACTTTAATATACATTATAATACAATCATTAATCATTACTATCACTTACAATTCTATTTGATCGACTATTTTTCGAGATTGCTTGTGAGTTTTCATTATTGTAGTATTTTTGGATTTAGGCTTTAAAAATTCTGTAATAATCGATTGTTTGCTTTTAGCGTATAAATTCTTACGTATTTCGTAATAAGGGGCCAAGATCTGTTGTAATTTTCTTTAGAACTTCAAACTTCTTTCCATTATAGGATCACTTTCTAAAAACAAATATCGTTATATATAATGTTATATGAGACCCAAGTGTATTTATTTATACGTTTTGGTATTTGATTTGAGTTTTTTAGAATGCTGATTTGCGATTTTTCTAAGTTATAATTGTTAGAAAATATTGTTACAACTAATAAACTTAGTATTTTAACTTATCATTTATCTACACATTATACGTCTTTATGTGCTTTGAAATCATTGAATTGATAAATTACTAACGTAGAGGGGAAACACAGAGCCGTAGTAAGCGGAAACGCCTCTTCTTTAATCACCATTTAGGAAGTGTTATTTTGTGTTTTTAACGGTAGAATTTTTCTTTCACCCTTGCTTCGACATCCATTAAGTTGTCAGCCTGCCGACCCCTGATACTTACAACAGACCCGTTAACTTATAATATGAGGCGAGCTCGCCACTAGCCATTTACGCGGTCGTTTGAATATTATCTCTTTATATTTTTTATCTGCGTATCATTTTATCTTTTTCAATAATCTATTATAAACAAAAATGTCGTTGCTTCGGGTAAACAAATCCACTGTTTTTTTACAAAATTACTTTTAAATACAGATTTTACTCGCATTAAAAAAAAGGTTCTATCTGCATTTAAAAAAACCTAACAACTGTCCGTCAATCCATCAAAATTCAAATTGGAAAAATTTTCTGTCTGAAAAACATTGAAATGTTACAGCGCATAAAAGTTTAATCTGAATACACAATTAAACATACTGCGTGTAGGAAATCAGCTTCAAAAGTGTTTCTCTCTTTCATTCACGTGTGTGAATGCATAAATGTATTTCATTAAAAAAGTTACATTTTCTCAAATCTAAAATTGCTTCTCCTAAAAAGTTTTAGTTTTTGTAGATAGAACTTTGTTTACCTAAAGCAATAAGACAATATGTTAAAAAAAGAACAATATGGTTTTTTAACATATTATACTATGATTATACAAGAATATTATAACATTTGTTTATGAAATATTTCAAAAAGTCGTCAATATAATTCGACGTTGTTATAGCCAATTGATGTAACCCTCAAAGTTGAAATTGTTCAGGAGAGAGTATAAGCTTTTTTTATCGAAAACATTATATGGTGAGTTGCGCTATGAATCTTTGAAATGTACTCCTGTAAATTCTCTTGTTTGCAGATACGAAATCATAGGTGAGTTTCGATATAATAGTGACATAGTCAGAATTTTTATATCAAAAACCAATGTAAAATGATGTTTCCCTTCCAAAAAATGGGCAATTTATTTTTCTAATTTACATCATTTGGCAGAGACCTGCTCTGTCATCATTAAAATGAGATCCAATCATTAACTCATTTTCGTATGTTTTGAGGGTTACATCAATTGACCAATTCACTGTCGATATCAAGGATTCCATTTTAGTTATTAGTCAATACTTTAAAGTTTTGTCGCTTGAAACAAACGTTGGCAATGAGACTTACAATAATGATTCCTTTTTTTGTCATTATTTAGTTTCTTTATAAGAGTGGTCGACGATTGGCTATAAATCATTCATTTGACTTAAAACTTTTGTGAATCACGTTATCTCATCATCTTAGACGTCAGTCTTAAAAAAACAGTTTTTGCATTTGCGTTTTGAAAAATTGCAATTCTTGATTTATGACCATTTATTCTTTTACAGTGCCTAATAATCCAAGCCAACACAATAATTTTCTCAAAAATGTACAAAGTAAAAAACAGTGTGTCAATAATTTAACAATACAAAAGCACTATATTTGACAATATTCGATAAGATTCATTGCTTAGCATCGAAATACTCTCTCAAAGAAAACAGCATATTTTTCGGTGACTAGTTTTTAAACAAGTGAGTTTTATTTTACTGGTGTCTTTTTTAGGGTTTAATTTTTTAAAAGTTTAAATTTATTAAAAGGTTTCAGGATTATGGTTCCAATGTTAAATGTTTGATGTAATTAAGAAAGTAGGAGGAATGCTGATGATGATGCTGGCGATTAATGCAGTTCAGAGAGTGACGACAGAAATCAAGTTTGATGGCGGTTATTGAATTACATTCGGCAGTCGATACAGAATGAATCCAGTTGCTCCTTGTTTGTTTATATTCACGTTGACTGTCTTTGACCTACTTTTGTCATCGTGACATTGATGAGTGTCCACCTGTTACGCAGCGTCTGCAGAATATCGGTCAAATAATATTTGCCAACTAATTACGCTTAATCAATAATCACAAAAATGACAAGCATAATGTTTCGGTACAGACGAGTATTAAATTTTGTAATCTGCAGCGTCATAATTCGCCACACGGTTTTTATTATTCTAAAAAACATTTGTATCATTAAATTCATTAATTGTATTCTAACACACATAAGAAAAATTATTTTCCTATTTAAAAGATTGGTACGTATATAATTATTCATTAGACGATATATATTAACCCCTACTGTTACTGAAGTAATTGTTTCGTGTTCGTTATCCGCTGTTATCAAATTGGTTCAGTTTTCCTTACAAGACTGATGGATGTGCTAGAATAAAGTTATTGACGTAAACGCCGGCTTCGAATATTATTATTACTTGACATTCTTCCCATAATATGGGCCTGTATTATCGTCTGCTTACCGTTCGCCGTCGATCAACGCTGAAGAATTTCTTTTGGGCAACTCTTCGAGTTTTCAGCGCTCGGTTGATTGAGAAGTTCTATTACATGACTTGCATTTTACCAAGCTACGGTTGAATTACTAAATTTCTGAACTTGGTTTGGTAAACGGTATCTTTTTATCATGCGACAGTGAATACTCTCAGACTGAAAATACATTTTGAATTAATATTCCAATATTACCGAAATAACTTATGAAACCGCCTCATTTTTTATTTGATGTTTATCAGATTCGTGTCAAATATTTACCAAAAATATTTTTCTGTTAAAAAATATCACTCTTTAGACTAACAAAAAGGAGATAATTTAAAATGAGTCGTTCATAAAATATTTATCTTTCAAAATCTTCGTCAAATTTTAAATATAAATTAATTTTTCTTTTACTACTTCTGAAATGTATATAATTTTAATAGAAGTAGAACAGAGTTAGCTAAAGTTTCATTATGAGCTGAACCTTGCCATATTTTTCATCATGTTTTTTATCGAAAAATGGCCAACATCATGTTGAAGGTATTAACTGTCAATTCTTGGTGAAGAGACATTATATTTTTAAAATGAAACACAATTTTTTGTACAGTTTCCACGTGTTTATAATGATTAGGACCAGTTTTTCGCATCACAAGAATTATCAACTGATAAAAATAAAATCATATCAGGGGTATTCGTATAAATTTTAATGTTAACAATTACAAGGTATATAAAACAGTTGGTTCATGTAGTATGACAAGAATTTATAGGTAATCAAACAAATTATTTATAAAAAAAATTAAATAGTCGACAATTAAAATGTTAATGACCTCTTAAGAAATCGATAAAAAATACTTATCCGAGATCAAAAATAGAGCTACATTAAAAATTCAATATCTCAGCAAAATATAATAAGTTTCAAATAATTCGTAAATATTCATTAACAAAAAAAGCAAATTGAAAAACTTAAAAGAAATTGGTACACCATTTAAAAATAATCAAACATTAAATATCTAATTAAAATTCACACTAACCAGCCATAATAAATGGAGAATTAGCCAACTGTTTTCTAAGCCTTGTAATTGTTAACATGAATTGAATGTTATATAAATAGTAATGATTATATTATTTTTATCAGGTGATAATACTCGTGATGAAAAAAGCCGGTCGTGATAATTATACACATGTGGAAATAGTACAAACAAATTGTGATGTATTTTAAAAAAGAAAAATGAATCAAGACTAATTTGAATACATCTTATGCAGTTTATTTTAAGCGCCACAAAATCTTTAAATATCTAAACAGTAGATAATATGGAATCTTCAAGAAATTTTTACTGCTTACTGATAAGATGTTTTCGTTTATTCCAAAACACAGCAAATCAATGTATGTTTAACTAAGTACAAGAAATCCATGCAATTATTTTAAATGCCACAATTTTCCAGTGTCCCTTGGCGCTTAGTTTGTAATTTTAAGTCTTGAAGGCGGATCCAGCAGCGTGACTGATTAACGGCCTCAGGATATTCAAACTTTTTCATTACGTCTTGATTTTTGAAATGAAAAAAAGAAGACATTGTTTTTATATAATTGCATACGCGGTTGTGTTTCTAATATAAGTCATTTAATTGAATAAATTAATAAATTTGGATTATTGAGATTTTGTACACTTCCATGTATTTTGTCACTAACGACCCGGGTTTCGCCTTTCGGCATCTTCAGGCATTCGAGCACACGAATGGACTCGAACTGAGACCCGGGTCGTTAGTGACAAAATAATATAATAATCATTTAATATTGAAATTCCATCAAGCACCCTCAGTCGATGTCTTAAATTATATGAATAAATTAATATTTAAAAAAAAAGCATTTTCAAATCAATATTATATCGTTGACCTTATTTATCTTTAAGAATGTGTTAATTTTTACAGTCGCCTTAATAAATAACAAAGCTAGCAGTTATGCAAACAAGGTTACATTTTTAAATATAATCCCATATTCCTTATATATTTATGCATAAATCTTAATTTAAGTAATATATCCTTGACGATTGCACAATCAAATAATAAATAATGCCATTTAAAACAAATTGGATTTGTCATTTAATTTTTAACATTAAATGTAATTTACTGTTTTACTATCTTCACTCGTCATTTTCTAAAAGGTTATTTATTAATCTATATAACATATAAAAATAAATGTTTCTTTGTTTTGTGTTCCTATACCATTCATCCGATTGCGATGTGAGTTGGTGAATTGTTTCTGTCTAAAATTCTGGAATGGGTGAAGTATCCAGTGAAATCCTAGAGCTGGAGTGTAAAGATATTCGGCTTGTCCTTTTCCAATAATTCTTTATTGCCGTGATAAAATAATTGCAATTTTATTTTTTAAATTGTCTACGAATAAACAACATAGTTATATCAATTTAAACTGTTGGTTTACTTCGATTAACACATTTAACTTTTAAAGTATTAAATACCATGCACAACTATACTAAAATCAATGTATCAGTACGTCATATACCGAGAATGTGAATTAATTCTTTAAATCTCTGTTTTATACTCTCCTTTATCTCGATCTTCCAACATTCCGTATAGTTTGTCGAATACTTTGAAATCTGATCGTATAAACGAATTCTTTTCTACACGTTTAGTTGTCTGTACAAATAGTGTAAATACGCACGGAGTTGCCTGGAAAGCAGTCATGTGCCGGTCATTTGTCAGGTGTAGGCTTCGACTCGCACATACTCCTCGATGTGCTGTGAGCAAAACAAACAAGAACCTACGCTTTCCTAGACGACCCTAAACAGTTATATTTATAAATCTTTATAAGAAAGTGAATGTTTTTATGATATTATTGTATATTTTTCTCCAAGATTTTTTACTTAAGAAATGCTTAAATCAAATTTAGTATTTTTTATCCACTGGTTTTTCAATTAAAAAGATTTTGGTAGTTTAAAATCGGTTGGTTTTAACATATAAATAAAGAAACATTTATTTCTCATTCACCCATTTACTTTTACTGACGAAGTAAGTGTATTTTATAAAATTGTAGATAGTATTTATAATAGAGTTATTGATTGAATTGGCATTTACTTGGTAGAACTCCCTTATAGTAGGATAAAATAACAAAGTATTTAATTCTACAAAAAAATTATCAGGTAGTTGATTGCTATAAAAGAGTTAATTATTATAAAACTTTTATACATTAGTGCTACCAATTTCAAACGTTTTCAAAGATATCAATTGTGAAATGTTAAATGAGTCACTGAGTCGCTCAAAATGCTCCTGGAAATTTTTCACAAAATAAGTTTTTAATGTACGTTTTTGCTCTATTGACAGATTTATCATTTTTTCCAATTACAAGTCTGAAATTTCTCCATATTTCGTCCCCTGTTTGAAATTCAAAAATTCTCCAAACTTAAAAATGTCGTTTTTTTACACTATCTCAATCCTCGTTTTGTACGGTTGACGCTCTCCAAAAAAGGACAGTGTAAAAGAATATTTCACTATTCGTTTATACACTGGAAGACACAAAACAGCTTACGTATTATACTTAAAACTATCATACCGCCTTGTTTAACGACAAAAATAAAATATGCTTTGCTTAGGAGTCAACAACATTAACTGTAAAAAATGTAAATAAAATCTTACAATAAAGCGATACATGTTTTCGTGAAATAAGTATTGGCAAAATAGTTTATATAAAAATATAATTTAATAATTACTTGCAACCGCAGTTTGAACGAAGCAAAAAATATGTAGTAGCTCATGTATTTCAAATTATCACATATCTTTAGTACTGTCACTCCCCCGCCGGGGATTATCCTTCGAACGTTGTGGGATTACGGGTGACTTGAAAAACATCATTGGCCTGGGTTTTTTTTTGATAAATCTGGCATTGAATTTGAATCTTTGAATTATGTATCGAAAACATCTTTATTTTTTTGTACCTTCCGCTTTTGATATCTCCAGTTCGGGTCAAAGCTTCGATATTGATTAAATTACAAGGTTTGCTTTTCTTATAAATTTTTTTCACGTATTTACGTGCAAAAAATGATTATAATTCAGTGGAAGTAAAAAAAAGTCGTCCCTGACATCAGAAATCTATACGATATCTGAACATATCGATGGCCCAGTTCGATAGTGATACAACCATAAATTTGTAATTTTGAGAGATGGCCGATAAAATTTTTCACTCATCTAAACTGAGTCGTAACAAAGTGATGGCGTAGTATTTGTATTACTGTTTTATTCAAATAGGTGGTCAATAGTTTATAGTTTCTGCATGAAAGGTTGTTTCTTTATGGAACGCCACGATTCACAAAATACGATATATATGTATATGGAACTGAGAAATTATTCAATTTTGCTGATTTATGTATGGAACTATCTGCCTATTGAGAGAAAACCTATACAAATTACAAGCTGTACTTTTGTGGAACTGTAGAAGAGTGATGTTCGAATATAATGGCTAACTTAACTCAAAATATCAAACTTTTGACTTATCGTCCTACGGAACTGGGTCATCGATATGTACTGTATTAGGTATAAAAGACTGTGTATTATTTATGACTATGAAAATAACTAATTGAAACAGTATTTCTGTGAAATTGGTAAGAAGTGATTATTAAATAAAGTGTGTTGGCGATACAAACTTTTCATTTAATCACAAATACAAATTGGCAATACGTATTGTGTTGTTTGATTTCTAATTCTTTGCATAAAAAGTTCCAATAAATCATCCTATCCAGAGAATTTCATATTTACAGAAAGGCTTAGCTATATCGAACAATTTGAGTAAAGATTCATTGTTTCACTTTGTTCAATATATAAATTAATTATACAAATTGATTAATTGAAAGCTCAACTATGTTCTCCAACAAATAATAGGAAAAAATCCAATGCATCATGTAAGAGAAAATAAATGTAAGATACGGTGGTGGAAATGCATTTTTCGTAAATCTAAGTCTGTGTAATTTAAAATCTAATACAACTGACCCTGGGTCAGACATGCATTGCAATTTGGTCGTTAACATTCAATATCAGACGACAGCAATATAAAATAATAAGTTATTTATGAACCTATATTGTTTATTAAGATAGATGATTTAACAAATATAATAAAACTTATGTTTTATTTATAATATCAACTTCGAAAACAATGATGAGGCGCGACAGACAGTTCAACCTTCAAGGGCTTTTTTGAATATTTGATAATTCTTTTTCTCTAATTGCTGCTATGAAGGATAAAATCAAATATACAGTTACCTCATAAACATTTACCCGAAAAACGGAAAGGCCGAAACACTAGAAGTTTTGAACACACTCGTAAAACGTAAAAGCATCCGTACGTTACATCAAACTTTGTGCCATTTTCAAAGGGTCTATATTCATTTTGGGGATTTCGCAGCAGAAGGTAAATGTCCTTTGTTTAGAAGCACCTGATGTGAATAACGATTTAAGTGAAATCATAGCCGGCCTCACAAAGGAGCGATTTATTACTCTGTTACCTGCGCACACGTGTTCTTCGATACTCAGTGTAAGCTCGATCTGATTTTTAATGTTGAAAACTTATTTTTTGTAGACTTTTAAGAAACCTATCTAGTGATCGGAAAGTCTAGGGTTCGTTTCCCGACACCATATATCAAATGTTGTTGTTTTATTTTTATTTGCTAATACAATTTAAACATGAGCGCTACTAATTCATTTTCTTTTTAAACTCACGTCAGATGACTCTGCTAAAATTTGCTGTAATTCTAAATAGTATATTAATTAGTTTTTTATATCGTCGCTGTTTTGGAAGAAAACTTCAAATAGAAAAAATTATATATTGAATAAGTTATTTCAAAATGTTCCTTATTTCAAAGACTTATTTTTATAAATTATACTTTTACTTAAAAATAGTTTTATAAAAATAAACAAAATGAAAAAGCTTCAGCATTTTAAACATTTGACAATTTTGAAAGTTTTCAGTTCGTGTCTTTTTCCATAACAACGACTATATACAGCATTTTATTGTATATGAAAATAAAAAATAGTATTTATATATAACATCAAGTTTGTTAAATTTGATATTATGTACTGCTTTCTACCGGAACACGGAGCATGGCTACATACAGCTGCTCATTTCTGAGCACAGCAACCCACAAGCACATACTAATCGTTGTGTAAGTCTATTTCTATGACTCCTTAACTGTTATTGCTTATCAAACTGCGATCTGGACTTAGAGATCAGTTGTAAAAAAACTTGATGACACAAGTGATACCATCTGTATTATCTGCAGCTGTATATAATAGATATAATTGTCCTCATGTATGTTATTTACCTTTATTTTATTAAGCTTTCTGATGACCGAACAGATTGCCATTATCCATTTGGTTTCATTTTGAAGACGAACTTGACTGGCTGTGACATCTGATTAATCTCGAGAGATATTCTTGTTCATCCATCCACAGTCATATTTATACTTCAGATACCCGATAACACGTTTTTCACATCAAATCTTATCGTTATGGAATGGTCAAATTTTCTTTATATAGTAACTTAGTTTGCTTAGTTCATTTGTATTGATTTGTTGACAAATAATCTCAGCTGGTAGGGAAAACAACGCAATCTTTATCAAAGTTATGGTAACCAAATATATTTTAAATGTCACAACTAGTAAAATTTCAACTTTTAATCGTTAATTACGTTAAATTAGATTAGGTTAGGTAAGCATTTATGCATCATCTTAGTCATACTACAGTTATTCGACTCAAAAATTGGAGCGGTAAATTATTGCTCATTAAAAAAGAATCGCACAAATGATATATCTTCATTTTTTATCACATCCAGCTAAATATAATACTTAGCTTACTTAAGTGTTTCTTCATCCATTTATTTGTTCATACAATTATGGTGTCTGCAAATTTCGTTGTTTTCTATACAAGAAGAACCTTCCAACCTTCTTATTAACTTTCCGTTACCATAGGTGCACCAAGATTGCCAAACGAGTTGAAAACATTTATATCTCGCTTATTAGGTTTTATATAAATTTAGGATTTTAGCTATTTGTACGTAAAATAGTTATGTAATAAAATTAAAATAAAAAGTGGTTCGATTCAATGTTTTCATCATTACATTAATAAAATTACAAAACTCTGATGACAATATTATTCCGAACTAAATGAAAGTGATATCGATATATAAAATTCTATACGCAAGAGTGACGCACGATATACATTTGTTAAGTTGAGACAAAGCGAGAAATGGTATTAGTTAGAGGGAGAAAGGACCGGAAGCATCTTAGCTTGTGGTTATTTTTTATTCAGCGGCATGTGGTGGAGTCACTATCTCTATCGCACAACCTCACTTGTATATGAGCAAGTAGGATACAAGAGCGTACGCCCTCAAGGTCTTGTATTTTTCATGGGATTGAGCGAGAAAGAGATGACGGCACGTCACTCGCATGCTTGTGTTTGTTATAATATGAGTCAACTCGTCAAGTTTACATTTCAAACGGACTGTATAAGGCAGAAGCGAGACATGCCCGCACCTTATAAGACGTGTTTTTTCTATGTCGTCCATATGTCAGTTATATTACATGAAGATATGTAAATTGCAAGCTATAGACACAAAATAAAGTGTAAAACGACATCAATATGATATTTAAAAACAGAATAACCCTTTTAAAGCGATCAATTAGCTTTAAAAAAGCCTGTGTTGACCACGGCTGGTAACGTTAAAATAATTAACATTGACACATGTCATAATATATGAATAATAAAAATTTCTAACGGAAGATTTTTAGTTTTACGTAACTACAGATTATTTACATCTTAAAAATAAGTCTTATTGTATAGAATTAAGTAATAATTTAAGACATCGACTGCGGGTGTTTGATGGAATTTCAATATCAAATTTGGATTATTGAGATTTTGTACACTTCCATGTATTTTGTCACTAACGACACGGGTTTCGCCTTTCGGCATCTTCAGGCATTCGAGCACACGAATGGACTCGAACTGACAGACAGTAAACAGTGTCTAACGTGTATATAGAAGATACAAATACGACAAATATTATTTACGAGGTAAGATATTATTCGTCTGAGAGCCACACTGATACCTGAGTTAACATTTCGAGAATTACCTTAATCCTTATTTTGTAAACAACCCATTAGCAGGGTTCGAGTCCATTCGTGTGCTCGAATGCCTGAAGATGCCGAAAGGCGAAACCCGGGTCGTTAGTGACAAAATACATGGAAGTAAACAAAATCTCAATAATCCAAATTTTACAAATAAGTTATTTAAATAAAGCTTCCATACATATTAAAATCGTTATGGGTATTGTGCATAATGTGTTTATAATGAACCTTTTATTTCAGTTTTCCTAACATTTACCTATTATTTAAAATATAAATAATGTAAAAAAATCGGCATCTTTTGAGTAACTTAACATAGTTATTTGATATAATCATGCGGGAAAATGCTTTGTTTGCCGAGGTCTTACAACTGTTTCTTATCGAGATTTTTGAGCGTACAATCATGGAGTTATCTGAACGATGACGAAAGGTAACCGAAAAAAATAAATAGATCTACAGTAAGTTGTATTCCGAAGTAATATTTTCATTTCCCATGAAAATGTACCTTCCATTTACTAAAAGAGCGCTTACTTTTCTGTCAACTAAATGTTTTAACTTTAAAAAATATTTTAGCTTTTATAATATAAAAAATAATATTGGACAGTTATTTATAATATTCCCAACCGATGTTTGTAACGAAATTTCTTGAATTAAAACGAATAATTGAATCGTTTTTTGATTCGTTGGATAACACGGCATATCGTCGATCGGAGACCTAATAATAGTATCAAACAATATCAACTTGGCATTTACAAAACGAATATCGAGTAAATAACTAGGTGCAGTTTGACCTCTAATAGTTAATTATTTCCTATTCCATTAGATTCTATAATTATCACTTACAATCATAAAAAAGTAGTGCGTAAGATAATGTTTACTCAAAAAATATAATTAAAGTGGCAAAAGAGAGTGAATTCTATCATTGCTCAGCAATGGATTGCATATAGATGAAACTACAATTCTAGCAAACAACGCGAATCCGTAACAATATTTTGAAACAGGGAATAGATACTTCACAGATGTTGTTTTTTTGAATTTATTGACATGGCTTTATAATAATTTATAGCATAGCGGCAAAGTTTTCTAATGGCACCATTGTAACTTGAACCAATGTATTCATACTTTATAAAGTTTGAAATAAACTAAAAAGCTATTTTTATTGCACATGCATCAATTCTGCCCAGCATGAAGCCAGGTGTACTTATCTTTAAAAATTGTTTTGTACTTTTGCTATATAAAGCACACGAAAGGAGAAAATTTAAGAGCTCCGACGAACGGGTGGCCGGCAGAGAATGCCATTAGCAGCCATTGTGAAAAGATCCATTGAAAGAGTTTCTCAATCAGAATAAAAGCCCTATTTATTGAATAAAGTGTGAAAAAAATTAAACACTAACGATTTAATTTGACAATAGCTTCGTTTATCATCGTTTCTCATCGAACATATATTATAATTCTAAATTTATTTACAATCATAATTTAACATCCAAGTATTAGTTATTTTCATATTTACAGGTGTTTGAAATAAATTTCGTAGTTGTATTCCTCACGTATGAGGGTCATGATCTCCGCCTACCGCAATAACTTAATTTTCTTTGACGATCCTTCACCACTCGCTTCTGCACTCCGTTGCTCCAAGGTCCATCGGTAAGGAAAGGCTTGTGGCGTCTTTCATTTGGTCGCTCCAGCAAGTTGGGGCTCTTCCGCGTCCCTTTCTGCTTTCGACCTTTCCTGTGACGTCGAGCCTCTTGAGATTGTCAGTAGGCTTCTGGGCGATGTGGCCAAAAAAGCCAAGTAAGCGTCTTCAGCGTATAGACGGCTGAGAGTCTATCTTGTATTTAGAATACTTTCAGAGTAGAGGCGTTTGTGCGCTTGACCGTCCATTGTATATGAAGCATCATTCTCCGGCACCACATTTCAAAAATTTCTAGCCGTTTTTTATCTTTCGCTTTTAGAGTTCATTTCTTCACATTATAAAGATATATGGAGTGAACCAACGATCGTAATTGATGTCTGGTTATTTCTTTGCTTTCCCATTTAAAAATTACTACTAGGGCTACACTTAAAATGTCATGAAATATTATGTGTCGTGAAATATTCTCTTAAGACTTTTTATAACGATTGTGTTTCAAATAGTCGTATTATTTTAATTTCAATGAAACTGTTAATTAGTTACAAATTTAATTCTTTAACCACAAACTTCATTATTAACCTTCCCATTACCATGCTCAAAAATCCCTTTGGATCTCATGCAGTCACATTGCATTACCATGTAGGTTTTGTCATATAAACGCATTTATAAAGCGAAACGACAATTAAAAAAAGTGAAATATGGTTTGGTAGTAATAAGTAATTAGTTTACATCATATTTTGAGTGTAAAACCCGAAATACATATCAAACTATACGAAATAATCGAAAGACGCAAGAATCGAAATTCTTCATAGCATAACAGGCTCGAGACGTGTTTCAGGGCCGTTTGAAACAAAACGGTTGTATACTGTACGGTCAAGTATCTCGGATCGTTACTATACTGTATTAATTGTTACTTTACTATATTTAAGAGTATACTATAGTATAATGTTGTTTTTTCGATGGTAAAGTTGACGAGGTTTTCAAATTATGATTAATTATACAAAGAAGACGTAAACTTTAATGTATTTTTAATTATATGTAGAACTATTTTATTTACAAATAGCAATATTTAAAAAATTTTGTATGACCTATTTCCCACATAAGTTAAAGGTTTAAAGACCGAAGTAAAGCATTGTTACACCATGAGTACGGAAGGGCTATTCACAAAAACAAAAAAATATTACATTACTAATAGCAAGCTCTGGTGCTATTTAAAATCATAACTTGCAATAGGAATTGCCATACACAACAATGATCTTACGGTGAAATAACAATAATGTTTGAAAATTTAAACGATTCAAGTTTAATATTGATATTTAATCAAGCGCCCTCAGTCGATATTCTATCATAAAAATTAATGTCTGAATTAAAATATTTCCAAAAAAAACTCTTAAATCCAATAAACTAATGGTTTAGAGAGGGAGTATTTATTTGTAAAAGTATTCTCATTCAATTCTTTGAGTCTTCGCAATATTTAATTGTGTTTGACACAAGCATGATATTATATTAATACAACTAAAAGTGATATCAATCTTAAGGATAATTCATTATAGTTGCGTAATTTTAGTGACGCAGATATAACAGACATTAATCAACATTATAAATAAAAAAATCTTTATACACTGCTACATGGACAATGACACGCTGGACGAGAGAGACTGGTGTAACTGATGAAGCTCAACGGCGTTCGGCTTTCTATTAACTTCTTATTGTTGATGGAAACGATTTTTAAAGAATGATCGTTGTAATTTGAGCGGGTAAAACATCAATTTATTCACCAGATGTGTTTTATTATAGAGTATTTTTCTACGTCAATATATTTTCAGCTTATAATCAAATCCATATATTTAACACTGCAATGGCTTATGTACTCTTTTGCCAGTAATAGAGTTGCATCACTAATAATTCACTCAAAACAGAAACTTAGAAACCTCTATCTATATGGCAATTACTTCAGGGACAAATTTTTTTTTAAATATATTACTGATGTTGCATATAGTATTTTGATAAATCTGTTTAACGTTTTATTAACTCTCAAACGCTGAGCAAATTGATGATAATATTGTCACTTTACTAAATTAAAACAATAATACAAAACATATATTTAATATTATATATATAACTATACTAATTACGTATTTTTTAATTCATTTTTTATTTCGATAAAATAGTTATTTAAACTGTTTTGACTATCTCCCGAAAATAATTGGTATTGCAGATATACAAATTTCGCAATGGAAACGACGATACTATTGTTTTCAAAACTGAAGTTTTCCATTTAATAATGGCAGAATAACCATTGAATGTTTTTTTTCGCGATTTGTACAATGCGTTAGGTATAATTAGTGCAGATTTACTTAAATGACACAACATTTACTAAAACTGTTACATGTCCAATCAATGACACAACGTAACCCCGAGACTGTCCCACATCTTCATAATAATTTCAATAAATCAAGCTGAATTTGACATCCGTATTAAAATTATTTTTTCTATGTTGAATATGTCATGTTGACAGAATTCCATACCCTGCCAAATTCATGCTATCAGCAGATAATTTGCCTAATTCATGAATGATGCAATGGGCTTGCACTTTTCATGAATTAGGCAAAATTTCACACCTTCGGTGTAACATATAGATTTTTTTTTTTAAATAAAACAATTTGTTTGTACTACTTCCACATGGTTAAAACATGCGGAAGTAGTACAAAAAAAATGTGATTTATTTTTGAAATGTATAACAAACATATATTTTCAATTATAAATTATATTGCAATGAAACATTAGTGTTGTACTAAATATTATCTCTCGTTCTAAGTAATAAACACATGTCAACATGATTTCCGTGATCAATAGCCGCCATTGTGAAATGAATCACAACAATGTCACCTGGCGCGCGCATTTTGCCTGTTATAAATGCTATTCCAATACAATATGCATTGATAAAAGGTAAATGTTTTCCATTTTCATTGAATTAAATTTCTTTATCGGGGCATAACTCAAATACGCCTTCAAAGTATGATTTATGACAGTAAACTAATCACTACAAATTAACTCAACTCTTAGAAGATTTTCCTTTATCTAGAAGTGGACTTTTTGGAAAATTGAGTACCGCCACCATGTTGGGCAGATCGATACCTCAAGTTCCATAGTAAAAATACAACTCAAAAAGAAAAGTTCTGAGATAATAAGAAAACAAGATTTTGTGCAGGTTTAATCTTTTATTTTATCTACATCTATTTTTGTAGATTTTAATAAAGTTCTTACCTATACCTAAAAATTTGTTTATATTTATGATTTTTTTTTGAAGTTTTCACATGATTTTCGTAGTTGTTACCCTTTTCAAAGTACTATAACCACTGTCAATCTAAAATCGGCGTCCGTGGTGCGGTTGGTAGCGTCGCTGGCTACGGTTACGGATGTCTCGGGTTCAATTCCCGGTGCGGATGGTTTTCATAGATTGATCCTACAAACGATTTATGGATTTCTGTTTGTAGTCTGAGTCCTCCCTCTCACCTATCCTATCCTCACGGGGCGTATCGAGAGCGATTAGCTAACCACTAGTCCTGTCCTAGCCCTATCCTTCTATCCCTACTCTGTTCGAAAAAAAAAGAGAGGTTGAGCAACTTGAGTAACAAGCAGTCCTCGTAAAAAAATTCTGTTAAGATACCTCCATTAGAAGATCATATGCTCCACATTGGGAGCGGACATGGATTAAAAAAAAATCTAAAATAACGACAGATTACCACTTTACAATTTTTGACGGGTAGATATCGGTATTCTAATCATTTCCTTACACTTAAATCAAAACAGTTTTTTTTTACTTGTTACACCGTGAAACTGAGGTATCGAGTTGATCCTAAGACACTTTCAATTAAGGGAAATCAACTGTAGTTACGCTTAACATTTGCTACGCCTATAGATTATAGATATTTTCTTATAAGATTAACAGTTGGGAAAGCAGTGGTGAGTGGAAGAAAGTAAGTGAGCCTCATTAATTGTCAAAAAAAATACTAATGTCTTCTCAACAATATTAAAACTTTTCTTGTCTCTGTTACCATCAATCTCATAAGCTTCACAGAAATTTATATATATTTCGAAATAGTTATGAATTTCAATTAAAATAGATATTACTTTAGAATTAAAAGTAACGCTAAATCTCAAAGAAAACAGAAAGTGAAATTACATCAGCAGGTGATGTTTCCTTGCGTAAACAAGGTTTCCCGTCTGAAACTTGTAACGGTCGTTAATTGTGCTTTCTCAGACGACATTGCCGGTCGCCGATCTCTTCCGGCTCCACGCTGCTACGCTGCTACGAGAGTGCGATTTCCGTTTCCTGTCCTAACAACCTACCATAGAAATCAAGAACCGTCCACGCTCAACGAACTATGTCAATTATCAGCTGAAGCAAACAACTTTTCCATAGAAAATGTTTTGGTAGTTACTAATTTATGATTTAATGTGTAATAATATTATACTGTATTGCGTAACATTATAACGTTGTACATTATTCTAGTATGATAAGTCAATACCTTTTGCATTTTGTTTAAAATTATTGCACAGTAAAAGATTCAAATCGTTGAATGAAATCGTTAGTGCATTTATTTTTCAATCGATTTATGGATCTGGATCTGTCCATAGTCATGAATTTTGACGCCCTCTGTCAGATCTTAAAAAAGTGTTTTTTTCCTTTCTAAGCTAGATACTTTTACCATTATACTAAATGAAAAGAGGGGTAGATTTACTGACTTTTAACCAGTTCTCGTTGTACGCAATCTAATGAAGTGCTCTATTTCGATCATTTTTCCAAATCGGAAGTGGACAATGTTGATTTCGCTTATTTTATTATGATCAGCAACTGATAAATAAAATACCTTTGAAAAATTAGTTATGATTTCCGTTTAGAATTACGAGTTTACATCAGAGCAATCATAATAGTCATGTTGTTTTGTGATGTTATGCAGGCATGAAGTGTAGACGAAACATTTCCACTCCATGTTTTCCGTCTTCATTACTGCAGTTAAGCTGTTTTAATTGTAAGCATATTCTAATCATTCTTAATGTTCTCAAACAAATTATGTCTTAGGTAACTTTATACTATTGGGGGAGATATGAGCTTAGATTAGAGGCGTTTTGTCTCTTATTCAATTATTTGTGACAGTTTTTTTTAATAGTATAATAATTATTTTGTGTCCAGTATAAATGTATACTTATATTATTTATTTACATTGGAGTATACAAAACAATAAATTAAGAATCAAAATTTGCATAATATTTTATAATAAAAACCAATTGAATAGTAAATTATACATTTTTAAAACGTTCAAAAGAGATGATTACTACAAATTATTGTTTTTTTTCCAATATCTCTATTGAGTTTCATTCAATTCTCTGGCACAACCAACCAATTAAGATAGCAACAATAGGTAATGTTCTTTTAGTTGCAATAAATGCATTAATAGTTAAAGGGTTATAAATAATTGCACTTCGTGTTAGACAGTATTCACTTCGTACACTTGAAATTTTATTTCGTTAGTTTGCACTTTGGATTAAAAAGCATTAACTTATTACACTCAAACTTTGATTTTTAGAGTTTCAGCTTAGTCACGGATTCTTTTAACAAAGTGAGTTATGTTGTAGTAGGTTATGTTAGGGTTAGTCTAGTTTAGTTTTTTGTAATGTGTTCCAATGCGTGGAGCAAAGACAATATAGGCAAGTAGTAAAGAATAAGTAACATTTCATTACAGCTTCTTTCAACTATCGATTTCAAAGTGTGAGTTTTTATATTGAGTGACAACTTTTTAATCTATGTGAAAATGTTTTTTCGTAAGTTTCATATATTTCTTCAATTTTAAAATATATTTATTTTTTGTGAAAGAATTTGTTTTTTGTGGAATGTTTTTGTTATAATTGAAAACTATTTTTACGAAATTGAATATGATCTAAATAAAATTGGGTTTAGTTGTAAGCTATAGTTAAAGAGACGATAAAACTTCCTATAAGGACTGATTGGTGCTCGCAGTGGTCAACGACGGTGGCTACGGTTACAGATTTCTCGGTACCGACAGATAATAAATTCAACCAATCAATCAATTTATGGACTCCTGTTCGTAGGCATGGATTTTTGCAATGTCTTATTCCTTCCCACCGATCCGATTCTAAAAATGAGAGTGATCTCTATCTTTCTGTTCCTAGTCTCTTTGAAGAAATGAGATTCTCCATTAGGTGGCCATATGCTCCACGTTTGGAGCGGACATTTTTACAAAATAACAGTAATAATGACGAAGATTTTAACTGTAGACTACAAAAATACTGCTAAAATTTTATTTTAAATAAACATTTGACGATAAAATTTGATAATGAATAAATCTCCGATGAAAAATAGATATTCATTAATTTACTTGTGTTTGAATATAAAAGTTATAAAGAACCGGATGTAAAAAATAATTATTATTTAAAAAGGACTTACACAAATTTACTAATTTCAATTTTATGCTGTGAATGAAAGTCCATACAGTTACAATCAAATCTATCTACGACATCAATTTAAAACAATTAAAAAAATTAATTGATAGAACCAAAGTAATTGTGACATCAACATTAACTATTTTATTATAGTATATTCTTCAGGTACTTTGGTTACACATCACGGGAGATGGCAATTCGCGTAAAGAGCTTGCAATCCGATTAGGGATAGCTGAAGTAACCTTCAACTCAATGCGGAAAGTCTGAAACTCACGTTTGAGAGATCGCACCAGGTGGACCTGGCTTGGGCATGTGCTGCGCATTCCCCAGGGGAGCCTGAATCTTAGCTGTCTCTTCTACCAACCAGATGGATTCCATCTCCCTGGAAGGCTGCTGATGACCATCCATAGGATGTATTCGGCGGAGTTACGGGACGCTGGATCACCTGGGAGGAAGCAAAGAGACTGGTGGGGGACAGAGAAGCTTCGAGGAACCACGTGATGGACATGTTCTCCAAGTAGGGAGCGGATATGGTTAAAAAAATAGTTTGCAATCAACACAGAGTAATTTTTTTAACTGTTTTTCAAATCAACAATGCAAGTTTCATGCATGGTAAATATTGGATCATAATTACATAAAGTTTGCTTTTCATATAAAATTAAGTTGGTACCTCTTATATGCATTATTTAACGTGAAAATTTGTCGGCATCTAGGTGTACGCACAAAATGCCGCAGGCTTTTAGAAATTTAATTAATTTTCACTACAAACTTAATAAATTGTGTTGTAAGCAACGGAGATATGCCATTTGCACTGAGAGTATTGTTCGATTTTGTAAATTTGATAAATATAGCAGGAAATTCTAACATTCCTTAGTGCTAAGTAGTTTTGGATAAAATGTTATTATTAGTTAAAAATATTAATTCTACGCTTAAAATTTTTTGCAGAGTGATACTTTTTATCAAAAACATTGTGTTTTTACTTACAATTATATGCATAACAACTTTGTACATTATCCCGAAAAATCACTATCCAGATTTAAATATTACTTTACTAAAAAGTAAATTAAAATAGACCGTCTGATTTTAACGAATCGTTGAATATGAAATTACTGTGCTTTTACTTTTTATATTACTCTTTTATATCAACCGATATTTTTATTTATTTTAGAGTTCATAACATACTCCAATGAGAAACAGATGTTTCAAAAAAATGCTTTGCATAAAAATAATTATTGCAGTGTCTCAGTAGCTCTGAATAAGTATACATGTATTACATGATACACGCAGCGCAATATAACCCAAGCCCCTCCGGACATTTTCATATATTATATTCCGAACGCATAATATCTCGAATATATAGCTGGCGTCACTGTGACAATATCTCGAGACAAAATGATTTATTTCCGTGCAGAACGTATGAATAAAAAAATATTTTAATAAAGTTTTTACAAAGCCATCGCGTACGCCAAATTGGCTAATTTGTGATCACTGTAACACAATTACAAAAACTCGTTCTTCCCTGGTTACGAAATCTGTCAACTTTTTTACACATACTCAAATAATATTATATTTTTTCCATGTCCGCTCCCAACGTCGAGCACGTGGTCTCCTAATGGAAGTATCTCAAAAGATTTGTTTTCTATGAGAACTGTTTTTTACTCAGTTGCTCAACCTTTCTTTATCGAAGATAGTAAGATATAAGGATAGGGCTAGAACAGCGGTTAGCTAATCGCTCTCGCCATGCCCCATGAGCATCAGATGGGTGAGTGAGGAGTTTTATTATAGAAAATTATTATATACCACACAAAAATGCAATATAAAAAAAACAATTATGAAATCACGACTAAATAATTAGTTTTAAATTGTTCGTTACTCGTAGAAAAAATAGATTATTATTCGAAAGATTCTACAGTAAAAATAATAAATCACACTTAAGTTCATTTGGTTTTTTTTTACCATATGGCACCCTACCTTAACATAAGTTTTTCTACAAGAACAGCCTGTTACTCAGTTGCTCTACTTTTCTTTTTTGACAAAAGTATTGATATAAGGATAGGGCTAGGACAATGCTAGTGGTTGGCTAATCGCTCTCGTTACGCCCCGTTTTTAAGATCGGATGAGTGAGAGGGGAATTTTAGACATCACAAACAACCATGCCTACGAACAGATCGTCGCTGTTCTGGATGAAAACAACAAATCGAAAAAATTACATATTGAGTTGGTTATACGAAAATGTTTTTTTATTTCAAACTCTACAGTATGGAAGAACATTATTTTTATTTTTAAAAATTATACTTTTACTTAAAAACAAACAAAATGAAAACGGTAAACTATTACAAATATTTGAAAAACTTCACAGTCCAATTACTCAAAACTGTTATTTTTCAGATAGTGTCTTTTTTCAAAACAACGACGAGATATTCATAAATCGATTGAAAAATCAATTTATCAAACATTTGTTTAATCAGAATTAATTAAAAAATACTCTTCAAATCATATAAACATTATATCGCACTAGCTTTTACATAATAATTTAAGAACTCTATTAGTCCCAAAACAAACATCTATTTTAGTTATTCGAAACACATTGAACCTAGCAAAAAACAACATTTTTCAAAAACAAGTTATAATTCTATAAATCGTACTCTTGAGGAGCTTTTCTCAATCAAAATATTTTTTGGCGTTAACAATACCCCTTACATGTTTATCAGTTTTGTGGAATAATAAAATTGAGCTTTTTGGAATATCATATTAATATACAAGCTCAAGCTTCAGTCACTGTAATATATTTTGAGATAAAAAACTATTCGCATTGATATTGAAACTACACAAATAAATAATGTTAGCATCTCTATCAATATAAATTTATATTTTGCATTCCTTCGGTCCAAAATTTAAGCATTTTAAAATGGGTTATAAATAATTGCACTTTGTGTTAGATAGTATTCAGTCACGGATTCTTTTAACAAAGTGAGTTAAGTTGTAGTAGGTTATGTTAGGGTTGGTCTGGTTTAGTTTGTGTAATGTATTCTAATGCGTGGAGCAAGGACAATATAGGCGGCATAATATATGGTAGGGTTGCGACAAGTATTTTCATTTCATTACAGCTTCGCGCAACTATCGATTTCAAAGTGTGTGTATTTATATTGAGTGAAAACTATTGTTTCGTAAGTGTAATATATTTTTTCAATGTTACACTTTATTTTTAGTGAAAGAATTTTTTTTGTGGAATGTATTTGTTATGAGTGAAAACTATTTTTATGAAAGTGAATACAATCTAAACAAAAGAGCATTTAATTGTAAGTCTTTTACAATTATCTAAATGAGATTAGTCAGTTATTGATTTAAAATCTAAATTAACAGACGTATTAAGAAATTTTTATGAAAGAAATATTGTTAAACCACAATCAAAAAGTGAAAACTGCATAAAGTTTAATTTACAATTGTACAAAAAAGAACGCTTTTTTGAATAAATAATACAATTGACAGAAAAAATCATTTTCTAATTCAGATAGGATTAAGAATTTCAATTTGAATAAATTATTACTTTATAGATTAAGTTATATTTGACAGCGTTTTGTCACATTCAATTTTGATAGATGAATAATATATGTAACTAGCCATGTTTTTAAGTAAAAACTTTAGTATATAATAAAATCGTTTTTGATAAATAGCCCGTTCAATTATTTGATATGGGATAAAGCATGTTTTCTCTTTTTAGAAAGCTTTCTTTTGTTGGCTATCATAATGCAGGTGCCGAATTCTCAGCGACCCTTCGAAATAGACCTACCCTTTGCCACCAGACATTCCATTACCATAAGAAAGCGAATCTTGGTCCCCTTTGGTCATGCCGTTTTTTGTAAAAGTAATACAGTGATCTACTGAAGGCTACATAATGGAATAAATTTTAGCAAGTTATTGAATACAAAAATAACACTTTTTAAAAAACCTAATGTTGTTTCTGCAATAAATCCTTTAAATAAACGAATTGTCAATATTATAAGTTGACAAAAGAGTGTTTGTTGAAATCTTTTTTAAATATGTAATAAAACAGCACAATGGCTGTCATTGACTAAATGCTCAAATAAATTAATATTTTAAATTGTTTTTAGGTAATTTTTCAAGAACAATTCCTATTAATTTTACTTTATTCAACTAAAACAAACCGTTTTAAAACTTATTTTCAAGCTTTGCGTGTTAATTAAATATAATTAAAAACAACCAAAAGTATCAATAAGACAACACTTCAGTACCCGAAAATATGAACCTGTAATATATTCTAACTAGTGTAACCATCGGCGTCCGTGGCGCAGTTGGCAGCGTAGCTTGCTATGGCTACGGACGTCTCGGGTTCAATTCCCGGTGCGGACGGTTTTCATAGATTTACCTTTCAATCGATTTATGAATTTATGTTTGTATTCTGAGTCCTCCCTCCCACCCACTCCATCCTCACGGGGCGTAGCAAAAGCGATTAGCTAACCGACTAGTCCTGTCACAGCCCTATCCTTCTATCCCTACTCTCTTCGAAAAAAGAGAGGTTAAGCAACTGAATAACAAGCAGATCTCGTAGAAAAATTCTGTTTAGATACCTCCATTACGAAACCATATGCTCCACAGTGGGAGCGGACATGGAAAAAAAGTGTAACCGTACCTGTCATAAATGACGGTATTGTAATTGAAATACTGAATGTCTAAAGTAGCTAGAACGTCGGAACTGTGTGTTTCATTGTATAACATTTTACCGCGACGCTTAGATTATGAGAAAATTTCATACCTACATGTGATATGTCATAGTAGTAAGTTTTCGGCCATAATCGACGAGCGACGGTAGGACGAGCGCGGCGCTTAAAAATAAAATGTATAGCATGCTTTCGCGCGTCTTGTCTTGAGCGGTTTTGTATTTCAGTTTTAAGCGCCGCAGCCACTCCGCTGTCGCGCGTTGACTCTGGCCGAGCACTAAAGCATATACATAGTTCTCTGGGCTATTATATACAAGATTTCATATATCCCTGTATAACTAAGAATATTCTAATAAAATGTGTTTCGTCTATTACCGTGTAATAATCTTGTTCCTAACTTTTGTATATTAGTGAGAAATCATCATCGTCCGCTTCTGCTGACAGTATTGCGCGTTCTGCTTGTGTCTATGCTATCTCATCTGGATTGCCATCCGTATTGATTCGTACCCCACAACCACATGATTAATTTATCTGAATTACTTATTTTTTTAATACATTATTAATATTTTGCTATATATATTAATAATTAACAATAAAGAAAATAATTGCACGTTAAAGTTATGATAACACGCAAAATATTTCTTATTAATGTTCACATAGATACGCTATGAACTTGAATGAATTTTATTATATTCTATTTATTGCTGAAAGTCAGTATGCTTTTAATATTCCATCGCATGAAAATAATTCATGAAGTCTGTTGAGACACATGCCAATTCGCTTACCACAAGGTACTCCACTAGATAAATAGCGTAGTTCCACAATAATGTCATTGACATTCCACCTTTGAAGTATAGAATATTGTTGAGAATTCTGTGTAATGTTTTGATTCTCTTTGCACTAGACATTCCATCATATTTTAGAAAAGAGAGCCTTTGCAAACACAAATTACATGATAAGTAGACAGGAGTGTGAACATAATTAAAGTTTCCATGTAATTAAATTGAGAGAAACATGCTTAATTAAAAATGGCGTTTACTGCATAACGCTGTGCTTATTTTCGAGAAATGATAAAAGTCAACACACCTTAATGTATTATTTTTTCATAAAATGTCATTATAATTCATGTAGAAGTCGGATAAGAAATACACATAATGTGCTTTATCTCAATAACAATTTTTTTGAATAAGAAATTGTAGTTATTTTTTCAGATAAATTTCTATTAAAATGATTATTTGAATATTAACCTCATCCATAAGAGAAAATAGAGTAAAGTTTTCATTGAGTCGGCATAATATTGAAACTAGTATTTAAATTGAAATACTTAATGTCTAAATTAGCTAGCACACCGTGAATGCTAAGGTCATGAAAAAATGTCATACTTACATGTGATATTTGATAGTAATAAAGCGTATTCAGATCGGTCTGTGCTCTTATATGTAAGATTATAATGCAAAAATCTTAAAAGCCACTTTTAATTATTGTACATTAATAATCCGACAGTTTTTTGACCAATTGACGTAATCCTCACAAAAACACGAAATTGAGTTAATGATTGGATCTCATTTTAAAGACGACAGAGCAGATCTCGGCTAAATAATGAAAATTAGAAAAAATAAATTGACCAATTCTTGGAAGAAAAACATCACTAAATTACTAAATTAGATTGGTTTTAGTTTTAAAAAATCTGATCGGGCCACTTGATGTAAACCACTATTATATCGACACTTCCTACGTATAATGCCTCTTTTGCAAATTCGAAAATTTACAGGAGTGCATTTTAAAGATTTATAACGCAACTCAATTTATAATTTTTTCGATAAAAACAGTCACTCTTGCAATTTTGAGGGTTGCATCAATTGGTAAAAACACCGTCGATATAATAATCACCATACACTAGCAAAAGAATACAAATACTATGTAGATAGACAATTTATGGCCAACACCTAGCTATAAATCAATCGACGCAATTAAGACTAACTATAATTAAGGGTTATCGATGTCTTTAGTTTACTGGAAACTTTCATCGAAAAATATTTAATCCCTAAAAGACTTTTTTACATCACAAATTCGCAATTTGTGCTATATGATTTTTATTTATCAGCTATTTTAAGGGCACAATTTATTTCATAGCTTATTAGATGCATATTCTATTCCCTCTCTTTATTAGTCAGCTATCGACTATAGATTTCTGTTCGTAGTCATGAATGTTTGTGATGTCTAAAACTCCCTTCTACCCATCCGATCTTCAAAAAAGCGATTAGCTAACCATTAGTCCTGTCCCAGCCTTATCCTTCTATCCCCACTTTAAAAAAAATGAGGATGAACAACTTAGTAACAGGCAGTTCTCATAGAGAAAGAACAAAAATACTAATATTTTTTTCTTATTTCCTGAGGCGTCATTTTTTCTTGATTAAAATGCTGCGCAAAATATTACGTAAGATTTTACCAGAATTCAGTAGTTAAAACAATGGCTAAATATTGAAAAAAAAAAAAACAAATTTACGTAAACAAAAAATACTGCTTACTCCGGATGGCCATACATTTTAGATGATCAACATCAGTCCAATTATTAAGCATTCTCAGAAATGTTTTCAAAAAAGCTTTTAGTACAGATTTTTGCAGAGGTGTGGTAGTAGTTTCGTGTACAGTTTTAACTTCCCTGCACTTTCTTTGAACTTTGTCTTCTTTCCAGTATATTGTAGCATTTTTATCCACGCAGCTTGCTTGTCTAGTTACGAATAGTGAGTGATGCAGGCGTAAGCAATACAACATAACTTTAGAATATTCTTTGCTAAGTATCAGAAATTGAGGTGATAATAATAACTACGTAAGCTTAAATTTTCGTAATTTTTATTTTTTCAATGTAATCACTTGTCAAACCATGCATTCTGACACTCAGTTTTTTCCTACAAAAGATTGTAATTCAATTGAAGGATTAAATGATTCATTATTCAGTCAAAATTACACAAGGAATAAATTCTGTGTGCGAAAAGAAAAGGGACTTTTCGAGTTAATTGGAAAACGAGATAAATATTATAAAACAACCATAATTGCATTTAATATAAAAAAGAAGAGTCGAATCAATGCTGCTGAATTGGTAAAATTCATATTTTTCATCAAATTTCATCACGTCTTGTTTTGGCTCTCCTGAAAAGCACCAATTTTAGACTTAATGTTCTTTTCCTTCCACACACAGAATTAAGTAAGTAATGAATTTTACACTGTGTAATGTTGTACATTACAAATTGTATATATAAATATGGAATAGGTTGGATTGAGTATACCAACTAAAATTTAATAATTGAATGTCCACGCAATGGCAATTTTGTGTTTGTTGCGGCGGCGCGGCTTGACCAATCAAGTCGTGCCGTTGTGGACAAGAAAGAACCAATAAGGTCGGTTCAAATTAAATAAAATAAAAACTCTGCGGTTGAACGCCAGACCTGAAGTATTTTTAAATCTTCGCTCCTATTCTGGCTTTATTATGCCCCACGTTGGGCGCCAAATGTCATGTGTAGAAAAAAATTAATTTTCGTCTGAAAGTTTGTTTTCAGACTGGCGCCCATTCAAATATACAAATATAGTTTTCTAAATTTCTGTGCTCCTTTCTTTTTTTTCTCTTATTTTTTATCTCCCTTTTTTTTCTACACATGACAACTGCAGTAATTTCACATTCTCCAGTATCAAGTCTAATTTTTTCAGTGTGCATTGAAAGTAACAAAAGCGAAATTCTATTGACGAAATAAAATAGTTTAAAAAACAAAAATACAAGTATTAATTTAATTAGTATGATACGCTTCCAATTTAAAAAATAACTTGAAATTAATCTTAAATTCATTATTACAGTCATACAGTCATATTTATATTTAACTCAAATATTAAAAAAATACTTAACCAATGGAAAATCGTCTATTAGAACTGTAATTCTGTTCACTGTTTGAAGCACATAGTTTTAAAGAGATTTACCTAAAACGATGGAGAATGTGAAATTACTGCGATGTGAAAATTATTGCGAGTGTATTATTTGTGTGCTACTTGTCTAATTCTTTCCATATCCAATATAATAATTATTTCTTCTTTGTCTAATTTTATCACGTATACTTTTTTCTGGTACATTTTAATAATTCAACCATCATAGTTAACTGTTTGTTTTTTCAGTTAAGTAAAAAATGTCTCCGGATGATAAAGTTCATATTAATTTTACTGAAATATGTATTATTTTATATTTAAAAAGTCAACCGAAAATTGATTTTACTTTAAATTAATATCATTTACTTACAGTGCAATCAAAATTAATCTCTCAAACTTTAAATCCTTGGACTGTAAAGCTTTCGAAACTATTTTTTGTGTCAAATGTTTATGTGACTGAATTGAAATTACATCTATAGTGTAGATTTCCGAAATTGCTCGGCTTAAATGTTATACTACTTAAGTAATATACTATAATTATTTAATATTTTATCAACAGTTTACACAAAAAACTAAATATCTTTGATTCAGCCTTCTCTCACGCGAATACGTATTTCAATTGTGGTCGCATTTGGATGCGGTCTGTTGCTCTCTAGAAGAGGAAAACTTTTCCTTCTAAACAATATAAAGTTTGCCATCTTGGTCGCCTATTTTGAGATTTTCTTCTCGTTGTAAGTTTGTGAGATATACTTTTTGCGTTATCAAATGATGACTTTATTTACCAAGAAAACTTAAGCAAATGATAATAAAATGTATTTTTTATGATAGTTCACTAAATATAATGTCCATTATTGTGATTTTGTAAAGAAGCAAAAAAGAGAAGTCTACTAGAAAAAATCATTAAAAATTTGTATAAATATTTTTTTTTGAATGCCAAAATACTTCATAATGATTTATCTATATTGAAATGGGTTCTGTCTCGAGACTGAACGTATTTCCCGAAATCGAGTAATTAACTAACTTGAGTGAAAGTACTATGTAATTGAAAGTAAATTGACTTTTGGCCGCATGCAATTGCTAATTTATAAGTTTTGTAATTGTTAATTTGATTGTTTTCCGAATTAAGGTTAAAAGTCATTATTGTCAAATCAATATTAAAAATGATTTAAATACCAATGATGTTCCTAAACTTAGTGATAATAATTTCTCTTATTATATCTATAAACGATATAAACTATTTACCGTTTGTCAGTTCGAGTTCGTTCGTGAGCTCGAACGCCTGAAATGTCGAAAGGCGAAACCCGGGTCGTTACTGACGGAATACATGAAAATGTACAAAATTTCAACAATTCAAATTTGATATTGAATTGTTGAAATTTTGTATTTAACATTATTATCGTATATCTATTAACGTAAATGATAAGGAAACATAGCTCTGATTTCTTGGACTAAGAGCCTTAAAAGCAGTAGAGTTTTATAGATAATGTTTTCCACACAACTGGGTGGCTCCCATCACTAAACTTTATTTTAGTTGAGACTTATCTTTATAATCAAAATTTATTCTATTAATTCAAATCGACGTTATGAACTTTATACCACTAGTAATTTAAGATATCAACTGAGGGTGTTTGGTTGTCTAATGAACATCTACATAAATATATATAATTTAAGACATTGACTGAGAGTGCGTGATGGAATTTCGATATCAAATTTGAATTATTGAAATTTTGTACGTTTCCATGTATCTCGTCACTAGCGACCCGGGTTTCGCCTTTCTTTCTTCAGGCATTCGAGCACAAGAAATAAACTCGTCAGTTCGAGTTTATTTGTGTGCTCGAATGCCTGAAGACGCCGTAATGCGAAACTCGGGTCGTTAGTTACGAAACACATGGAAATGTACATAATTTCAACAATACAAAAAAACAGATAAACTTATGTATATACATACAAATCGAAGTAATATTTTTTGAGTGTTATTTTCAATTAAGAAAATTCTATAGAATTCTTTTATTTGGAGAAAGCTTCGTTACGCTTTTCCACGGCGCGATTATAAAATGTCATACTGTTGTGACATTTTTAACGAGTATTCTCAGAAATTAAGAGGATGCGCTGCAGACTGTAATTATTTACTTCCCGACCTCATAACCCAACCGAGAGCTATCATCTGATAAACAGATAGTGGTTAAAAATAAAAAGCTGTAAGAGTTTTATCGTCAGTACCAACGTAATGGGCTTCCCTATATATTGCATTCATAAATGTCATAAACTGTTTCTTCTAAGAGATGTTGACCGTAAAGAAGGCCGATTTTAAGTATCTACAGATTACGTTTTGTAACAATATAAATCCACAAAAACTTAAATAAACTCCCATCAACAAAAATAGTCGATATAAAACTTTGTATTACCTTCTGGTGAATAAATTATGTTTTTTGAAATATTTAGACGATGAAATAGCGTATAGCATTCTAATCAAACACATATATTTGATAATGCACGTGATGAGCGAAACCGCTAAAACGTAATGCCTCTACCAAGAATTGTCAGCTTAGACCTTGAATGCTTGACGCGATTAACAGTAGGACGGATGATGATGATGAGGATTATGCAGTTTAAGGAAGCTGTTTCCCGTTCGGTGATTGGCGACAGAATTAACGCTCAGCGGACGATTACAGAATGAATCCAATCCTTCCTTCTTTGTTCATATATACTGTCGTTGAGTGTATGTGTCCTACACTATTCATCATGACTTGCCTTTTCAGCGTGTTCACCATTATCGTAATGTATGCAGAATCCGTGTCGTATATCGGTCAACTCAAATATTATTTTCCAATTAACCTCGTCAATAATGCTTACGAAAATGACAAGCATAATGTTTCGTAAATCTGCAGCGTCATTTATCACTACAAAATTAATTTAAAAAACTACATTTATATTCAATTAAAAAATACGACTTTTTCATTGCACTAGTCATGTTGCTAGGTGTGTCACAATTTTTTCCGTTTTGAGATCATCTTGAGACTAAATTAGTGATTTGCTAAAGAGAGCGAGAAGTACCTACTGAATAATTAATTCAGCTTATCTAATTTCACTTCAATGCACTTATAATGCTTTTCTCAATTTCAATACGACTAAAATTTAGTAAACAAAATTAATTAAGAGCTAAATAGTACGTTACCTAAATTAAACAACTCGTTTTGGTTTAAATCAGTTTTGAATATGAGTATCATTATACAAATTGTAATAGCAATTGTTTAGTTGTTTATCTAGTGGTTGAAAAATCTTTTTAATTAAAGTATATAATTTAAAATAAATAGCAAACATATTTATATTCCAAATGTAAAAAACAATAAGAATACTTTGATATTCTTTATTTTTAAGTGCATTACAATTTTGAAAAGTAATAGTGAAGTTCTTGGTGGAAAGACATTATATTTTAAAATAAAAACAACGTTTTTTATGTTCTACTTCCACATTTTTTATGATGATCACGATTGATTATCAGTTGATAGTAGAGTTTCCAATCCCGAAATTCCAGGATCCCGGCCAATTATTCAATCCCGGGATTTACTCTAAATACCAAAAAATAATGCATATATGAAATTGAAGCTTCATAAATAACTACAACGTGTACCTTGGTTTCTTCATGTACGTTTATTATACCTACATAATTAATATAAATGTATTGTGGTCTGCCTTCTTCTCATATTTCGTAACAGCCGTTCTTAACCAGTTTGAAATGGAGGACAAATTAGGACCGCTTCTTAAATGAATGGAACACAATATTATAAAGTCTAATTCAAGTACATGTCCTCTTTTTGGATACCATTTGGTTAAACTTACCATTATAATATAATAAATAAAATAAAAATACATTAAGTTTTTTTTTAATATTTTTCTTTTTTTTCTAAATGACTGTCTCATTTTAAATCAACAAAAAAATCATTCCAATGCCCAAAAAATATTTAATCAAATACAAATTTTAAATGTACAATTTAACACATGAAACTACACTTAATGATCAATCCCGGGATTCCGAGATTGAGAAATTCTGAATTCCGAAATCCCGGGATGATAAAAAGGGTTCGGGATTAGATGCCCTAGTTGATAGTGCGCGCGATGAGTTAAGCTTGTCATGATCATTATAAAAATGTGTATACAGTATAAATCAAACTGAGTTTTGCTTAAAAACTATATATAATGCCTTTCCAACAAGAAATTTCCTCAAAACATCAAAGTGGTTTATCAAGAACATCTCTCATATAAGATTTTTTTTTAAAAAAAGCTTAGGCATATTTATATAACTATTGTATAAGGAATAATCATTTCTCGGGCGTTATCCAGCTCATTGTCAACACTTTCATGTGCAATCGATTAATCAAATGCTGTACACATTTCCCTGAGTTGGCTCAACTCCATTGACACCGATTTATTGCTTAAATTAGCGATGTAATCGAAATAGCAGATCTGTTTCACAGTTGATCAGCAAAAATATCTTTACTATAGCAGATAACGATTAAAGACTTAAACCTAACCTGTAAAAATTCATTTGATTGCTTTTTAGTTGGCTATGTTTACCAGTATTTCCCAAACTTTTTCATGCCACGGCCTCCTAAATCTGAAAAAATAATGCTCGAACTCCCGAAAAAAACATATTTTAGTCGTCAAAATTTCTATTTGACATTAATTATTACTATTATTAATACGTACATTTTATATTTTATCACAAAATACAGTAATTTAATTTTTAAAAAATAAAATAAGAACAAGTATACATTGCTTACAAAACAATTTAATAAGATAGACGCGGTTGCATGTTTTTATACAACAAATATCTGGTTCAATGTCGGATATGCTAACTCGCAAGGAATCTTCCAAAGTCTCCGTGGAAAGGCGTTATCTGTGTTTATTTTTTATTACAAGTAATGATGAAAATGCTGTTTCACATAGTATACTCAAAATGAATTAAGATTACCAACGCTCCTTTTGCAATAGATGAATATTCTTGCTGTCGCCTTATATAAAATTTTTAAAAATTATTTCAGAATTTTCATATAGTTTTAAAACATTAATGTAATTTTAAAAATTACGTATATGTAAAAAGATAAATCATTTCTTTTAAAAAAGTTAAATACACATTGACTTAATACGTAATTTGGAAAAATGTCCATAAATAAATATTTGTACTTTCTACTAAAAATTTTTGCGGACCCCAGTTTGGGAATCACTGGGCTATACAGCCACATTTTATTTGTCATAGAAATACGAACATATTAATTATGTTAACGTTTTATGTATAAGTAAGATCACTTTTATGATATTTTTGAGGTTTTGACGTTAAAGTTCTTTTTTTAATTTGAATGATAAATAATTTTCCGCTTTATCTTGTGAGTGAGGGAACTTATAGATTGACATATAAATGGAAAGGACACCCGTGATTTTAGCGTGATATTTTATTATTTTTGACATTCATATTACGATATTTTAGTATGTGCTTGCGGGTTGCTGTGCTCATAAATAGGCAGATGCATGTAGAGATACGCCATGATCCCGTTGGGGGCCGGAATAGGTAACGAGTACCTTCTTAAAATTGTAAATTATTATTATATAGGTATTTTTTCTGCCATTTTGTCATAACACTACCCTTCCACCCCCTATATGAAACTATGAAAAGGAAAGATACGTGATTGAGTTTTTCCAATACACAATATGTTGAAATTTATTTAGAATTTCAATTACTGTTGTTCCTAAGCATCGAAAATGATTTTCAAAGACCCTTCACTTTTGATGGGGAAGTAATACAATGACAAATGCCGATTCAATCAAAAACCACTTTAAGATCTAGAAGACCGCAGGATCTCGATTTCGGCTTCAAACCATAGATATTCTTTAAAACTATATACTTTTTTTAAATAAACAAACCAAATTTATATTGTTATTTAATATTAAAAGAAATAGTTCTTTTACAGTCTTCATTATTAAAAATGGCAATTTTTCTCACCGTTGCTTTGCACTAACTTACTTCATTGTACACTATTATTTTGTTAGAACTTAAGATCGTTTTAAACAAAGAAGAAACTTGATTTAAATGATTTTCTCTACCACCCAGAGCAACTCATTTATATTCATAAAAGCATAATATATTATTAAATTCCCAATTCTAAGCTACTAAAACAAATTCCTATACTTATTAAGTTTTAATACAGGCAATTTAAAAAGTTTCTTTCATTACACATTTTTTAAGATACTGATTGTGTAAGTAATCAAGCATATTATTCAATGCTTTTACATTACTTAAAAGTGATTGCGTATAATATTTAGAATAAAGAATTAACAGCAAAAAAATTTAAAACTGTTCATATTTATTTGTACAATTATAGATTACTGGCAAGTTTTTTTAAGTAAAAACTTGGATTGAAATTATAAATAATTATTATTCCAAGATTTCCTAATGAAAAGACGTTTTGGCAAAGGTTTTTCATCGTTTTAAAACGTTTTTTTGTCTGTTTTTGGCCAATCGATGTAACCCTCAAAAATACAAAAATGAGTTAATGAACTCGATCTCATTTTAAAGACAATAGGGCAGATTTCGGTCAAATTGAAAGAAAAATAAATAAATGACCACTTTTTGAGAAAAAAACATCACTTTACATTTGGTTTTAGGTTTAAAAATTCTGACTCTCCCACAACTTCATGTAAGACACTATTATATCGACACTCCTTACGTATAACCCTGTATCTACAATCATGAGAATTTACAGGAGTGAATTTCAAAGATTTATAACGAAACTCACCATATAATGTTTTCGATAAAACAGTTTTTGTTAACAATTTCAATTTTGAAGGATACGTCAATTGGCCAAAACACCATCGAATATACAATTGAAAAATTAAAATCATATCTACATAACAGAGTCTACCCTACAGAGTACTATTAATAGCGATTTCTGTTCAAATAATGCTATATAAAATAGCAAAAATTGATTTCGGCTAGCCAATAAATAAATATTAAACCCTTAATTCGTTTCATAAAATGATCTCCTTTATCAGCACTGACATTTAAGCTATCGAGAACTTGAATAAAATATATTTATTTGTAAAGTTTTCAATTATGCGTTTTGATACGCTACTCTAAAAGAATTTCGTTTTTAGCATTTATAAAAAAGTGATAACCTTTGAAGCCGTGTTAAGTGCCTTTGAATGAAATTGTTAGTCTTATTTTGTTTTACCCCAGTTTACCAAATACACCAAGCACTGAACATTTCACTGAACCCAAAGCAATTGGAGTGGTTTGAATAATGAAATTCTCAAAGAGAAACAAAACAGGATCTTTCAATTACATACCTCTTGATTCTAGAAACTTCTATATCTGAATATGCAAAAAGAAAATCATTAAATATGACTTAGTAAGTTTCAAGAAATAAACATTTTAGTGTAGTAATTAATTGATTAGACAAAGTCTTACAATTAAATGCACTTTTGTTTAGATCATATTCACTATCATAAAAATTGTTTTCACTTATATAACATATACATGCCAATAAATATTTATTCTTTTACTAAAAATAATAAAATATATTTTATCATTGAAGAAATATATTACACTTACGAAAGAATATTTTCACAGATATAAAATAGTTATCACTCAATATAAATACTCACACTCTGAAATCGATAGTTGCACGAAGCTGTAATGAAATGAAAATACTTGTCGCAACCTTATATTAGGCCGCCTATATTGTCTTTGCTCCACGCATTCGAATACATTACACAAATCAAACAAGACCAAACCTAACATAACTTATTACAACTTAACTCACTTTGTTAAAAGAATCCGTGACTAAGTGGAAACGATTAAAATCAAAGTTTGTGTGTACCAAGTGAATACTATCTAACACAAAGTGCAATTATTTATAACTCTTTGACAAATCATCAATAATTAACAGAAAATTAACAAATTTTACTTTTTAAGCTATAATTAATTCAATAATTTTGTTTTGTTATCATGAAGTTTACCTAGTTCAAAAAGCGTTATTGAAAACAAAAAGTGTAGTTATATTTTCACAAGCCTAAAATTGTTTTGTAGTTTGATAAAATTATATTCAGGTATTCGCGATAAACTGACGTTCACAGTATTTGGTAGACGTTATTAAAGCTATTCTGGGCGTGAGAGCCTGTAAGCTTTAGAACAGCGCCCCACTTTAAGGAAAGCTTCGTTAAATTTGCATCAAAATCAAAAGCTTTATGCTGAAAGCATCCCAGAAAAGCCTATCAGAAAGCGCCGTCCATTGTCTTAGCAAATTGTCATGATCTCATTTGCGTAAAATATTTATCTGAGATGATCTGAAGGTCTGTTACACAAATGCCATTTTATCAAGATGTTTGGTGTTTGGAATCATATTCTTAAATTGTCAAATAATTTTAAAAAACCTTACGTAATGAAATATTCTAACTATATAAACATTACGAAAAACAACTATCTCAGTAATCGCTATATTCAACAATATATCGTTCATAAGATAAATAAAAAAATATTTTATCAATTAATTTTATTAATTACTAGTGAGAACCCGACATGTGTTGCAATGCCACTCAAAGAAAGAAAGTGTTTGAGTTTTAATTCTGTCTATTGAAGTGCTTTTGAAAAGACAACACTTTTTGTTTCTGTCTGGTGCGTACACGAATAAATCAGAAGGTTTTCCGAGATGTCGCTATTTGTACTAATTTGATTATTTATATTAGATATATCTGGATAATGAGATTGATTTTTATATATAATAAAAATGAATAAATTAAAAAGTTGAGAGTCGGGGTCGGGCCTGGTTATACTATACCTATATCCTATATATTAAGTTATGACGATAATAGTTAACACTTTCGCACCGGGGTAAGTATTTATAACGGGGCCGTAATGAAATTAGTACATCATTAACGCATGACTTGTGAACAATTAGTGTTAAGACAAAATAACAAAACACTTTTGAATTGTTGAGATTTTGTAAATTTCGATGTATTTTGTTACTTACGACCCGGGTTTCGCCTTTCGTCCGCTTTACGTTTCCTTGACAGTTTTCAGTTCGAGTTCATTCGTATACTCGAATGCCTGAAGATGCCGCAAGGTGAAACGTGCGTCGTTAAGGACAAAATACACGGCAATGTACAAAATCTCAACAATTCAAATATGATATTGAAATTCCATCAAGCAATCTCAGTCGATGTTTTAAATTATTTTAAATTTAAGATTAATGTCGACTATATTGAAGGGCGCGGAATACGCGTTCCTCACTACTCCACAAAATTTTACTCATTCCCCAGTGCAAATGGGTTAATAGGATAAAATATCAAAGCATGTTTTATGTAGTCAGAACTAGTTAGACGATGGCGTTAATCTGAAATAGATATCAACTACCTAATAAAGTTTTGTAGAACTTAATACTTTGATATTTTATCCTATTATAATATAGTTCTACCAAGTAGATGTCAATTCAATCAATATACGATAAAAGTTCTTTAGCTTTATTTAAATAAAATAAAAAAAACAAACACGATTCATAAATGAAGTTCTATTTTTCCGCAGGCTGAACAGTTTATGAAATAAATATTAATTTTGCCTCGATAAAACTTTCAAATAGAGTAACGGTTCTCGTTAGTAATGTGTACATTTTGACTGCTGGTGACAATTTATTATTTTTATTCAAAAATAAACTGAAACAAGAATTAAATCAAATTAATTAATATTTTTGCTATACATTATTCCAACTATACATTTTTGTTGCGTATCTTTTGAAATTATATTGATTATCTTCTAATTAAAATGCGTTATTAAAAAAACAAACAAAAAACAAATAAATATTTTTTTCTACATGTTAAAGTCTTAAATTGCAAACTTTGGAAGATTAAATAGTGGAATGTCCATTTTATCAATTTTAATTTTAAATTGAAAAACAACACTCTCATATTTTAGCGACGGTCATTAAAAGTAGATATGAATTTTCGAAATATTCATTTTGAATAAAATGGCAATTGGGGAAATTTATCTTAGACCGAAAATTTTAATTCTAGATTAACGGTGTACAAGTAATGTTGATAATTCATACTATTATACGTATTTGATATTTAAACTTATTGTCGTATATTCTATTTGGTCACAGGTTCGAATCTATATTGAACACTTTACAAACGCATGAATATCCGATCCAATTTTTAAAACAGGAAGCAGAAAATACGATTAGCTAATATCAAACACAATTATTACCTCCATCGTTATATCTTTATCCTCTCAAACAGTTAAGCAACTAACGTTAAATTAACATATAGTAAAACAATTTCTATTAAAATACAGCATTATGAATTCATATATAAAAAATGTAAATTTATAAATATTAAACATAAATGGCACTGTCTTTTTAATTATATTAAATTCGTTTGGGTATGATAATCAATAGGCAGATAGTTAAAAACTTTAACTCTACAGTAGCATTAGTCTTGAAAATAATAATTTTACGAGAATACTAAAACCCGAGCGGGGATTGTTCGACCCAAGGGTACAAAACTAAGCATAATTAAATAAGGAATATTTTCATTGTGGGATACCACGCGTAGTGATTGCAATTTAGCTCTGAAGCCATTTAAACCACTTGGATGCTCAGAAATTTTATTGACTTTCAATTACTATAAGCTTTAACAATTATTTGAAAGTGAATATTTTTATATTTCAGCATTATTTATTCTAGAAAATACATAATCATTGCTTATATTTTTTATTTATACGCAATAAAATAGTTCGTATGTAATACATAAGTTATCTTTCAAAACAAATCTACATTTTACACATCACAAAAACTTCTCATATAAAGGTACTTAATCTTCACTGCAGAAATAAATATTGGTATCGTTTATTAATTTTTAAAACGAGCTTTTTACCATGTCCGCTCCCATCGTGGAACATATGGCCTCCTAATGAAGGTATCTGAACAGAAGTTTTCTATGAAAACTGCATTTTACTCAGTTCCTCAACCTCTCTTTTTAGAAGAGAGTAGGGATATAAAGATAGGGCTAGAGCAGGACTAGTGGTTAGCTAATCGTTCTCGCTATGCCCCGTTTCTTAGGATCAGATGGCTCTGAGGGAATTTTAGACATGAAAGTTTTAGAACGTTGACCATGGCACCACGGACCCGTAAATACAACTTTTATATGCCAAAAAGTTCAAGATTTGCTTAACGGACCGATTCTTTTTGAATTGTCTCACTAAATTTTGAATTATTGCACCGATTTTACAAATAAATTTTGTTTTTTTTTGTATTTTTACTCTAAATATTTCCCACAGCAAAAATATGTATATTTCTAGTCATAATTGTGATTAATTTTATACTAAATCATTTTACGGTTGAAACAATCATATTTAATATTCATAACATTGTACAATTTCGACAAAATTTAGCGAAAATGTAAAAATAACAATTTTCACTTTCTGTATATAATAGGCGTTGCCAACCCTGTGCGAGAGACTAAACATAGCAATACCTCTGGGTTTTTTCTGAAAACAGTCGTAGAAATAGGAAAGTCGAAATTCAGAAGTTAATTATCGTAGATTTAGAATCGAACCGTAGACAACGAAAAACGCTTTTACTTATGCATAGGGTTGAATAATTCACATAGACTCTCAATTATCGAGCCAAAGTTTACTGTTCGAAAAATAGAGCAATGTGCGACCCCTTTTATAATGTTACTATTCGGTATTGTTCTTCCAAGCATGTGTATTATTTATGCATTGCGGTCATGCATTTCTATAACAATGTCAAAACAATGTTTATTTGTTGATTTAAAAAATTAAAATACATGGTATTACAGGTGACGCCAATGCGCCATACATTTACACAATAATAATAACAGTACAACAATAATAATAAAAACAACAATAATCATAATAAAAACAATTTTAAAGTTATAAAATAGAAAAAGAACAAGACATTATGAAGGTACAAGGAAAAAATGTATCTTTTAATTATTTTTTTTACAATAAATATCCACTTCCAATGTGAAGCATATGGCCTTCTAATGGAGGTATCTCAACAGAAGTTTTTATATGAGAACTGCTTGTTAATCGGTTGCTCACCCTCTATTTTTCGAAGACAGTAGGTATAGATATATAGGGCTAAGACAGGATTAGTGGTTAGCTGATCGCTCTCGCTACGTTCTATTTTTGGGATCGGATGGGTCGAAGAAAATTTTCAAAAATCGCAAACGCTCATAATGTAATTCAATGTTCGTCTTAGAAGAAAAGTGATATAGTGGTAAGATTTTTATTTTTATCAGTTGATAGTGCTTGCGATGAGAGAAACCGGTCCTAACCATTACAAATATGTCAACTGTGGAAAGAGGTGTAGCCCACACAAAAAATATTGTGCATAACCCACATAAAACGTGTTAATACACTATATGATTGTACATATATACAACATATCGACTGTAGAAAGGCAAAACGACGTATCTCTCCGTCTTTTCAAATTTTTTTTTCAGTAATCACAATGTATAAAATTTAATACACGTTTCGTTTGTGAGTTACGTCTTTTTTCCTTTCCACCGTCGATGCGGAAGTAGTACAAAAAAACTGTGTTTTATTTTTATAATATAATACCTTTCCACCAAGAATTGACAGTGTTAATACTTTAAAAGTTATTAATGGAATGAAGTCAATTAAATGCGTTAAAAAAATATATTGCAAGCTATATGAAACAGTACAAAACTAAAATGCACTCTACGAATGATAAATTCAGTTATCTACAATGAACAAATATTGTTTTAAAACCTCTGACCAAACAAATTCTCTGCATACCCCAAAGTATAATTATTAAAATGAAAATTTATTGAATTAGCTCGTAAGCATGGCTTATGAGTCAAAATAAAAGTTTAAAGGATTTCTTCTATATGTGTTATCTGGTATCAAATTTGGTTAAATCCCTTCTTATGTAAAATATAAAAAAACGTTTTATAAAATTAATACGAGTCTTAAGAGAATTTTCTTTTTCTGTTATAAATGATTTAATTTTGGATTTGACCACTTTTGAAAAAAAATCATGAGAATGGGTTTACCTTTATACAAAGTTTTTCCTCACCCACTACAAGTCGTCAGCAATTACCGTATTAATTTAAGACTTCGACTGAGGGTGCTTGATGGAACTTCAATATCAAATTTGGATTATTGAGATTTTGTACACATCCATGTATTTTGTCACTAACGACCCGGGTTTTGCCTTTCGGCATCTTCAGGCATTCGAGCACACGAATGGACTCGAACTGACAGACAGTAAACAATGTCTAACGTTTATATAGAAGATACACGTTATACAGAACGTTACATAGAAGATAAACGTTAGACACTGTTTACTGTCTGTCAGTTCGAGTCCATTCGTGTGCTCGAATGCCTGAAGATGCCGAAAGGCGAAACTCGGGTCGTTAGTGACAAAATACGTGGAAGTGTACAAAATCTCAATAATCCAAATTACTGTATTACTATGGACTAAGCCGAGGTAATGTGACACTGTTGGTGAATCTGGTTGGCCGATTCAGATTTGACTAGATTTGAAATTAACAAAATATTTAACTTGCGTTGAATAATCTTGGATTTTTTAAAGTTTTTTAAAATTATTACTATACCAGAGTTTCACACGGCTTACTCAGTTGAAAGAAAGCTAAATATGGACTTGACCAATTATGATTCCAGACAACACATATAATCGGCTTCTAAATGTGGTATTTATACCGTAAAATATGTAATTTTCTTTATTAAAACATACTGAAAAATACCGTTTTCTACAACAACATAACACAAATATCATGTACCCTAACTAAAATCACATGATACATTTATTAAAAATAATTGTTAGCAATACAAATAAATTGCTTATTCAAAGAAATTAGGAATCTTTAAGACAACTTTCCTATCATTTGTCAAGTCTGTAGTTAATGACATCGATAAAACTGGTGACGGAGGAGGTTTTCTCTTCCAATTGATGGCTAAATTCTTTGGCTTTTGGCCGTACACATTCGACGTATTATGAATAAACCGTTCCGCAAAAAAATATTTTTAAGTAATTTGAACGCTTATGTCGTCAATATAAAAAGTAATTAATTATTTAGAAATGTACATAAATTTCTATCCGATTTTTCTTATACATTAAATGTAAAATGCTAATAAACAAGTTATCGTGGTTTCGTGAAATCATTCAATATAATAAACGATTTAATATCTATGGTAAAATTATTTTTTACGGAATTTTATTTCTCGATTCTTTTTTCCTTCATAACAATATCTGCATTTTTGAAAACATTTTTTCCGCACGCCTTTCCTTGGATATTTTTTGACGACTAATGATTAACATTTTTTCATCAAAAATCTCACTTTTTCGGAGAATCTTCTTGTTAAGTGAGGGATTTACTATCTTAACTCATAATATCCAGCATATGAAAAATAATAGTTGTGACATTGTTCTTCGTGTTCACGCCTAACATTTAAATATCTTTCTAAACTTACAAACTTCCGTCTAAAATGAATGTGAGAATGTTGTTCATTTTTAATACTCATATTATCTAACACCACATAATTTTCTAAGCTAATAATCTACATTCCAGCTAATGACAGTGCAGCATTGTACTGTCATGCCCATCAGTGTTTGTTTACATGTTATAGTGTGAGCGTTTGTTCCACAGTTTTATTTGTATCTAACTATACTAAATTTGGATTATTGAGATTTTGTACACTTCCATGTATTTTGTCACTAACGACCCGGGTTTCGCCTTTCGGCATCTTCAGGCATTCGAGCACACGAATGGACTCGAACTGAGAGACAGTAAACAGTGTCTAACGCTTATATAGAAGATAAAAATGCGACAAATATCATTTACGAGGCAATACATTATACGTCTGAGAGCCACACCGATACCTGAGTTAAAAATTTCGGAAATCGCCCTAATCCTTATTTTGTAAACACCATATTAACAGAGTGACGAATTGCCGAAGGCAAATTACCGCTTTTCAACTTCTTTTAGAAATACCAGTGATTTTACAATTATAATAGTATTGTGGGTTTTGACGGGATGTAATTCGACGAATGGGTAAATATATACAATCGTTCCACATTTGGTGACATCTGTTAGGTGTTTCAACGTATCGGATATAATAGCGGAGAATTAGGAAGGTTCAGCTGCTCATTCAAGATTGGTAATGAGTTTAACTGGGCTCTATTAATTTCTAAAATTTCCTGATAAAATAATTTATGATCCCCATGTTTTTATGCAACAGTTTAACCCCATCATCCGCATTAAACGTATGGTTCTCCATTAGCAAGTGATTTGCGAATGTCGAAGTTTCTTTTTTTTAATCTAAAGGCAGCTAAATGTTCTGATACCCTTATATCTAATGTACGTGTGGTTTTACCCACATAGAAATGTTGGCAATCATTGCATTGTAATTTATAAATACCAGATGTGTTCTTAAAGTTTACTCTATCTTTATTGTTAGTAATTTGCTAGAGAGTTTTTGCAATAGAACGCCGGTCTAACACTATCAGCGAGTTGTTTTTTAATTTTAAAGCTTGTACAACCTAAATAACTAATTCTATGCCAGATTCTGGGGCGGTCTATGTCTTTAGACAAGTTCCAAAATATAGCATCTTTTCTGCTAATTTACGTTGTTTTTTTGATACAAGACTATCTATAAGAGACGCCTCATAGCCATTATTAATGGCAATTTGTTTAATAATGTTTAGTTCGTTTTCAAAATTAAATTTATTTAGAGGTATAGTGACTAATCTGTGAACCTGAGAATGGAAAGCAGCCAATTTATATGAGAAAGGATGGTCTGACTTAAAATGGATCGTGGCTTCTGAAAACGTCTGTTTTCGGTATATTTTAAATTCGGTATATTGATATTAAAAACTCCATTCATGAATTTAAAATATACCGAAAACAGACGTTTTCAGAAGCCACGATCCATTTTAAGTCAGACCATCCTTTCTCATATAAATTGGCTGCTTTCCATTCTCAGGTTCACAGATTAGTCACTATACCTCTAAATAAATTTAATTTTGAAAACGAACTAAACATTATTAAACAAATTGCCATTAATAATGGCTATGAGGCGTCTCTTATAGATAGTCTTGTATCAAAAACAACGTAAATTAGCAGAAAAGATGCTATATTTTGGGAACTTGTCTAAAGACATAGACCGCCCCAGAATCTGGCATAGAATTAGTTATTTAGGTTGTACAAGCTTTAAAATTAAAAAACAACTCGCTGATAGTGTTAGACCGGCGTTCTATTGCAAAAACTCTCTAGGCAAATTACTTATTAACAATAAAGATAGAGTAAAACTTTAAGAACACATCTGGTATTTATAAATTACAATGCAATGATTGCCAACATTTCTATGTGGGTAAAACCACACGTACATTAGATATAAGGGTATCAGAACATTTAGCTGCCTTTAGATTAAAAAAAGAAACTTCGACATTCGCAAATCACTTGCTAATGGAGAACCATACGTTTAATGCGGATGATGGGGTTAAACTGTTGCATAAAACATGGGGGATCATAAATTATTTTATCAGGAAATTTTAGAAATTAATAGAGCCCAGTTAAACTCATTACCAATCTTGAATGAGCAGCTGAACCTTCCTAATTCTCCGCTATTATATCCGATACGTTGAAACACCTAACAGATGTCACCAAATGTGGAACGATTGTATATATTTACCCATTCGTCGAATTACATCCCGTCAAAACCCACAATACTATTATAATTGTAAAATCACTGGTATTTCTAAAAGAAGTTGAAAAGCGGTAATTTGCCTTCGGCAATTCGTCACTCTGTTAATATGGTGTTTACAAAATAAGGATTAGGGCGATTTCCGAAATTTTTAACTCAGGTATCGGTGTGGCTCTCAGACGTATAATGTATTGCCTCGTAAATGATATTTGTCGCATTTTTATCTTCTATATAAGCGTTAGACACTGTTTACTGTCTCTCAGTTCGAGTCCATTCGTGTGCTCGAATGCCTGAAGATGCCGAAAGGCGAAACCCGGGTCGTTAGTGACAAAATACATGGAAGTGTACAAAATCTCAATAATCCAAATTTAATATTGAAATTCCATCAAGCACCCTCAGTCGATGTCTTAAATTATATCTAACTATACATTTGTAACTGTAGCATGAAAACGGTTATTTTGAGTTTGCCAAAAACAAGCATTGATAGAGATTCTGATTTGTGATACTAGAGCCCTCAATTATAACTTTTAGAAATTTAAGAACAGTATAGATCTTGGACATGGGTGTTTGTGATCTCTCTTTTCCTCTAGTTGATCTCGATTAACTTTAAAACTGTCCTCATTTGAGTTTATCTAATGTGATTTTTAAAAAATCATAATATCTGGTACCATGACCGTTATCTGTAATTCCAGATATTTTTCTCGTATTATAAAATAGTATTACAATAATACGATTTTTTTTTTGTCAAGTATTTTAAATTCAAAATTGTTTTAAGATTGAAAATGTCTCCGTTTTATTTTGATCAACGGAGTTCTTTATAGCATACAAAATATGTTTTAATAAACGCCAAAAATAAACATAGCGTGCTAAAGTCAATTAAATTTAAACGATACAGGGTTACATAAAGCGTCTAAATAATTTAAATAAAATAGTTATTTTGTAATTATTGATTGTTGGAGATAAATTAATTAATCTTGCTATTAATAACAATATTTCGTTTATTTTACTATTTGATTTTACTTTTTTTAATCTTCACGTCAAATGACAAGACAATTATTTAAATGCAAGTCAGCTGATTATATACACTTAATGCTTTCAGCTTTCGTAAATCAACATTGATTGGTTTGTTGACAAGATAATAATAGCGACATATTTAATGGTATCCAATAGGTAGGTTTGATTTTTGTATTTTCTTTGTCAAAATGAACTGCAATATTTGAGATTCGGGATTATTCTGTCATATTTTCGATTTTAAAATTATTCTAAATAAATCCGAGATTTCACATTTTCTGCCTGTTGTATTTTCGGTCGAGAAAAATAACTGGGATTTATAGATTGAACGCCAATTATCTGTTCCAACGTTTAAAAACAGGAATACTTTACTGGACACAAAAATATAATAAATAGATAGAATTAGTTACGTGCTAAAGTACTAGCGGCTCTTGTTTCTTGTTTCATTTAGGTCACTCTCAATCATTGGATATTCCCTGTAATTTATTTTGATACAACACCATATTGTGCCTCTGAATCTTTCTTATTATTGTATATTTAAAATGAAACTTGAATAGAACGCTCTTCCAATAAACTCTTCTTTACCAATGGCGCAATGGCTGTAAAAATTCATTTAGGTCACCCATCAATCATTGGAGGGTTGTCCTACCCTATATAATTATTAATATGTACTGTACTAATAACTAAATGGTAATATTAAAAATTCACATGTTAAAAACAGCTAAAACCAACATAGAGAATAAGTAATCATGGCAAGGTATAAAATCATTGTGTATATCGTAAGAAAATATATTTATTTGTATTGATGAAATAACCAAAATATTTAACCTACATATTTTTAAACACGTAGAATGAAATAGTTAAAAAGTTTAATTTTAATAAACTCTCCTGTACCAATGGCTCGCTGTCAAAGGCAAAGGCTTCGATTAGTCCCAATTAATTTACATAATATCAAATAATCAAAAATAATTGAAGAATTAGTTTAATTTCTTGTTTTTAGTAAAGAAACAAAAATGAATAACACATTTATGTTTTATCTAAGACAGTCATTTTAAGTTATAATAATACGGAGAGTAAAGTTCCATATATTTTCATTACGATTCATCTGGTTTTCTCATTTTTCTCATTCATTTTCATAACTTAAATTAAACGAGCAAAGTTTTTTTACACCGACTCATAAGTTTAAATGTAAAGTTTATTTGGTTATAAAAGAGGATTTATACGTAAAATAATATTTAAACACAGCGAAATGAATAATATTTATGAAAAAGTTGTATTTGCTTATTATAATATGCTAGATTATATTTGTATGCTTATAACTAATTGCATATAACAAAGTCTTATTGTATTTATTTATATACACACGATTTATAAATAGGAAAAGAATAAAGTTTATGTTTTAGTGTGGGAGATGAAGACAAATACAATAAAAATTGATTACAGTTAGTAATTACTAGTGGAACGTCTAAAATAGATAAATCAAAAAATAATATAATCAAAATGTATTCTTACATGTGACATACATAACATATAATTATATATTTTTTTCATAAAACGGTTGACATTTTTTTTATGAAATTATTTCCATTTTCATTATAATCATTTAAATCTAAGGCAGTCGGCGTCCGTGGCGCAGTTGGTAGCGTCGCTGTCCCCCTCCCACCCATCCCATCCTCACGGGGCGTAGCGAGAGTGATTAGCTAACCACTAGTCCTGTCATAGCCTTATCCTTCTATCCTTCTATCCCTACTCTCTTCGAAAAAAAAAAAGAAGTTGAGCAACTGAGTAACAAGCAGTTCTCGTAGAAAAGTTCTGTTAAGATACCTCCATTAGGAGACCATATGCTCCACATTGGGAGCGGACATGGAGAAAAAAAAGGAAAAAAAAAATTAAATCTAAAATCGATTTTGTGGGTAGAATTGCCACAACACATTTTTTTTAAAGTATCACATTTTTATACAAATAAACAAGTTTTTTTTTTTAATAAAGTTGTAATAAAATAGTCTATTACATGAAAAAATATATCATAAAATTTGTCTATACGTACTGCGATAAATCTCAAAAGAAGCTTACAAATGCATTTAGTGTGAATTTAAAAAATGATTTCTTGGAATAAATGTAAATAAAATGAATTTCAGTCATCTCTTATACCCATTACAAAGATAAACAATGAGTTTGAGACAATGGTCATAAATCAAGATAATATTACCATCAATGCGACACGTTTGGAGATATTATTATTTTTGTGTAATAACATACACATGAGTTTATTTTTTTAATTAAAATATATTAACTCTACATTCTACATAGATTTCACTATGCTTATTCACCATAATCCAACTAAAATCCTATTGGAATACCATTTAGTGTAATATCAAAAAGTCTTGGACACCATGGAATCCGCTTGGGATTCAAGTGGTTTTAAACCAACTAGAAAGTAATTTTTAAAGAAGTCATCTAGTTTTATTACGTAAAAGTGTACCAAGGCCCGTATATGGTTGTGATAATAATCTTCTATTATTCATTGGAATCCACGTATTAAGCCCGATAAAAATCCATAATACGTGTATAGGGATTTAACTTATGATCTCATTTCAGCGTGAATGTAAATATTTAAAGATGTCACCCATCACTTATCGCCTTCCTTATTTATCACCGTTAGCGTTTATATTGGATTACTTGCAAGAAAGAGAAGCTATTATTTACATCAATTCATATTAACTTTATTCAAGAAGATGTGATGTGACGTAATTTGTGATTTTTATTGGTTGTTAACCCCCCTGGTCCCAGAGCGCCGATCTATCGGTACACCTTAAGTATACCTACAGCACCAAACTGTCAGCGCAGACTTCAATGTCTAATATTAAAGACAAATGACATCGTGAAACGAAAACCAAATAAAATCAATCAAAAAAATATATTGAAGTACGTTTAGTGGTTTAATTATAAATTTTTCGTTTGCGAATTGCATTTAAGAATTGAAAAAAATACTTCGGTTTTGAGCTATGTATATTACAAACACAGAAGAAAATAACAAAAGTTTTAATTGGTTGGCATCTCATTGGAGGATGTGAAAATCTTTTGTGTTCTGTCTTTATACAATACACAGGAATGTATTTTTTACCAATGTTGTTAAATAAAGCAATAATTGGATTATTGTTTACGATGAATCGTACTTGAACATTTAAATAATTTTAATGAAAAATACAAATATTTTTTTAATTTTAAATAAGAAGTGTTTTTTCCATGCAAAAAGCTTTGAGTTTCTTGGCATGTACCACCCAAAACTAGCTGGCAGCAAAAGGGTAAATGCTGTCACTTTATTGATGCACCAAGTTCAATCGCTTGTGATATAAAACTATTTCTCATATCCTACACACAAAACATAGTACCAAATTAATGTAGGAAGGAAGATTGCTTTGCATAAAAAACAATATCCAAATTAATTTCTTTCTGTTCTTAAATTTTGTTTTATTAAGTTTTATTTTACGGCGTAGGGATGTGACGACCCCATCGCCCGACGAGAGCTCTATTTATTACCTCTTTGTTTAAATTATTCGATACAACCAGTTACAATATATTCAAATGTATTCATATCAAATATTCTACAATATTTTGTTTTAATTATTTGGTAGAACTCTATTAAAACAAGACAAAAATAGCAATTCTCGTTTGTTGAATTTAAATAATTTACAAATATTGAGTTAATATAATGATTTTTTTAAACTTAATAAAATCTTTGGTTTAAAGTATCTATCAAAATTATTAAATTTATGTGTTTTTTCATCTTAAGATTGGAACATTATATTATAAAGATTTAAATAAATCTCTCGTCGCAATCAGTCGAATCTCGAGATTTTAAGTCTCAAGATACCCCATAAAAGTTTAAACCAATATTCTTTATCGATTAATTAATTGTTTGAACGATTTTATTATTTCAATTTGTCCAGCTGTACTTTTAAGACGATAAAAATATAACGATCTGTGTCAGTGCGCAGAAAATAGTTGGAAAACTATAGTGTTAACTGGCATCTACCATTATAATAAAATAGCTTCTTTAAAATAGTTTCTTGGCGTATATATTTAAACAAGGGTTTGAAAAAATACATATTTAAAGTATAATGTCAATGAATATTTATAATATTAGCTAGGTTGACATTCAATAAAACAATTTATGATTAATTTTTTTTATTCTTTACTTTTATGTTATATTAAAACGGTTTTTCTCGGTTTTAAATTGGAAGCTTAAATAGCCTTTTTACTCAGTTTAATATAAGGTTACATACAAGGTAAGTATAAAAAACATCATTTATCATCAATATTTATAGCAATATGAATGTCTAATAATATTTGTTTCTTTCCTATTGCAGATTTTCAAGAATATAAATAAAATAAGTGTTTTTGTTTTTAACTCTTCTTAAAGTTTCATCAAATATTAAAAGTTGCACTATTTCATCAATTATTAATTTCAAAACTCTAAGTGACTATGACAGTGTTTTTATATACATATGAGATGTTTCAAAAAGAAATCTGCAGCTGTTTTAAATTGAAACACGTAATAAACAGTATGTGTAACGAATAGTGATATCTGCAACGAAAACCATATCAGTAACGGAACAGTTTGAATATAAAATATTGAAATTGGAGCGATAGTGTCATATCAAACATTGTTATGTTGATGTAGGAATTTTAAAATTTAGTTACCAACACAAGATGATTGGTGTTAAAAATAATATTGAAATTTATTTTAATAAATATTTATGAAGATAATTACAATCGGCCACATAATTTTCAATCGTATTAAAAATGAAATGATGAAATTTTGTTATTATGGAATAACAAAAAATACTTGCTTCGACGTGAAGCTAGGCTCTCAGGTTATGTGATGGAGGGTGCAAGACTGACGGAAGGAGATGGAGCAGGAGTTGGAATGGTGGTCCTGGCCGGAGGATATGAGGGCCAGGGCGATTATATTATTAGCGACTATATGGAAAGGCTCGGCACGCGTCTCAATATTCTTGAAACTGAGCTGAAATATGCGTGGCGAGCCTTAGATCTCTTATCCCAAGAATATATCAAAATGTGGGAAAGATTAGAGAGACTAGAAGGCTTGCTGTGTGAACAACAAGGCGTCATTGCACATCTTTTAGATTTTTATTCTGCAGAAAGAGGAGCTCCTGCTGCACGATTAGGTCAACTTGAAGTAATAAGAGAGATTTTAGGTAATGGAACAGTAGAAGATGGCCTCGAAGAAGGTGTTGAAGCAGCCGGTATGCCGTCTCGCTTAATTGTCACGGACGTTGATTCTGGTGAGCTACAGCTTCCAATACCAGATTCCGATGAAGCATTTTATCGAAGTCTTAATAGAGCATACCGCGAAGACTTAGTCTGTAATGAATCATCGCGTCCACCTTCACAATTAGATATGATATGGGAAGACCCAGAAGACAATGAGGACCTTAATACTGCAAAAGATGAAGTAAGAGAATTGATGGAACAGGCACTCGAAGATGAACGTCAAGAAGTCTTTAGTGCTATGGATTACAAAGACTATCGAGGAAATTCTCCCTGCGTCAGCGAACAAGATTTAGCTCAACTATCTAGATTAAGTTCGATAGACCAAATAGCTATAGAAAAATTACACGAATTAGATAGGTTGACAACAAAATTACAAAAAGATTCTGCAGATTTAAAAGAATTACAAAATAGACTGATCAGTCCTCAGCGGATGAAACTAGAAGCCAGAGATGAAAACGAAGTAGAAGCAAGGACTCTAGCAGAAGATGGTAGCATAATAGATGAACAACTTCGTCAAATATATGCAGATTCAGAAAACTGGAGCTTTAGTAGTGGCCCAAGAGGTATTGAAGAACTTATGTTGCTTGCTGCCACCAATGTTCCTACTACTGTATCTTCTAATACGACAAACCGGTCAGCGTCAAGGCTTTCTATTGCTGATAGCACTATAAGCACAGACAAAGAAGTGGCAGATGCAATGGCAGGAGGATTTCGTTCACCTAATGTTACTTCACCAAGACATAAGTATCACGTCGATAAATCTGCCACATCTGAACCATACACTACAGTAACAGGAAGGCTGGCGTATAATTCAGCAGTAGCAAATGCTGAATCAAATTCAAAGCTTCCAAAGTCTCCTGGAGCTCATTCTAGGTCAGATAGGTTTGATTTATCGTATACTTACAGTGATATGCCCGATTTTAATAAATCGTTTACAAACAATTACGCCTCATCTTCGAATATCCCAAGTGATACCACAATACAAAAACCTGATAAACCAGTATCCCCAAGTTTATCAATTCACAGTATAAGAACTCGACAAGACGGATATGTCGACTCTTCCAATAAACTAAATATTCAATTGTCTGAAGGGAGACATTCGTCGTCTTCTCCTAGTCCACCTCCGCCTGCTCCACAAGACGGTGGTGAAACATTTTTGATGCCTGAAAGTACGCTTATAGCAGGTCCACACAGAGGGCCGTCACCTGTTTTTCTAGCACCAGGAAGTCATGCTCAAACATCCGCTTCGCAACTGGATCATGGCCGGCTCAGCCCACGTTCTCCAAAGTCGCCTCGAACGTCGCCAAGGCATACAAAAAAAGATCCAACAAATATCGTGCCCGCGAAATCAGATTCTGGGCTTTCTTCAATGAGTGGGTGGTCTAGTTTAGAAAAAAGCCCTGGATCACCGAGAACAAATAGAACACCACCTACATCATCTTTTGTCAGTGACATTCAGAAAATTCAATATCAACAAACTGCGTCTCCAAATCTCATGCAAGGACAATCAGCACTATATGCGGAGCCAAAAAAATATTCAGAAAGTTCAGCAGAATCGTATCACAATGCTAAAAGAGGGACACTTAATCTTATGCCAAGCTCACATCATACTTCTGCGTTTTCAACAGTCAACTCACCGCAAACGATTGAAAATGGTCTAGAAGCTTATGGACAATATGTTTCTGACCTAGGGGTATTAGGAGATATGGGAATAAATGTGATATCCAACTCAATGCTACCACCAGAGCAACAGCCAGTTCCATCTGTTTATGGTGAATATCTTTATAGAAACGAGCAACCGGCTATTTACTCCGTAGCTGGTAGTAACCGAGAACAAACTTTTACTTCAGTTTATACTTCGGGATCTTCAAATATTTTACAAAACCTTAATTATCCTGATGTTATTGAATCATATGAGCCCACAAATATACCGCAGGTTTCCCCACATAGATACCCACCTGAACCAAATTACAGAGCACAAACTGTTCTGCATGGACCGTCAACTTCTAACGGCTCCAATAAGAAGCCCCTAACAAGAGGCGTATCAGTTGGAGCAATGTCTAGTGAAGGAATTGCAAACCATGAAGGATACAGAAATGCAATGTATAGAACTATGTTTCCCTCGGGAAATATTACCGATGCTCTGTCTTATTATCCTACGTCAACTAGATATGACACATCATCATTTAATTTACCAAGAACCGACTACAATGATCCAGCGGCTTGGTTAGCATCAGAAACTTCTCAAATACCTCATGATTCTACTTCAAGTTCTATGGATACCACGGCTAGTATGACATCTCAAACTATGGCAATAAATATGGAATCCAGAAAACAATATCAAAATCAACTACAACAAGAATACTTTAGGCAGCAGCAGAGAGAATATGAACAGCAAAACAACAATCAACCAATATATCAAAACGCACAAGTGTTTCAAGACGCTGAACAGAGAAAAATGGAAGAACAAAACCATAGAGCGTGGTCTCAAAAAGAGTATCAAGAAAGTATGGAACAAGATATGAGAAATAGAAATACACGCGAGCAACAGATGCCTCAACGGCAACAATCTGGCGATCAATATGGTGATTCTAGTGGATTATTAGTTTCTCACTCAGGATATTTATCAATATCTTCTGATTTGAAAACGGCTAAAGCCCATGATAAAATTATAAAAAAGCCAAAGAGAGGATCTCTTAAATCTGCTATGAGCTCTGTGAGTAGTTGGCTACCTGATCTGCATCTTCCGAAAAGAAGTCGCTCGCATTCACTTCCTGCAGGTGTCGATAGAGATGATGTTATTGAAAATCAAAGAGATATGAAATCAGGTAATAGGGGAAGAGGAACTGGACCACTGCCTAGAAAGAAGAAAAAATATCCTTTAGTAGCTACAATGTCAGGAATTTTGCAAAAAGCTAAGCGGAAAACCCACACAAGCCACCAATCTCTTTCTGATCCAGAGACATCAGAAGAAAATGAATGGTCTGGTGGTCGATCGAGTGCGCAATCAGAAGACAGTGATAGCGTGTTTTCAGACTCACCATTGGATAGTAGTATGTTTGCTAGAATAGCTTCAAACAAGAAACAAAGAAGATTGAGTCAACAAGAAAAAATGGATCAACAACAAAAAGTTCAACAGCTTCAATTACAACAACAAAACCAGCACTATCCAAAACTACAACCTCAGACAAGTTCTTTGCCACAATTTGACTTGATGCCCCAAGTAAATTTTCAGAATGACCCATCACAGAAAAAAACACAGCACTCAGATTCACAAGAATCGTCTCCTCCGTCACAGCCCTTATTTGCTCAGGTACAAAAAAGAAACTCAAAAGATAGAGATCAACTGTCTGATGGACATAAAACGGAGCCGGAAACTGATTTTTCTGATAATGCACCTGGAGAAGAAGAAGGAAATAAAAGCTCTGGAAGTCAAAGTGGCTCTTCCTCCATTTTTGCAACTATTGGAGATGTAAAACGAAGTGGTGGTTCAGATGAATCCGGGGGAGAAAATAAATCATATGGTATGAGTGGAGGTTCCATGGAATTTGCTGTATCAAGAGCTTTGGGTAAATACAGACTTAGGCAATCTTCATCAATATCAGACGATCAGATATGTCCAGATGAGCAACAAGTTAAATCTGAAGACCTTGAGACTTTTGATGAAATGGAAGAAACCCTTAAAGAACAGCCACAAATCGAAGTGCAAGAAAAAGTTCAGAATACCTCAGCTTTACCAGAAATAGTCAACTCAGTATCTGTAGAAGAGCCTTTACCGAGTGTTACTGAAGGCAGCCCTTCCACCCAAAGTATTAGAAGTCATTCTAACAGGTTTATGCCTAGACATCAACAAAGTTTAGATGTGCCATTTTCTAGACACGATGATGATGACAACAAAAGTACTCATTCTTGGAGAAGCGGCTCTAGAGTTTCTTCCAGGAGACAGAGTACTGAAGACAGTATTGATTCTGAAGATGAATGGTACTGTTATGAACTGAGAAAACTGGAAGAAATGGAACGTCAATCTGTTATGGAATCTGAAAGAAGTGAAATTCTTCGCGAAGAACCTGAATTTGAACCCGATTCACTACCATTTGAACCTGATGACAACGTTAAAGAGAGAATGTCATTTGTTTTAAGAGAATTAAGAATAAAAACTAAACCAATCGAAAACGTGATTACTGCAGAAGAAATAAAAAGGGATACCATTGCATCCTCCAAGCGAAGAAACGATAGAAACCAGAGCCCCTTGACCGGTCCAAAATCTGCGTATGCTGAATTTGCCCGAGTAACTGATTATCAAACATGGAAAGAAGCTGATGATTTAATTGAACAAGAAGAGGCGGAAGTTATAGTTGAAAAAGATGAAAGTGATATAGAAGAAGATGATGACAAACGAGAAGAAGGAGATTCGTCCGGTGAAACATCTGGACCAGATAGTCCAGGAGATCATAGTGCTGAAGAAGTAGAGGAATCACAAGATTACCAGACTGCGGCCCAGATGCCCGAGCAGGATTCTCCACCTGCTCCAAAAGATGGTCCTTTAGGAAGCAAGTGGAAACTATTAAAAACTTTGAAGGAACGTAAAGCAGAAGAAAAAACCAATCAAGAAACTGCACAAGCAGCAGCTGCAGAAAAAGATAAAGTTAGTACAAGCGTTAGTTATATTATGCAAAAGTTATATGAAATAAGAGTGAAGAGTTAAATAAATCTATAAATATTTATTATATTTAATAAATATTTATTTATTTACTATTAAATTACTGTGTAGCTATTATATATTTCTATTATAAGGGTGGCTTGTATCGGTGTTGATAATCAACTGTTTACTATCGTATATAATAGAATAGGTTTCATAAACGGTTAATTACCTACTTGCTTCCATTTTAGTCAATTTGAAATCAGTTTAAATTGGCCGAAAACTGTTTTCTCATTTTTGACAATGTTTTTTAATTTTAAATTTGTTATAGTGCTGGTGTTTTTTATCAAAAATAGAAAAGGACTTCTTTTCTCAAATAAATGTCAATTACTTTTATTATTAATGTCACATATATCAAAAATTATCATTATGAACTTTTCACAGTGGATGATAAACATAAACTCACAAACCATTGTCTCATTTTTATAGCCATTGTCAACTCACACAATGAAGTCAAAAGTGATGTATTTTCAGAATAAGGGATATGAAATTGCAAATATTCTCTTCAATTTTCAAATTATAATAAAAGCTCTCATTTTTTATGAATGACTTTACATAATAGGGAATCGTTGATAATTTTATCAATTTATGCAATGTTTATGTTTGTCATTAGCATTGAAAACATTTTTTTCATCATTTTTAATTAAGTAATTTTCGAATCCATCCAATCTAAGCTTCCATAAAAATTTATCAATCATTGTAAACAGATTATATTCAAAAACTCATTGTCCAAACCACATATCACTGCTTTGCGTTCACATATTCAAAAAAATCTAAAAGAATGTATTTACAAAGAAAAGAAAATATTTACATTATGTATATTTACTCATAAATACATTTTGCAGTATGCAAAATTACTTCCATTTTTCTTCTTCATCATCCCCATATCATATATAAATTAAGGGAAAATATATTTGACGAAGAGGCATATTTATACATTTAGATAATACGAAATTTAATTTGTCAGTAGAATAATTATTGATAATTGCCTATTAGTATTGTTTGTTGCAAAGTATTATACTTAATTATTCTTTTTGTCGATATTTTCAAAATTTGCTATAAAATAAAATGTTACCAATAAACAGCTTTTGTCAAAACATACATAATTATATAAAACGCAATATTTATTTGAATTCAATTGTACCGAGTAATGTTTAATTCAATACACATTGTTACTATATAAATAAAACTATTATGAAGTAGGGAAATGCTAACATTTGATCGCCTTGACACAATCATGTATGTATTCACTTTCACAAAAAAAAAGTCAAGTCCCTGCCGCTTTTGTATATCCTTAAAATTTCACTATTTGATAAATTTTTTTTTGCTTTAGTATATTGATTGGAATTGAAACAAATATTATAATAATAATTAACACAAATACATTTATACGATACAAATAAAGTTTTGAAAAATCATTTAAATAAGCTTACAATGTAACAATACAAAATAACAATTCTATATCCTACAAAAGGAAATGACGTATAAAATGTGTTTCATTATATAAATATTAGCATTTAACATCATCTTTATTTACCGCTAGCGATGAAAATACGGCAATCATTTTAGTCATTCAAAGATTTAGAGAATAAATAATAAACTGCGAGATATAAGTGTTCATTTTTTCTTGTGTACTCGTTACCTGTTTTTAAGCACATGGTTATAGTAATAAATATTAGAAATGTGTGAAAATTAGAGTGCATATTGTAAAACATAACATAAAATTTGCTCGTTTTATTGTTGAAATATAGCACTTACTCTTAAAATAGACGTTATTTGATCATAAATCATCGAAATTTAAGTAAGTTTTTATAGAAGCTGTAGACCTTGTGTATAAAAGGTGCTTTTGTGTAACTTGAACATAAAATTGCTAACATTTAAAAATTACTAAGTATAGATAAGAATTAGTAAATACATAATTAGTTGGAACATTGTAAAGTTAATAATAGCAATGGAAACTATTGAATACGTAGCCCAATAATATGTATTATTAGATTTAAAACTTTTTGGCACCAATTTCAACTTTTATACAAGTCTTATTGACAAATAAATTAATTAAACTCAATGTAATGTAGTATGTATGTTTAAAGTAACCTCAGAAAATATATGGAATAACTACAATAAAAAGCATTGTAATCGAGCTTAAAAGCTATTAAACATGATTAATCACGGATAAATTCATTGTTGAAATGAGTAAGCTTTTTAAACGACCTTAAATAATTAATCTATAAATTTCCCTTGTAGTCACAATATTTTAAACAATACTTAATCATTAAAATTGGCTTATAAAAAACAATATTACAAAAGAGGCATCTGAAAATATTGACAAGTTATTATACTATAAGGTAAATGTACCAGTAGTTGACCGCTTAAGAAAAAATTCAACAAAAATATTGATTAACGTTTAGCATTAGACCGAATGATAACAAAACACGTGTATTCATAATGGATCAAATGTATGTTACAAAAAATTGTGTTAAATTTTTAACAACCATGTTAATGTGTCAGTAGTTGACCACTTTTTTTTCAGTAGTTAACAATGTCTAATCAAAGGGTTTCATGACAGCCTTTCATCAGAAATGCCTCAGAGCTTCCTTTAAGACCACTCTTGTTTGAATTAAGTAGCATATATTTACATCCACTGATATCTTTAACAATTCTCTTAATAAATTCAAAATAAAATAATTACTTCATATCGTGTTATTTTCAAATGGCCGCTATGACACCCCAATGGCATATATGGTGATGTGTTATTTCTTCAATCCGAAAAAGATAGTTTTACTTTTCTGAACTCTACAATTTAGAGCAATCCCGCTAATACGTTTTTTATTTTGGGCACGTTTATCGAAAAAATTACATGGTCAACTATCAGTACATTTACCTTACTGTTTATTCGATTTATGTAAAAAACATTACTGTTTCAAAATTGTCGATTTCATACATTTTAAGACATCTCATAAATACAACAAAAATGTAATACATTGTTGAATATAATAATATTTTTGAGTTTTTTGTTTATTTATGACAAAAAATCTTATTGAATCATTAATTACATACTGATGAATTACAATAGAACGACTAAAGTAAATTTTCAGTATATACTTCATACGTTTAAAAATATTCATTTAGCTTTCGTTTTGTATATATTTCTAATACATTTATGGTGTAATTTTTTATCATTTCTCATATAAAAACTTTTCAATATATTTTAAGACTATTTCATAAATAAAGTTATTTCAATCTTACTATAGAGACATGAAAGTTAAATAATAATTATTGTATATTAAAAACAAAACATAATTTGTTTTGTAATACTTCCAAGTGTTTATAATGATCAAATGATGATAATGTTCGCGATGAGCGAAACTGGTCTTGATCATTATAAACACGTGGAAGTAGTACAAAACAATTGTTTTATTTTTTAAATATAAAACCTTTTCTCCAAGAATTGACAGTCAACCAATTAAAAGTGAATAATTATTGTAATATTAAACACACCTGCATAATAATATGTTAAACTGTAAATTCTTGATGGAAACTCTGTATATTTATAAACATAAAACACACTTTAATTTTATTAGTTCCACAAGTTTGTATAATGATCAGGATTGGCATTACTCATCGCAAGAATTTTTAACCGTTCCTGATTATTTTATACAATTGTGGCATTAATACAAAAAAATGTGTTTCGATAATCAATATTATATACACATTAAAACACAATTGCATTTTATAAAATTTATTAAATATTGTATTAAGGTACTAGCTTAAATTATACAAACCAAATATACTCAATTCTTGTCAATTTGTATCTTTTTACCTATTTATAATAACAGTGTACATTCAATACCATACTGAATTGATAATCCTTACAGTATTATTAATTACTAGTAATTTATAAATATACATTTGAATACAATATACACTCTGCAATATGAAGCAAGATTTTTTTGCTTACAATGAAAATTGCATTTTTTGATACAGTTTAAGACGTATTTTCTTATCTGACACAATGTCATTACAAATATAGCAATATGGTAAGGGGAGGTATATTGGTGATAATTTTTTCCAATGTAAATTTTCATAATAAAATCAAAGAAATGCCCTACATAGTAGAAGATTATTTAATTGTATGGTTAATTAAATTAAATGAAAACTTTTTAGACGAAAGTTAATGTTTGATAGGGTAAGGTAAGTTTGTGATACGGATAGGTAATTTGGTGATGTAATAAAATTGTGTATTTGAAGTAAGAATCAAAAGTTTCAGTAAAGATATTTATTACATTAAACAACAAAATAAGCATAAAAAATGTAATTATTTTTTTCTTTTCCATGTTAATTTCTAACGAACATAAGCATGCATGTGATGCACAATACAAAACGGCCCTGGCTTAGATATCGCCAGAATAGTTTTTTGCACAAGTCTGTAACTATGGCTGGGTTTGCATGAATGCTCTAAATCAGGAGTGTCCAACCTTTTGGTTTTCTTGGGCCACAAATAAAATATTTTACACAAAAAAATTATTATAAATAATTAGAGTTCGTCTGTATTTTTGAGTATTTTTTTTATAAAATTAAAAAAAGGATGAAGACACAAAAATAATGGGATGTTTGTCTCTGTTTTTGTGATAACAAAGTGTCAATAAAAATGATTGAGTCGGGGAAAAAAGCGCAAAATTTACGTAAGTCCTGTGTGGACAACGATTATTATTGCTAGCCATGCGGCAGTCGCTAGTAGAAGATTTTAGAAAAACTCAGCGTCCCTTTAATACTTATGACTACTCGTTCGCCGTGTCTCATCCAATACTTTCAATAGGTAACTTCGTGGGACTCTTTCAAAGTGTTGTCACCAAATTACATATATCACAAAAATACCTCCCCTTACCCTACTTAGATATGTTTAAGTTCTGATATTAAATATGAAAAACCCCAAACAGTGCTTAAACTATGATAAATATGCTCACACTTTATTGTCTTTTAATTTTAATTAATAATATATTATAATAATCATTAGGATTTATACATCGAAGTGCTTATTGTAAACTATTCCTGTTAAAATGTGTAATAACATAGTGCTTTAGTTGTGATATAAAAGTCAATTGTAAGCAATTTCGTTACAATAAAAAATAACGTTTATTTTTTCGTCGTTACTGTTATAAGTTTTTGGATTCTTTTACGAAACGGAAGATATTTAAAATGTATTTGTCGAATTATTTAAATTCAGTTTTATTTCATGTAAGATGGAAATATAAAAAAATTAATTGTCGCGAAGCTTATATGCTTGGAAATATCTAATATGACAAAGTACATCCGTTGATTGACTTTGCTAACTCGTTTCGTAAAGGGATTGAAAACCTTTTTTTATTGTTTTTTTTTTTCTTTTTATATTATTAATGGTACCGTTTTTTTTTAAGAATGGCGCTGGAGCTGGCGGTGATTCAGGAGGACGTGCTAATGGGTGAGTCACTATCATGATTTATTTTTCCAAAAAATTTGATTTACACCAAATTCTCTTTTTGCACTGGGGATACGTTCCAAAGACTACCGTGCAAAAGAAGATATCATCGTTGTTCTGGAAAAAAAGACTCACTGAAAAAATACTAGTTTTGAGTAATTGGACTTTGAAGTTCGTCAAATGTTTGAAAATCCATACCTTTTTCATTTTGTTTGTTTGTACAAAATTGTTTTTAAGTAAAATTGTAATTTATAAAAATATGTTTGTTATTTAATACGATAGAGTGTAAAATAAGGAACATTTTTTTATAACTGACACAATAAGTAATTTTTTCGATTTAGTGTTTTCTTCTAGAACAACGACGATATTGTGTCCATATAAAAATGGTTGATGGGTTCCAACAATAATACGTAATAAAAAACGTTAATTTTTCATATTTTGTATCATATAACAAAATTATTTAGTCATACAGTATCACTACTAGATAATAAACGTACCCGTGTTCTGTTGTTTTTCTTTGTGGCGAAAAATCACTCTCGTCACTGTAAATTTTTATTGGCGACTTATCTGCAAGTGTATCTTGAATAAAATCTCCGTCTTCTGTTTCATTGATTTTAAATAAAAATGCTGTGATTTCATTTTTTATGTTCATTAAATTATTCTTCATAACCTATCAAAATCATTTTTAAATCATGCTGGATTTTCACAGGGTCCACATAATGCAGTGCAGTATACGATTTTTATTTTTTGCTTAAAACCGTGGTATAGCGAAAAAAAAAACAATTTTAAAAAAATCGGTTCTTTTTCTTGGAATTCGGTGTACAAATACGAAAGTGAATATCGTAACATACAATTATTTAACTACAAGAATTGTCAATTTTGAAAAATATATTTTAACAACGCATCGTCAGCAATATGATTCATGATAATAGTAAACAAAAAAACTAACTAAACATAAACATGATTCTTGTGATTAATAAATATAAAAACAATAAAAGTCAAGCATTCCAAATTCTTCCAAAAATGATGAATACTATTGAAAGTAGTGACTGGTTCCCATAAGCCAATAAGATATTTTAACGAACACTATTTCACTCTTAAGGTGTTAACTGTCAGTTGCTGGTGGAAAGGCATTATATTTTAAAAAATAAAACACGAAAAACATGTCGAAGTAGTACAAATGAATTGTGTTGTATTTTTTTTAGAAAACAATGTCAATTATCCTCCATTTTTCCATTACATCATAGAAGTTGAACTGCGAGTTATTTTATTGAGTTTCTTTTATTTTATTAAGCATTCAACGTGTAGCACTGACGAGTATAAAATGCCGATATTGTGATCAATACTCAAAGCGACTATATTTTGGGACCATTATAATGCCGTGGTGAAACCTGTGGGGGCTAGCATAAATTGATACTGAAAAATGCATAGCTATGGCAGTCGTTACACCCAAAACGATACCCTAGTCCAGGAATTGCGAACCTATGGCACGCGAGACGATTTTGCATGGCACGTGAATGTTTTATTATCAAGAGAAAAAAATAAAATTGATTATACGAAAAATTCAAACGTGATATAATGATCAGAAACATCAAGTATTTTCGTATTCTAAAAATAAAACATGATGGATCTAGAAATTCATGAAAAGCCTTGATGTAGGAAAAATAAAAGAAAAATTTGAAAATGCTTTAAAAGCAACAATATAACAATTTTTGAAAAGGTTTGTTCAGTTTCGACAACTTGAAGAAACTTTAAAATTTATTACCCATCTAAACACATATTCGTATCAACAGTTAAACTTGAGAATGTTTGAATTCATGGAATTAGATTTTCAGTCGAGTTCGATATGTACAGTTAATGATTTAAGAATTGTTTTGGAAGAAATTGAGCGAGATCAATTCGTTGGACCAGTCCAGAGTAATGTCGAAAATGAAGTACTAACAATTTGGCAATCAATCCCGAAAAACTTTTCTTGTCTAAAAAAAATAGCAATGTGTATTTTAACAATTTTTTCGTCGACTTATTCCTGTGAATCATTATTTTCTTCAATGAACTTTATTAAATCAAAGTAGGCTAACAGACAAAAGTAGTACTTCTTGTATTTTATTAGAAACTACCAGCTATGAAGCCGATATAAAACATTTGACATCTAGCATCCAACAACAAAAATCTCACTAATAATGAAGTTTTGAGTGTTCTACATTTTTTTAATTTAGTCGCTTTTATTTTGCCATTAATAAGTACTCAATTGAATTTTTCGATGTATTAATGCTTTGTTTACATTAAAAATCTGAAGTTGGAAAAATACTTGATACATTTTTTATTTCCATGGCATGTGGCACGCGACATATTATTATATTGAAAAAAAAATTTTTTGGCATTCAGGTTAAAAAAGGTTCGCCACCACTGTCCTAGTCCTTTCCACGGAGGCTTAAAGCTTTCCATTCACCAATCCGTTTCAACTAAAAAGATTCAAATGTTTTGTAAACTTCAAAAGCTTCTTACTTTTTCGTATCAGCCTAAATTCGTTTCCTTTAATATTACAAACGTACATTTACCCTACCCATTTAATTCAGCCATCTCTAATTACTATTATAATATTTTTTTGATCTCATTTATTCAATTGATTTATATAGTAAATTTACTTAATACTATGTGATCATTTTTAGCATTCAATTTCAAGCTATCGAAATTACATACCAAGCATCTGATTATTAATAATCCATAAATAGTAAGCGGCCTTTTTAATAGTGCCATTAAGTCTTGAAAAACGAACGATTAATTTAGTTTAAAAACCTTTCTTATTAATAACATTCATTTTCCTTGTCGAATATTCACCGTTTCCGTGCTCTATAATTAACGAGTACAATTCGAGTTCTATACATTAATAATTCAAGAACAAATTTTTTCTGCAGATTTATGTTTCATTTAAAGAATTTTTCATATTAAATGCTAATCAATCAATTATTTCACTACGTATATTAATAATAAATTGAATATAAATTACACGTGTCCAGTCTTAAGTCGCTTTAAATGCTTATGTACTTGAATATTGAATTCTACGGTTTCTAAATTCTTATTAATGCTAAAAATAAGCCAGATCCAACAATTAAATTCTTTATCTATTTAAACAGAACGAAAAATTTCAAAAAAATTAACACTTGAGAGGGTAAACAATTTTCACACTATCTATTATTAATAATTGTTTTAAATAAAAATTTTAAACTGAATGTTTGGAATCATATTCAATCAGCGCTTAATAATTATTTTAGAACTTGTTAACTCAATTCTAGATAATTTCAAATACTTTGAGTAATCCTAAGTATGTTATAACTCATAATTAAATTTTCTGGTCGTAAAATAAGTTTATTTTTAGTATACAATCACTACCAATAGAATAAATTACTTATTATAGTTGTGTTTTTATAAGAATAATTAGTTAATTGAATTGCTTTAAAGACCAGAAGAATTTTTGTTGCTTTGATTTGAGGTAACGTTTTCTTTGTTAGAAATTTATTAAGTTAAAAATAAATTTCCTCTCCTCTTAAATAAACGGAAAATCAACCAGCAGCCGTCTGGACAGTGTAAGCTTAATCCATTGTATCACATAAAAACGATTGTTTCGTACAGCGTTGAGCGTTAGGTATGACGTGTCAGCTTTTACTGCTATTGGAAATAAATCACCACATTCTGTATTCTGCATGTAAAGCTCTTTTTATGTATATAAACGTGTTTTTTTCAGAAGTATAGAACTTTAAAATGAAATAAAACATTAAGTAATCGTGGTAATGCTGATTTTACTGGATTTATTGAAAAGTTTATTAAATGCCATTAGCTTTTAAACATGATTTCCGGAATGTGGGAGCCACGGCTGACTCGAAGAAAGCGCAATCTCAAAGTCTAATTTTCGAAATTGTCTAAAAGTCTAATTTTTTTAACACTTTCTAAAGCAGCTGTGGCTGTATATCGGCGATAACGTGGCAAATGTTGACTTCAACGTCATTAAACGTTGCTGGCTTATCGAAGTAGACTTGCGACTTCACATACCCTCACAGAAAGAAGTCCAAATGTGTTAAATCACATTATGTCGGTGGCCAATTCACAGGTCCATTCCGCGAAATTATGCGCTCATTGAAAATTTCCTTTAGCAAATTGATTGTGGTGTGTGCTGTATGGCATGTTGCACCGTCTTGTTGAAACCAAAGCTCATTTACATTATGGCACATTCAATTTTGGAATTAAAAAATTAGCAACCATATATCTATAGCGCTCTCTATTGACAGTAACGTTCTGGCCGGCATCGTTTTTGAAAAAATATGGACCAATAATTCCAGCAGCCCATAAAGCACACCAAACTGTTAATTTTTGTGGATGTAACGGCGTTTCAAAAATGGCTTGAGGATTATCGTTGCTCCAAATCCAGCAATTTTGTTTATTGAAGAAGGCATTCAACCAGAAATGAGCGTCATCCTGAACGAAATGTTTCGGTAAAAGTCAGAATCAGATGCAATTTTTGTTTCGCCACATTCATCGAAGTTGCAACGCATACGATGGTCAAGCAAAACTGAACACAAATCAGCTGTCAGATGTCAAATTGACGGTCACTGGAAAAAGGGCTGCCAGTTTAAAAAACAAACCTCTAAAAAACACCCATTACAAAATGGGTCCCCGTAAGGGAACTAATTTCTGTGGATATTTTATGTATTCAAAACAATCTACTGACTTTCACTCTTAAATCCATGATTCTAATTCCAAAACATAATTTTGTACATATTGATTCGACGATCGGCTTATTAATTCTCATCGGGGAAATAATATGTTTTTAAAAATTCTTTTATAATCTCTGTTAAAAACATTTGTAAAGCTAAAAATCGCTATTCCTAGACTCTTGCCCTTGTCATGAAAAATGTATTTGGGCAACTTCATTAATATACTCACAATGTTTATATAAAATTATCATAAACTATTATGATCCACAATGAAACGAGACTGCGATAAAAAAGAACAATTTTGGTTACTCCCGCTCATTCAACAAAGTGAAAGATTCCATGCCTTAACATCATTTTTATTTTTTTTAAATTTTCTTTTCTTTTCTCATTCTAGCTTTACGTTGATCATTTTTCTCCCGATCATGATATTTTTGGGCAAGACTTATATAACTTTACCTTAATCAAGTGTGAGCAACCGGTTGATCACGAAGTAAAATTTGGTCGATCCCAATTTTTATGATTTTTATATTTTAATTGATAATCGCGAGTGAATCGGATTACTCGTCAAATTAAGAAGGGGCTCTTTTCTGTGACGTTGTTTGACAAAGTTCTTCAGGCAATTTTGCTAGTAAAGTTAAAAGAGTATACAAAGTATTAACAAATTTTCTTGTACGATTCTTGTAACAAGTCGATGGCCATGAAAATTATGACTAAAAGTAGCTCCCAACCTTGATCTAAATCCTAAATGATACACGTTATAACCACACATGCTTTATTTTTACTTGTTATATATTGAGGGGCTATGAATCACAAACAGAAGATTTTTTTAGCATTTGTCGTACACATTAGAAACATTGTCATATTATTTTTAGAATCAGTTTATTATTTAAGCACAGTTTTTCACTTTTAATTAATTTGGCAATAATGTTCAATACTATAAAAATAAACTTTCTCCAAAGAGGATTTCTTCAATATCCGTTCTAAGCATCACTCTATTTTATATCATTTTAAATTTTTCTTAGTATTATGTTTATTACTCAAAATTCTGAAAATTCGTATATCTATATTATTTTATAAAAAAAAACAGAAATAGAGAGCAAAATAATATTGAGTCCGTATTTTCTCTGTAAATCTTTATCTAATTATAAATAATGATGTCTATTATAATGAGACGTACGTTTAGCTTAGTGATTAAGTTAATTAAACGGTAAAGAGAAGGCCTTGTTTTCCTAACTCTAATTGTCTTGTTCTGTAGCAGAAAAATCACATAATATAAGAATATTTTTTCTCATAAGAAAATTTACGAAAAACTCTTTAACATTTTCATAACAGCAATTAATGTTGGGTTGAGCTGTTGTAAATGAAAGACAATTTTTGAAATAACATAGTGCACTCTTAATTTTTTTCTTCAATATCTTAAAAGTATCGAAAATATATATTCTGTCTTAAAATGTAATAATGGTCTTTATCAAAGGCATTGTATTTGATTTTATACTTGTGAAGAAAATTCATTAAAGTTATTGATAAATAGCTTGTTAACATGTCTTTGTTATTCTCGAAGAAGACACAAACTGAAAAATACCAGTTTTGAGTAATTGGATATATAAGATTGCCAAATGGTTGAAATACTATAACTTTTTCATTTTGTTGTAGACTAAACTGTTTGTAAGTATGGTTGTTTTTTACGGTATAGTTTGAAATAAGGAATATTTTGATATAACCAACTCAATATGTCATTTTTTCGATTTAGTGTTTTCTTTCAGAACAGTGACGATATGTAGTACAGTCGTTTTCAATTGCATTTTTGAAGAGCTACGCTTTTATACCAAAGAAAGAAACTGAATATAAAGTTTATTTCGTACATTAGTACCGTACCCAAGAAATATTGGGTTTTGTTAGTTGTCATGCTTTCGAATCCTATAATAGACATTATTATGTATTGATTTCTCTCTCAATTTATAAATTTGTGCCCGACGACGAGGTTTAATGTAATGCATCTCCTCCCCTTAACTTACTCTTTTATCCCTACTGTGTATAAAAAGAAACATCGGGCTACTGATTTACGACCAGTTAGAAAATAATACTTTTGTCGTATCATATAAGAAATAAATAATTCATTTATTAATTTATATAATATTTAGTAATTTATAAAAACAAAAAAGCATAATAAAACTCTAATATGCAATTAAAATGTGTTTATTTTAGACATTAAACTCAAATATTTTCAAATGACCATACTATATATTTTATGTAATACAAGAGACTATTTTTTAAATATTTTTAAATTTTCTTGGATTCTGATGAAAAATTTTTAAAATCGGTAAATCATACGAGATAAACTCGACGATAAGTCACTCATGTCTATAACCATATAGGTTCAATAAATAATAGATACCACAAAAATGTTATGTCCTAATTGTTCTGTTTCGTCATGTTCTGTTTAGTCCTGTTACTTCCGTAAAACATCTTCTGTTGGGCTACTCCACTAGGAGTTTTAATGCAACACATCGAGAGAGACAAAACACGTACTATTTCCGCCAGCTAGCGGTGAATCAATTATATTATAGCTCTCTATACGATACCTATATTACGGTAGAACTTTTTATGCTTGCTTACTATATTATACAGTTTATTTATATACAATTGCTTAATAATAACTATTGAAAAAACAAATAATTAACAGTAACCCAAATATTCATTGTTTTTGCTTAAAAAAGTACAAATATAAATAGACTTATCTTGGACTAAGCTCAGAGCTTCAGCTACCAAAAGAGTTTTTATGCAATACATTGAGAGAGACAAGATAAAAACACGTCCTTTTCCGCCAGCTAGCGGTGAATCAAATATATTAAAGCTCTCTATTCGATACCTATATTACGGTAGAACTTTTTATACTTGATTTTAATATTTTTAAAACCTAGGACGGACGTGTTCGAGTATCACCACTTTAAACGGTATTTGAAAATGATGAGATATAATCGAATTTTAACTTTCACAGCTCCGTCTATTGGATTAATGTGTGTATCCACTAGTTACGCATCCGCTGTTGACAGCCGTGTCAAATTATGTTGAAACTTTCACATATTGATAAAACATGCATCTTCGTCCTAAAGAATGAACATCAGGAATTTTTTCATTCGACACCCTTTCTCATAGTCCATAATTCCTTTCTTGTATGTAAAATTAAGAATAGGCGTATTTCTTATATGTTTTCGTTGAAAATAAATCAATACAATATTTATAAAATATCTATTGTTTATTTATCAGTTGACAATATAAAATGGCAGATATATTTTTTATTTAGTCAAATTGTAACTAAAATATTGTTACTGCACAATGATAAATTTTGAAATAAACAAAATGTGTAATAGAAAAATATCAATGGAATTATAAATAGTATTATGACAACGATATCAAACCGTGCAATTATTGATATTGAATCTTATATATAATAGCCCAGACCGTTCTGTAGACGTTTTATAGCCTGTATTTATTGGGTGAGTAATTAATCAAAAAGATCAGTAATTAATTCGTTAAATTCTCAGTACGCACGTGGTCCGTTAATAAAATAAACGGTCAGTTATTAATAATAATTAAAGCTAGTTTATTATTTTATCTTTTTTACTTAGTTAAACTAACCTAACCCAAACTTCCCAATATATTTACTTCCCATTTTTATTTTTCTACTAACCGTTTTATGAATTTGTTACTGATGACTGTTTCTTTAATATCTGACCGTTAATTGAATTAGATACTCACCAAATAATTAGTTGCCTCGTTTTATTATCATCAAATATCACATGTAGGTACGAAATTTTCTTTTGAGCTAAGCGTTCACAGTGTATATATAAAATAAAATGTTATACAATGCACACACATTTCCGACGTACTAGCTACATCACGCATTCAGTATTTCATACCATCATTTATGACGGGTACGGTTATACTAGATATTTAAATAAAAATGTCGATAGAGTATTGAGTAGGACCTAAACGTTTATGTGGTATTAAAATTATTTGTTATTTCAACCATATTTTTTTTCACAGCCATCCTGGGGATAATCCGTTTTACAGCAACATTGATAGCATGCCAGATATTCGACCCAGGCGGAAATCAATTCCGTTAGTCTCAGAATTGGTAAGAAAGAAAAATAAATACTATTAATTGTAACATAAGTATAATGAACATCTGTCGATTTTTTATGATAACTATTACGTATTCATAGTCATTTTGTGTAATAGTACTGACTTTTTAGATAGGACACTTAATAATATTGTGTATGACTGTTGATCATTTGAATTTTTTGAGTAAACTGTTCTCTTACTTTACAAATATGTATTCATCTGTTGAGATACTAATCTGTGTCAGATTTTTAAACGTTTATCAAGTTTTACGAGTTTTGCGACAGGTATGTCTTATTCTATCTATAGTAATGTATTTTATTTACTAATAAATTGAGTTCGGATAACTTCTGTATATTTAGTAACAGTTTGAATAATAAACAAGCAATACAGTTCTTATTTAAATTATAATATTTATTATCAATATATAGTTTTTTTTACCTACTTGTAATATGATTAAAAACTACTGCCTGAAATCGTTTAAGAAAGTATAAAATTATTGTAATACATTAATGAGTTATCGCAGTTGATACTTAGGTGTACGATGTATCTTTTTTCCTAATTATTGTACTTACTTGCTATGTTTGTTTGGTTTAAGCCCAATTATTGTTCTTACTTTCAAATGAAGCCTGACTATTTTCTGTTTCTCCCAACGTTTGTTGTGAAATGTTTGTTTGTCATTATGTTTGATTGCATTGTTACGAGTAAGTCAAAACCCTTTTATAACAATGGAGTTTCTTGAAATGCTTCATTTTAAAAAGTGAACACATTTCGCACTATCTAACAATAAACAATCCAAATTTACTTTAAAATATACATGGTAGCTTTTTTATAGGCGGTAAATAAAATATTCGATAATATAGGAAGGATTAATCATTTACTAGAAAAGTGACATAAATAATAAACATAAAAATTGTATTGCACACATAATTTGATCATTATTGTACTTGCACTGTTTTTATAATATAATGAATAAATTCAATCACTCATTTTGTGTTACAGACTATTCATTTGTTTGAGGTTTAAAAATGCCACGATTCATTTCGCTTTGTTTATTCTATTGAAATATGTATTACATGCATATTATCCTAATGACCTTTTCGCGTTTTTTTTATTACTTTACTCAATTTCGCTTTATGATAGTCAGTTATTTAATATCACTTATTAGGTATAACTGAGGTACAAATACTATAATTTAGTGTACTAATTATCTATAATATTTGGTAATTAGATAGCTTACACTATTAGAAGATACTACTCCATATTAAGAGACGATTTATTTTCACATATTATATTTAGAAACTCATATAGTATTTTTAAAAAAATATTTATCACTTGACATTACGTTCCCACTCTTTCCTTTGCCCCAACTAATCTGTATTCATGTAACTGAGATAAAGGCTTGTTATATTTCTGCCAGTATTTGAGTTTTTAATTTTTATCGAAATATTCACATACCTATAAAACTTAAGTAAACGATAATACGTGTTGACTATTCATTTATCATCTTGTCATCTACCGCCGGATGATAAAATTTCTAAATTGCTTCATTATCTATTATATATTTAAATTGTCATCATTACGATAATTGAAACATTTATGGTTGGATTAAGTTGAATTCGGTGTGTTCTATTTTCAGTTAAATTGAAAATAATACGACAGTAAGAATCAATATAATTTAAGATTTAGCTTAAAAATTTATTTGGCATACACAAATATCGATTATTACAGACAACAATAAGTTAAAAAGAAATATAACAAACTCTCTTTCAATGTTTAATGTCTCGTAGGAATTAATTGTTTCCCATTTGTAATGTACCTTTAAGCCATATTGAACTAATCCATACTATTTTCTTAATGTGTTTGTCATGGCCGGACCTACAGGTACTCAAGGTATTAATGCTCTTTTCCATCTTGTTTTGTGCATATCGTGGCTATATTAATCACTTTTCAGCAGCTTTTTAATGCTTGGCTTTCAAAAGTTTGTATTTATTTTAAATGGTTTGCAGGTTTTATCGCTATTGTAAATTACAATTTTATTCAAAAAGAATTTACACTATTAAAGACAATTATTATCGAATCTAAAAGAAGTAAATGAAAGCAAAATAACATATCTTTAAATTATGCTTTCATTTACTTTTTATTAACACTAAAGCAGCTGTTACATTTCCAATATGCTATCAAAATAACAATATTTCTGGATCTGAAATGCTTAACTCCATTTTGTCGTAACTAGACTTTCCTATGATAATAAGGGACTAATGTTTAATGAAAGATAAATAATTTATTTGGTGTTATTCGTTTTCTCAGCGATACTGAATGTTTACTATATGATAAAGTTTATTTCTATACAATTGCTTAATAATAATTATTGAAAAAACGATTAATTAACAGTAACCCAAATATTCATTGTTTTTGCTTAAAAAAGTACAAATATAAATAGAATTATCTTAAACTAAGCTCATAGCTTCAGCTACCAAAATAAACTACGATTTTAAAATTATGTATATCAATATAAATACCTTGAATAACTCAATGTAACACTCAGATCCAGTTTTATTGAATTCTTTCTATCTTTACTGTTTTAACTGCATGTTACTCTTTACCTAATTTAAACTTTTCTCAATAGTAAAATGTAACTATAATGCAAGCATATTTTTAAGAATTAGTATCCCAAAAATTTCAGAACATTTAAGTATCAGTTTTAACAAAATAATTACAGTAGTTCAGTGTTTGCATTATATTTTTTATCTTTCTATATAAATCTATGGTGTACCTATGTCTGAAGCATGTACATCATGGTGTTTTCAGATTTAGTCTGCTGTCCCAAATGATTTCGATCTATTTGCATTATTTTTTATAAAATAAAATACATCTTGTGAGAAAAAATAATGCTAGTACCAAATCGGCCTCGCAAAAAAAGAAACCAAAAACTCAGATGTTACACAACAGATATACGCAACGTTTGTACTTATACAAGTCGTTGATCTGAACAAAAAATCCGTTATTCCAATCATGTGGAATACTGATAACAGGTACAATTTATCGATACCTCGTTTTAAAATAACATTTTAAATACAGACATGTCTATATATGCTCTGCATTCAACGTGACGATATTGGTTTATTTATAAGAAACACTGAATTGCTTTCTAGTCATTTTGTCCCATCACAATGATTTCATAAAAATGTTTTTGAAAGAGCTAATAAAGATCCAAAGAAAGATGTAGACAGTTGAGACTTGTGTGACATTTTTGTTTATACAGGTTACAAAAAATAGCTTTTTGAACATGGTGTAATGCTTATTGGAGACAAAAATGGTTTCATAAAATATATAAAACCATTTTATAGCACATCACTTGACAAAACTTGTTTTTTGATATTTTCGATGGAGTCAGCTGTAACTTTGTATAAATTCATTTTTAACATAAAGCTAAAATTGATAACTTAGTTATTTCACTGCATGTGTTACTGTAAAATGTAACGCGTTTCGCTTCTTTAAGAATCATTTTCCGACTAACTATTTTAGTAGTATTGTAGTATTTCCTGTGGTGCAGCCCACTTTTTATTTTATTTTCCTCATTAAATAAATGATGTTCTCCTAAAATCGATTAAACTATTTATCGTGCAAGAATTTCAAGCCAGTTTTTGTCACTATTTTTAAGTGAAAAGTTGATCCAGCAGTAAACAAGTTGGCCACTAATGTTTTCTCTAATATTACCAATATTTATTTTTTCATAAATTTTCCTTTTTTCTTTTAAACACAAAACATATTTCTTGTTTATTCTTTTTAGTGTGTTTATGTAGAAAATACCGATTTGCACTGTTTACGTATTCTATTTAAAGAATGTTACAAGTAAATATACTGGCATGTGTAATTTAACTCTTGTATGTAAAACCAACAATAACGGTTGGTATTTGCGTCAATTTTAGGTAAATAATATGCAAAAAAATTCTAACTTAATAAAATAGCCGTATCTATAAGCAAAAAAAATGAATAATAGTTAGAGTAACGAAATGGTGGGTAAAATTTTGAAATTAGACAACTTCGTAGACTCAATTTGTTTGGGAAATATTTGAACGAATTTAGAATGATGAAAAATAGGTAAATTCAATGAGTTTATATAATCAAAACTAAAATTTTCTATTTCTATGTTGCTTTTTAGTGTGACCCAGTATTTTGTCAGAGATATATTGTCTTGTGTCATAAACTTTGCTGACTACGGCTGGCCAATGTGATCTCAATTATCAATGATTTGAGCAATTTCTATTGCTTCATTATTGCAAAGCTTTGAATAAAAAGTAAAGAAGGATTTGCAAATAATGTTAATTTTGTATAAAACTGAATAACAATTATCCTATATTTAAAACTAAATCAGTTATTGAACTATTTACTTTTTAATAAAAAAATATTTCGTAACTCTGTGTAAAATTAAAAATAAAACACAAAATCATATTTTTTGATATAGCAAATTTATAAAGGCTCGCATTTTTCTTGTCAGAATTTTAATTCAGTTTCGGTTATAATTTTTAATACATTGGTCAGAATTTATATTAAATGGTCATAGTGTATCGGTCATAATTACAGAGGGCAGAATAAATAATTTATGGTCAGTATTTCTATCCTATTCATACCTAACCTTTTATTCTGACCGTATAATAATTTTATTCAGACCGTTCATATTTTTTATTCTGACCAAAAATTGAATTTTATCCTGACCAAAAGTTGATTCGAATTCTGTACCACTTATTTGTTGCCATTTATAAATTCGTATTATGAAGTACAATCGCCAGCCTTAATTATACTTTTTTTAAGTTTGTTTTCAATAGAGGAAGACTTAAAAGTTACATTCTCGTTTATAACTTTACGGCAGAGTGTATGAAGTTTTAATGATACGTTTTCCTACTAATTAACCTGAATAAAATGCTTGTTTAGGTAATTTGTAATCATTAACATTTATTTAATTTTCCTTCTCTTTAATGTATTTCTAATGCTACTTTTACAACAATTACTCATTGAGGAGAATATACGGACATGTGAGTAAATTAATTTCAGAAAGTATGAATAAATTATACAAAGGCTTAATAATCTTCTTTCAATTGAAAAAGATAACTTAATACTTATGTTTCCTATATATTTAGACAATGGCCGCAACGAAGAGAAACGCAGGACTTACTTCAGCGGTCCCCCGAGCTACTCTGAATGACGAAGAATTGGTAAAAGTTTATTTATATTACATTATTTTTATTTTTAAATCTACTCAACGCAAAACAACAATGGTACTGTTAATCTTCAGATCTCATTTTATCAATTTATTGACAATCTGTTTTTAATACGATATCGTCGTTATAGTGGCAGAAGACGTTAAGTCAAAAAACTTTGTTTTTATCCATCAATTATTCTACAAAAACTTTGAGATTCATTAAGCATTTACAAATTTGATTTAGTTATTAGTAATTCTTTTTTACAGTAATATTAGTTTTAGCTTTTTACCACCTGTGAAGGAAATTGACTTAATTCATGTTGATTTCATTAAAAAATACATGAAATATCGCAGTGCTTTTGTTTTCAGACGATAGACCGTCCTAAAATCTATCATAATGCATTCATAACTCAAAACAGCCGATTTTAAACTTATTGCTTTCTGTTACTATTTCAACGATATTTTGGGGATGAATAACGAATGCTGGATAAAAGTTTGTTTTATAAAGGAACCACAATAATTATTTATACCTTAATGGTTCTTTTGATGAATATTGATATAATCTTTCAACATTTTTTTTTTATTTCTAAACAAAATCATATGTAAACTTACACGAAAATAGAGCGTAGGTTCATTAAAAACAATTTATGAAATTGGATTCAAACATGAGAAAAATTTTAACATTTGTTTTCTATAATAATTGATTTTCAAGTATCAGTTTTGTGAACCGAAATAATTCCCAAATCAATCAACTAAATTAATATGTGTCAATATCAATAAGTTGACTTTAACTAATTTTTTTGTGATTTTCTAAAAAATATAATAATTATATGATACCTCTTTAATAATTTGTCATTATAGCTTACCTAAGATAGCAAATCATCGATTCAGGAAAACCACGTTCCATCTGCAGTTTTTTTACAAAATCACTTTTACATGCAGTTTTATTTGCATTACAAATGCATTAAAAATCTTACAATTGTCCGTCAATCTACCAAAATTCAAATAAGAAAAATGTTCTATTTGAAAAACATACAAATTTTACAATGCATCATGTTTAAATCTGAATATATAATTAGAAATATTGCGTGGAGAAAATCACGGTATCAAAAGTGGTCGTCTCTTTCATTCACGTATGTGAATGCATAAGTGTATTTCGTTGAAATAGTTACATTAGTGAAATACAAAATTGCTTTTCCTGAACAGTTTTAGTTTTTGCAGATAGGACCTTGTTTTCCCAAAGCAACGAAATAAAATCATCCGAACGTGTCACCACTGGTTTATATAAATTTGTACGTGATCCACTAGTTCATCTTTAAACAATAAATGATTTAAAAATGGATATAATTTAAATTTAAACACTAACTTGTACTCATTTATGAATCTCAATTCTATTCCTGCCATTACAGAAAATGCACGTCTATAAGAAAACACTTCAGGCCCTGATATATCCGATCTCTTCGACGACACCTCACAACTTCGTTTTGTGGACAGCCACATCGCCAACGTATTGCTACGAGTGTGAAGGACTTCTATGGGGGATTGCGAGACAGGGCGTCAGATGTACGGAATGTGGAGTCAAATGTCACGAGAAATGCAAGGACCTACTTAACGCAGACTGCCTTCAGAGTGAGTTCTTACAGCATTTATTTTTTCTGAAAACGTCTTCGTTATATCTAATCACTGTTTCTTTTTGACTATATTACTATGTGAGTTTTACTTTATTTAAGTTTTGTGAAAGGATAGTGCTTCAAAAGAAGTAGAATGATTGTGTTTGAACGCATTGTTTACACGGGATGAAAGATGTGATGGATATGAATAGGGCATCCAATTCCGGATTATTTTTATCATCCTGATATTCGGGATTCACGATTTTTCTTTCCCGGGCTTGAAAATTTTATGTTTCTTTTAGGCATAGGAATGGTTTTTTATTTATTGAAAAGATTTTTTATAAAATAATGCAAAAAATTTCTCATACAAATTATTATAAAAAGGGGACATCGCAATACATTTGTTAATTACTACGGTATTACAAAAAAATATGGAAAGAAACAAACCGATATAAATAGATGTTCTAGTCATAAGGAAGCATTTAATTTAAAATGTAATATTTAATTTCACGGCGATCCCGGAATTGGAAACTCTCATTGATATATCTGACTCCATTGTTAAATGTTCTTTTTTTACATAGTATCAAAATACTGCATTACAAAATTATGCTTTATTCTGATTTTTAAACAAAATTATCTTTAAGTGGCTGAACTAAAATTCATACATGAGATAAAATACTTTAGTTATTTGGTATGAAAATATTGTATGACAGTTTATTATAATTCAAACCTTGGAATAATTTGTGTTAATTGACCTGCATGAAAAATGAAATTTATGAAAAAGAGAACTTTTATGAACTGTGTGTTCAGTTACAATAATATTAATTTCGGCAATTTTTCACCATACTTGACAACATAATAAAAAACACCATTCAAGAAAAAATACACGAAACTAACAATAACGTATATTAAAAACACTTCTAACACTTACTATAAACAATTTGTAATAGGTACCGAACGTTACAACTTAATCAAAATACATTTAAAAAAAAGACTGAGCACATACATCTTAAAGGCATTTCCCATATTCTAGCAAATATATAATAATTTGGTATTTTTTAAAAATAAAACTATAGTAAATATTCAACATCGAAATCACACCTTTTGTCGCATGTGAATGAGTATTTTAAAAATATGATTTAAATAAATTAGAAAATAAAAACGATAATCAAACAATAGAATTTAGATAATTATTTTTTAATTTTCTATCAACAACTTCTTAATTATTTTACGAGTAACTTTTCGTGGTGAAATTTGATTTTTCAAATGTATAGTTTGAAAGAAAAAAATGGAAGCACACCAAATAGTGTCCTATAATTAAAATTTTATTTGTGTTGTAAATGCTATTTTTAAAAATTATGTTTTAATGTTCAAATCCCTTACTTAAAAATATTATGATAATATTGATTAATAAAATATAATTTAATATTTAAATACCCTTTTGAAGTCGGTTTTTGATATAAAATTAAACTCACTATACAAACTAAAATAAAAGTCTTGTAAAATATATTTCTATCGCTGGGTTCACATTTTCAATAAGTTGAAAACGTGCCTTGTGAACACACCCAGGCGTGTTATTTATAATCTGGTGGATAAATTTATCGGAAAAAATAAACATTGAAAAACCTTCTACTCCTGTATCGGCAGCAATATCGATAAACTACAATCTTTATGTTAAAAAATAGTTCGTGACTATTAATAATTATGTAAACATTGAATTTATTCTTTGAATCAATCACTGACGAAAATTGTAAATGTCATTAAATGTTTTTCGATTTGAAAAATGCATGCATAGTAAGTATATCTGCCATTTTATATTTGTCAACAATAAGCAAAAAAATAATTGCCTATTTTCAGCTCGCTCATTCCGTTTTAAGTTACGAGTTAATGAAAACTAAAACTCTAAATTGGGAACGAAACCGGGTATTTGTGCTAGTAATTTATAAATAATGTAACGATTAATGAACTACGTCAGTGAGAAATTGAAATAGTTAATACACATATTTCTTACTAATGATAGTAGTAATTCTTGTAAAATTTTAAAATGTGAAAAATAATTAAAGACAATATATTTATTATCATGAAGTAATGAAAATAAATCAATAGTTTCAACACATACATCTATTTCTTTAAGAGTAGGACACATAACATAATTTATACCGCAACGTTTATAGAAATGTTTAAAATACAATTTTGTTATCGTTTTATAATTGAACTAATTATGGTTTTTGTAACTAAATTATTATAAATGTACATAAATTGAATTCATTTTATGTTAAAGGTTTGATTTATTTTATGAAATTTGGATGAATGCTTTTTTTAAATTAAAACTCTTTTAATCTTCCAGTCAGTAAAAGGGTTTACTTAGATTGCAAAATCAGTTAAACTAGAACTACGATGAATCTCGTATTTTCGATGAATTCGGCGGTAACTTTGAGGAAATTCATTTTTAATATAAAATTAAAATTGACAACATAGTTATTTCACTGTCTGTGTTAATAAATGTAACGCGTTTCGCTTCTTTAAGAAGCATCTTCAGACTGACTATATCGCAAGGTTATTTAAGGTTAACAATGATTCTAATTCTTAAATCAAAAATAAAGGGTAGGGTGGGTTTGTTTCATTCTACTGAACCTGGGGAGGGGGTAAGACACAAACGATAATAGTAGTAATTTTTTTTTTTTTCCATGTCCGCTCCCAATGTGGAGCATATGGTCTCCTAATGAAGGTATCTTGACAGAATTTTTTCTACGAGAACTGCTTGTCACTCAGTTGCTCAACCTCTCTTTTCTTTTTCGAAGAGAGTAGGGATAGAAGGATAGGGCTATGACAGGACTAGTAGTTAGCTAATCGCTCTCGTTACGCCCCGTGAGGATGGGATTGGTGGGAGGGAGGACTCAGACTACGAACAGAAATCCATAAATCGATTGAAAGATCAATCTATGAAAACCGTCCGCACCGGGAATTGAACCCGAGACATCCGTAACCGTAGCCAGCGACAAAACCAACTGCGCCACGGACGCCGACTGTAGTAATTACCATAGCAGTACTAATTGAAAATTAATTACTAGCGTTTGGAGTTGAAAATGCAAAGGGAAATACATTTAGTAGTGATGAGCCACTTGTTCTTTTCAAAATGTTATTTACAAAGAATAATACTGTTAATAGTTTTATTAATTTCTAAAAACTCTAAGCTATTCATTTTAACACCTTTTTTATTTATTGGATGGAGTATTTCTACGTTATTATTTTTGAAAAAATATAACTTTTGAGACTTATATCTACTTTAATTCCAATATTAAATTCTACCAGTCTGTCCTACATAAGTAGCTTGACAGTCTTCACAAGAGAGGCGGTATACGCTACACTGTAACGTAAAACTTAGTGTTTATGAGTCTGTCCTACATAAGAAGCTTGATATTTTTCGCAAACCAGGTGGTAAATATATGCCACACTGTGATAATGATTCAATTCGATCTTTACTATTCAATAATATCGAAAAAAAAATTAGAATCATTGTTTATCTTAGAAATAAATAACCTTGCGATATAGTTAGTCTGAAGATGTTTCTTAAAGAAGAAAAACCCGTTACATTCGTAGCACAGCCAGTGGAATAACTAAGTTAATTTTAATTTTATATTATGATCAGTCTCGATATATAAAAGTGTAAAAACATATATAAACAAGTTAAATAAACGAAATTATTTTTATATTCGTTGTTTTAAAACATCATTTAAATTGTGACACGCATAAAAGTACATTAGTATTATACGACGATAACAAAACATTTCCAATCATTCTAAATGCATTATTTAACGAATTGCATTGTTCGTTTCCTGAAGTATTGTTATTAGGTGGACAAACTTTCCAGGAAGTGTCGTGATACAAATCGCTGGTAATGTCTAATTACTGGCAAGTTCTGCACTGGGGACTTTTCCCGATAGAAATTGCCGTATCGAGCAGCGCTGATTTTTAATGGAATTTCATTAACCGTTCACGTATAGTTTGGTGTAATTTTACACAAAAGCGTTAGTCTGTTGTACGTGTCGGCATAAACAGTTTATGTGATTTTTGATTACCTCGCATAAAAAATTTTTTTTTTTATTTTTTAGTTAAATGCATCTTTCAAAAGACTCAAATCAACAAAACAGTTAAATATTATTTCAGAGATATCCAATATTTTCATTTTTCCTAGTTGAAGATTCATAATTTATTATATATGAACTGTAATTAAATAATACGTTTATTTTACATATTTCAAATACACTTTACAAAAATTACTAATTGTCAGTTTATTGATTTTGTAATTTGAAGATCGATAAATACATTGTGAAAAATATCAAACGTTAGGAAATATATCAAATACAGAATATAAAATAATAATTATTATGAACACGTGCAACCATATAAAAAAAATGTTTGCTTATTTTTTAAATATGTGGGTACCTAGGGTAAAAGTAATTCCAAGCACAATGTTTTTGTATTTCTATTAAGGAATTGAAGGTATGTAACAGTTAGTTGACGAAAGCTTCAACACGTGCGCATCTAAAAATAGAATAGTGGTCAACTGTTTTTTGTAGATAATGATGCAAAAAAACAATAAATTGTCTGTCCTTGTGACACGCACTAAATATGAGCTAAAGGAGAGCACTATACATTTTTTATTATGATATAATCTATGAATTGAAAAAAGTTACTCGGTTAATTTTCATTTTATGATATAAACTATTTTGTACTATTTTAAAGTGAATACTGATATCCCGGTATTGGTGTTGAGTAAATCCCAGGATTACGGGATTAATTGATTATTGGGATCCCGTATCCCGAGATTGGAAAGCCCTAGTAGAAACCTCATTTTGGTTTATAATAAATATGTGACCAGGTAAACTTCTTTGCAAGAAGCTAAAATATTATTCTGGAATGAAATTTCAGAAGAAGTCTTCCCAAACGGTGAACAGTAGCAACGTGAAATTTTCGCACGCCATTCTGGCTGCCATTTCTAGGTCAACTGGGCTATTTTGTGGGTAGTACAAGAGGTGTGGTCCACGATGACATTTTCATCTTTTAACTTTCAACATTAGCGTGCACTAAAATAACGTTATAGTAACATCAACATCTAAACATAAGCACCCTCATCCGAGCGAAGCTAGTATAATACTAGTAATATATATCCGTGACACATTTATATATAAAAATCTGCTGCTGTATAGTCGATCATTCGGTGGGTGCTTCTCCGTTGTAGCGTTTTGAAATGCCTTTGTTCTACTGTTTGGACACAGCATTTGTTACACACGCTGAGCTTGCTACTTGTTCACTACCCTATAATGCACATCCGACTTGCATTACTAGCACGGTTTCAAGTGGAACTTGGTTTCATTATTAAATTCCTGGAATTTTAAACGGATGGTAAGTATAGTTTTAATGAATCATTTTCATGAATAATAATCAGAGTACTATCATGTGAAGCTGCGACTTTTCGGATATTTTTCTTTGTTTAACTTTCTCGTTTTCATACTAAAAAAATCTCTTCATATAAAAAAAGAGTTTTGTCATATAAACCCATTTATAAAGCGAAATCACAATTGAAATATGGTTTTATGTAGTACTAAGTAATTATTTTACGTTATATTTTGTGCGTAAAACCTGAAATCACAATTGAAATATGGTTTTATGTAGTACTAAGTAATTATTTTACGTTATATTTTGTGCGTAAAACCTGAAATACACGTCAAATTATGAGAAATTATTGAATGACGCAATAATTGAAATTTTTCATAACAGAACAAGCTCGAGACATGTCTTGGTGTCGTTTGAAACAAAACGGTTGCTTACAATACTTCATGCATCTCGGATTGTTATTATACTATAATATTTTTTGATGTTAAAATTGACGAGGTTTTTAAATTATGATCAATTATAAAAAGAAGAAGTAAACTATAATGTATTTTTAATTTTCAATTATATGTAGAACTACTTTATTTATAAATAGCAAAATTTTAATTTTTTTGTATGACCTATTTCACAAATAATTTAAAGGTTTAAAGACAAAAGTAGTAATTTTTTTTAATTAAACACAATTCATGTGTAATATTTCCACATATATATAATGATCAGGACCGGTTTCACTAATCACGAGCATTATCAACTAATGATAATCTGTCACCACTGTCAATCTAAAATAACGACAGATTACCACACATTTTTGACGGGTAGATATCGGTATTCTAATCATTTCCTTACACTTAAATCAAAACTGTTTTTTTTTACTTGTTACACTGTGAAACTGAGGCATCGAGTTGATCCTGAGACACTTTCAATTAAGAGAAAACAACTGTAGTTACTTTTAAGGTGTCAACTGTCAATTCTTGGTGGAAAGACATTATATTTTTAAAAAATTAAATACAATTCATCTGTACTACTGCGAAACCGGTCCTGATTATTATAAATATATGGAAGTAGTACAAATGAATTGTGTTTTATTTTTTAAAATATAATGTCTTTCCACCAAGAATTGACAGTTAACACCTTAAAGGTGATTAGTAACCATTTTGTTACACAGTGAGTACGAGAGGATTAAGAAGGGGTCCATGGGCATAAATGAATGTTTACCATCGGAAAATATTTATTTGTATTTTGAAAAGGTTCAAATAATTAATAACTTTTTAAAAGCGCTCCATCGTCTTGCCGAGTTTTGGAATATGAAATATCTTATCCACATATACATGCTCAGTGTGGTTATGTTTAACTTACTTTGCGTCAAAGATATCAGAGCTAAAAACGATTTTTATTCGTGATGCTTATAGCATAAAAGACGTCTGAAACACAATTTCAGTAATCTTATAAAAAAAGCTGCGTCGCGTTTACCTCTGTGGGAATACTGCCGCTAAAAGAGAGGAATAATTCTACCGTATGGCGCGCGCAAGAAGAGCTTTTTCTAAGCTAGCGATATATTGTACACATTTTTTTTACTTTACACCGACAGAAAATTGGTCGTAAACAGCATTATTTTTTATGTTCGTCCCTTTTAATATATCTTCACGCGTTGAACACGCCGTGCAATAGAATACTTTATCAAATTCTGGCACAGTGAACTTGTCATGTTAAATAACAAATTTTGTAAATTGCATATAACAGGTTCAGTTTTTAACAGCTTAATGACCACATGTTTTTTTATTGAATTTCACCTGGTGGCCGGGCGATTTTGCAAAAAATTCGCAAAAAACTGTCGTTTCACTAAATTCACTATAATTTGTAAACTACTTGAGATTAAGAAGAAACTAACAAATTTGATTTGTTGGCTTTCAGATACTTTGCCGCATAAATCAATGCAATTTGAGCAGAGGTTCTATATAAGTGGGTTACCTATTTATGTGGTGTAGTGAAAAAAACTTAAATCTACCAAAATGTATTTTTTTTTAAATGCAAAATCTTGCAGATGTTACAGGTCACCCCGGAACAGAACACGGTTACCATAATGATTCGAGCAACATAAAGAATTCCATAAGACCCATTCAATAAATAACTACACATCGTTTAAATTATAATAACCAATACTAGGGATAGTTTTACAAAACTGGTTAGTAAAAATAATAGTTTAATTTTTGTTAAATAATGTGTCGATGTGTATACCACCATCTTCGTTGACATTTGAAATCAAACTCGATTATAACCAAGTACTTTTTCAATATAATGGAATGTATGACGTAGGACTCATATATGAGTCCACTGACAGCTCCCAAAGTTCTCCAAGGACTCAAATACGAGTCTGCGGTCATTAAACCGTTTAGCTCTAATAAACTATTTACTATATCGATATCTCAGTTCCAAAGTGTAACAAGTAAAAAAAAACAGTTTCGAATTAAGTATGAGAAATGCTTAGAATACTGAAAACTATCAATCCCAAAATTTAACAAGCTTAGTGGAAATCCCTGGTTGTTTTTAATTGACAGTAGTTATAGTACTTTCGATTTAAACTGTTGAAAACTACAAAAATTATGTGAAAACTTCTGAAAAAAAATGAAATTGTGTTTATAATACATTATACATAAATGTATTTTAAGGTAATTTTAGAATTTCATTAAAATCTACAACAATAGATGTAGGTACAATAAAAGATTAAGTCTGCCCAAAGTCTTGTTTCTTTATTATCTCAGAACTATGCTTTGTGAGTTGTTACACTATGAAACTGAGGTATCGGTATATCAAATTTGTTATCTTAGACAAAGACTTCAAAGAGAAAAAAAAGTTTGTTCACTATTTCTGTGACAGTATATCTACTCAAACCGGGTTTATAAAGAACAGATAACTTACATGTATACGAATTCGAATCTTACCTCTTATTTGATGAAAAAAATTTGACTAGCTTAACTACTTAAATAAGGTATATATAAGGAATCCTTTGTAGCTTTAGTCGGTATGTTTAAGCAGAAAATATTAAAACACGAAAAATTGCCTGAGGCAAAACACTCCCTCTGTTGATCACATCGCTGGGGCCTTACATGGACCACTTAACATTTTCTCTCAATAAAATTAATTTAAAATATGTTGGCTTATTTCAAGTATTCACTTAGTAAAGTCGCTTTAAGGTATCATTATATTTGTCTTATAATCCAGTATGATACAAAAAATATGGCTTTACAAAATACTGCAAAACAATATTTAAAACTCCATACTTTTACGAATATTTCACAGAAATAAAAAAGAAATGTTATACTCATTTCTCATTAAATTGAGACTGTAGAAGGTAGATTGTTTTTTTTTTTTAAATAATATATAATATATTTACATTTTTATTATGAACTTTTTATGAATAGATTAATATTAAAATGTGACGCATAAACAAGAAGATATATAAACATAATATGTTTATCGTTTACCAATAATCGAAATGTAAGAAAAACGTTGCACTACATAATTAACCATAGAGAGGAAAAGATTTATTATAATCAACAATTCAGGAAAGTGGTAAATATTTAACAAATTATTATTACTCTAAATAGAAATAATTTCTACACTTAAATATTCTTAGTTTATCTTCGATAAGAAGTTGTTTACCATAAAAATTTTACGATAATTATTACAATCACTTGACAAATAAAGTTGATGTCCGCCCCCAGTGTGGAGGATATTTCCTCCTAATGGAGGTATCTCAACAGAATTTTTCTTGAAGAACTGCTTGTTACTCAGTTGCTCATACTTTCTTTTTCGAAGAGAGTACGGATGGAAGGATAGGGCTAGGACACGATTAGTGATTAACTAATCGCTCTCGTTATACCCAGGTTTTTAGGGTCGGATGTGGGGGGGAGTTTCAGACATCACAAACATTCATTTATTTATGAAACTGTCTGCACCGGGACTTGAACCCGAGACATCCGTAACCATATAAAATGACGTCAAACATTTCAAATTACGCTTAATAATTATTGATGTACTTGAAAAAATACTTTTTTTATATGTACGGCATTGCAAAAGGTTTGAAAAACACGAACATTTTTTCAACTCTTGTAGATTTAGCTAAATAAAACTATTTTCTCTTCTGTGACGAGTGAATAGAAACTTTCTTTTTGCAGAGAATGAACGGAAGGGTTATGTTTTTTACGGGTCGCAACCCCACAAGGCTAAAGGGGTTTCTTGCCAGCATTCCCAGAAATCATTTGTCACGCGTTTGCGATTTCCGCCGACATCGCAAGTAAAATAAAAAAAATATCATGAAATAACATTTCGCTACACTTTTATACTTGTGTCCACGTGTAGATACACATGCATTCAATGAATCTATCTTACACAAATAACTATATATAGTGATATATGATATATCATGAAAATAAAATCACCGTTTTGTTACATATAATATAATTTTAAAAATGAAACACAACTTGTTTGTACTACTTCCGCATTTTTTAAATGATCAGGACCGGTTTCACTCAACACGAGCATTATCAAATGATAGAAATAAAATCGTAACAAGGCTATTTATATAAAATTTGATGTTGACAAATACAAGGTACATAAAACAGCTGGTTCAGGAACTTTGACAAGAATTTACAGCTCATCAAACAGATTATATAAATATTTCCACAATTAACACGTTAGCCCTTGAACAAATCAATAAATACTAATCTGAAATCAAAAACAAAAATACATTAATAATCCATTATCTGGGGAAAATACAATATTATGAGTTTAAATAATTCGTAAATATTCATTAAAATGGCAAATTGGGAATAGCTTAAAAGAAATTAGTGGACTATGTAAAATAATGATATACTAAATATGTAATTAACATGAACACTAAACAGCCATGATAAATAATAGGGAATGAAGATCGGCCAGGAGCATCCAAAAGATATCTGAAAAACAAATTTAAAGAGACCAGAATCCATTCTTACTAGTTAACAATTCTGAAAGAGCGGAACTGTTTGCTGCGATTCGTCCTCACATGAGTCCAATAGGCCATGGTGACTTCATTGCAACCAAGTCTAACTTAACGACATTTGTATAATTATGCCAATACAGTATAATTATGTCAATACATTCTTTATATGTTATAATACAAAATAATTTACTTTGATAAACCTATAAAGAAATCAAATGTATTAATGAGAGATGTGCAGCTGTTTCTTGTTAACTAAAAGCTACAGGTTTGGAGAAAAGGATTATAGCTTTATTCGTAGGTTCAGTTCGACTTCCAATCGGTTTCTATATTTTTTTAAGAAAACCAATGTTGAAAAGCCTTTTTCACACTAATAGGTGGTGACAAAACGAATTAAAATCGAATAGATGGTTAGTGGCACATCGTGTGCTTTTTGTATTATCATCCATCTGTCCATCGTCAATTTTAATTTTTATCAATAAATAAAAAATATAAAAAAATTTTACTCTATGTATCTTAACTGTTGGCATCGCATTTGTGCTGTCAGTACAAAAAAAACCATTTAACTTACCGACTTTAATACGAATATTTTTGACCATTCACAGCGTTGCATCATGTTCGCTAATTATGAAATTATGTAGTAAATAAAAAAAATATTTTAGGAAATTGGCGGCCTGGCATTTTGCTTTCTGCAACCCGGTATCGGGTTGCGGCACATGATTTGTACATAAAAAATAAAAAACATTTTTTTTTTGTACTACTTTCATATGGATAAAATGATCAGGAACGTTTTCGCTCATCGTGACAATTATCATCATTTGACAATCCTCGCGATGAGTGAAAACGGTCCTCATAATGATACACATGTGAAAGTGGTACAAAACAAATTGTGTTATATTTGTAAAATATAATACCAAGAATTTTCAGTTAACACCTGAAAAGTGAAAGTAGTTTAAAAGCCAATCGTCTTCACAATTCGGAATACTGATATTCCAAGATTTCTCGATCTACCACAATCTTTGACCACAGGAAATTAAGCTCGTCAACATGGTCCAAAATATTCTATTTGATGTATATATTTATGATAACATGAAAGGTTTTGGTAACTCATAAACACCTTATATTTTGCACACACTTTCGAAAAAATCTTTCGTTCTATGCAGCCTATTCTATGACTACTTATTGAAAAATACGTTTTTAAACAATTGAGGTAATTTTTGATTTTAATTTTACATAAAATTACTGTTATTTATCATGCATTTTTCTTGGTTTATTAATGAAAATGGTCAAGCTGACACTAACTTGGTTTTTTTAACACAACCTATTTTGCATATATCTAATCCCGGACCCTTTTTATGATCACGGGATTTCGGGATTCAGAACATCTCAATCTAGGATCCCATACATTTAAATTTAATTTTGTGTTCAATATTGCTTCAATTGGAGTATATAAATATATTGAAGAAATATTTTTTTTGGGCATTGTAATGGTTTTTTTTATTAATTGTAAATCAGAGACATCCACAAAAAAGAGTTTTATATTTCATTTCATTTATTGCATTATTAAGGTAGATTTTATCAGATGGTATACAAAAAGAGGACACGGCATTCAGTAAACAACTTTAAAATATTGTCCTCCATCTATTTAAGGAGCGGTCTTATTTTGTCCTACATTTAAGATTGGTTAAAAACGGCTGTTACAAAATATGAGCAAGAGAGAGACCACAATACATATATTTTAATTATAATATACAACAAAATATACGTACATAAACAAACCGAGGTACACGTTGCAGTTAATCGGGAAGTTTAAATTTTATATAAATATAAACTATTTTATAGGATTTTTTAGATTGATATTAAGACAAATCCAGGATAACGGAATTAAAGAATTGACCAGGATCCCGGGATTGGAAACACTAATAATTTACATGAAAACAGGCCGTACGTCTGCAGATCATTTTTTTTTTTACGAAATATTGTTTTTAATAGCAAAGAATATAATATATTAATGCATTACTCCATATTGCTTACTGGTATGTTATCATAACTATCGTAGTGTTAAATTATAATTTGAAGTCTCAGATTAATGATTGTGCTTCGTTATCAAAAATGGTATGGTACGGGGTTTATTTGCCATAATTGGAACATTTTTTTTATGTTCAACGAAAATAGTGGAAAACATTAATAACTTGAAAATATGAAATGAGAATTAATCAGGATTTTACAAGACTTTTTTCAGTTATTCGTTTTTTGATACTGCATTACTAAAACAAAAATCCTTTCTATGATTAATTTGTATAATAAGGAAAAATCCAAAGCTATTTCCACTAGCATTTTTTCATCGTAACACGTTTTACGCCTACCCCCTTCTATTACTCTAACGTCAGCTAGCGCTCGCTTGTCGGCGGTTATTGCTGTGAGAATTTATTACCGATGTAAACGTTTACTGGAACCAAGATGGATTGAAGTAAGATTTTTTCAGAAAACGTTATCTCTGCTTGATGCTTCAATCTCACTACAATTTTATATGTATGCATACTAGACTAATCTTCTTGGAGGGTATTGCATATTTTATCTTTTCTTAACATATAAATCTAACATCACGAGAAAAAAAATCAATTTGAATTGCTTAAGTTTTGTACATTTTCAACTATTTCGTCTCACGAGCATTCGAGCGCACGAATTAACTCGAACTGACAGACAGTAAATAGTTTACATATTATATAAGATAAAAAAAGACAAATTATTATCACTAAGTCTAGGACCTACATTGAAATTCGAATTAATTTTAATACTGATTGATAATAATAACGTTTAACCTTAATTGGGAAAACAACTGCATTAACAATTACAAACTCCTAAGACTTAGCAATTGCCAGCGACTAAGAGCCAATCAACATTAAATTACATAGAAATACTTAGTTATTATTGAATAGTGGTTATTTTGTTCTCTATTTAACGAAATTGTGATTGACCTAGCTCAATTTTAAACGTTAATTAATCCTCTGAATAATAAATTTATTCAACCAAAATTAAAATCACCCGTAAACATCTTTTGAGATACATTTTTTTTTAAATGTGTATATCCCAATTACAGAATAATACTACTTTACTGCGGTATCAATCAATATGATACTTGTTTACTTTAATTTAAATGTACACTAAAAATATGACTAAAAAATAGATTTCCAAATTATTAAACTTCTCATTGAAAGCTTTTATGCCCAATGTGGAACTTATGTACCCTCTAATAAAGCTTATCAACAGAATTTATTCTACAAGGAGTAGTTGTTACTCAGTCATCCAAATTCCGTTTTTTGGAAAGAGTAGGGATAAAAGGATATAGGCTGGGGCAGGACTCGCGGTTACTTAATCGCTTTCACTACATTCTATTTTTAACAGGTTAATGGCCGCGGACTCATATATGAGTCACGTCATACATTCCATTCTATTGAAAAAGTACTGGGTTATAATCGAGTTTGATTTCAAATGTCAAAGATGGTGGTATACACATCAACGCATTATTTAACAAAAATTAAACTATTTAAGACATCGACTGAGGGTGCTTGATGGAATTTCAATATCAAATTTGGCGAAGCCCGGGTCGTTAGTGACAAAATACATGGAAGTGTACAAAATCTCAATAATCCAAAATTAAACTATTATTTTTACTAACTAGTTTTGTAAAACTATCCCTAGATAGTACACGTTTATTTTTTTTTCACTCTCGTAGTATTGGTTATTATTATTTAAACAATGTGTAGTGATTTATTGAATGGGCCATATGGCATTTTTATGGTGCTTGAGTCATTATGATAACTGTGTCCTGGCCCGGGGTGACTTGTAACATCTGCAACAGGGATGATATGAGACCCAGGGATTTTTTAGGAGATTTAAGTTTTTTCCTCTACACCACATAAGTTTGCAATCTACAAATATAGAAACACTGCTCAAATGGGATTGATTTATGCGGCAAATTATCTGGAAGCCATCAACTTAAATTTAGTTAAGATCTCAATTGGTTTACAAATTACAGTGAATTTAGTGAAATGATAGTTTTTTTCGAAAATGCGAAAAAACGTGCGGCCATTAAGCTATTTTGAGATCGGATGAGTGAGAGAGATTATACATCACACACATCTATGCCCTCAAACACAAATCCATAAATTGCTTAAAAAATAACCAAAACCCGGCAATAATTGTTACTAGTATATCACTACTATAAATAAATGAACGTCGTATTTTATACCACTGTATCATGTAAAATCTACTTGCTCTGGGGTACTTCGTTGTTTTTCTTAATGTTTAAAGTCGTATCTCCCTCTCGGAAAGCTTTATAATATTGAACATGGGTTACGCAATTTGACCCGGACAATCAATAATATGGTTGATATTTGAAGCCACTTTACGTAATGCGATCGTTAAACATTGGGGGATGTTTATTTGGGTTGAAGTAAAATCATCTTCCGGGGCAAGGGTGGCTTTTTTGGAGCACTACTCCAGTGGCTCCTTAGAATAACAATGTTTCTCTTAGCTTACAATAACTTACATTAAAAAAAATTCATTCAAAACCAAATTGAATAGATTCAAAGCAGATTCCACGATTGTAACTTAAAGTCTTATATAATAATAAGTAATTCATAAAAAAATTTTTTAGGATAAAGTAAATTGTAAAGTTTCGTTTGAGCTTTCTTAGTAAAAAAAAAACGTATCTAGTAGAAAGAGCTGATAAATTCAAATTTATGTATTATATACATATACCGACTTATACGATACTCGGTTTTTCTCTTTTTGGCATCTTCATGCATTCGAGTACAGTTAATAGTTCAGATAGTTTATATATAAGACAAATTAAGAAAAAATATTATCACGAAACTTGGCACTACATTGATATCTGCTTAATCTCCCTCGCACCTCTTTTTTGTATCCTTTACGTGAGATGAGTACTCATAAATTACTCCAGCAATCAAAAAAATTTAATTCTTACAATAATACGTCATATGATTTTTACCCAAACAAAACCCACCAATTTAAAAACAGTAGTCAATTTTTATGTATATTTTTCCCAATTAAATATTAATGATCATTGGTTCCGCCTGCAATTGCAAAAAGAATTTGATTTAATGATTTTGATAAAGAAAGAAAAAGAATGAATTTTATCTTACGAGAGAGAATTGATTATCCGATTTTTTCTCAATTAAAGTTGAGAGATATCAAATCAAATCAGTATTAATATTCAGATATCAATGTATTTCCTAGACTTAGTGATAATATGCTTTCTAAGCCCTTACGTATTCATGGTGTAAAAGTGAATTACTTCGGCATTTAAACCTTTAAATTATCTGTGAAATAGGTCATACAGAAAATTTAAATTTTGGTATTTGTAAATTAAATAAATCTACATATAATTAAAAATATATTACAGTTTACGTCTTCTTGATATAATGAATCATAGTTTGAAAATCTCGTCAATTTTACTTTCGAAAAATACAAACTTATAAAGTAACAATCCGAGATGTATAACCGTACTACATGCATCCGTTTTATTTCAAACGGCACTGAGACACGTGTCGAGCTTGTTCTGCTATGAAAAATTTCGATTCTTACATCATTCAATAATTTCGCATAGTTGACATGTATTTCGGGATTTACACACAAAATATGACAATGAAATTATGAAAAAATTATTATTTATATAACACAAAAGCATATTTCACTTTGCGTTTAAATGACAAAATGTGACGCATGTGTGCATGAAATCTGAAAGGATTTTTTAGCATGGAAACGGGAAGGTTAATTTGTCTTTTATATAATATTATAAACTTTATTAACTGTTACTAACTAACTGTTAATTCTAGGTCATCCGTGTAGTTCAATGCCTGAAGATTCTGAAAGGTGAAACCTGGGTCGTTACTGATAAAACTTTAAATGGAAATGTACAAAACTTGAACGATTCAAGTTCAAACATTTTGTTTAATTATTAGCACGGAAGACTGTTTTTTTTGCTAGTCAAGTAAAATAAACTATTCAGCTACAAAAAAAGTTTTCTCATTACTTGAGATGCAGCTTATTTTCTTCAAATAAGAGAGAAAAAGCTTTGGATACCGTTATTCCAAAACGTTCGAGCAAAACTGATGGGCTTAAAAGCTTCAAAGCTATAGTTTTCTACGGCGAGCTTAAATTTCAAACTTTCAACCTTCGACAGCATGAATTTATTACAGAAACTTGGACTAGGTATCAGAAAATTTTGCATTGAAAATCAACCAACACTTCGCAGCGAAAGTTCATCATAAATAACATACTTACGACTAAAATAAATTGACATGATATTACTAAAACATCTCAAAATTTGACTTACTTTTTAATACTGTTATAATATGCCATAGTCCTGGGATCTAATTAATTACATTTTATAATGTTATTATTTATGAGAACGCTCATTTTAAACTTTAAATTCATTCAATTTTCAAATTTGTGTTGAGATTTTGTACGTTTCCATGAATTTCGCCACTAACGATTCGACTTTCGCCTTTTGGCATCTTCAGGCATTCCATCACACATGAGTTCATTACTCATCAATTATTAATACATCATTCCATTGTCACCCTGAAAGGGCTCATTAGTTTGTAGGGGTCTTCCAGCAATTCAAGATCCGTCTGCAGACTCTTCCTATTAATGCAAATTTAATATGTAATGTCTCTGATAAGGCAATAAGTAAATTCATTATTGTTCATTACGTTCAATATTATTAATAATTTACATAATTCACATCTTTTTGCAAATATGTATGTACCCTAGTATTTTTACCGTTCAAAAATATTTTTTCTTATTTGTTTGTTTACCGTTAGCAGTAAACAAAAAGCGTGCGACTTCTAAAGAAATGAGCACTTCGCACTCAGTGGGTCCGAAGGGCTGAACGTCGCCAGCAAGGCCACAGCGGCTTAGGGTCGAAATTGCGACTCTATCGTAAAACCACTTGCCGAGTTTATAAATTCAAATCGTGTTTTTTAAGCTGTGTTTTTGTGTCTGTTACTGCCTTCGAGGAAGGTATTATTATTAACTTACTGCAAATAAAGAGAAAGTTAACTGACGTGCGAGTTTTAATAGAAGACGCAAGATCCTGTGAATCATCTTTATCAGCACGCTGGACTTGGGGCAGTCAAAGTGTGTTGACGCTCCACCTCCCCGTTGAATAGACCCTTCTCAGTAGGTAGTTCATCGAATTGCATTTTTTAAATCCTCCATTCCACCCATAATGCGTCTGTTTTCCCAACTGGGATTGTGGATCATTATTGTGATCAATCCAGGTGTCATTGTAGTTCCATTTTTTCTTGTATGTAAGCGATGTAAGCTGTTTACTGTCAGCCAGTTTGAGCTCATTCGTGTACTCTAATGCCTAAAGTTTCCAAAAGGCAAATCCCGGGTTGTTAGTGACGAAATACATGGAAATGTACAAAATCTCAACAATTAAAACTTGATATTGAAAAGTTCAATTTTATTTTGAAATACAATATTCAGCTGCCTATATTTACGTTACATCCCAAAATTTCTTGGCAAGTGCCTGTATATTTATATTATGAGATTTACACGTTATACAATCTATGTCCCGACTTCCAAGCCACTACTGGTACTAGTATTTATACGACTTTTTAAATCGTTTATCAATCAATCTTTCATTATTTTATTTGAAACGGAGCCTGCCATGATTCGAATTATTTTTTCACTAGTCATTCTTTGTAAATGACTATGATAGATTGTCTAGACGTCCGTCAATCATTTTATTCATTGCCTAATATCATCATCTCTTGAAAGTGTACGGTCACATTAGAGGTCTGCAAGGGCTGAAATTTGATGAAATTACCCGGTCCGAACCCGTTCACTTCAAGCCCAATCCGAATATCAATACCACACTTGTTACCTATAGCCCAAATTTTTCTTTCTAAGACCGCAAAAAACCTGATTTATTTTTTCAATTTACAGAAGCATATTATAAAATTGATTGACATTTAAAACACTGAAAGTACTCAAGTTTTTTACATTTATCAAAATGTATTATTTCACGAAATGATCTCCATGCATCGTTTTTAATAAAATTCTTTTCTATCAATTTTCAACTTGTTCTTTATAAAGAATATATCACTGAAACTCATTTTTAACGAATTTATTGTATTTTTTATGAAAAATTAAACTGCTAACCACCTAAAACCAATAGAAGGGAGATACAATATGATATTCACAATTGTATTACTTATTTATGCAGTAACGAATATTATAGCTTACTATTGGTGATGTCTAAATAAATAAAGCATTGTTTCAGACTACGCATCAATTAGTTCAGACAATTTTATGGACTTCTCAGTTTCACTTTCCCGAAATATTAAATGATGCCACGATAGGTTTGCAAACAAAATATATTATTGTTCCCAATGATATTCAAAGCGTAATAAATTATTTTAGTTTCAACTCTTTTGTTATCAATAGTTTTGCAGCATAGCTAACTCATATTACGAAATACTTTTCTGAAAATAAATTTCTTTGTCATTGTCTTTACCCGCCCGAGTCCGAACTGGGCTCGTGCAGACCTCCAGTACACATATTAGCCCACAACTAACAATAATGGTGTTAAAACTGCTAATTTACTTCAATAGGCAATTATTATTTTCATCAATGGCATCGATCTTTTTTTTCTGTTTTTCAGAAACTGACTAACTTACATAATAAATACCACGATTGGCTTCGGATGGTCATTACAGTTTGTTATGTTATTGATCCCTAGCAATTAAATCCGAACAAAAAGATAACTTATGATTGAGTATTGAAAAGATAATAACTCAGGATAGAGACGCATCCATATACTGGTATCGAGTATGGAAATATACACCAAAAAATAATATAAAAATGTTTGTGAAAATTTTTCATCAGAAAATACTTCACAGATTTATGGCGGTCTTTTCCGTTTTAGGAAATTTGATTTTAATTTAGTATGCCAGAGTTGGAGTGAGAAAAAGCCAATCGTTGTCGATATTCATCGCTCATATAAGTAAAACGAAAGAGGACTACTGTAATTCAGACTTCGTTTTATATTTCTCAACAGAATAAACTTAAAGTTTTGGAAAAAATGGGTATAGAATGTACGTTAAATTATTATTGAAAACGTGTGTATTTTTTTAATAAACGTGTCCATTGTAATATTTACGATTTTTTATTACTAGTACCAAACTATATGAAATTTCAATATTAAATATAATCTTTTAAGTTGTTAATTGTCAATTATTGTTGGAAAGGCATTATATCTTATATATAATAAATAACCCAGACCGGTCTGTAGGCGTTTTGTTATTACCACAAATCACATAGAGGTATACATTTTGATTACATTCAAAAAATAAAACTAGCTTCCTTAGACATTCAATATTTCAATTTCAATACCATCAATCGTCTAACTTTAAAAATTAACCACAGTTACGAGCATTATCAACTGATAATGTATCATCATTTGTTATGCTCGTAATGAGCGAAACCGAACCTGATCATTACACACATTTGGAAGTTGTACAAACACATTGTGTTTTATTTTTAAAATATGAAATATTTCAACAAGTGTTGAAGCAATCGAAGATATGTATTTTTTTTACCACGTCTGCTCTCAATACTGAGCATATGGATTTCTAAGGAAGGTATTTCAACAGAATTTTGTGTACGAGTAATAGTTGTTACTCAGTTGCTCAAATTTTCATTTTTGAAGACAGTAGGAATAGGAGAATTGGGTTAGGACAGTACTAGTTGTTAATTAATCGCTCTCGCTACGCCACGTTTTTAAGATCGGATGGGTGGGATGAAATTCTAGACATTGCACACATCCATACTTACGAACAGAAATCCTGTGCATACCGATACTTGAACACAAGACCTCCGTAACCGAAGTCAACGATGTTGACCACTGTACCATGAACCTGATACTTATTATTACTCTGTCCAAATTGTAATGAATACTATTATTAATTCATCATTCTAGGCGTTTTGCAGCATCAATGCTTGTACAATCCGTGCTGGTTAAATATGAAACACAAAATAATCTTTAAGTGCCGTCAGGTATGTGATAAATTAGGCGCTGACACCCTTTGTAAGAGTTTTCAAGACTTTTTTTCAAGTTTCTCACCTCATGTAAACACCCTTTTTGGTATAATGTGTCATTTTTATTTAAATTCTCAACCTTGTCAATAAGCAGAAGAATTTAAAAAAATCTATTTCTTGTACAAAAATATAATGTGGGCTTCATTTTTTTAAATTATTTGAAAATTATTATGCTTAGATCAATCAGCATTCCTTTATAAATATATACAATTTCCTAAGTTACAAGCAAATCTTCAATATTTATGATATATCAGGGTAAAATAAAAAAGTATTCAGCTCTACGAGATTGGTTTGTAAATAGCTATTTCGGCTTCTATCCCCACTCTATTCTAAAAAAGAGAGGATGAACAACTCAGTAACAAGCAGTTCTCATAGAAAACTTCTGTTGAAATACCTCCATTAGGAGGCTATATGCTCCACGTTGGAAGTGGTTCACGTCATTGTCAGAGCTATTTTTGAGCTTAATTTATCTTAGCTATACATACTGTTTTAGATAAAATGGACGATATCTTTATAAAACAAATTTTATTCTACAACTTTTGTCTTAGTCATCAAATCTCGGTATCTTATAATACACACTACGGCGTAAATCGGCCAAAATCGTATCTGAGTAACAGGTGTCAACCATTTGCTACGCAGGCTCGAATACTGTACTATTTCCATGGAAATAAAATTTCAATAGTGTAAACAAATACTCTAGAAAGTGTCTTTATTAAAGCAAAAGAATTCGACGTTTCATGAGATTTAGGCGACGGTAAACGATTAACGATTTTCACGAAATGGGAAAAAACCTACTATACCCTCTTAACCTGTGTTTGAATAATACATTGGTAGTTTGAAATATGCAACGACATAAATTCAGTTTATACTTTAGGCGGAAATAAGTTTAAATTTTGTATGTAAAAATTTTATCGAAAATATTTTCCAAAAAACCAATAATTGCTTAAATTTATTCGTGTATTTTTATTTAATATAATATAAAGCAAATTGTTTACACTGCAATTTTATTCAAATCGATTTAATTGTTTGCTATTATTACCCATTTATTATAAGTCATAAAATTATATCCCTCATGATCTCTTTGAAAATCATTTTGAAAACTTATGCATGCTGCAAACATGATTCATACATTTTTTAAATTCTGTTACTGAATACATTGGATTTTTGAAACCTATCGTATTTGATTTCCACGAGGCAAGGCTATCTTCAAAAACAGATTCAACATTCTATCTTTTTAATAATATCCGTATTGTGTGTGACAAGATATTTTTCGTGAGAAAAACTCAAGTTTTGTTATTGAAATATGTGAACAACTTCAAGTTTAAAATAGTATTAAATATTCTGGAGGTGACTGTCAAATTTTCCAATTACAGAAAAAGACATTTCCTTCGCTTTGTATTAATAAGTTCTTTAACAAAAGAACGCGAAATGGAAGGAGTTTAATATCCTGAGTGAATGATGTGTTTTAATTCGTTTTGTGTTTAGTCAGTGAATAAGCAAGACTAATGAAAATTAATTATTGTGCAATGCGTTAAGACAAATTAGATTAATTTTATAATTATTTTTAAATTTATGCTAAACTCAGAAATTATTTTGAAGACCCCAGCATTATTATTGTTATATTATAAAATTAATTCTCGCTTCTTAAAAAAACAACCGGTAAAGAATGAATTTTCACCGTTTTTTGAGGCAGAATTCATTCAAACAGGATCTTCTGATACCATTGTCCTCTTTTTGTTGACTTTTAAGCAGTTTTTATAATCAAAAGTTATTTTATGTCAGTTGTATAAATTCAGAAATTTTAAGTGAAGTCGAATAAATTAAAATTACAATAATTTATACAAACTAGAAACAGACTTTGATTTCGAATTAGACTTGTTAATGGTTTAAATGTTAGATTAATAACAACTCATTTAGATACGGGCTTAATTACTATATTAATCTTTACATGCAAATCTCTGTTATGCATACGTTTTTAATCTTTAATTGTTCCAAAACAAAACGCTTTTATATGGCATATAAATTGGAGGTCTGCACGGATCCGAGCTCGGGCTGTGAGCCTCTACCGAGCCCGGACCACGTCCCGGGTTTAGGTGATTAAGGACAATTCAAATTCAGGCTCGGCCCGGGCCCGGGTATTAAATTTTACTTTCAGAAAAATATGTCGGGTTGTGTTCGGGTCACGAACCAACCATACGACAACACTATTCATAAATCATAACAAAACATAAGATGCTTGACAGTTTTTTGTGCCATAAAATTCATTATTAATAAAAAAAAATTATTCGTTCGCAATTTTCAACATTTAAAAAAAAATCGGACCCTTTTCGGATAGAGAAAAATAAATCTGTTCTTCGGGTCGCGTTCGTATGCGTGAAATGTGACTTTGATAGTCGGACTCGGGCCGGGCCAGGGCTGAAGATGTCGGGCTTGGACCAGGTAATCTTATGAAATTTCGGCTCTAGCAGACCTCAAGTATTAATACATTAATATTCTCCGACAAAATAATGATAGAAACATAATGAAATCGTGAAACCTAGATCATCGTTTAGGACAATAGGATTGAAAGTGGTTTTTCGTCACTGGTTTCTTATAATAATACAATCTTCTATGTATATAGAGAAACAGTTTATAATTAAATTTATTGAACGTTTTGCTTAAAACCTTTGTCTATCCTCATTCACGCACTTCATTTCGTTGGCACACAAGGCCAGGGAACCCGTACGTACTTCAAAAACACAACCTGCTTTCTACTAAGCTCTACGCCTTCACAAATAATATAGAGTACACACATACGTTACGCAGGCCACCGAAAATTACGGCTGAGGCCCACGGTTTCGTTATGTAGCCTTTGTACGCTTTTGTATAATTGAGTACGAGAAATATTTCTTCTAGATTTTATTTGTAGATTCAAAAAGCTCTAGACGTACTTACCCTAAGGCAGTAAAAAGTTTCCTTAGTCTTTTTAAATTGATATGGAGAGTAGACATCTTAATAAAAGATCGTGTAACGTATTTTTCTGCTAAATAGAACTTCACATGGGCGTTTTCATTGAAGTTATTATAAATTCTCTGTAATGCATTTATTAAAATAGGTTGATTTTTGATTTGCTTCGGTAAATGAGTTATACTTTCGTTAATTTATCTAACACCCTTGATCATTTTTAATTATTAAAGTTGTATGATCATAAAAGAGTACTACATGCTTTTTGTATTTTAGATTTCATTTAGATTTATCTTTTAAATTGACATTTATATATCATTTTTTTTTAAACCTCATGGAAATTGGTGTCATTTCGATTAGATTTAAATTTCGCATAGTCAATAATTTATCATAGTCTCCGAATAATATTTGGACATTATCAATATTGCTTTATTAGTAAGTATATCGATTTAAAAGGCAACATCTTTTGAGCAATACAATTCAATTAAATTATGTCATATTTATTATTTTAAACCTTATATTAAGTTAGAACACATTATAATACTGCTTATGCTAACATACTATAAGCAGTTAATATAGTATTTACCACAAAATAGTTTTACTATAATAGTTATAATACCTTAAAATATTTATTTGTAGATTGTAATTTTGTACTACATCTACATTTAACAGCTTAGTAATAGATCCAGCTTTGACATTCAAACAAGGCTTAAATTTCATAGTATCAGATTTATACTGACGCTAAAAACAATATTATTTGTATAACTGAGAACTGCGTAAGTAAGTAGGAATATAGCTATGTATATTAATTTAATATTAAAGCTTTATAATATTTTATATCTAGCTTTTTGATTAACCGTTATTTAATCACCTCGTGCTCATTTTATAAAACCAATACTCTAAACTGAATCGCAAATGTTTTCAACATCCCGTGCGTGTCTCGCAATAAAGCATTTGATTATTTTGCCTACATTTTAGCTACACTGCTAAATTAACAAGTTTTACCAAAAAAAGATTCACATTCCACAGAAAAAAAAATATCTTAGTAACATAATGCTACATAATATTGTTTACCTATGTCGTCTCAATCAACAGGTAATCGATGTGTGTACTTGCTCATAAAGACTAATACAAAAAAAGATTATTACATAAATACATGACATTTACAAAAAAAATACCAAATACTGCCATAAACAAAATCATATTTAATTGATGGTTCTGTTTACGTAATTATAGTCATGTATACAATCAATTTACTATGCATACTAATCAGCAAATACATTATTGCAGTAATTTAATCATTTATTTTAACAGCGTAAAATTAAGTTGTTATATCAAAAGAATTATTCGATAAATAATTGACTTGGAATGTAAAGTGCTATTTAATGTATAGTATATGTAAATATCTATACCAGTGAAAATATAACAATGATTCATCGAACAAATAAATATACCTTGGTGATTATTAAAGGATGTTATACTTTTTCCGATTGGAATTCAGTTTTCTATGAATCATATATTGTCATTTCATGTTTTTGAATTTAAAAAAACTACGAGAATTGTTCAAAGCAAAATAAATGTTGTTATTGGGAAGGCGTTTGCCATAATGTTCTTTTAGCCTATTATGACTGAAGTCAGATGAAAATTTAATAAAGTGTAATTTTCGCGGGGTGCTTTCTTCGAGTGTCAATAAGTCATTCCTCTGTGCAGCTTTTTGTGTTCCATCCCTTAAACTTTATCTGCGGAATGCCCTTCTACCTGTTTTTTTCTCACTTACAGATCATTGTCCACCCCGTTTGGTGTCATTCTGTCTCATTTCAGCAACTATTTTGCCTTTGAATATTGTAATACGAAACAATTACTTCACTTATATCTTCCAATTGTATGAATTATTGCAATACATGCAACCTTTTGTCCTATTACTAACTTATTGTCTACTCATGTTTATTTATACCTGGTTGAGTATGTATCTCATGTGAATATATATTATATATATTTCTGAACCTACTTTTAAGCCTTCACGTCATTATGTGTTGCATGTCTGTAGAATGTTTTCTATTAGTCAAACAAACTTCATTCCTATTGTTAAAATAAACTTCTTAATAAGTTACATTCTCACTTTAATTGTCATTTTAAGTATAATTATAAATATAGTTATTTTACTGAATTTTTTAATCGATGGTGTTTTGGCCAATTGACGTAACAATTAAAAATCATGAAAACGATTTAATGATTGGATCTCATTTTAAAGATGACAGAGCAGTTCATGGTCAAACGATGTTAATTATAAAAATAAATTGTCCACTTTTTGAAAAGCAAACATCATTTTGTATTGATTTTAAATTTAAAAATTCTGACCCAGCCACTTGTAAACCACTATTATATCGATACTGCTGACGTATAATTCCATATCTGTAAACATTAGAATTTAAAGGAGTGCATTTCAGAAATTCATAACGCAACTCAACAATTATAATGTTTTCGATAAAAACAGTTTTTACTCTCTTCTGTACAATTTAAATTTTGATGGTTCCATCAATTAGCCAAAACACCGTTGATACTATCAATGATTTTAAATTGAATTTATGTTGAGAAAGTAAAATTTATGTTCCAATAATTATAGTTTAATCTTATACTAATAGAAAACATTTCATCATCATATTTCCATACGTCGTCCGTCAATACCAAATCACCCAATTATTGTCCTTCTGCTGTTACAAAGTAATGTGTATCAAAAATTAGTTATAATATTTTAAAATTAAGTATTTCACTATACATACCAGAACAACTTGTTTCAATAATGTCCTCAACCTAGACTACTGTTGCGGAAGTTTGTTTGTTTTTGGTACACATTATTTTCAGCCTGCATACTTATTTATTGCATGTTAATAATGAATATTATAATAAATACTTAATTACAGTTTTTGCCGGTACTAATCTGATTTCCCTTCAGTTGTAATCAGGTACAGCTTCTTGATCCTTCTTCAGGAATAAAAAATGAATTTAATCAAGTTTTGTGTAACATTTTTTTAAATTTAAATTACATCAACATTTTGACAAATGGGGATTATGGGCAATAACAACATTTTTATATTAAATAAAACGTAATGATTTGTTTTTTTTTTAAATACAATAAATTATAAATAACAACGATCGTCTCTTCATGTTATCAGAGGTAAGTATAATAAATATATCATACTTTAATAAAAAAATGCTTGGTTTATTTCAAGCTAAAAAAATAGTAGAATTAATTTCATAATGGCTAATTTTTATTTCAAATTAAAATTCTTAACTATTTAGTAGTGGTATTTATATTGATTATAAGTAATAATATTTTTTTTTAATTTTTCAAGCAAAAATAAATACGTTTTATTGTTTCTTAGTGACAAATTCATTAAATATATTAGCTTGCTTGTAGATAATTCGAGATTCCTTATAAATCATCGAATAATATTGAGTAACTACATTGTGTATTCAAATCGTTTTTATAAAATAAAATTTAACAATGATTTAATTATCTATTAATGTTAAATGTACATTAAATAGTTTTGTGAAAATATTGTTATTACTGTAACTGCTAAAAAAATATTAGCAATGTTAAACTAAAATTATAATATATAAGCTTAGCACATTTTAACGATATAATCACAACAGTTTTAATATAACGTTGCAAAAAAAAAATACTTAAATCCTTTATTTTACCTCGATGATTTGTAAGGCAATCGATCATTAGGTCCACGTCCATCCCTCCTTCAGAAATAAAAAAGAGAATATTTCTATCCCCTGAAATGTAGTGTGCTTTGCAGGGGCGGCTGAAAAGTCATCAAAGCATGGTGCTGAAGATAAAGCCAACTCTATCATTACGGCGATGAAAGAGAGGATGAAGCAGAGAGAAAGAGACAAGCCTGAAATTTTTGAACTAATCAGGTATTTTGTTGAATAATATTACTTGATGTATATTTTTATTTTTTTTCCTGACTAATATTTCACAAAAGGACTGAAACCAATTTTTCTTAACGTTGTTTGTACTATATTCAGTATCATTTATTAGAAATTAATTATGTAAGTGTTTTGATAACGAAAACAAAACAAAAATATGATAAATCAAATTTCTGTATCACATCATCCAAGAAAAAATGACCAAATGCAATAGAGTTCTGCACGGGTCCGTGTGCCGGGCTTGGCCGGGTAAAAGCAATTCAGGTTCGGGTTCGGGCCAGGCCCAGGTAAGGAATTTAATTTTTTTTTAAATATTTCGGACAGTGTTTCAGTCATAAGTCAGCTATAAAGCAGTACTATTCATAAATAAATAATTTACTTCTTATGTGTAATAAAAATTGTTGGAGATGTGGAAACAATAACATGTTTTGTTTGAAAGAAATAAATTAATTTTATATTGAAAAAAAATCGAGATTTTTTCTGTTTGAGAAAAATAAATCTGGGCTTCGGGTTGAGCTCGGGTAACAGGTGTTATATTGGGACTCGGACTTGGGCCTGAAGATGTTGGGCTTGAACCGAGTAATTTTACAAAATTTTGAACTGTGCAGACCTCTAAAGTGCAATTTTGTACCAAACCAGAAGAAGCAAGTGTAGAAGTAACCAAATTAACACACCATATCCCCCCAAATGGCAGATAACAGAAACAATAATGTGAATACAATGCATACTATGGGTTTTAAAATTGATAGCAAATATTCCAAATGTCCATCAGAAAAATTTGTTGTTTTACACGTGGTCAGTTTCTCTTGTATGATGACGATATAATAAATTCTTGCTACCACTAAAATTTTTCTGAAAAAAATACTTAATGTTATCCTAAATTGATAATAATTAAAAACATTTTTTTGAGTTGATTGATGAAATTTTCTTTCAATTTTAAACAATTCTATTGTAAAAGTTTTGAATATTTTTCATTGTAAAAGTTTTTAAAAAAAATATATGATGTTGCTAAATGTATTTTTTTTTAATATTTTTCTTTGGCGTCTTGGTAGACTGTACCTCCTAGGTAATTAATCTTATTCAGTGAACATTTTTTTGTGTTTATTTTAGCTAGATTTTATTTTCAATGATTTCGGCGTCGCAGGATTTTTCCATTCAGAGCATTAATGGGAAATTTTCAATAGTGGCTTAAAACCACAATATATTGTTTCAGAGATGCTTTTTCGAAGATGTATTGATTATAAGAATAATTTTTAAAAGAAAAATATGCTCGCCAGTGAACGAACAATATATTTTGTAATATTATAAGTCACGAAAATTGATGAGATAGTTTATTTTTCATTTTGGTTTTCCTGATGGTTTTATTATACATGTATAACATTATGGTATGTATACTCAGAATTTGTATTTATCTAGATTTAGTAATTAAGTTACTGTACAGATGCTGCTTACAGATTGTAACTCAAACTATAAATACATTTCTTTTCAATAGGCTCAGATAAATATTATACGAATCATACCTTTCCTTGAACTATTGTTTAGTTGTGTTGAAGTACTTTGAACATGTTTTAAAAATGTTTTTTACAGTAAAGCAGGTCTTACAAGAACTTACCAAAGCCCAACTATATTTGTAATATAGAATTAAAAATATTTTCCAATACAGCAGTACGATAGCCACAGTTTTCATTATGGTATTGCGTGTATATGGTTAAGCTATGTAATCCTTGCCGTATTCTTTTTCGTATCGTCTTGTAAAATACAATAACTTCATTGAATTTTCATTTAAAATTTGAGTATATTTACTAAATATAGAATTAGTAGCTTAGTTATTCCACTGACTGTGTCACTAACGTAAAGCATTTCGCTGCTTTAAGAAGCATCCTCAGACTAACTATATAGAAAGGTTATTTATTTCTAAAGTAAACAATGATTCTAGTTCTTAAATTAAAAATGAAGAATACGATGGGCTTGTTTCCTTCTACTGGACGTGGTCAGGAGGTAATACTCAGCAATAATACTACTAATCAAATGTTAACTGTTGAGATTTTATACATTTATATGTATTTTGTCACCACTAACGACTTAGGTTTTGCCTTTCGGCAACTTCAGGCATTCGTGTGCTCGAATGCGTGAAGATGCCGAAAGGCTAAACCTTTGTCGTTGGTGACAAAATACATGGAGATGTACAAAATCACAACAATTAAAATTTAATATTGAAATTCCATCAAGCACCCTCAGTCGATGTCTTAAATTACACTACTAATTATAAATTAATTACCAGTGTTTGGAGGTGAAAATCCAAAGCGAAATAAATTTTGTAGTGGTGAGCTAACTGTCTTATTCAAAACTTTATTAACTAATAATTTATTTATAATTTAAGACATCGACTGAGGGTGCTTGATGGAATTTCAATATCAAATTTGGATTATTGAGATTTTGTACACTTCCATGTATTTTGTCACTAACGACCTGGGTTTTGCCTTTCGGCAACTTCAGGCATTCGTGTGCTCGAATGCGTGAAGATGCCGAAAGGCTAAACCTTTGTCGTTGGTGACAAAATACATGGAGATGTACAAAATCACAACAATTAAAATTTAATATTGAAATTCCATCAAGCACCCTCAGTCGATGTCTTAAATTACACTACTAATTATAAATTAATTACCAGTGTTTGGAGGTGAAAATCCCAAGCGAAATAAATTTAGTAGTGGTGAGCTAACTGTCTTATTCAAAACTTTATTAACTAATAATTTATTTATAATTTAAGACATCGACTGAGGGTGCTTGATGGAATTTCAATATCAAATTTGGATTATTGAGATTTTGTACACTTCCATGTATTTTGTCACTAACGACCCGGGTTTCGCCTTTCGGTATCTTCAGGCATTCGTGTACAAAATCACAACAATTAAAATTTAATATTGGTATGGTGAGCTAACTGTCTTATTCAAAACTTTATTAACTAATAATTTATTACTGTTATGAATATTATCGTTGTTTACATCCAGTAGAAGGAATCAATTCCACTCTACCCTTCATTTTTAATTTAAGAATATGAATCAATGTATTCCTTAGAAATAAATTCATTCCGACATAGTTGGTTTGAAGATCCTTCTTAAAGAAGTGATACGCGTTGCATTTGTAGTGCAGCCAGTGGAATAACTAAGTTATCAATTTTAATTTCATATGAAAAATTAGTTTCCACAAAGTTACCGCCGAATCTATTGAAAATATTCAGTATACTAAACTGCTAACGAACAAGACTGTAAATTTGGCTATTATGCATAATATTTTATCACAAAAGAAACGAAGTTATTACACTCTCGCCTTATGTAATTAACGGCAAACTATAAGACTGCTTCTTTCTGTTCGTGAAGGACGGAAATATGCGTTGCTATGTATTCTTGTGTCGCACTATGAGACGTGTTCCGCCGCGCCCCGCCGTCGCCGATCTATCTCACCCCACTTGACTCCACTTAACACCATTTTACGGCTAGAAATATTATACCTCATAATATGTTATACACAATATTTGTTTGCTAATGCTGTACACAGGCGCCTACTTTAAAAGTTCCCATCGATAGTGTACCATCATTGTGTTTTCAAAACTGTTTTCGTATAAAAAAAACCAACTATTAATACTACCGAGTGGGTTTTTCCTATAACACTCTTTAGATTAAAACATCTGAACAACCAAATTCACTATTTAAGATCGATTATTCTGAGAACACTATTATCATGCACCCGTTCTTGTATTTCGCTTTTATAAGTCCTCCATTATTGCTCCAGAGGAATAAACTTCTTTTTTTTTCATTTGAAAAGTCTAGTTTTCTTCTAACACAGACAATGTTTTTGGTAGATTTCATATGCATCTAATTGGGCATATTCTTGAGTTGAGTAGCATTATTTTGACGGTCGATTTCATTCAAACTTCTTTCTTCTACCTCAGTCTAATTGAATTGTATTCATTAACATGTAGAATGTGCAATGAAATTGCTCTTTCCGCCTCAAGTTTTTAGGAATAAAAGAGTTTCATAATCAGCCAAGTAAATGTATTTTTTCCTCTACAATATTCACTCCATATGTGGAAGAATGTGACCATGATTCCCTGTCACCCGCCAATCGTTTTGTTTCCTTGAATGACATGCCAGAGTCTCTCAGCTGCGCCGAGTACATCCTGTGGATAGTATCCGATGGATAAAGGCTCTCCATGACCGCTGATGTAACAGGGTGCTGTTCGGTACGTTCCCTAATCTCCGAGTTCCTCATAAAGTCAAACCAGCTACCCCCAGTATCAGACGCAATCATCTATTCTCAAAACTACATACAGTCCTTGTCATGATTCACTACCATAAAGCAGCACAGGTAGAATGCAAGAGTTGAACCAATGGCATTTGGTTTTAATCGTGTACAGTTGCGTGTGCCAGACGGTGTGCAATGAGTTAAATTTGGCCTTAACTTATTTTCCTACAGTTGACTTAATTGTTATACGATACACTTTTTCTCATGTTATCAGCTGAACTAAGTTAAGTATTGTATCATATTATAATGTTAAATTTGGTAAATATACCCGAAATTAACTTAGTAAGAATAGTATCATCACCATATTATCCAATCAATACTTGATGACGTTCCCACCAAGCTCTAGATATGTATTGAGTCAAACGTACATAAATTCAGCAACCGCTTAGCAGTCATTGTTGTATTCTTCTTTCACTTTTCAGATTACTAAACTTTCAACGCGATTTTATACCCCAAACAAGTCATTGAATTTAATGAATAAAACATCAGTTACATTTTTAGACAGTTGGGTTGAAGGTCTTTTATGTAAGTTTACAATCTAAAATAACTATTGTTATAATCATTCTATTTTCAGACGACATTGTTTTCTCAATGCTGTAGCAAAAACATTATTTTATTAAATGTCTTTAGAGCCGTTGAGAGAAGTTTTCTTACAACTCGTAGCAATGATGATTCATCGATAAAATTTACTTTGTGCCAGAGAATTTCTACAATAATTGTATCACTTTTTCAAAGTTTCTGTAATGCTGACAGGCATAGTCATTCTATGTCAGAAAAAGTTTATTTTCCGATAGAAATACATATATATATTTTTAAAAGAAACGACCGCTTCCAACCTGCAGTATATGATCTCCCGATTGATCTTACCGTAGTATATCATAAATTATATGATAAGTCTTTGTTATTCAGTCACTCAACCTCTGTTTTCCTGTGGACATGACTTTTTTAGGATCGAATCGGTGGAAGGAAATTGTTTACTTAATATTCTTATCAATACAGAGAGTATAAAACGATTGAAAATAAAGTGTCGTACTTGAGTTTTAAGGCGTGGACACCGAAATCGAATTGGAAGACGCTGTCCCTAGGCTACAGGTACGAAAAAAAAACTTTGTTTATAAATGGAGATCAATTGACTCCTGATAAAATATATAATTTTTCTGACAATATCTAAAAGTGGCTCAATTGCGTCACGAGGATTCGCTGTATGTATATAACAATATATATTTATAATGGCTGAACAAAATATTTTTAAAGATTAGAAATCGTAGGTTCAATCAGGTTACATACTATTGTATTTACTTTTCTAAAGCATACAAATTATTGACAAATCAGCATTGTAAATTTTAAAACACTTCGGAATCTATTTTGTGTAAAATCTCAAACTTTAAATGTTTTTAAATTAATACACGTCTTTTTTACTTATCGATGACGTTAGTGGTAGGCGGCTATAAAACTTTGACTGCACGTACACAATAAGTGACAGTGGGAATAACCAATTTGTAGTTCTAAATTTTTCTCAATCTATTATTCACTCAACGCCACCCTAACCCCTCTCGTGTCTATTAAGGTTTTCTTCACCTAACCATTTTATAATGCAATCTTGAATTTGATGAATTATTACATAATCATTTCATTATTGTTAAATAAAGTCTGTATAAATACTTATCTTTCCATCTTTTAAATTGTTAAATGGAATTTACATAGCTTATTTATTTAGTATCGGGCGAAAAAATTTCCTACCAAGATGGATAAGAGCTGAGCGTTTGCGCGCACCCAACGATTTAAAAAATACATTTTTTGCTGTTGGTTACCTTCAGCTTACTCTGAATTTAACGCCAGCTTTCAAAGTAGAATATACAATAATAAAAGTTTTGATTTGCAATAACTGTACATACTCCTATCTGAGCTAGTCACATTTTCTTTTTTTTTCTATTTTTTCTTTTCATAACCCCAATAGTGCGTGGTTTGAAGATCGGTCTCGTGCAGCTCTGCATCAGGCAAAGAACGTGATGTGGGAAAAAATCGTTTCTTTTCTTGATCGTTATTGTGTTATGGAAGTCGGTCGTGAAACAACGGCTGCGTACACATAACGGGTAGAGATGTGGCAACCAGCTTATCTGTATGTAGTGATACGGTTATCCTTTTTTTTTTAAATAAATATCCTTTCACGTATTCTTTTTAACTGAATTGTATAGAGACGATTTTATAAAACTCAAGTTTATTTTTTGAATTCATGTTCCAACGGATTCATAATAATAAAGCGGCTTTACCGTATTTGTGACTTACTTTCTTAGAATTTAATTATGTGAACTATAGAACGAATACATTATAATTAATAAATAATTATAATTATGGCAATGACAGCCAAAATAATCGAACCAAATCGCATCTCTTAGTTTTAAATACTATAGCTTTGCTAGACGAGAATTTCAACTACTAGTGAAAACTGCATTGTACGGCAGTTGTCAAATAAAATACAACATACTTGTTAGGTATATATAAAGCAAAATTTTGCACTTAAATCGATATCACAGTTTCATAGGATGATAAAAGGAAAATTTGATGTTTTGAATTAAGAAAGTCATTATATTCGAACACCGCTCTTCTACAGTTTCACAAAAGTACAGCTTGTAAAATGTACAGGTTTTCTATCAAAAGACAGATATTTGTATTATGGAAATCGACAAAATTAAATAATTTCTTAGTTCCATATACATACATATTGAAATACAGTATTTTGGAAATATATTTTTGTGAATCATGGCGTTCCATAAAGAGACAATTTTTAATTCTAAAACCATAAACTATTGACCATCTATTTGAATAAAAAAGTTGTCAGTTTAGATGAGTCAAAACTTTGATCAGTCATATCTTAAAACTACCAATTTCTAGTTGTATCACTAAGGAACTAGGTCATCGAAATATACGCTTTGGTTATTACATATTTAATTGTTAGTAAATAAATATTTAAATTTTTCAAAGTGGTATAACAATTGTTGTGTGCTCATTATATTCCAATACAATTTTTATTGAAATATCTTAGAAAAATATATTTTTAACAACAAAAATTACTTACCCTTACCGTGTGACATATGTGTTGAATAAAAATTAATTCATTCTTTTCTCGACCATTGCCATAATCCGAAGCTTCATACTATTATTGCAGAGCTCATAAGCGCTCAACTTTGAAATATTTCTCCTGAAGTTTCAGTCCGCACTTTTGTAAACTTAATGAGTTTTCTCCGTATCTGTTCTTTAAACCTACCCCAAACAATGAAAAAATATAAACCTAATTGCCTGGGGTATGTTATTGAAAATTTATTGCCTATTAGGTATACCGAGTCTTGTTACAAATTTGTTATAATTTGGGATTGCTGTACTTGAAATTCCAATTCGCACAAGATTTTTAATGTGTACTTGTGTAGTCAAGGTAAATTAGAAAATAAACTTGGGGTTTTTTCATTCCGCATTGAAGTTTCAAAAATCCAGTTGTCAGGTTGAGTCCAATAGCACAGTTGACCCAGAAATAGCAACCAAAATGACATGTAAAAATTTCACGTCGCTACTGTACACGGCATGGGAAGACTTACAGACAGATTTATACATTTTTTTCTGCTTTACAGTAGAGATGAAAACCCAAATTCTCTGTTTTTCGTTAATACGATTTTTCGTCGTATTTAATGTACCCTGTCATGGACTTTATTTGTGTGGTCTCCAGCCAACTCTCTATGTTTTCAACCGTTTTCTTCGGTTGCTGTTCCTTTTCAATTATGTCAACATTAGTTACGTTCCAGAGATAATCGTTTGACTGTTTGCCAGCAGATGCTTCCTTCGTTTGTCAAGACCTGTTGATCGTACTTGGCAGCGGTCTGGCCGCACATTTTGGCTAAGACTTGGCAATAATGCTTAAATTAATCATGCGACGAGAGGATTTTCAATTATTATTATAATATTAAGAGCATTCATTTGCATTATACTAATTCACGTTTACTTACTTTACAACATTAATTATACAATGAGCGTCCATATTCAATGATGTCCGTTTGTATTTAATGTCAGTTCAATACTAAAACTTAATGTACTAAAGTAAACCGAAGATAGTCGAATTTTTTGAAGGTTTATTTGAGCATAAATTTAAATGCTGTAGATTATTTTCAACCGCTTCGTTTTATAGCCAAAAGTGTAAGTTTAATGGAGAAAATTTCAGAAACATATTAATCAAAACTTTTTATGTAATGTATTATAAGCCTAATAAAAAAACAGTTATTATTTTTTCGATTTAGCTAACAAACAATCAAACTGAGGACTTGGATGAACAAGCAAAACGAACTGTTACAAGCATCTTCTGTTCTTTATCCAAATTAATAAATAAAATTATGTTTCCTTACAATAATATAGTGCCTCTCCACCAAGTATTGAAAGTTAACACATTAAAAGTAAATATTTATTTATTTAATTAATTTCAATCTTTAGAATCTTTAAAATGTTATATGCTGTGGAATTATGTATATATATTTTTTTAATTATTTATTTTTAGGAGCAGTGAACAACTCAATAATTATTCTTTTTTGTTTTAAATAAAAACCGTAAAACAGAATTTTAAAAAAATGTTGATGATCAGCAATAGAATTTAATATTTCACAATTTTATGTTTCTATGTTCACTTATTTCAGCTTTACTACTTTACTGACGACATTTGGGAAGATTTTGTATACTGTCTTTTATTCGGCTTGTTTTGTATTTTATCAATAAAATTATTAAAATAATACTAATTGACAGTACTAAATGATGTGTCAGAGATGTTTATTAACGTTTTCAAATAGTTAACGGTTTTGTTATATATATATATATATATCGCACATCCCAAAGAAAGTGTAGTAAATCAAAAAAAGTAAATTTTACAGGAGAGCAAAAACAAAATTCAAAAAACTTAAAATCTTCGAACAAACGGTCCCGTAGAATAAAAAAACTAGTGGCTCTTCGCTGTGAACTAGTGACCTGACCATTATACGGTTATTATGGAGCATAGATTATCATGTTTAAAAATCAGGAATTTCTTTCAGAAAAATCAGGAACACTTTCCTTTGGGATGTGCCATATATAAACAAAAAATTTACTAATTATTGATAAACTAGAAGTCAAAATGGTTTGATATGGATGAATCAATAGAATTATGTTGATGTATAATGATATTAATCTGGCTGAGGTTTCAATTAGTACTTTCAATATTTAATGCAATGCCGCTTCAACGTTCCATCTGATCCATAAATATGTTGTGAACCATCATCAGGGCTGTCTTTTCCGTGGAGGAGAAGAGCCACGCAGGTCACATGAAGGCCGTCAAGCAATCAGTTCTCGACGGGACTTCTAAATGGAGTGCCAAAATTGCAATCACAGGTTTGTGGCATAGAAAATTGACTATGCCTCAGTATAGACCCGCTTTATCCTCTCATTATTGTCTAAAAACATTATATTTAATCGATCTTTTTCTCATTCTGTCTTTTACTGTGTGATTGTCGTCTGTTTATTTGTATCTTTTAATTCTTCTGTCTTTTTAAAGATGTTTTATTAATGTTATTTTGTATTATTGGTTTTTTTTTATATAATTGGATTATGAATCAAAAATAAATGTTGTGTTTTATTTATTGCGTGTTTGTTGTGGATTGTTTGGTGTCATGTTCTGTAAAAATATATAAAACATAGTTGTGAAATGTGCATAGAAATGAAATTATAATTAATATTTAGTCGAAAGTATATTCTGCTTTACAAAAATAGTTTTTAAAACTCATCGAAATTGCAACATCGGGTAAAAAAATAACGAAATAAGTAATCTAAAAAAATAACCTAGACAAAGACACTCAAATTTATCTCCGATTTTATGGAAAAAATGAAGCACCATTTTTTGATACAGTAATTCTTTAATATTCAATAATAATCAACATTTATAACAAGGCAATGAAATGAAGCATGAATGGTTTTAATTATCTTTTTTTTAAGTGTTATTTCAAACAAAAATAATTTTCAATTGCTTCATCGTTACTACTTCAGCTTTATCTCTAAATAATTGTTTGCTTCCATCAATATTTTTTTTCAGCTATCCAATCTTAGCTTCATTCAAATCTTTGCATACTTTTCAAAAACGCTTTTCTTCTACAAATTTGAAGGTTTTGTAATTTTTTATGTCATTTTAAAAATCATATTGCATTTCAATAATGTACTCCAGATCACTTAAGACAGAATACTACAGAGATAAGATATGCTAAGCTAAGCATATATTGCAAAAAATATCATTTTTAATCAGTTATTCATGCACTGATGTTTGCACGAATTTTATGACATATTTCCATACCGATTATTGGAATTATATTATTTTAAATCAATTAAGTTTATTAATAGCCCCTCATTTCATAAATATTTTGAGAAATTTGTTTAAAATTCATAATGTATGTTTCACAAATTATCCGAAAGTAGTTTAACGTTCGTGTCATAAGGCCAAAATTCGTGAACGTGACATTGACAGGGTCAAGTGGCATTTGACACCAGATAGGGTAGTATGTAGTAGAATCACCTCACTCCTATTGACAGCACAAGCTTTTCAGTGTGCTTTCCCAGCGTAAGCCATACGTGCTTTTACTGGGTTGAGATAAATAGCTCTTTCCGTTGATTTTTTTAAATAAAACCCGGGTATCTTTACTATAAATCTAAAATTACCTAAAACATTGGTAATTAATAATTTCTTCAAAAATTATACAAAAAAATTCAAAAGCATTCATTTCATTTAAGAAAAGTCAGTGTTAAATAAAAACACTATATTTAAAGGATAGCGTTTATTAATCAAAAAATCTATTCAACAGTTTTACCAAAAAATTCCTAACGTTGATTTTTCTTAAATAAGAATAATGTTTTCTATGATGAATACGAAATTACCGTAAAACTAATTTCATAGCTCAATCACTTCTGTGCTTTTTATCTGCTTCTTTACCCTCCCAATCTATCACTCGCTTAAATTAAAAGGTCAACCTATATGTTACATCTACCATCGTAATCTCTATGTAGAGATTTCTAAGGGTTTTGCCACACACTATCAGGTAATTTTTGAAAATTTTTAAGTAAGAAAAAAGCTGATAACTCTTCAAGAATTTAGGTTATATTGCATCGGGTGTCTTATGATTCAGCTGGATCAAATAAATGTTGTTTTATATTGTCTTGTTAGTTGATGTGAGTATACATTGTTTTTGTGTTTTATTATATATTTTCTTCTGAACAGAGTGCATTGCGTTTTTCTTGCCAGCAGAACGAGATTTTTATTAAAAAAATGACTTTTTATCTTTATTTAATATTGAAAAAACAATAAAGAGAGTTTTAGCATTATTAAAAAAATTAAATAATATGAATACACTATTACATCTTCGTAAAATAATATAATATTTCTTTCGTTAAACATTATCGAATTTCAGAGTATCTTGTAACTGGGTACATCCGCATAGCCTTAGGCCCTTTTTCGTATTTATTTTGTTTTCGATTACAAGGAAAATACATTATGAAAGGTTAATAAATTTTTTTAATGCTTAACTTCTCTATTATTATGAACGAAATAAAACATGTATTTATTTACGAAAAAGTATTTTTATTTTATTACAATAAAAGATTTTGATAATATAATTATTATAAACGTAGAAAGAATACATTTATTTCGGTAATTTTCGCAAATATATTAAATTTTGTCTTTTTTTTAAACATCACAAAAATTAAAAATATTATTCACAATTAAATGTTACCAATCATACCAAGTCAACAATTTTGGTGATACATTTATTTACCATAAATTTATTTTTGATCTATAAATTCTTATTTTTTTGCAATTTATATTTCTTAAGTATATAAGATTTTTTCAACTTATCTTAGTTTAAGAACAAATTTTAATTAATAAGATAACCATTAAATAGAATTTATATTAACAAATATCTTTTTGATTGATAAAATAAATACTTCGTATAGTGCAATATGTCAATAAAATAAATACTGTTACGCTTCATGGAAAGGTCGAACAGAAGAAACAACAGAAGAATTTGAACATAATATTTTTTTCGTATCTATTATTTATTGAAACTATATGATTCTAGACATGAGTGACTTCTCATCGAGTTTATCTCGTATGTTTTTTCGATTTTTTTTAAAAATAAATTTTAAAATATTTAAAAAAAAAGTGCCATGCATTATATGAAATAAACATTATGGTCATTTGCAAATTTATGTGTTTAATATTTACAATAAACACATTCTAATTGCATATAGGAGTACTGCAAATAAATTGTTTATTTCTCATATGTTCAATAAATAATAGATACAACAAAAATACTATTTTCAAATTGTTCTGTTTAGTTAGTTTCTGTTTTGTCATGTTCTGTTGAGTCCGGGTACCGGAAAGGTCACCATCTGGTACATCCAAATCTTGAAACGCAATGCACTCAAATCTGTTTGGTATTTCCGTTCTTTTTCCCGGTAACCGCCTGCTAGGAGAACGTTTTCAGTGGATCCCGACACGCATATAGACTCTCTCGAGCAGGCCAAGGATATTAATATTGAGGGTACCTCAAAGTGGTCCTGCAAGATAGCTATTACAGGTGGGTGGCTGCCGAAAACTAGGGCGGATAAGATAGTGACGGGGCTCCGGGAACGGAATTTATAACACACTAACAACACTGTCTTGGACACCACGACATCATAACCACATTTCTACTTGAATTACACTCTAATGTCACCTCAAGATTATTTTTATTTTTTTGGATTAATTTTGTCACTATGATTTTTCTCTTTAATTTAAATTTAACTGAAATACGGTATACTTCATGCAATTAACAATCATTTACCTTTGAAGGCATTTTAGTTGTAGTCGACTAGTGCACAAGGAATGTATTTGACGTTGTGATGATTTCACATATTTTAATAAAACAAAAAAAATGCATGCAATAGTTTTTTATCTAAGAATGCCAGATGTATCCAAATAATTCAGAAAACCACTCTGTATTAATTTCATATTCCGAAACAAAACCCGCTCAGTAAAAACAGTCTTCATTATAAATAAAATAATATTATAAAATAATTACTTTTAAAGTTTTTTTCTATGGACTCGACGGTAACTTTGTGGAAGTTCATTTATAATATAAAATTAAAATTGGTAACTTAGTTATTCCACTTGGGTTATCACTAACGTGATGCGTTTCGCCTCTTTAAGAAGCATCTTTAGACAAACCATATCATAAAGGTAATTTATTTTGCAGGTAGACAATGATTCTAATTCTTATATTAAAAATAAAGGGTAGGGTGGGTTTTATTCCATTCTACTAGACTTGTGAGGGGGGTATAAGATATAAACACCGATAATAAAAATAATAACTTTGAAGTACTCCATCGAGTATATAAATAAGGCATTAAAATGAATAAATAACTTAGAGTTTTTGTAAATTAATAAAACCATTAACAGTAATCGAGTAATTAGTAAACACCATTTTAAATAGAACAGGCAGCTCACCATTATTAAATTTACTTTCCTTGGGATTTTCATCTACAAACACTAGTAATTGATTTTTAATTAGCAGGGCTATAGTAATTAGTCTATCAGTGTTTATGTATTACCCCCACCCCACTCTTTACTTTTTTAGAATCACTGTCTACCTTAGAAATAAATAACCTTGCGATATTTTTAGTCGGAAGATGCTTCTTAAAGAGGAGAAACGCGTCGCATTAGAGGTAAACCAAGTGGAATAATTTAGTTATCAATTTTAATTTTATATTACTTTAAAAGTTATTTATATAAATATAATCTATTCATACTAAGAATTGACAGTCAACACAGATTGTTTTGTGGTGTAATTATTATAATTATACTTCTTACCTGATTTATTCCTGGTATGCATTTAAAATTCACTTATTGAATCCAAAATAATGACACCGCTTGGGATGACATATAATTTCCTAACACCACTAACCACGCACTCACATCATCATTTACCATTAACTGATGATATAATATCATTAAAACTTTTGATTAAATCAGTAATATAACATGTATTATAGATTTTTTTATTGCAATAATGATTTATTAAAAAAAACTAATGCTTGTCAATCATATAGGTTTAATTCAACTTTTTCGTTAGATCTATTTCAAAGCCATCTCTTATTTCTTTTCTAAATCTGTAGTTCTTTAAGGGCCAGCGTCCTTAAAACAATACTCAAATATTAGCAAATCAGTTTAAAATATTTATTACAACTCTTATGCGAGTGATTAGTATTCGTATATTAAAAGTTCTTTTCATGCTTAGGTACAGTGTATTAGTAGAAAGTAATTTGAATTTCATTTTAGTAATTGCTAGAAAATTAAAGGCATTTCATTAAATCAAGTAATTACGCAGTATTTTAATAACAAATATTTCTTTATCGTTGTTACAAGATTAATGCGCTATTATCTTATAAAAATCTTAATATTTTATTAGTCTATCAGTATTTATAATTTAATATATACATAGTGAAACTTAACCCCGTTAAAATGTTTTGTATCTTTCATACTATTTTCTTCGTATTTTATGTCTGTTATCATAAATTATCTACAAATCATTAATATCTTAATCACAAAAAATCCACTATTCATTTCTACATCTAACACTGTATTTATTTTCGCATTAAATTACTAATTTTCTTGTACATCACAATTTGTTCTCACTACTTTCTAAATTCTTCTCGCAATATATACGTATTAACGAACATATTTCTTAATATATCCTTTAAAAGCACCCTTAGCACTTCTTTTAAATTAATCGTCAAAAAACTGTTAGTATCTAAAACACAATAATTAATCGTATCCGCATAAGGTAAATGTACCAGAAGTTGACATTGTTTTAATAAATGTGCCCAAAATAAGAAAAGTTGACGAGGCATTGCTCTAAATTGTAGAGTTCAGACAAGTGAAACTATCTTTCGCCAGATTGAGGAACTAACACATTACCATATGTGTCATTGGGGTGTCATAGCGGCCATTTAATGCAGTAAGAATTTTATTTCGAATTACTTAACAGAATCGTTAAGTATATCAGTGAATGTATGTATATGCTACTTTATTCAACCAAGAGTGGTCTTACAGGAAGCTCTGATGCAACTCTGATGAAAGGTTATCATGAAGCCTTTGTCACTTACACTTGCTTTGTCATCATTCTGTCTAATGTTAATAGTTATTTTTGTGGAATTTTTCTCTTAAGCGGTCAACTACTGGTACGTTTACCTTATATTTAAAAAAAATTATTATCTCTCTCAAATATTTTATTAAACATAATAAGTTCTGTTAGTTTAAAAATAAATTTACTTCATTTAATTTACAGAGTTGTAATGTTTTGCGAATAGAAAAATATCGTTGAAATTCTGAGAAAAAATGTCACATATTTGTTATTAATATAAATGATTACATATAAATGATAAAAACAGGTAAAAAATACCTTGTAACAACAGATAAACAAATGAACACTTCGCAGATGAAGTAAAATCTATCTTTTTTTGTAGAATATACCCACCTACTTACACATTGCATACATACACAATAAACATGTTATGATAAAACTTACAACACATATACATATGTATTTAAAAAAAAAAAATTTACATTAAGCCATCTCATCATAATAGGTATACTTACAAACATTGATGAAACCAAGTTATTCCATTAAAACAAGTCTTCAATCTTCATGAAAATGTAAACTATCTTTATGGTTTGACTTTTTAGAGTTTTTTAATAGTTCAATTGTATACCTTTTTCTTCTGTTGGTGCTGAATATTTCTAAATTATTCATCTCTTAGATTTTTGTATTCTCCGTCTCTCACTATGTCTTTTTGTTTTCCTCTTCAATTTCACGAAGCAAATTAGATCCTGAGTGCTGCAAGATGTTTGCTGTAGTTTTTTTTATAAAATATGACGATTAGAAAATATTTCAAACTAACTAATACACTACTATTCTGAAAATCTAAAAATATGATAGTAGTTTGTGTTATCAAATTAAACATTTGAAGTAGTAAAATTACCTTGAAATGTCAACATTCAATTACATTTTGAAAGGAAAATTTGATTTTAAATAAATAAATTGTTAGTAATATCAATTTGGGTAAGTTTGCCCATCTGACTAAGATTGGCCCAATAGATGGAAAAAAGTGTTGTTTTATAAATTATTACCATGATAATACTACTGCCATGTGAATATTTTTTAGCTAAGCAAAGGTATTGAGTATCCCCTGGTGGTAATAATATGAATTAATGTGCAACATAATTTGTTTTATTGATGATTTTTCAGTTTGAAAATTATTAAAACACAATTTAAAAAACTTTTCTTGAAATTAATTTTTATTACTTATCTGTAAACCAAAAACCAAATCTCAATTATGAACAAAATATATGAAATCATTTAGAAAAATTGCCAAGAAATTAAAATCACTGAGTTTATAGTAATTACAATGATTATTTGTATCGTGGGCCAAAGTTACCCGATTTGGATGAAAATTTTGTCCGACTTAGTTTTATCTATATTTATGTATCAATTATAACAAGAAATCTATTTATGTTGATTAAATTTCATATAAAGATGTTAGATCATTTCTATCTAGAACAATACCACACATAAATGCAATGGCGAAGCATATAAATACAAAAACCCTCAGAACTGGCTCAAAGTTACCCAAATTGATCGTACTTTTTCTTATAAATTCTGTTTAGCAAAACAGAAAATTTTCTCCGCATTATTTTTATTTTAATAGGAGATTGTGCGATTATTTTCTATTGATAAAATTTATAACTATTCTTACCCATTCATTAACAACCAAGTACCTTTATTCATTACTCGGCTGTGGTCGAAATCAGGTATGTATGTATATTTTACCCTTAAAAGTGCATAATAAGCTTGCGTGTTGTAGAATTTTTAATGTGCATGCTTGTAATTTATAAAAAAATCATAATCCTAGCCTTCAACGCTTTTGCTGTATGAAACTGTATTGATTATTGTAATGTTTTTGTATAGTTATTTTTAAGTTATCAGTCATATTCTGAATAATATCGGTATTCCTTCACATACTAGGAACTGGAATGTTCATAGATCAATACTGTTTATACTTAAATTATCAAATATACTTAAAAAGTCGGCATTTGTCATTTTTTTATTTGTTGTATATGACCAGCCATGATGAAAATTACTTAAGAAAACTTCATTGTAATTTTTTCCTTTCGTTAACCAAATTAATAGAGCAAATTGGTTTTTTCTGAAATCAACTGCGAACTATCTTATTTCGTATTATGTATTGAACAATAACTTTGCCATTAAAATAAAAAATACGATAATTTGCGTTAGTTTATTTAGTGAAAAAAACATACTTTAAATCAGTAAATAAGTGCATATTAATAATTTAAGACATAGACTGAGGGTGCTTGATGGAATTTCAATATCAAATTTGGATTATTGAGATTTTGTACACTTCCATGTATTTTGTCACTAACGACCCGGGTGTCGCCTTTCGGCATCTTCAGGCATTCGAGCACACGAATGGACTCGAACTGACAGACAGTAAACAGTGTCTAACGTTTATATAGAAGATACAAATACGACAAATAATATTTACGAGGTAAAATATTATACGTCTGAGAGCCACACTGATACCTGAGTTAACATTTCAGCGGCAATTTGCCACTCTGTTAATGTGTTGCTTACAAAATAAGGATTAAGGCGATTCTCGAAATGTTAACTCAGGTATCAGTGTGGCTCTCAAACGTATAATATTTTACCTCGTAAATAATATTTGTCGTATTTGTATCTTCTATATAAACGTTAGACACTGTTTACTGTCTGTCAGTTCAAGTCCATTCGTGTGCTCGAATGCCTGAAGATGCCGAAAGGCGAAACCCGGGTCATTAGTGACAAAATACATGGAATTGTACAAAATCTCAATAATCCAAATTTGCATATTATAAAACAAAATAACAAAGTATTTAGTTCTACATAAATGTATCAAGTAGTCGATAGCTATTTCGGCTTGACGCTATCGTCAGATTTTGTAGAATTAAATACTTATTTTATCACATTTAAAAAAAGTTCTACCAATTCAAACAATAAATGCATTTTTAAAAATAAAACACAATTCATTTGTACTACTTCCACATGTTTATAATGCTCGTGACGAGCGAAACCGGTCCTGATCGTTATAAACACGTGGAAGTAGTACAAATGAATTGTGTTTTATTTTTAAAAATATAATGTCTTTCCACCGAGAATTGACAGTTAACACCTTAAAAATAAATGCATATTGAATTATTTTGTAAATAGTTTTTCCCTCAACACACAATAAAACCATCAAAAATTGCAAAATAAAATGTTCTACACAAATCCTGATACAGCTGTTCCAATGATTGACTTATCAACCACTTATGGACACCGTATGAATTACAGCCCCTTAGAGGTGGTGGTTGATATATCGACCGTTTTCACGCTTTACCCTACAAATGGTTTTAAGGGACATGGCTAGTTTAATAAAATCTTGATATTTTAAAATAGAACATATTTTGGGGCTTTAAATCAATTTAACACATACATTTAATCCAAACGATTTTTTTTGGATTACTAAATAAATGTTAATTTTCTGGATACTAATTTGGCAAGGTATTTTTAAAAATTAAGTTTTCCGTCGCATACTTTTTTTAATATTTGATAAAGTGGAAGTATTTCAGGTTTATAAATTAAACAGAAGATAGCATTCTCAGTACAAAAGTTTGGAAATAAGAATCATTTTGTAGGAGTTGTTAACGGTTCAGTTCGTATTTCTTTTTATGAAGACATTTTCATTCAATGGATTAAAATTGATGTTATTTATATTAAATTTATCTTAGCTTTGCGCTTTTTTCTTCAATAAAGTATTTCCTACCAAAGTAATAAATATATAAAGTATCCCAAAAACTAGAAAATATTTGCTTTTTGATGTAAAACCGAGTACAATTGAAACTCTTTTTAATTAATTTTAAAAACATTTTAAAAATAAAACTCTATACGTTTTGTACTATCAGTTAATAATGCTTGCGATGAACTAAACCAGGGGTTACGAACCATTCTTTCAGAAAGCCGCATTCATTTATTTTAAAATCAAATAAGGCAGTTCTTAAGAAACAAACGTAAAAATGTATGTACACTATTTTTCAAATGAAGGAAAACAATGAAATATATTTTTTTTTATGTATTTCCTTAACTTTATTATTCGTTAACTAAGGCCACAGGTTCGTCACCCCTGAGCTAAACCGTTCTTGATCATTATAAAATGTGGAAGTAGAACAAAACAAATTGTGTTTTATTTTTAAAATTTAATGCTTTTTCATTAATAATTGACAGTTAACACATTAAAAGTAACATTAATTCGAAATTTTGCCAACTGATAAGCGTAAAAGTAAACCATTAGCAACGTTTAAGATCAAAAATATTTTTTCACAAATCATTCATCGTCATTTCCATCAATTTACGAATCATAAAATATCTGATAATGTATTGTGAATATTATATCTTATTTTAACGTGTTTTTCTTCATCGCGGTGCAGTTATTTGTGCCCAAGGTCTGATTGCCAAAGACAAAAGTGGAACCTCCGATCCATACGTCACAGTTCAAGTTTCAAAGATCAAGAAACGCACCCGGACCATGCCGCAAGAACTAAATCCAGTATGGAACGAAAAATTCTACTTGTGAGTCGTATGAAATTGTTTATTATTTTAGGAATCAGTGAACTGCCGAGTACAGTTTTAGCAGATAGGATATATCGTCGTTATTTTAGAAGAAGACACTGAAAAACATTAATTTTGAGTAATTGGGCTTTGAAATTTTTTAAATGTTTGAAGTGATATACCTTTTTCATTTAGTTTGTTTGTACAAAACTGTTTTTAAGTAAAAGCATAATTTATAAAAATAAGTGTGTTTCTCCATACGGCAGAGTTCGAAAAAATAAAAATTTGGTATAACTGACCCAATATGTCATTTTTGATTTAGTGTTTTCTTCCAGAAAAACGACGATATTTTTATGAAAAATTGCGCTTCGTTATACTTATCCATTCGAATTAATTAATTAACATTAAAAGTATATTGAGTCGATGATAAATTCTTTAAACTATAACAACGGATAAATTATGTTAAGCTGTATTTAAAATAATTTTAAATCAAACACCTTTTATTTGATTTAATCATTTTATTAAGTTACTATATAAAACACATCAAGTATGCCATATTTTATATATCTGGGGCCTAGTGCTAAAAGTGGGTAGATCATTTTTTTAAATTTTCATTCTTTTAATGATAGAAATTCTTATGTCGGCCAATTTAAAATTAATGAAATACGAGAAAATCTATAATTTATGTAAAAATAATGTGTCAGCATATTTTACAGCAAGAAATGCCTATTTTGATATAGGCAATTCAAGTGTCTATCATAAAATGTGCAGCTCTAGAACAAAAAAACACTATAGTATTAGCAACAGAAACGTGAAATATAATGATATATATTGTAATTGAGAAATATAAAATCGCCCGAGCTGAACAATTGATGAATATGACATAGGCACTTGTAGCATAAGGCCGCAGATATATTTTATTACACAGTTGTGTGGTAATATTTTTATTCAACTATTACACCATTGAGTAAATACACTTTTCTTCCAAAAGCTTTACAAAAATAACCTCATTATTAAGAATGTTTCTTGTTCAAAACAAATACATAATAAATTAGTGTTGAATTTAAAAAATATTCATTGTATCAATAAAACAAAAAAATATCCTCATAGAATTGAATTATGTTCAACACATTCTCATAAAACATCATGTTCCCTTAAAAAACAGTATTATTTTTGCTGCCGAAAAATAAAGCTAGCAGTAAAGATATGTTATTATCTCAAAATTTTAACTGTATTATTAATGTTATTTTACAGCGAGTGCCACAACTCATCTGATAGAATAAAAGTGCGAGTATGGGATGAAGATAACGACCTGAAATCGAAGCTGAGGCAGAAACTGACCAGAGAGTCAGACGACTTCCTGGGACAAACTATCATCGAGGTAAGTAACATGTTTACGATTAAACGAAACATTCCAATTCGATACAAAATGTCCAGCTATACTCCTAAAAGCTTTATTCACTAGTCCAACTTTTGCTGCATTTGGATGTGAGAGTCAAGAGATTACTTATCTATGCGGCTCTTTGGTGCAGAGTTTAACGTCGTTGGCTACGGTTACGGATGTCTCGGGTTCAAGTCCCGGTGAGGAGTTTTGTAAATTGATTTTTCCATCGATTTATGGATTTATGTTCGTAGGCATAAATTTTTGTGGTTTATAAAATTCCTTCTCACCAGTTCGATCCTAAAAACGGGGATAGCGAGAGCGATTAGCTAACCACTAGTCCTGTCCTAGCCCTTTCCTTCTATCAATACTCTCTTCAAAAAGATGACATTGAGCAACTCCATAACAAGCAGTTCTCGTAGAAAATTTCTGTTAAGATACCTCCATTAGGAGGCCATATGCTTCACTAAGACCGGACATGGTAAAAATAAATGATTTATTCGACTCACCACTAGAGATTCCAACTATTCGTCATTATCAACTTTTTGGATACCAAATAGTAAAACTGAAACTATTCGAACAGTTTTGAAGTGTGAAAATAATTTAAAAAAAATGTATTTCATACAACATTATTTATACTGAAATAATAATTTGATAGTACATTAAAATTTGTAAGTAAACGAGCCCATTTATAGTAAAAATCATGTTTATTCAGATTTTAAATCATTGATATACATGTAATATCTTTTTAAGGATAAGATACCTACATCTTATAATAATATACGACTTTCTTTTCCCACTTCTGTCAAATCTCATGTAGAGAAAATATTCCAACGCCATTCTATTGTTTTATTATTTTAAATGTACATAAAAAAACGTATTTTCGCGTCAATCCATTTTAAGATGCCTTTCTGCATTATTCTCTGCGAATTTCAACGGACACAATAACTCAAACTAGGATACAATGGCTTTCAAAACTGTTGTTGCGTTTGTTTGAGAACAGAAGAGGCGTCTAATTTTGACCCCGCATTGCAGATGCACATCTGTGCTTAAAGAACATCGTCACTGGTACCTACACTGCACAAGTATTGCTTACTACTAGTCCATAAGATACCATTGCAGTAATTGCAACCGTAGTTATAGCCAATAGTTTTCAAGTACATTGTAAAAGCTATGAGCTCAAACAAACAATCTATATTATTACAATATTATGATTTCAAAAATGGTTTATAATTGTTTTTACAAACAATAGTGTACCTAAATACGACATTTCATCTTAAAATATCACTCATAACAATATAAACACTAAGATATTGAAGATACGATATTTATAATCATGTATTGCAGAGGTTCTGAAACTTTTGTAGTCCGCGGACCCCTTCTTCAACGAAATTTTTTTTGAGAACCCCATCCCAACAAATTTATATCGTTTTTGAGACTTAATTTCTAGTTCAATAGGTTATACGCTCATGGGTACAGCGGCGTAGCTAGGGTTTGTGACGATTTCCTCAAATTTTTTTGTAATCATCACGACGCAAAAAAAAATTATGAAGAATAAATATGATTTCCTGAAAAACATGCTATATTTTTAGAATCCTGAAAAATTTTAAGTTTAATATTAATAATTTTTCTCCAAAAATGTTGATTTTATATTGACAATAGTGTTGGGTTAAGGCAATTTTTTAAATTACCTTCTCTTTTTTTAATTAACACTACGACGCAAAAGATTGCTCCGCACGCAACATTTTTTATGTATAAATATAATTATATTTATAATAAAATATATGAAATAAATAACTCACTTTGTTGAATCCGATATGATTATAATATTAGAATTCCAGCAGACTGAATGTATAAGTACATAATTCCGTAAAATTCTTCAAAACATCGGTTTTCTATTACCGAAACAAATGAATTTGTATTTATGAAGGTCACTCTCCACTTGAAATTCCTTAGCAGGTAGAGATATCTGGTGTAAAAGGCACGTTCGAAGCGAAATTTGCTCATCGAGACAAAAATAAAAGTTATGATAATCTGTATTTAAATTATGACGATAATGTTTGCGGACCCCAATTTAAGAACCTCTGATATAGTGGAACATACAATTCGTTAAATTTCATAAATTTTTACTGTGCTCAGTATACTTCATTGTACTAGAGTTCAAGACATATTTTCTTTTCAGGTGAGAACGCTCTCGGGTGAGATGGACGTGTGGTACAACCTGGAAAAAAGAACAGACAAGTCAGCTGTTTCTGGAGCGATTCGTCTGCACATCAACGTTGAGATTAAAGGAGAGGAAAAGGTTGCGCCATATCACGTCCAGGTAAAAAATTATTTTACAAGATTTCTAAAATAATTGCTTTATTATCTCAGTGTATTGTTTTGTTCGCTTGACATGAAGCTGTTCTACTAGAAAAGCTTTTCTTTCATTAAATCTTTCAAGTAAAATACAAGACCGTTTTTTTTTCAAATTTGGATGATTGCTACGTTATCAATACAGACGTATCTATCTTCGTCAAATTTAGTAAACAAACAAAATAAAATATATCGCTCATATATAAAAAAATACAAATATTTTTGGTTGATCACCGTATCCGAGTGCTAAAACTCTAATGTTCTCTTCTTGATCGTTAAAATTTCAACTGAAATATATATTAAATTTCCGAGACCCGGGTATCTTCAGGCATTCGAGCACACGAATGGACTCGAACCGAAACCCGGGTCGTTAGTGACAAAATACATGGAAGTGTACAAAATCTCAATAATCCAAATTTAATATTGAAATTCCATCAAGCACCCTCAGTCGATGTCTTAAATTATATGAAATATATATTATCGACTTTTTTTTGGCTAATTTATGTAGCCCTCAAAAATACAAAAATTAGTTAATGATTGGATCTCATTTTAAAGACGACAGAGCAGGTTTCGGACACATGATATAAATTAGAAAAATAAATTGACCACTTGTTGGAAGAGATACATCATTTTACATTGGTTTTAGATTTAAAAATTCTGACCTGGTCACTTGATGTAAGCCACTATTATATCGACACCCTTTACGTATCATAGCGTATCTGCAAACATGAGAATTTACAGTTGTGCATTTCAAAAATTCATTACGCGACTCACCTTATATTTTTTGGATAAAAATAGTCTGTATGATTTTTTCTTGTATTACAATTCACTTTATCTTATTATGAAAAAGTATTTTTTTGAACCAATCATATTATTTTTAACCTTTAAAAGAAAAACCAGTTCTCGTTATATAAATGATCAATAATAACAGAATAAAATATAAAAATATTTAGCCATTTTGGCTTAACGCCAGCATCAGAATAACAGTTCAGCTAACAAATAAAGTCTTGTAAAACTAAATATCTTGATATTTTATTCTATTACAATGGATTTCTACAAAATAAATGCCAATTCAATAAATATACTTATTTTAATTGTAATATTCGTCTAAATTATTTGTGCATCATCCCAATCAACGTAGTTACCCGACTTAAAAGATAGAGCCGAAAATAGCCATTCGTTTAAAAATAAAAACACTTAAAACGGTCAAAACTCACAGAAAAAATGACAAAAGATTTGCTTGACGTTACATATATACTACGAAATACCCCTTACGATTTCAATATTTATGATGATTGTGTTTTCAATTTATTTGAATTCACAATGGTAGAAACTATTTTAGGATTTCTAAGTAAACAATTCTACTGGGGTTGCTTGCAATGTCTATTGTACAGTATTCCATACAATCAGTGTTATGACAGGAATTCATTGATCCTTATTAGTACGTGGAGTAAATGATGCGGTTGTCGTACGTGATTCTGTATCATATTATTCCGTACCGTTATCACGGTGACTAATTAAAATAACTGTCAAGCATGAGATGCATTGCGTAACCGTACGTATCGGATGTCCATTCATTTAAATTAATTCAACCCCTTTTAACTATTATAATTAAATATTAGTTAATTCTACCCCTATTACTTTGGATAAGTTAAATGGTGCGAAAAAAGCATGATCTGTATGAAATTTTATTTCTTAAATCTGGTTGGTATTTATGAATAACTTTCGATCATAAAAATATATAGAAATACAAATGTGCTATTTTGCAACTTTTTATAATATTCTTCATCTTCATCTAATTAAAAATATTAGACTTGATTGGAATTATAATTATTTGCAGTGTGTAAAAATAATTGTATCAAAATAAAGTTTCATCATATAAGCTCTTAAATGGTTATCAACTTATTAAATTAATAACCAATTATTTTGATGTTTTAAAAAAATATACACATAAGTTAAATAGAAATATTTCACATTTGATTTAATATACATAGCCGATAAATTCTCACGTCTTTCAGAACAGAAAATGATGACAAAATTTTCAATTGAGATTTTGTGTTTTGATTAATAACTAGTATAACCGTACCCGTCATAGATGACGGTATTGAAAATGAAATACTGAATGTCTTAAGTAGCTAGTACGTTGGAACTGTGTGTGCATTGCATAACATTTTATTTTATATCTACATGTGATATGTGATAATAATATAACGTCTACAGAACTGTCTGGGCTATTATATACCTATAAGATTATTTACCGCAATAATTTTGGGTAAGTGTTTTTAATCTATTGCTATTTTATACACAAATTCATACTAAAGCACATGCTTAAAAACGTAATTATAGTCGGAAATATAATAGTGCTTCAAAAGTTTTCATTGATTCTATTTCTATATTTTATTATTAATTAAATCGTACCGTATTCATAGTGTAACAATGAGTTACTTCGGCCATTACAGTTTACGTCTTCTTTGTATAATTAATTAATCATAATTCTCGTTAATGTTATCATTGAAAAATACAAAATGAATAGTATAGTAACAATCCGAGATGAATTACCGTACCGTATGCATCCGTTTTAATTGAAACGGCACCGAGACACGTCTCAAGCTTGTTCTGCTATGAAGAATTTCTATTCTTGCGTCTATCTGTAATTGACGTAAAATAATTACTTAAGTACCACATAAAACCATATTTCACTTTTTGATGCGTTTATATGACAAAACCCACACGGTAACGAAATGTGACATGTGTTAGCATGAAAATGGGAAGGTGCTAACATATTTAAAATAAACAAAGCATATTTAATTTGGATTATTGAGATTTTGTACACTTCCATGTATTTTGTCACTAACGACCCGGGTTTCGCCTTTCGGCATCTTCAGGCATTCGAGCTCACGAATGGACTCGAACTGAGTCAGTTCGAGTCCATTCGTGAGCTGGAATGCCTGAAGATGCCGAAAGGCGAAACCCGGGTCGTTAGTGACAAAATACATGGAAGTGTACAAAATCTCAATAATCCAAATTTGATATTGAAATTCCATCAAGCACCCTCAGTCGATGTCTTAAATTATATCAAAGCATATTTACTTATAATATTTTATCAAAACTGTGTACTTATTATTTTGTTTGAATACACATATTTAGAATTTTAACCATTAATATCAGTTAATGGCTTTCATGATTAAAAACTTGCTGAATGCCATTTTTGAATGCTACATAATGCCATAGAAATCTCCCGCTGGCGTTAAAGCTTCATACAGGGTAGAAGGTATGTGCAAATTTTAGACGTTACTTCGCGCGCAGGTGAATATTCGCTTACGAAAATTGAGAAAACCAAGTAACTTTGTGACGCACACACCTGAATGTACTTTTTCATTTTATTTTTGAAACTGGCTAACTTCCGCAATACTTGGTGCAGTAATGTTTCTCTTCATAAGCGTTAGAAAAATCTGCATTACTACAATATTTCTAGTACTCTATTTGACGCAGTCGCATAGCGAGATTAACTCTTTTTAAATATTACCTCCCTTGCAATATCTGCATGTAAATAAACATTTATAATTTACACATGAAGACTTTAGTATCCACATAGTACCGGTGGAAAATGATCATTTCTGTGATTATCTATTTAAATTTACATACACACTAATACACTGTAAACTCTATAAAACCCGCGATTATAAAATTAAATATAATTATTTCTATTGAGTAACAAAATATTTTACAACGATTATGATAAAATTCTTTTGTAATTAATAATGTGATATGTTGTTTCAAAATTATAACATTTTCAGCGGATACCAAGTATTTTGTTTTATTTTACAATTAGTCTTACTATTTTATACAAATACCGTTATACCTTTTATTTTTTGGTATCCTCTAAAAATGCTTACTAGCGTCGTATTTTCTGGAAAATTGTGGAATATGTACGATTTATAGTATTTCTTCTATTTATGTCGGCGTCCGCGGCGCAGTTGGTAGCGTCGCTGGCTACAGTTACGGATGTCTCGGGTTCGATTCCCGGTGCGGACGGTTTTCATAGATTAAACTTTCAATCGATTTGTGTTCGTAGTCTGAGTCCTCCCATCCACCCACCCCATCCTTATGGGGCGTAGCGAGAGTGATTAGCTAACCACTAGTCTTGTCCTAGCCCTAGTCTTCTATCCCTACTCTCTTCGAAAAAAGAGAGTTTGAGCAACTGAGTAACAAGCAGTTCTCGTAGAAAATTTCTGTTAAGATACCTTCATTAGGAGGCCATATGCTCTACATTGGGAGCGGACATGGAAAAAATCCATTGAAAACTATAATATTGGAATAATAAAGGGTGGGGTGGGTTTTATTCCATTCTCATCAATTGATTTGTAAATAGTCTATTAGTGTTTATATCTTACCACTTCTCCACGTCCAGTCGAATGAAATAAAAACCACCCCACCTTTTATTTTTAATGTAAGAATTAGAATCAATGTTTACCTTAGAGATGAATATCGTTGCGATATGGTTAGTCTGAAGGTGCTTCATAAAACGGCTAAACGCGTCACGTTAGTGATAAACCAAGTGGAATAACTAATTCATCAATTTTAATTTTATATATGATTTCCTATTGAAAATACTAAACTAATTTTCATCTCCAAACTTTGTCTACACAAATTGCCAGCTATGATGACATACAAAATACTTTAATATGTAATATTTATTCTTGCAGTACACGTGCCTTCATGAAAACCAGTTCCATTATCTCTGCGAAGAAGCTGGAGGTGCAGTCACTTTACCGAAAGCAAAAGGAGACGAGGCATGGAAGATTTATTTCGATGAACCACCAGAGGAGATTGTGGACGAGTTTGCTATGAGATACGGAATCGAATCTATCTACCAGGCCATGACGTAAGTTGAAAATTTATCATAACACTTCAACGACTTCCTATGACAAGTTGAAATTTCTGCATAGCATTACGTATCAAGACCCTCTCTGTAATATTTCTCTTCGACCATAGCTGCAAACACAATAATTACTTAGATAAAATGTTAAGTACAATATGATCTTTTCCCATATGGGTCATTTAGATTAGAATCCTGGAACCTTTTTATAATCCCGGGATTTCACGATTCAGAATTTCTCAATCCCGGAATTGGTCATTATGTGTCATTTTATATGCTAAATTGTAATTTAATTTGTACCCATTATTGCTTCAATTGTAATGTATTATGAAATTTGAATTATTGAGATTTTGTTCGTGTTCGTGTTCTCAGTTCGAGTTCATTCGTGTTCCCGAATGCCTGAAGATGCCGAAAGGCGAAACCCGGGTCGTTAGTGACAAAATACATGGAAGTGTACAAAATTTAAATAGTTCGAATTTAAAACAGTAAACATTGGTGATAAATCACACAAAGTGAAACAAATCCCAACATACAATAACTTAATTTGAAATAAATCTTCCTTTAGGTCAGGGTTTCCCAATCTATGTTCCACGGAACACTGGTGTTCAACGAAAACCTGAAATGATTTTATTTACTGCTACGGCTGCAACAAATTCATACATATTTGAATTCATATTGATATTACCTACGCAACGCAATACATAAGGTGTTCAGTTAAAATTTCTCGATTCGCGTGTTCTATCGCAGGAAAAGTTTGGTACATCCTGCCCTAGGGAACCGACGAGTTCATTGAAAATCAATTAACTCAATGAATTAACAAATTGTGTATGGCTATGGTATTTTCAATAAATTTGATAAATAAATTCGGGCTCCCTAAATATCTTTTTACTTCAGTCGATTTATGGATTTCAACTCGTAGTCTGAGTGTTTGTATTGCCTAAAAACTCCCTCCTCACCCACCCATCCGATCCTCACAGGGGGTAGCGAGAGCGATTAGCTAACCACTAGTTCTGTCCTAGCCCAATCCACCTATCCCTACTCTCTCCGATAAAGACAGGTTGAGCAACTGAGTAACAAACAGTTCTCATAGAAAAATTCTGTTGAGATACCTCTATTAGGAGCAAACGTGGATGAAAAAAAATATCTTTTATTCAACAAATTTTTTAAATTCGCTTTACATTGAACCACCCTTTTATTATACAAGTCCTACACAGTTTTTAGGCGATAAAATTTGATGTTGTTTTCAAGTCAAACAATAAATGAAAAACATTGTCATTGCTTTCCATACAATTTATGCTTTTGTAGACTTCTAGACGCTAGTCTACAGACTTCAGTTATAAATATAATTCATTGATGTAACCTTGACTGACAAGACATTGATATAACACGCTTTTCTGAAGGAAATAAATGTTATCATTAATTGACTATTAAAGTAAATTGTTCGGGGTCTTCATTTTCCTCAAATTTAATTATGAATTCTACTTACATATTGTCTCAAAATATTCTCATTTTGTAACAATATAAACATATTAGGAAACCTTATATTTTACTGGAATACTGGTATAAATGTAATAAGTGACTTATTTTATATACGTACATAAAGTTTTTTTTCCTAACAATCGCTAATGAAATTCCTACTCTAGTTTGAGCTTAATGTAAAAAATAAATATTCTGTAATATATGTTGGTATTCAGTAAAATAGCATAACGTTTCGTACGACATTTTTTGGAAGAAGTAATAATTTAAATACGTTAAGAAAAATCATCAAAAAATCATTGAATTGAAATATTTCACTATACGTGCATATTAAGGATTCCAACTATTCGTCATTATCAAGTATCGAATAGTAAAACTGACACTTGAAGTATAAAAAAAATATTAATTCACTAAATTCAATTTGAAAAAATTAGTAACATAACATTATACAAATACGCATTTCAATATGGCACAATATTTAAAATTTTCAGCTGCGTCGGATTACTACAAAAGTATTTCTTTAAATACTGAAATTACGGCATGTTTAGTTTGTTTTTTTGAGCCCCGAGTCGTTCGTCACACTCAAATATTATGATAAGATATTGAAAGCGCCCGAATTGGGTGAAGGCAAAAGTAGCCACTATAATCGTTATTTTTCTTAAAATACCCAGAAATTGTGATGTGATCTTTCGTCGATTTTTAAAAATATTTTATTGAAAACTATTCGAATATCGAATAGTTAAAAATGGACCGAATAATCGAGTTGGAATCTTTCGTCCATATGGTCCGCTTAAGAAATAGAAATGGTTCCTACAAAATGTGTACTTTAAAATACTATGCAGCTTTCAAACATCCATAAAAAATACAAACTCATTTTACAACCTTGAAAACCTAAAATACATTCAGAAAATTTTAGTTAATACTACCGAAAAAAATAATTGATTCTATATAAATATTTAACAAGTTTTTCCTAAGCTGTGAGTAGTATAATTTATAATTTTTGATGCAAATTAGTTCTACAATTTCAAATTTAATTTAAGCAACGAATTAAATATTTTACTAGGCCACCAAATTTTTACCCAACACCCCACTATAGTAGATGAATGTCTGCAAGCCTTGCCTCCACCGTTCCCTTTTATATTTCGTACGTTGAGAGTGAAATGTTTTCACAGAGTGATTTCATAATTTTATAATGAATTTATTCAAAACCATAAGGCTTGTTTACAAAACCAAAAGAATTTTAATTTAAACAAAGCACAGTGGTTCCACTCTATACAAAGCTTAGCTGGCAAATAATGATGTCACTTAATTGCATTTCTACAATACTTTTTATTCATTTATTAACAAAAAACTATCCAATTTAATAACACTAAAAAACATTTTTTTAAATTTATTTATTTTGTATTTTTCGATGGTAAAATTGACGAGGTTTTAAAATAATGATTAATTATACAAAGAAGACGTTAACTATAATGTATTATTAATTTTCAATTATACGTAGAGCTATTTTATTCACAAAAAGCAAAATTTTCAATTTTTTGTGTTACCTATTTTAGAGATACTTTAAAAAAATGTTAAAAAAAAAACAAATAAATACTTTGATCAGAAAACGGTTTATTGGAATAATAACTATACGCTCTGACATAATATGAAGAATTAATTATCAAATACACCTAAACCACATTCAAAATAATAATCTTGACTCCTTTACATAAATAATAGTAATCGCATTTCATAATTTCCAAGTTTTACTAAATACATAATTAAACGCAAAGCCGTAGCGGACCAGCTCTTTGCCCAGTGGGTATATTATATACATTTACACAGGCGTACTAGCTACAAATAAATGCAAATGTTTCCATCTTGGGGTAGCCAAACCCCTACCGTATATTAGATTTTGTATGAATATAACAGCTATCATAAGATTTTGCAGTTTAGTTAGGGCTACAGAGTGTATTCTGTAAAGCAGTCAGACTAAGCTTTCCCTTTATGGCAATAAACAGTTGAGTAAGGATAGTTTTAAAACTATTTATTTTAAGCATTTGGATTCAAAATAATAAACTATTAGAATATATAAATTGTTATGTCCAAACTGATTATTTGTTTTTTAAAAAAGGCCCACAGCAACCGATCACTACACTCAGTAATCAATTGTGCGGTTCATTCTTACAGTACAAATTTTTATTACAAATGATTTTAACAAGATGAATAAAATAATTATTTATTTAAAAAACACAGAGACAAATGATTTGATCGACAAACGGACGTATGAAATGTATATGTCCGGCTCTGAGCTCGCTCTGGGGTGTATAATTAAAGTACTAAATTATATATCAAATTTGGATTATTGAGATTTTGTAAACCTCCATGTATTTTGTCACTAACGACCCGGGTTTCGCCTTTCGGCATCTTCAGGCATTCGATCTCACGAATGGACTCGAACTGACAGACAGTAAACACTAATTTACTGTAGAGTTCAGTCAATCTTGCTGTACTAGCAATATTGACAGTAAATTAGTGTTTACTGTCTGTCAGTTCGAGTCCATTCGTGAGCACGAATGCCTGAAGATGCCGAAAGGCGAAACCCGGGTCGTTTGTGACAAAATACATGGAAGTGTACAAAATCTCAATAATCCAAATTTGATATTGAAATTCCATCAAGCACCCTCAGTCGATTTCTTAAATTAAATTATATATTTTCAAATTTGTTTACATTTAGAGAAGATTACTGGGTCATGCCTAAGTGGGTGCGAAAGCTATTAAATTGTTTTACCTATATGTATAAACATTCGATTTTGTTATGACTAGCATAAGGTGAATGACTTTATTGAGCTCATCTTAATAATTTAGTGTAAGGCGGTGTACATAACAAAATATATAGAAACTAGAATAAATAGAAACTATTTCATTGCTTTATTGAGGCAAGAGGTCGACCGCTTAGCATAATCCTAAATCCATTTATTGTTTTTCGAAAATTAGCTAAACGCTCTGAAATATAAACATTTCACCTATTAACCAATATGTTAAAATGTAAATTTTTAATACTGAAAGTAATAAACGTATAGCTATCAACAAACAAATTGATGTAGGATAGTCACTCAAAAAATTGTTTAAATTCTACTCTCGTACACTGAATTTTCAAATGAAGACCACTTTATTGTGTCTTCTTCTTATCAGTAACTAGTATTTTTACCCGGCTTCGCCCAAGATATTATTTCATACACTTATATTGATTCATCTAAAACTTTTCTCTTCCTTTTGTGTATACTCTTTTTAAAACCCACGAAATGAAGATTTCAATTTAACTTGTTTTATAATTTGTCAAATGATAGATAATTATCCGCTAAATTATTAAAAACTTTACGATTCGCATGAAAAGTTATTATTTGTGTTATATTATGAAAAATGTATAGTCGCTAAGCAAATTCAACACAGATTGAGTTTTTATGACAACATGACGGATTATTTTAGTATGGAGCAGTTGCTATGCAACTATTTGCTATTATTTTTCTGTTAAATTTCATTGAGACATCAGAAATATAGCGTTTTTAGTTTAAAGTAAAAGTTGAGAGTTTAAAGATGAAAATAACACAATTGACCTAGAATTGGTTGCCGGAATGACATGGAAAAATTCACGTTGCTACTGTACGCCGTTTGGGAGAAGTTGTACATATACATACAAACAAACCGATAGACACACAAATATACAAAAATTCGAGTACACGGATGAACTTGAACCGACAGTTAGTCAATAGTTTATGTCTATATATAAGAGAAATAAAGAAAAAATATTATCTCGGAACTGCATTGATATTTGCATTCATTTTTATACTTATTTGATAATAATGGCTTTCGAATTTAATTGGGAAAATAATTGGATAAACAAATTCACGTGGCTTATGGTTTTTTTTAAATTAAGTTCCAAAGTTATCAATATCGATCCCCACAGTTGAATGATAGCATTTTATGATTTTTATTTTAATAATCAATATAAGTATATAGATATTTTAAATTCAACAGCTTACATTTTTTACTTACTCTATTTTTGTTTTGTTGTGAAATATAAAAGCATTTTAAGCTACAATTTTTTTGTATTTTTGATTGATTTACTTTAAAATACTACTTCATGCTTGCGTTCATCATAACAATATTAACATTTATTCCTTTTTACGTTTTTAAATCACAAATTATCTTTGTCATAATTAAAAATTTAAGGTAAGGTAAACGTACCAGTAGTTGACCGCTTAAGAGAAAAATTCAACAAGAATAACGATTAACGTTTAGCATTAAACCAAATGATGACAAAGCAAGTGTATTCATATATATTTTTTTTAATTGATTTTTATTATAAAAATATCTGTCATTACATCTGACAGCCAATGTGCCAAATATTTTGAAAAATAGAAAATCATACGAGATAGGCTCGATGAGAAATTATAGAAGTCGTTCAAGTCGAGATCACAAATTTAAATTGAAAAAATCTTAATTTGATTTTGACCTTACTGGGAATCGAACCAGGACATTTCTGATCGCTAGGTTAAGCACTTACCACTAGATCACAGAAGCTGATGAATAATATATCGAATGTCTTAATTAATTTGATAAAACAAAAATTAGAAAAGAGTGTCAAATTTGGATTATTGAGATTTTGTACACTTCCATGTATTTTGTCACTAACGACCCGGGTTTCGCCTTTCGGCATCTTCAGGCATTCGAGCACACGAATGGACTTGAACTGACAGACAGTAAACAGTGTCTAACGTTTATATAGTTATGTTAATGTTTCAGTAGTTGACCATCTAAAAATGGAAAGTTCTAGTAATTGACCATTTTTTTTTTCAGTAGTTGACCATGTTTAATCAGAGGGTTTCATGACAATCTTTCACCAGAGTTACGTCAGAGCTTCCTGTAAGACCATTCCCGGTTTAATCATGTAGCATATAATGATATCATTAACAATTCTCTTAAGAAATTCAAAATAAAATAATTAATGCTTAAGCTGATGTTTTCAAGGTTTTAGGAAAAACCCATACGTTCTGAGTTTCTGAAAATTATTATTTGACGTTATTTAAAATAATAAATCTGATTTTAACATTTTTTCAAGCTGAAAAACTCATGAAAAGATTAGAAGAATTTTAAATGTGAATACTTCTTTTTCTATTCTGTACGAGGTTTTTTCCGTGTGGAGATTTTCAATGTCCGCTTTTTTCCGTGTCTGGTTTTTTCCTAAATACGGACATATATAGTCATGTGTTAGTTCCTCAATCCGACAAAAGATGGTTTCACTTGTGTGAACTCAACAATTTAGAGCAATCCCGTGTCTACGTTTCTTATATTGGGCAATTTTATTGAAAAAAGGTCAACTACTGGCACATGGTCAACTACCAATACATTTACCTTAGTCGTTGAATGATTGAGAATTTTAAAATAGTTCGATTACATAAGAGAACGTTATTTTTAGATACAGTAGACATTTACGTAAATGTTCCGCGAAAAACTTTTGATATAGAAAATATCGGTTAATATAAACAACCAAATCAAATTAACCACATGTATAACAAGTTTCAAAACGGTTACTTTTATCCCATTTAACATATTGATTTATGAGAGTTTAGTTCCGTAAGTTTATTCTTTAAAATCCGACGGGTGAAACAAACTAATGTGATGCTTATCTATATAAATGAATGTTTCTTTGTTTATCCTCATTGCGTTCCTTTACCATTCATCCGATTTCGATGAAACTTTGGTAAGTTATTGTAGGCACACCCGTGAAGGTTTCTCAAGAAAAAAGTTAAAATCTAAAATAAAAAAATTCTATAAAAATGAATCAAATACATACAAACAGTCTTGAAAAAACCTTCTAATTTATTCTTGTACGCACCAGACGGAACAAAAAAATATTTTTTATCCAAAATCCACCGGTCTTTACTCGGCCCTGCCCGTGGGCCGGGTTTGGGTGGGTAAAGACAATTCAGATTCGGGTTCGGGTAGGACCCGGGTGAGGTATTCAATTTTCAGAAAAATATTTCGGACTATGTTCGGGTCATAGGTCAGCCATAAGGCAATACTCTTCATAAATTAAATAATTTATTTCACATCTGTTATGAATATCGTTGGTAATATGGAAACCAGAAGATAATATTGTTTGAAAAGTATAAATGAATATGTACATTTAAAAAAATAAAGCTTTTTTGGACTGAAAAAAATAAATCTGGACTTCGGGTCGGATTCGGGTAACAATTGTGATATTGAGACTTAGGTTTGAGCCAGGCCGGGCCTGAAGACGATGAACTCCTACCGGGATTTTTTTATAAATTTCAAACCTCTGATCCAAAAGCACTTCAATAAACTGAATTAAAACACAAACACTTTCTTTCTTTGAGTGGCATTGCATCGCATGCCGGGTACTCCCTAGTTATTTAATACAATTTAATGACACGCATGATGATTGCTTAAAATTTGCTGACAGCTAATATAAAAAAACAACATCGTTAACTCTAAGCCTCTAACCAAACCATTTAAAAATTTTCGCTGCGAAGTCTTTACGATTTAAAAATCATAGTTCTTTTAATTGACTTCTTTAATTTTCCCGTTTTCATGCTAAAAATTCAGTCATATTTCGTCTCATGCAGTCACATTTCGGTATCGTGTGGGTTTTTTCATATAAACGCATTTATAAACCGAAATGATAATTTCAAAAAGTGAAATATAGTTTATGTAGTATTAAGTAATTATTTTACATCAATTATAGAAAGACGCAAGAACAGAAATTCTTCATAGCAGAACAAGCTCGAGACGTGTCTCAGTGACGTTTGAAACAAAATGGTTTCATACGATACGTCATGCATCTCGGATTGTTACTATACTATAATATTGTATTTTTCGATGGTAAAATTGACGAGATTTTCAAATTATGATTAATTATAAAAATGCTATAATGTATTTTTAATTATTAATACTACTTTATTTACAAATGGCAAAATTTTCTATTGTATGACTTATTTCACAGATAATTTGAAGGGTCGAATTAATTCCTTGTTACACCATGAATACGTAAGGGTTATAATGTCGACTGAGTATTCTTGATAGAATTTCAATATCAAATTTTAAATTGTTGAAATTGTGTTAATTTCTATGTATTTCGTCACTAATTTTAATAAGTACGTATGACTATGAAATTTAATGTTTATTGACTGTTGGTAACCTGCAACTGCTAATTCCTATGAGTTTGTAATTGTTAATGCGATTGTTTTCCCAATTAAGGTTAAAAGTCATTTTTGATGTAGCCCCTAGACTTGATGATAAAAATTTGTGGTATTTTATCTTATAAAAGACATAAACTATTTTCTGTCTGCAGTTAAAGTTCATTCGTGTGCTAGAATGCCTGAAAATGCTGAAAGGCAAAACCTGGGTCATAAGTTATGAAATACATGGAAATGTAGAAAATTTTAATTTTAATTTTAATTGACTTTGTTATTTGTTTGTTGCCATAAAATTATAATTCAATATATACTCCTTTTTGTGTTTTTGTATGTGCGATATTTATTTATTCGGGTGATCGACTTTTTCACATGTTTATTGGCGTGTGTTTCAAACAAATACATATTTTTCACACATGAAAAACTGCAATATTGATATTCATTATATTATGTATAACAAACGATAGTTTTCAAACAATATTAACCTGATGTGTGTCCAAAATAAAATGAATTTACGGCTTTTCTAAAGAATTTTTATGGTATTCCATGGAGTTTATACCATTCAATATAAATCGTGGGATTAAAATGGAATTGAACGACATTCTTTACAACAAGGATAAAAAGCAGTTTACAATGATGAAATCGCTTCAGTGTGTTATAAAAAGTGGTAGCGATTGGACAAGGACAATATTGAACCAGGTTACTTAGAGATATAACACTTTTATCAAGTATTTTATAATACATATGGAGAGCAGTTCTTCCAATCGTATTTTGTCCAAATCAACTAGTTTTTCAAAACAAGGGAAACAAACACTGATATTGTTTTACTTCAGCCCGGTTAAAGAATGTAAACAACTTTTAAATACAATATTTAAAGAACAACTTTATCATATCCAAAATGGTATATACAAATAATAAAGTAAAACGAAGAGATGAATTTTATTTTGAAACAAGAAATAATAATCAAATAATTTTGTATAAAACTTGTTTTGATGCATTTGGGATTAACAACATAGGAACAAAATGCATTTTGATGAAACCACTATAAAGAAAAAAAAATACTGGTATTAAGCCTTTTTAGTGTAAATATATTAGATCAACATATCATAACTAACATAAAAACGACACCTAATATAACAATATTAAAAAAAAATGAATACGCTAAGTTCTTCATCTAAGTTCTCGCAGCTATGTCGTGTTTCTTCCAGAGTTGACAGAGTTGACCCACTCCGCTGTCACGCGTTGACGCGTGACGGCGGAGCGGGCGCGGCGCTTACAACTAAAATGCCGTTTTCTGCAGCTTACAACTAAAGAGCACTTTGTAGGAACAACAGTAAAACTTCTCTTAGGATATCAAAATATTAAGCAAAGGAATATTAATTGTATTTATTCGAAGTAACCGCCATACTTAGCTAAATAGCTAAAAAAAAATGATATTTTATTCTGTTATTTTCAATCATTGATAAAACGAGAACTGATTATCGGTTAGCCTTCAACTTCTTTTTTTCAAAATAAGTAAAAATTAAAAGTTGTGTTTAAAAAAATACAATTCAGTGTTCGCTTTTTCTCTGCCCCGTTTTCCTAAACAGATAAAATGAATTGTAAAACACGAAATCATCATACAAATCGATGCATTTTAATACAAAGCTGTATATTATAACTACGGTGTTTTGGCCGATTGATTTAACCTTCTTGATATTGTTCAGGAGAGAGTAAAAACTGTTTTTATCTAAAACATTGTACGGCAAGTTGCGTTATGAATCTTTGAAACGCACTGCAGTAAATTCTCATGTTTGCAGATATGGGATTATACGTTGGGAGTTTAGATATAACAGTGGTTTTTATCAAGTAGCCGGGTCAGAATTTTTAAATCTAATACCAATGTGAAACGATGTTTCCGTTCCAAAAAGTGGTCAATTTACTTTTATAATTTACATCATTCGATCGGGACCTGCTCTATCGTCTTTAAAATAAGATCCAATCATTAACTCATTTTTGTATTTTTGAGGGTTACATCAATTTATCAAATTATTGTAACAAATTATATTTATCTTTGCAATGTACAGGGGCACTGTGGCTTTTTATTTACTTACAAAATAGTATGGAAGAATTAATCTCGTCGTTGATTTGCAGGCATTTCCACTGTCTTTCGACGAAGTACCTGTGTGCCGGAGTCCCAGCTGTGATGAGTACACTGTTGGCCAACATCAACGCATATTATGCTCACACCACGGCGTCGTCGGCCGTTTCAGCCAGCGACCGATTTGCTGCCTCCAATTTCGGGGTAATTCATTGTCGAAACTTTACGACACTTTTTTTACCCCTACAACTTAATAAATTCATTTTTGCAAAAGTTTCGCCATAATAAATTGTACTGATGACACTGAAATATGATGGGATTGCTTAATTTTGTCCTAATAATGTCAAGGCAAATAAAGATATATTCGAAAAACCGACAGTAACTATAAAAAATTTCAAAAATCTTGATTTTGTTTTTATTGGTATTCGTAAATATGTTTTATCTTTTTTCCTCGTGCATATTTCTCATATGAATGACAGTATGGCTAATTTTCAATACATTTTTATATTTCTGTCGAAATACGATATGCCTTTGAAAAATCATAATGTACAAACAATTATAATGTATCGTCTTTTTTTACAAAACTACAGAAAGAGAAATTCGTCAAATTACTCGATCAACTTCACAACTCCTTGAGGATAGATCTCTCCATGTACAGAAACAACTTCCCAGCTTCCAGCCAAGAAAAACTTATGGATTTAAAAAGCACTGTAGACCTTTTAACGAGCATTACCTTCTTCAGGATGAAGGTATGTAAATTTATAAATTGATTTGTTTATTCCTCTTTCGTTAATTATTAATAAATTCAAAATACAACTGGATTTCTTTGTAAGGTTTTCGTTTCAATTAAAATTAATTTGTTCGCTATGAATTCTTACACACAATAAAAATCAGTGCTTCCCAAACATTTTCATTCCATGGCCAACACAATTTCCAAACAATAAAACACGACCCCCTACCTCAAAAATTAAATTAATTAAGTTATCAAAAGCTTTATTTCAAATCATAAATAATATACGCCTGCATTCGGCGTAAAGATATTTTTAATAGAATCATGAATAATATGTTCTTATATATACATAATCAACGGTGTTTTGGCCAATTTATGTCTCCTTCAAAATTGTTAAATTGTTCAGGAGAGAGTGAAAACTGTTTTTATCAAAAACATTATATGGTGAGTTGCGTTATGAACCTCTAAACTGCACTCTTGTAAATTCTCATGTTTGCAGCTACAGTATTATACGTAGGGAGTGTTGATATAATAGTGGCTTACATCAAGTGGGACGGTCAGAATTTTTAAACCTAAATCCAATGTAAAATGATATTTCCCTTCCAAAAAGTGGTCACTTTATTTTTCATGAATCGAACAAAACACCGTCGATATTATGTGAAAGAAAAAATGCAGTTCACTAAAACATATGGAGCTGCGAACCCTAGTTTGGGAAGCACTGACATACTGGATAAGTAATACTGGAGCACGCATCAGCAAAATTATTTATCTATATTTAATTACTCTTTCTGATTTCTTAGACGTAAAATTTTTACTTCATCTATATAGGCTTCATTTCATTTATCAAAAATATTTCGATGATTTAATTATTCCGCCATTAATAACCCGATAAAATAAAATATTCTCATTGCTGTTTACTTTATCTTTCAAGTTATGAAACTACATTGTGACATACTTCACACTATTAGATTTTTTTTCTTTTTGTTACATTTCTAATTGATAAAGTGTAAAACACTTAAGAATTTTATTTTCTTTCAGGTACAAGAACTGAGTAGCCCTCCAAGAGCTTCCACTGTAGTGAAAGACTGCGTCAAAGCTTGTTTGCGATCGACGTATCAATTTCTCTTTGAAAATTGCTACGAACTATACAATAGAGAGTTTCAGGTAAAAATCTTTTTCTTATTTTTCATTTAAATAGTCACAATAGAGATTCTTAATCTTGATTACTTTTAGTAAAATATTTTACAGTGTTTTGTCATACCATCTTTAAAACATAAGATAAACGTACCAGTTGTTAACCGTTTAAGAGAAAAATTCAACAAAAATAACGATTAACGTTTAGCATTAGACCGAATGATGACAAAGCAAGTGTATTCATAATGGATAAAATGTCTTAATTAATATGATAAGACAAAAATTATAAAAGGGTCGGTTACAAAAATATTGTATTCAATTGTTAGCAACCATTTTTTTGTGTCACTAATTAACTATAAAAAATTGAAAGTACCAATAGTTGACCATACCTAATCAGAGAGTTTCATGACAACCTTTCAACAGAGTTTACTGTAAGACCACTCTTGGTTGAATCAAGTAGCATATACTTACATTCGCTGATATATTTAACAATTTTTTAAGAAATTAAAAATAAAATAATGCATAAGATGTTGTTTTCAAATGGCCGCTATGACACCCCAACGGCATATACGGTGATGTGTTAGTTCCTCTATCCGACAAAAGATGCTTTCACTTGTCTAATGTGATAAGTGGATATTTTGTGATTAAGATATTAATGATTTGTAGATATTAAATTTGGATTATTGAGATTTTGTACACTTCCATGTATTTTGTCACTAACTATTCTATATAAGCGTTAGACACTGTTTACTGTCTCTCAGTTCGAGTCCATTCGTGTGCTCGAATGCCTGAAGATGCCGAAAGGCGAAACCCGGGTCGTTAGTGACAAAATACATGGAAGTGTACAAAATCTCAATAATCCAAATTTAATATTGAAATTCCATCAAGCACCCTCAGTCGATGTCTTAGATTTGTAGATAATTTATGATAACAGACATAATATACCATTATTAAGACTTTTAACATTAGACTAGAGCATTAAATGTCATCTCTATAATTATATATAATTATTTCATTTTCAAGTAATGTTTGTAATGCATTACAGTTTTTAATTAATTTGTCATGTTCTTCACTTTCTACAGTATAAAGGAATTTGCAAAATTGTATCAATCATGAACAGAGCGTTTCGCATTATGTCAGGAAATGGTTTTGGTTGGCGACAAATTATTCCAAGACGTAAAGTAGTGAATAGAAAAACCTAAAAGGTAGTATGTATTTGAATTATATGACTCAAAAAAAGGGTGGGTATGTCAATTAAATGTTTGTATACATCATGAGGATTGATTTCTATACAATTCATTATCACCTGCTACTCCGAGGGGAGGTTTTCACCCCATAAGTACAACCTGCCTCCCTTTTACGATACCTATATATGTCACTCGTGATAAATAATCACTGTTTTTAATACGATGAATATGCGTAATGGTACGATAGAGATTAAAAGCACATTATTACTTTCAGAATATCTAAAAAAATATGTGCTTTGTTGTAAAAAATGAACTTAAAACCAATTTCCTGGTGATTCTTTCAAGTATTCAATTGTATTATTAAATTATTCTCTGAATATTGTTAATATCTTTGTTAAATTTTCAAATTTCATAAACTCTGGTAATATTGCCTGTTTTGAGAAACTTTTGTGTCGTGTCGTGATTTTCCTTTCTTTTAACAAGACGTTCGCTCCTGTATAACAGTACTCCGTTAAATACAAAATAATATGCATCATTATGTTGATAACAAAATAAATTATTCTCGTTGGCAATGCTTAAGTTTAGGTCGTCAATCTTTTTATACATACGGCCCATTTTTACATATTGTTTATAATTAAATTTTCTTACATACAGTGTAAGGATGCAATAATTTCTACAAGATAATATATTAACTCACTAAAGAAATAGTGTGAATTGGAAAACAAGAACTTTATCATTATCATTTTTTAAATTGTATTTAATTTAATTTAACACATCGACTGAGGGTGCTTGATGGAATTTCAATAACAAATTTGAATTATTGAGATTTTGTACACTTTCATGTATTTCGTCACTAACAACCCGGGTTTCGCCTTTCGGCATCTTCAGGCATTCGAACGCACGAATGGAATCGAACTGACAGACAGTAAACAGTGTCTAACGTTTATACAGAAGACACAAATATGACGAATGTCATTAAAAAAATTTGCTCAGCTAATGGCCTTTTAATGTAGCTATATTTGTGATTTTAGATTAGTATTTATTGATTTGTAAAAGGTTCTTAACATCTTAATTGTAGACTATTTTATTTGGTTTATGTATAATTTGCTTGATGATCAGTAATTATTTGTCTTAGTTCATGAACCAACTGTTTTATATACAATTTGAATTATTGAGGTTTTGTACACTTCCATGTATTTTGGCACCAACGACCCGGGTTTCACCTTTCGACATCTTCAGGCATTGACTAATGAAGGTCAATTCGAGTCCATTGGTGCGCTCGAATGCCTGAAGATGCCGAAAGGCGAAACCCGGCTCGTTGGTGACAAAATACATTGAAGTGCACAAAATCACCATAATTCAAATTTAATATTGTAATTTCATCAAGCACCCTCAGTCGATGTCATAAATTATATTTTATATACCTTAATTTTTAACACTCAATTTTATATAAATAGGCCTGTTATGTTTGTATTTTTATCAGTTGATAATGCTCGTGATGAGCGAAACCGGTCCTGATCTTTATTAATATGTGGAAGTTGTACAAACGAATTGTGTTTTATTTTTTAAAATTATTATGCCTTAATTCATCAGTTAACTGTTTACCCGACAAAGTAATTGAGTAATAGAATTAAACTAATTCATATTTACTATGATTGTATGATAACAATGATAAAACATTTTCGTTTAATAAACTGAGTGAATGATTGGTTGCAAATTTGCGGATATAGTACTTCGAATGGTGTTTTGAAAACCAATTGTAAAAATTCTTTCACGTACCATAAATTTGATTAAATTTGCCCATAGATCTAAGATAAGCCCACTACAAAGAAAAAAGTGCTGTTATAATACCATGATAATATTAATGCCATATGAATATTTTTTGTATAAGCAAAGGTATTGAGTAGCACTCGGTGGCGAAAATATGAATTAATGTGCAACATAATTTGTTTTATTGCTGAATTTGTAAGCTGTCAGCTTAGAATGATAAAACACAATTTAAAAACTTATCTTAAAATAGATTGGATTAGCCATATTTCCAATTTGTATTACTAATCTGTAAACCAAATGCTGTATATTTTTTCCCATCTCAATTATGTACAGAAACATATAGAAAAGTTGCCAAGACTTTAAAATCACTGAATTTATAGTAATTACAATCATTATTTGTATCTTAGGCCAAAGTTACCCGATTTGGATGCAACCCTTGGCCCACTGTGTTTCCATATTTATATATCAATTATAATAATGAATCAAATTATTTATGTTAATTGAATTTCATCTTAAGACATTTCCACGTAGAACAATACCACACATAAACGCAATGGCGAACCATAAAAGTACAAAAACCCTCAGAACTGTGCCAAAGTACCCAGATTTACAGTAGAAATATGAAAATTTATTCTAGGTGGATCCAAATGAAGCAAAACGTGACCCATCGGACCACGGGCCGCAATTAGACACCGTTGACTTTTGGCACAAACTAATTGCACTCATTGTGTCTGTGATAGAAGAGGATAGGAATAGTTACGCTCCTGTACTAAATCAATTTCCTCAAGAACTGAATATTGGCCAAGTAAGTTTAATTTATTTCATATCCCTTGAAGTAACATTGTGACTCTAAGAGAAGATTTTATTTACGACTTTTATTCAATCATTTTATTTTTATTTCTATTAACTATATCTATAATATTATATTGTTTTGGATTCCGTTGATTTTATCACTTGGTTACTGTTTAAATATTAACCTAAATAGTGCAGTGTCGCCCAAAATATATAGGCAAACTAAGAAGCATACCTAGTGAGCCAGACAACGCAGTGATTCACCAATAATTAGTGTTGCAAAGCTATGCGTGTTTACGATTTTATCATTCAGAGTAAAATAATAATTATGAATGTATAACTTGAGTGTTTTACACACGGAACGATCTCATAAAATATTATTTCTTAAATATTTACTCTATTCCACTGGACATTGGTTAAAATGTGTATCATTAAAACTTGAAAAAATAAATGTAAGAGTGATTATTAAACGTTAAAGTTACAACAGTTTTTTTTTAAATTAGGTAATATTCCCTGAATGTGTTTGCTTATGCCACCGTAAATTGTGAAGAGTTATGTTATTAATATTTCAGCTGTCAGCGGCCACTATGTGGGGACTCTTTGCTGTGGATATGAAATATGCCTTAGAAGAGCATGAACAACACCGTCTTTGCAAGTCTTCCGCGTATATGAATCTCCATTTCAAGGTTATAATTTATTTCGTTTAAACAAAAATTAAACTACATTATATGATATATAAAAATCAATGTGGGTTTGTTCGTATCTTATGCAATGCCATTCCGTTCGTCCGATTCCGATAAAACTTATTGCTCAGATGTCAAGTTATTGCTTGCACTTGCGCGATCAGGCCCGAACCGACTCTCAACGTTTTAATTTTTAACTATTAAATATAAAAATCAATCTCACAATCCAGATATATCTGAAATCTAAAAAAAAATCCAAAATAAAGAATCGAATTCGTACAAATCGTGACATCTCGGAAAACCGGACAGAAAAACCAAAATATTGTGTGTCCAAAAGCACTTCAATAAACAGAATTAAAACACAAATACTTTCTTTCTTTGAGTGGGATTGCAACGCATTCCAGGCAAACGCTAGTATTATATAAATATGAATCAGTGTGTTTTAGATTGTGTTTTACAGGTGATCCTCGACAATAGCTTCTAATTGGTTCTCGAAAATGTATGTGATAGTTAAATGTGCATAAGTAGAAAATATTAACCAAAACATTCACACGTATTTTATATTAACATATATATTTCATAATGAAAAAGAAGATATAAAATTTTTTTCGATGGGTTCAGCGGTAACGTTGCGAAAATTAATTTTTAATATAAAATAAAAATTTATCAATTATTTATTACACTGGAAGTGTTACTAAATGTTTCGCGTTTCTTTAATAAGCATCTGTAGACTAACTTTATCGCAAGGATATTCATTGCTAAGGTAAACAATATCTGTAATTCTTAAATTACAATTCACATTTATATTTTCTGCACGTCGGCCAATTCTACCCACCTAAAATTTATACTTTGAAAACTTGTGTTTATAGGCGTTTGTTTAATATTGTTTTCTTTTTAGGTAAAATGGTTGCATACAAACTATGTGAAAGATGTCCCACCTTATTGTGGAGCCGTTCCTGAATATCCTGCTTGGTTTGAGCCGTTCGTGATGCAGTGGCTCAATGAGAATGATGATGTCTCATTAGAATATCTAAACGGTGCCTTCAATCGTGATAAAAAAGATGGAGTAAGATATTTTTTCAGCTTAAATTGCAATTAGGGCATCCAATTAACTGGAAATAATTACTAACCGGATTTCGGTATTTTCGCAAAAAACCGGTTAACCGGTTGAAACCGAAATACCTCATTTCATTATTTTCGAAAAAAAGTCCTATGAAAGTTTTTAAATTTTTATTAGTATAATGTTAAATATATACAATATATCTTTAAAATTATCACTTAAAAGGAAAAGGAAATATTCATAAAATAACTAGCACAAAAGATATGAAAATATTTAAAGTATTGTAGATTACAGATCATGAAATTGCTTACTTTTGTAATATTACATATCATATTTCTTCAAGATTTCTTCGGATTATTTCTCGCATTCACAATAATAGCTTTTGTGGCAATAACATTTGCCTTATTTGTCACAAATAGTTTAAGGATCTTTGTGTATTTTGATAATGTCGTGTAATTGCTTATGGTATGAAATCGTTTCTGTCCGTAATTTCGACAACTTTGTGACATACGTGATAGGTGAAACATCATTTTATATTGGTTTTAGGATTAAAAATTCTGACCCAACTAAAACATATGTTTAATATTATATTATTAGAGTAAAAACTCTAGTGATATGGCCCAAACATTTGACTCAGATCGAGTTACCATTCATGCAGATGGGTTAAGCTATCCATTGATGTTTCATAGAATAAAAATACATTAAAGATATTTTTCATTATAAAGAAAACATTAATGCTTAGAGATTTTTTTATCAAACAGTTCCAGAAATCGAGTGAGCATGCGCTATTCTCAAACTCTGTTGTTGATGTGTTCACACAATTGACACAGTGCTTTGATGTGGTATCTAAATTGGAATGCCCAGACCCCGAAATATGGAAGAGATACATGAAGCGCTTCGCAAAAACCATAGTCAAAGTCCTCATTGCGTATGCGGATATTGTGAAGAAAGAATTCCCTGAGCATCTTAAAGAAGAAAGAATAGTAAGTTTTAAGTATTTATTAATTAGTAGTATATTTAGTTAGCCTATTGCTTTTGTTAGTGTACAAACGCAACGAGCAGCTGGCTGCTTTGCAGTAGGCACTTTTAACACACGATAGGCGGGCTGGTCGTCAGTAAGTGGGAATATCACTAGCAAATATCACTATCTGGCTATGTGTTACTCCAACCAAAGAAAGAAATGACTTTATTGAAAGCTGACTGGATTCTCTGCTGCTCTAATTCAGTATCCTTTAACCCTTAAATGCATACTGAACTTAATGTAAAGTACAACATTTTGTTTATTTTTTTTTGCAAAACTGAAATAGATAGTACTATTTATTCTCATATTCAATAATGAAATGCATATCGATATTTGATAAATATTTGATTTTTGTGGTAATGTAGTTGTTAAAATAATTTCGCTTCACCAAATGTCAAAATGTTTATTTGTCCTTTTTTTAGTACACCAAGTGAAAATTCCCTTCACCGGATAGTAAATGAAAACTTTAATTTTCTAGGCATGCATCTTGATGAACAACATCCAGCAACTGAGAGTCCAGCTAGAAAGGATGTTTGAACAAATGGGTGGATCTAGACTAGAAACAGACGCAGCAGACATTTTGCATGAACTGCAGCAGAGCCTTAATGGCTCTCTCGATCATCTCGCTGTACTGTTTGCTAATAGGTAGGTTTATTTTAGCTCAACACATCTTTCCCTTTTATAATTTTTTTCAATCCTAAATAATAATTTTACATTTTATCAATTAATTACGATATAAAATTTCGTCATGAATTTCACCGTATCATCTTTCAATTTTTCCATCATAACTTATAGAAAAGAAAACGGGTTACATTTTGATACTTTTTCAGCTTGGAAACTAGAATCACAGGTTCTGTACGAGAACTAGGAGACTTGCTACAAGGAGTGAAAGGTGGCACTGGAAGTGGAACTGCTCCTCCGAGAGCAGCACAACCAGAAGCTGATGAAGTTCTCAGGCCGCTCATGGATATATTGGTAACGAACATATTTGTATTTCAAATAGTATTTGATTTCTTCAAGTGTGAGCTCATTACCATTTACTCATTCGTTTTTAATTATAGGATGGCTCCTTGACCATGTATGCGGAGTCCTGTGAGAAGACAGTTCTGAAGCGCCTGTTGAAAGAGCTTTGGAAAATAGTTATGAAAATATTAGAAAAAACAGTAGTCCTACCACCTATGACAGATAAAACTGTAAGTTTGAAATTCATTGACAAAACAAACCACAGTAAAGTGAAGAATAATGCAAGCAATATACACTCGATTCTCTTTTTGCACAGATTTTTTCTACATGTTTTTTTATAGAAATGTATTAAGTCTGCAACCGTTTCGTTTCAAACGTCATCGAGACGTGTCTTGATCTTTTGTTCTCCTTGGAACAATTTCGATTCTTGCGTCTTACGATAATTTCGCATAATTTGTTTTTCAGGTTTTATACACAAAATATGACGTTAAACAATTACTTTATAGAATATAGAACCCTATTTCAGTGTTTGAATCTTTTTTGCACCATTTAGCGAATTTTAAGAAGCAATATTCATTACTCATGCATGACTTATTGCTCTTCTATATTTCGATTTTATTCCGACTCTGGTTTTTATTTTTCAATATCTAACGTGTAATTTAAATCGCAAATCATTTCAACTTTTTTTACATAATTCGACTGTGTTTTGATCAATTGATGTAACCTTCAAAAAACACGGAAATTAGTTAATGATTAGATCTCATTTTAAAGACGATAGAGCAGGTCTCGGCAGAGTGATGTAAATTAGAAAAATAAATTTAACGGCCACTTTAAACCACTAATTATATGGACACTATGTATCATCCCGTATTTGCAAACATGAGAATTTACAAGAGTGCATTTCAAAGATTTACAAGGCAACTCATCGTATAATTTTATCTATAAAAACAGTTTTTACTCTCTCCTGAACAAATTCAATTTTAATTGGCTAAAACATCATTGATATAATTCAAAAATAAATTCTAATTGTTTTTGAGTTTCAGAATTTAATATTTTGGTGGTTTTTTAATTAATTGAACCTACCTTCCATTTTTTTATGTATACCTCATCTTTTACTTCTCGGTAGTCGCTGGAACATATCCCACTATCAAAAAGAGAACCGGGTTGTTATATAATTATTATAAAATCTGTGTTTTATTTTAAATTATACAATTAAAACGATGCTGTTTTAATACTAGACATAATTACAATAAGTCATTGATCTTTTGATTGATTTTTCAGATGATGTTTAAGAACCTGACTGATAATGCTAAAAACCTTGCGGCTAATGCCAAAATTGAAGACATGTCAAGGCTGTTCAAAAATCACATGGCTGGTAAACAAGACGTTAAACATGCGCTTTCTGGTGTAATGGATATATCGAAAGAGGTAAAGCATCGCTTATATCTAGGGCTTCCAACTCGAATATTCGATGTTCAAATATATTCGGCCCTTTTTGACTATTCGATATTCGAATATTTTTGCTACTATTCGAATAGTATTCGCTACAATTTTGAACGAAACGTTTTACAAAATTGACAAAAGATCACATCAGAATTTCTCCAGATTTCAAGAACAATAACGAATACTCCAGGTAGTCGATATTTTTGGTTTCACCCAACTCGGGCGCTTTCAATATCTTATCATAATACTTGAGTTTGACGAATAACTCAGGTCTAAAAAACAGTTGGAGTAATCCGACTCAGCTGCAAATACTAAATATTGCTGTACAATGAAATGGTATTGGAAGGTGTATTTATACAATATGATATTATTAAATATTCTTCTGGAACTAATCAAATATCCGAATATATTCAAATAGTTTTAGTTTTATTATTCGAATATCGAATAACGAAAAGTTGGAATCCCTACTTATATCCCAAAAGATACTTTTGAATTATTTTCCTGAATTTTGCATAAACTTGCCATTATTAAAACACTATTTTGGTTTATTTATTTTTACAATTATTACATGTTTCCTTTTCCATTCCCACTATGAATATGGAAATCCATTAATTTTTAAGGGAATCTTTATGAAACGATCTTCACAAATTTTTTTTAATACAGAAACATATCAAAATTATCACTTTGACATAATACTGTACCACATTAATGGTAAAAATATGTAGAAATCTATTGTATTTTCACTGTATTCTAAACAATATATATATAACACCATTTAAGACATCGACTGAGGGTGCTTGATGGAATTTCAATATTAAATTTGGATTATTGAGATTTTGTACATGGAAGTGTACAAAATCTCAATAATCCAAATTTAATATATAACACCATTGAAGAAAAACAAATCAATGATATTTTTTCCAATATTATTGTATCTAAACCTGATCATTTATTTTTATCTTTCCAGCATCTGACTGTAGTGGAGAGAAACCTGTCTCCGAAGCAGTGTGCAGTACTGGATGCTGCCCTCGATACCATCAAGCTGTATTTCCATGCTGGGGGAAACGGATTGAAGAAAACTTTCTTGGAGAGAAGTCCGGAGCTTCAATCTCTTCGATACGCTCTTTCTCTATACACGCAAACTACTGATACTCTTATAAAGACGTTTGTCACAAGTCAACTAAACGAAGGTTCGTATTTGATAGATTTTAGTGATAAACAGATATACCTGACACGTATGATATTTCGCAACTGGTGTTTTGTACAACATATTGATAATTTTTCACTTAAGGCTCAACAGTATTATCCAAATAATAAGTTATATAAACCACATGTCATTAAACTTCATTGTATTTGGAATTGTTCTGGTCCGTTAATGTTATTTTTCTCAGATATAAATTGCATATGGATTTACGACAAAAGAAAGCATATTGTTTTGTAAAAATTCATTTCAACATAAAATTAGTTTTGCTAGTACAGTTGTTGTATTATACAACTCAGTTTTGAGAAAAAATCTCAGACCGAAAGTATTTTATTATATAAATTCGTTTTGTTTTGCAAAACTGTCAATTTTAGAAAAAAATATTAATTAAATTTACTTTGGCATCACTCTTATAATTACTTTAGCCACTGGCGATATATTGAAATTTTAGTAGTGTTTTAAGTGTATTATTTTAAAGGAAATTTTTTTATGTCACGTTTGCTCCCAATATAAAGTGTATTTACCACTGAATAGTTTACTTAAACAGTATACAGTGTGACGCAGATCAAATTTAAATAACTGCATCAAAATGATCACAAAAACAAAATAAGTAAAACATATTTGATAAGCCGACTTTTATTGTTTCATTTATATATTATAATTTATCATCATTTAGATTGTTTTAATGTTTTATAAAACGGATGAATTTTTTTTAAATAAGTCACATAGCTACAATATAATTTATGATCCCCCTCCAGTGCCACTTAATAACAAAGACACGTTAATGAGACAACGATCAGTGGCCAGTGACAGAGATGAAGAAGACGGACAAGAGGGTCTCGAGGAGCCTTTAAGAGCCGTTCGGCGAAAGACCAGTCGTCAAGGTTAACACCAAATATATCAAAAAAACACGTAGCAAATATTTCTTGACTCATATTAATTCATGCTATCAATTATTGCAGCAATCTTTAAGATATCACAAAATACCTAAATCACAAAAAAAATCGAATGCTATGCTTGTAATTAAAAAGTAAAGGAACAAATAATGTACCAGTATAATATTGGCAAAACTGAGTATTTTTAAACTTAAATACCATAATCACATTACGTTTTTAATTTCTACATTTTTTTTTTTTGAAATTAGCTTGTTACACAGTTGCTGAACCTCTCTTTTTTTTAAGAGAATAGTGATAGAAGGATAGGGCTAGGACAGGACTTTTAGCTAATCGCTCTCGATACGCTCCGCTTCTGAGGATTGGATGGGTGGGAGAGAGTTCTAGACATCACAAACACTCAGACTACGAAAATAAATCTATAAATTGATTGAAAGATCAATTTACAAAACTGTCTGCACCGGGAGTTTGAACCCGAAACATCCGTAACCGGACGCCGACAAAAACTACTTACGTCAATCAAATGTATATGACGAGTACATTATTCTGCAGGTAGAGACGCTTTTTGTATACTTTTATAATACAATAATCCCCTTTAAAGTGTTAACTGTCAATTCTTAGTGGAAAGACATTATATTTTTTAAAATACAATAATCTAAGAGATCTCTCATGACTCTCACGAGGTAACAAGAGTATGAAGTATTCCATAAGTGTGCTTCGAAAATTTTACCCTTGCTACGATTGTTTCAATTCCTTCAAAACACTTAATTTCTAAATCTCTCTAAATACGGTGTGACATTGGATTAAAATTATATAAAATTGTGATTTGGGTACTTTTTGATATTATTTGTTTAAACAAGTTATCGCTGCACTATCTACTTATTTTTAGTCGTAGCACTTGGCATATAAATAATTAGGGAAACCGACTACAGTGTGAAATGTTGAGCTTCAAAATTTGTTATGTTTATAAAGAAATTATCCAACCACTCGATACTTTTGTGATATTTTATATTCACAATAAGCATAGCATCATAATACTTAGTAGAGTTTTCATAGTATCTGTAGCTTAGCTACATTATTTCGCTTTTAGGTATCACTATAATAGTTTCTACTTTTGTATAGTTTTGTAGAGATTTTGCATTTACACTAGGTTAAACCTATTTTTGCAATTTTAAGTATGACTTAAAAGTGTTCAAAGCTATAAAAATCATGTTAAAAACAACTTTATCCATCTAAAAAATTTAATTTACTTCAAAAGTATCAATTTCAACATTCACTTTACAATCATAGCTTATTTTACAGGTATCGATTAGCACATTGCATTTTCTGGAAATATTTGCATTACATACATTGTTTGAATGAAGCAACTGTCGAAAAATACTTTATTTTTCTATTATAATAAGTATACACTTAATAATAAGGTACATTGGAATAATTTTTCTGCCTTCCAAAAATCACAATATTGTTACATGAGCAACATATTTTATTCCATAGCACGGAATATGAGTTATAGCACAAAAACACTTTATTTTTTTGCTATACACTACAAATCTGCAACTTAAATACTTAAATTTATCTTATTTGTTATGTTTTATTCACATTTAGTATGTAATATCTATTTTAACGTAACAAAATACGACTATTGTTAAATTTGAATTGTTCAAATCAATATTATCTTGTTATCCACAAAAATAACATTTTTCAAAATTTGTTTAGTTTCTGAATTTATAACTGTTTTTAAAATGTTATCTAATTTATTGTTATTGATTTTCAATCTCACTTAAGAGTAGGGATTCCAACTATTTATAATTATCAACTATTCGGATATCGAATAGTAGAACTGAAACTTTTTGAATAGTTTCTGAAGTTTGAAAATAATATTAAAAATTCGATTTGAATAATTAATAACGTAACATTACATCGATTGTATTTTGGCCAAATAATGTAACCTTCAAAAAAAGAGTTAACGATTGGATCTCATTTTAAAGACGACAGATCAGGTCTCGGTCAATTGATATAAATTTAAAAAATAAATTAACCACTTCGTGGGATGGGAAACATCATTTTAAATCGGTTTTAGGTATAAAAATTCTTGTTTTGACCACTTGATGGAAGCCACTATTATATCGACATGAGAATTTACAGGAGTGCATTTCAAAGATTCATAAGGCAACTCACCATACAATGTTTTCGATAAAAACAGCTTTTACTCTCTACTGAACAATTTCAATTTTGAGGTTTTATCAATTGGCCAAAACACCGTCGATATATACTAAAATAATAATTTCACATTAAAATTTCTAAGAAAATGAACTGATTTTTAATAAATATCACATATAATATTTTATTAAGGATGAAATACCTACATCTTATAATAATCTACCACGTAATCTCTTGCCTTCTGTCAAATTTCAGATAGAGACAATATAAATACACATTCCATTACCGTTTTATTGTATTACAATATTTCAAATATGCAGCAGCGTCAGATGACTTTAACGATATTTTTTCAATTAATAAAATGTAGTAAAACTACTGCATGTTTAAGCCTACTAAGATACTGAAAAGACCCGAGTTAGATCAGGAAAAAAGAAGCCACTGCCTGGGGTATTTATTATTGTTCTTGAAATCTGGAGAAAGTGTCATGTGATCTTTCATCGAATTCGTAAAACAGTCAATTTAAAATTATAACAAATAGTTGCCCAAATATTCGAATAGTGAATATTCGAATATTCGAGTTGGAATCCCTACTTGGAGTCATTGTTACAAAAAAATAAATATTAATTTAATGTTATTTTTTAAATAAATCTTTGCAATACCTTATTTATAAAATATATACATAAATTATTGTAATATACTATGTAGAAAAGGAAGGTGAGTGTATTTAATTGACTGTTTTAATTTCAGTCACCGTATAATAGCATTTTCATCATCATTTGAATTTCAGTTGCTACCTATTTACGTAACTGGGCATAGCAATACTAACATTGTAACATAATGACTTATTTTTACATGTAACATACTATTATTATTATAAATCGTGATTGTCCTAGGTAAATAGATTTAGAGTTTTTTTATAAATTAAGTTTTCGAAATTATTATGCAATTTATATACATTCTAACTTACCATTTCAAAAATATTGTATTCTTTAGTTGTGTGTGGTAAGTACCCTTTGAACATAATATTTATTATTAGTTAGTGCTTTGAATATAATCACACACCACCGATTCCTGTAAACTGCTTGCTTATTCCAGACTATCTAGAATTGAATAAGGGATAAATTTAAAAAAAAATTAGGACATTCTGCTTACAAATTACTTTTTAATAATATTCATAATTATTTTGCAATATTTACTCGGGTTTGTCTTGGAACAGGTAGTTAAAACATTATTATATTATATCGCCGGAAAAGTGGAAGAAGGTGATAAGTCAAAAATCGGCTGTTTTGAGTTATGAATGCAGTAAGATAGATTTTAGGACGGTCTATCGTCTGAAAAAATAAACACAGCCATATTCCATGTATTTTTTACGTAATTTGAATAAGTTTATTTGCAGTTATTAGTGACAAAAAGCTATAATTAACATAACTAAAGAATTACTAAGCGAGTTTCATGAAGTTTTTAGTTTAATAATTAATGGTCAAGGTATGTGTACATATAAAAACTTAAATTTAATTTTTTTTTGGAAGTCGATTATCCCGAAACAAGGTTTTTTGACTTAGCGTCTTATCCTCCTCATAACGACGATATGAAAAACATCATCGAATTTGTTTCTTGGCTATAATTGACATGTAATCTTTTGACAGTGAACCATAACATTTAATCGATGTCATTTATCATGGAATATTTAAAACATTAGGTCAATCTAAATTGTTTGCTTTATTTTAATGTAAAGACGTTTTGAGCACTTTCGTGAACTATGTTGACGGTAATTGATCGAGCATCCTAAGTTGTTGGCTCTTTTGTTCACTCAATGCACTTATGCCCGTTACGAAATCAACATCACCTGATTGATGAAGATAGGATGCGTACCATTTCAAATTTTTATTTAGTACTAATTGTTGCTTTTATGTATTCCTTCAGACACTACAGCATCAGAGGAGGGTAGCGTAGGAGAGGTCTCACTTCAAGTTGATCTGTTCACGCATCCTTCGACTGGAGAACATAAAGTCACCGTCAAAGGTATCGCTGCTTACTGCATTAACATGAATAAATACTAAAATGATCTTATATATTTATATATATATATATATATATACTAGAGTCTGCACGGGTTCAAGCTTGGCTGGGCACGGGTGGGTATAAAAAATTCAAATCCGGGCTCGGACTGATATTTAATTTCCCGACAAATATTTTGGACTATGTTCGGGTCATGAGTCAGCCATAAAGCAATATTATTGATAACTTAAATATATATTTTTTAATTGTGTTATGAATATTGTTGGAAATATAATATGGAGATAATAATATATTTCGACACTCTATAATCCCGTATCTGTAATCACTGTTTTATTTTACAGAAGAGAATTTCCATGAAACATGTACTTATTTAAAAATCGTGACAGTACTACTATTGTTAACCTAATTTTCCGTCCTTTAGTGCCTACCCATAAAACTGAATGCGCAGACAGTTAAAATGCATAAGACATATGATCACATATTTTGTTGATATTGTTTGAAAAGTATACATAAATGTCTGTATTGAAATAAAATCGGGATTTTTTCGAGCTGAAGAAAATAAATCTAGGATTCGGGTCGGGTTTGGGTGACAAGTGTGATATTGAGTCTCAGCCTCGGGCCGGGCTTGTTCATTATAAATAATAATCTTTTGGGCATAAAAATCATAGGATCAATAAGTTGCAGCTATATCATACATTTTTCCGGGATAAAAAAATAGCAGTAGGTCTTGATAAATATTGTTTTTATCAAAGCCGTTATATCCTATGAATACATCTGTTCTAACAATACATAGAGAATTAAATTGCATACATTTAATACAGAAAATCATCAAAAACTGACTTAACGCGTTATGTCAGTATAACCTCAATAAAATGTGAATGTTTTGTGACTGTCCTGATTGATTTATTTTACAGTTATCGCAGCTAACGATTTGAAATGGCAGATAGCGTCGGGAATGTTCAGACCATTTGTAGAAGTGAATCTTATTGGTCCTCATTTAGCAGACAAGAAACGAAAGTTCGCTACAAAGTCGAAATCGAATAATTGGAGTCCAAAATTCAATGAGACCTTTCACTTGTGAGTAATATTATTTAACTTTGTTTTGCTGTAGATTATTTTTACTTGTAAGTATGATAAATTTCTCTATTAGTGATTTTTACAAAAAATAATGTCTTACTTGTGGAGATATGTGAAACATGACGCTGCAGATTCACGAAACGTAATATTCACATTTACGAAACATTACGCTTGTCATTATTCGTCAGCATTATTGACTAAACATAATTAATAGGCAAATAATATTTTATTTGACCGATATTTGCACGGATTCTGCAGACGCTGCGATACAAGTAGACACTCTGAACAAAAGCAAGTCATGACTTTTGAAGCAGGACTCAGACAATCGACGCGACAGTATAAATGAACAAAGAAGAAAGGACCGCATTCATTCTGTAATCGCTCACCAAACGTGATTCTGTCACCACCCACTGAACGAACTCTCAACTGCATAATAGTCATTACCATCACCATCATCTGTCCTACTATTTAGTCGCGTCAAGCATTCAACATTGGAATCAATATTCCTAAAGATATATATTTATATCAAGATGCAATGGAGAACCGTTTTAAATAAATAACTGATTTATAAAAACAATCCGTACGTAAAATCGTTTTTTTTAACATCAAATTAGTCTTTATATTCTTCACAACAACCAAAAAATTGTTTCCATTTAAGATTTGATAAGCTTGGAAAAATATCAGGCGTGCTTATGAAGATGAAGTTCCACCGATTTTCAGCTTTCAGTCGAAACACGTCATTTCAGTCCAAGCTATCTTTATTGCAGTTAGTTTAATAAATACACATTAAGAATTCAAATTTCAAAAACAAGGCATAAAGAAGGTTGACTTTCAGCCGGGCGTGGCAGGTGGTCGTACGCTTCTCCTGATAGAGACCGACTGAAAAAGGAATTTCAAACGACAGACTTTTTTTGTATAACTCTTGAGTACCTGCAGGGTTTGGTTTCTGATACCCTTGGCCGATATAACACTAACCGCTTACAAAACTCTATCAGACGATGTAGCAAAAATGAAGCGACTTTACAAATTGCAACGTTATCAATTCACAGCATATTTTTCTTGATAAATGATGAATAGGTCTTTGGGGCTGGGTCACACCAAATACGATTGGGCCGTGACAGATTATAATATTTTGATTCGTTATATGAAACCAATCAACAAAATATTGTTTTCGCACTAGCAATTATTATTGACCCATATTATATTTTTTGAATATGATAGATCGCATTCAGCACTTTAATCTGGTAATTATATTTCTAGTATGATCGGAGGAGAAGAACAACTTGGACTCTTTGAACTCCACGTCTGTGTAAAAGACTATTGCTTTGCAAGAGAGGATAGACTTGTGGGAGTAGCTGTTATGCAACTTAAAGATATAGTTGATCAGGTAATTAACAATTGTCTTTATTCAATTCATAGAATGCAACTACTGCATTGGTCCATTCATCGTAGAGATGGGTACAAAGCGTACTTAACATTATGCACTTATATTTTTACTTTTATTTCAAAAAGTATATTTTATTTCAAATATGTGATTAAAATTGTAAATAAACCAGTTGGCATTACAGATCATAATTTGTAATGTGCCAAGTAGATAAATTACTCAACTCGGGGAGAAAAGACATCACAAGCATCCATTTCCAAGATCTAAAATTTCAATTTAAAAAAAAATCAGAATTTGACTCTGACCTTGCTGGGACTTGAATCCAGACCGATCTGATCACAGTGTAGAGCTCTTACCACTCAACCACAGAAGCCAAAATCGAAGCCTAATTTCATAATATTTAACTTTATAGTTCACAAATTCTAAGCCGCATTAATATGCAATAAATGTTTTAATAAAATTGTAAATCTTTTGAATAGCATGAGGGTTTTTATATCCACTTAATATTCGATAAATTATAATTCAATTGTGTAATTGAGCAGTATGTAGAAGTAAATAGAAGTTGATAACATCTTAAAATCATAATGCCACCGACAAAAAGTTATAGAAAATTAGAAATAATATCTGACTCAAAATGAAATGGATTTCAAAGTTCCCATTGACCTAATTATTATTTTTTTTTTGTATGAATATGATTTTCATTTATTTATTGTACATTGAATGTTAAACACATAATATATTATCAAAACGTAACGTAAGCTATGCGACTTTTTCCAGGGTTCATGTGCATGCTGGCTGTCTCTCGGAAGCCGCATTCAAATGGACGAGACGGGTTGGACCATTTTAAGAATTTTATCACAAAGGAACAATGATGAAGTAGCCAAAGAGTTTGTGAAGTTAAAATCTGACATTAGAACTGAGAATCCGCCACCTAATATTTGAACAGAGTCCGACGACATTCATTAATTGTGTTCTAATAAGCGCAACGTGTGCAAAAAATGTGAAAAAATGTATGGAAATCATTCTATCACATCAGTCATTTCCGCACCGAGCTAGAAAATCAAAAAAGCAAAGAGCGGTGTATGCTTATTCCACTAACGGTGTGTTGTTCGTACTGAACCAATATGACAGCCGACACACGGGAACGGTCTTGATATTATTCCCCGCGATTGCTAACTGTCAAATGTAATAAAATATTTAAGTGGTAATTCTTCAGCTCTGTCCAAATCAGTGTGTTCATTCTTCATCTAATAACCTTCACGCAATTTATTGCAGAATCTTTTCAAATTTCGAATTCGATTTGATTATTATTTCAGTGTTCCCGTCAACAAAATGATATATATTTCCTCTTTTAACACTGTGTCTTAAGTGGACGAATTTTTGCAAGGGTAAAGTAGCGCGGTGGCGGGCGGCGTTTGGCGCGCTCGCCGTCGTATCGGAGCTTTGCCGGCGAACGATTGATATTTTCGAGCTACGCCGCGCCGTTTCACGCTCGCAAAGACTTCGTCCGTCACGTAAGACGATCCCATAAGGGATTAATTAAACATTTGATCAGTGGAATTTACGGCAAAATACAGATAACTATTTATTCATTTATGAATTTTAAATGTTAACTTTTTTCCATATCAATTTTCAACAGCTTGTTACTTGTGAATAATAATATATAATGTTAATTTTTTTGAAGAACTTAATATAAATAAAATTCTACGACTGTAAGTCTTCTATGAATAATGTAATACTTCCTTGAGATGTATTTTAATAACCATTATTGTGTTTGGTTATTATTAATAAATATTTATATATAAGTTGTTGAGTAATTAATTTAGATTATTGATTATGCACATCTTTTACGTTTGCGATGGTGAATCTTCCATCACAACAGTTAAGCTCAGCACAAAACGTGATTTTTCACCGTGCACCGAACTGATTTTGGTTTAAGGATAAAGAAAAATTTAAAAAAAACATAAATTACATAATAAAAGAAACGTTGGTTGCTCAGAAACATCAGTAATATTTCTCTTTTTCTAATTTGTTATAACTAATATTTTTCATCTAAGCTTAAAAACGTGGAATTAAACTAATAAAAATATGTTCTGTAAGTATACTTTTATAAAAAAAATATTTTTTATGTATACCTGAGCAACCTGCGAGCATTATTTTTTCATTTATGTATTGCTTTTTTAAATATTGATCCTGGAAACTTATAATTTAAACTCGTCATTTCCTTATTATGATTTTAAAGTATCTAAATTTCATTTCAATGTGCTATAAAAATGCATTATATTATATGAATACATAGGTTATTATGTTTCATTTATTGATTTGTATTAGTTACTTATTTCAGTTACACAGTCCCTAGTATTTTGTACTTATTGTAAATGTTGAAGAAGGCACAAACATTTTTTCTTATGTAAAGTGCTTAGAAAATAATATCAAGTAGAATTGTTAAGAATAGTTAAATATTCCAAATGTATTGACAATTCATTAATTTTAAGTAAATAAGAAAATATTTCGGACATTTTTGTCTTTTTATAAGAGTAGTGAATAAAAGATTCAGTGTTTATCTTTATTTCGTAGATTAGAGTGTATTTGAGATTACATTCTCGTGTATTTGTTCAGCAAAATGAAATAATATCTTCAGTATTGTTTCAATAGTACAGGATTGTGTATCTGAATTAGTGTATTATCAATTATTTTTAGCCAAGTAGTTAGGTCTTAATGCTTTGCAAGTTTCACAAGATGGCTTTTTTCTTTTCCTTGTGCAAACACTAATATCACAAATTTAAATGCTACACATAAAAAATGCATGTTTGGAGCTCGCAATACTCTTTATTCAACTATCTTTGGATAAAATTAATCACTTTTAACGTATTAACCCTCAATTCTTGGCGGAAAGGCACTATATTTTAAAAATAAAACACAATTCGTTTGTACCACTTCCACATGTGTATAATGATCAGCATAGGTTTTTTAATAATGCTCATTATAAGAAAAACCGTTCCTGATCATTAAAAACGTGTGGAAGTAGTACAGAAAAACTATTTTTAAAACACAATATTAACATTTTATTTCAAATGATTGACAGAATAATAAAGAGTACACATCTAATAAAGAGTACACATAGTTTTAAAAATAAAAAAGTCTATCCGTACTATTTCTACATGCTTATAATGATCAGAACCGGTTTTGCTCATCACGAGCATTATCAGCTGATAAAAATGAAATCATAACAAGGCTGTTCGTTTTTAAAATAAAACACAATCTGTTTTGTACTATTTCGACATGTTTGTAAATAATCAGGACCGCTTTTGCTCATCACGAACATTATCAACTGATTTGAGTAGATAATGCTCGTGATGAGAGACACCGGTCCAGATCATAATAAACATGTAAAGTAGTGCAAATAAATTATGTTTTATTTTTAAAATATAATACCTTTCCACCAAGAATTGACAGTTAACACGTTAAAAGGTATATTTATATAAAATTGAATGTTAACAATCACAGTCGACAGTTGGTTTTGATTTCAGATAAGTATTTACTGATTTGTAAGAGGTCCTTAATATTTTAATTGTACACTATTTAATTTCTTTTACATATAATTTGTTTTATTACCTGTAAATTCTTGTCATAGTTCTTAAACTAACTGCTTTATATACCTTGTAATTGTTATCATTCAATTTTTCAAAAATATCCGTGTTATGATTTTATTTATATCGGTTGGTAATGCTCGTGATTAGCAAAATCAGTCCTGATCATTATAAATATTGTCGAAGTAGTACAAAACAAAATTTGTTTTATTTTTAAAATATAATGCCTTTTCACCAAGAATCGACTGTTAACAACTTAAAAGTGATTAAAGAGTATACATAATTTAAAATATTGACAGACGGTGTATGATGGAATTGCAATATCAAAACAGAGTATTCAACATATATGGCACTATTTCTAGAGTGAACAATATTTGAACGTTTTAATAATATGCATATTTTAAAACCACATTTATAACAAAATATGGGATGTCAAAACTGTTCTGGAGTGTATGCAAAGTGCGTATTACGGTCAGCCAGAAGTTATTCTTGATGTAACCGTCAGTAATATAGTTTTCACTAAAGCGTAGTCATTCTTTTACATACAAATATTTCTTTCAAAACACTATTAGGTAAATATACTTTATAACATGCTACACTTTTTTCCCTGACAATGTATTTAAAAGTGTTACTAATAATACTGCAGTTCTGTAGGAAGTTCAATTATAAATAGGAATATACCAAATTATCGTACATGGGAATCAGAAAAATTGATGATTTACGTGAAATACGAATATAATATCAGTATGGAAATGTCACAATAATAATAGCACGCTCCCGAAGGTTATTAGAGTTTTGAGTAAATCACAAAAAACTTTTATGGGCAGTATGATAGTTTTAAGGATAATGTTATTTTGTGTCTTCCTGTGTATAAGGGAAAGTAAAATATTTTTTTTACACTGTCGTTTTTTTGGAGCGCGTCGACCGTGTAAAAAACGTCATTTTAATGTGTGGAATTTTTATTAATTTCTAACAGGGTACGAAACTTGAAGAAATTTTGAACTTGCAACTGGAATAATTGATAAATCTATCGATAGAGCACATGCATACGTTATAATCTCATTTTTTTGAAAAATAACCAGGAGCGTGCTTAGCGACTTATATGTGAAAAAGAACTACTTATAACAAACCATAAAGAAAATTTTAAAAATGGCGATGAATATTAGTAAAATATTTCGTGATTCACATAAATTATCGATTTCCTTGATTCTAATGTTTGAATTTAATTCGATTTCCTATCCGCGATTAATTTTTCTAAAGAACAGCATTTCGGTTAGCAGTATCAAATAATTATTCAGGCAGAAAAAGAGTAAAAGCATATTAACCAAATCATTCATTGCAAAATTGCATATCTGCAAAATCAAATTTTTTCTTGTGAGTATTAGAACAGTTAAAAAAAACAACATTGTCGAATTAAAACAATAATAAAAAACATCTTACCAATCTTAAATACATACAACTTTATCAGTTACATGTATTTTTATTTTTGTTTGAATTCCATAGTTTTTAAGCTGTTTTTCAAATCTACGATTTGAGAATACCGAATACCCTTCTGACACTATAGAAAGAAATTCATGATTGTTATTTATTTCCCCACCATATCTTTTTCCTACTTAAAATATTCATGAATATTACAGTATCCACAAATTCTTCTAAATTTTCAATGAAGCATCTTGGTACTAAAGCTATAACGTATTTTGCCTTAAAATGAACATTTTACTCAATTAATCAAAACACTATTTACACAAACATAAAAAAAGACAAAAATATCCAAAACTATGATATTTTATCGACTGTGTTTTGGCTAATTGATATAACCCTAAAAATATACAAAAATGAGTCAATGATTGGATCTCATTTTAAAGACGACATAACAGTCTCGGCCAAATGATATAAATTATAAAAATAAATTGATCACTTTTTGGAAGGGAAACATCATTTTACATTGGTTTTAGGTGTACAAATTCCGACCCGGCCATTTGATGTAAGCCACTATTATATCGACACTCCCTAAGTATAATCCTGTATCTGCAAACATTAGATTTTATAGGAGAGCATTTGAAAGATTCATAACGCAACTCGCCATGTATTTTTTTCGATAATACAGTTTTTACTCTCTCCTGAACAATTTTGAGGGTTACACTAATTGGCCAAAACACCGTCAATTTACAAAAATATTTTGAATAGTCGAGTAAATAAAGGATAATATCTTATGCTGTTAATGTATTTATTCACTTGTCAGCTTAATTCTCATAATTGACAATACCATAGATGAATTTTTTTTCGGTTCATTTCCTATTATAAATCGACCATTATAAATTTTTCGTTTACAGAGGGTGCTTGTGTCACGGGAGTAATTTTGTCATACTACTTTGGCTCGCCAGTCAATCTGTAGCGTGATTAATTGAAATTGACTTTGTTTTCAAATCCTTTGACATTGCTTATCGTATTTATTTGCACATTATTGCTAATAAAAACAGCCTTCATGGCAATCGTGAGTTTACGTTTGACAGCTACAATTTTAGTTCAGACTTCTGCTAGCGGCCAAGCTATAATGATAGTTCAATACCTGCTATATTCCAGGATGATTATTACTATAAAATTGTTTTAGTTTACCTTCATTCTCTGAGAAGAATGTAACATATTTATATTTTTTTAAATATTTTTACCGTCAACGTAAAATCTAATTTTTGTTAACATTTGTTATTATTGCTGTCCATACGTAATTCATTTTTGAGTATAAGATAATAAATTTTTGTAAATCAATTCAACCATTTTTATAATATAATTGCATACCTTTTTTAATGTGATTTTTCTTGATTCAAATTTAAATAGCGTGATATGTTTCAATATATACTTATAGTACTAAAGTCAGTCATTGATACTTTAATGAATGATTTATTTTTCTCTGAGCTCAAGTCTTTATTATTTTCTACTACTGTTAAAAGGAAGAATATAGACATTGGCAACATCATATTCTGAGTAGCTAATTCGTGATTCTAACCTTATAAGTATCTTTTCAATGAAATTTAGTCGATTGCTTCGCTTTATATTATTATTTCATACTTCGATATTTTATTCATATTGTCTCGATTGTGGTTTTAATTTGTCAAATATGATTTTTTATTTAATTATTTTTAAATACTGCACAGTTGGGAATATTAATTTTCGTTTCTTTGTACCAAAACTTACTTCAAACCGAGTAAAAAATACTCAGCCGACATTAAAAACTCTTTTTTCAAAGTTTTCCAGTGGATTCTTTTCCATTTTTTGAAATATATCAAATAAAAATTGTTTAATCGTGTATGAAAGCTACTTTTAAGATATCTATAATAAACTTATGAAACTTATTTAATAATGCATGTAAAATCTCACACTACCATCACACATTGGTTAAATGAATAGTTGCATTTATAATTAACTGCATGTAATAAACTGTTATATCTAAATAATAATCGTTATTCATCATTATATTTAGCCTATATATTATAATATTGATCGTTGTACAGTGGAAATTATCAATAAACTTATATAATCATATTCCAAATAAGCATAAGTTTTTGAATATAATATTGATTAATTGAAAAAGTATTTTTAATTATTATCTTGATCGATATCTAAACTTTTCCTGAAATTAAATCTATGCAAGTTCTTACCGCATTTCAATCTTTAACCAACAAATTTTATATAAATAACATTGTTAAGGTTTCATAAAGCATAAATAATATATTACGCATTACATATATATTATAAATATTTACTGTCATAAAAACTTGTGTATACCAGTTAAAGTTATGTATAAATGAGAAAACAGCCAAACGTATCGGAAATCGCTTGTCTGTAAGAGTGAATGTGCAAATATTACGCTCGATAATTTCCATCTCTGACTGTTGATTTTTATAACTTCCCCTTATTACCTATTGTAAAACCTGCTTGGGAACATATTTAACTATGCTTACATGCTTACAACTTTAATATAAGTAATTTGAATTGCTATATGCCAATTCACAAAAAGATATTAATATATTTCGTTTAAAACTTGTTTCAAAAAAAAATAATGAAAGATCAAATTATCATTTGGCATCACATAAGCAATATTTTCTGCATTATCGGTCTGTTTATTCAAATAACTTGATCAGTGTCCAGAAAACATTATGTTATGAAAATTGCACAAATTTTCCATACATAAATAGAACTCTTCATAAATAATAATTGGTATTTTATTTGAATAGTTTTGCTCAAATAACGAAAAAATTGTTTAAATTTGTTGTCTGTGATAAGTTTTTGCTGGAGTGAATCCTTTTATGTTTAAGTAAAAACAACTATTTGAAAAATACTCTAGCAATTTCTCAGAGATGGAAATACAAAACATCTTATAAATCACATTCCATTAAACGGCATGATTGCTTTTATTGTTTAAATAACCAAGTGACTGATTGCAAAAGTATTTCATACATTAATAACTAATTACGATGATCCAAATGTTAGTAGTAATAATCAAAAGATGACTTTCTCGCCAGTTATGAACGGCTAAGAATTATTTTATACTCAACCATTTGTTACCATCTGCCTATAAATAATTGTTAAAACACTCTTGAGGGAGAAAAGTAGTAAACAATACAATAAAAACTATTAATTTTTATTTTCCTTAATTAGAATTCTGGATAGTTTTGACTTTTATATGAATGTTCATAAATCTTTGCCACAATTTCCTCTTATTTATAGAATTGTTTCAAAGCAATATCTCAATACAATTATTAGTATGAAAAAACAAATGTAATTGTTACATTCATAGATATGGTGTTGAGCCATTGTTGAAATATTAAATGATTCTTACATTTTTCGAATCAATATTCATTGTTACAGCTTCCAGTGCTGATTAAGGAAAATTGAGTTGTATTGAAGGTTTTTTAGGAGACTGTTCTGCTTTGATTTTTAGCTGTCAATCTGTGTAAAATATTCAGAAACAGATGTTTATTAGAAATTTAAACATGAGTACACAAACCTGTTACTGCCACCCTTATGGAACATAAACATAGACCATATCAAGCTAGTAGAGTATTCTTAGTTTACACCTCTCAGTAAGGACCAAAGTCTAAAAGAAGAGTGGTAATTTGTTGATAGAGGAGCGAAAATTGTATTTAGACTATTTAAGAAGATGGTAAATGTTATTTCTTAACAAATTGAAATTTTTAATTAAAAATACAAAAAAAATTGGTTATGTTTACGACTGTTAAACTCAATTATATATCAGTGTTATTGTGTATTTGTAATGTGGCTGATAAATAACGTCCATGTTTGTAACTTTTGCATCTAACTGGGATTTTACTTCAATGAATTCATACTCAAATTATCGTAGTATAAGCAGCCGAGCTGTGAAATTCTGTTTTGCGCACATTCTCCATTGTAATGTAAGGTATCAATCATTCTTGGAACATACTTTGTTAAATACTTCCGACAATACAAGTAATGATATAGTGTTTTTCGCAGCGTCATTCTTATATTCAGACGAATGTTTCTTATATCTTACTTTTAATGTTAACGTATAATGGAGGAGTTAAATAATATACTGATAGTAGAATTTTTATGGAAAATAAATGTGTACCTATCTAATTATTGATGATTTTATTTGTGGTGTTACTTCATTTATCACTTATTTTAGAATAGAGGTTATTAATTATAGTTTATAATAAACGTCACGTAATGAGTTTTAAAGTTTTCCAATTTCCAATTTTATTCCTTTCTTTATTAGAGAAACTCTTTTCGACTAATTATATTCTAATTATAAATAATATTGAACATATGTTACATTTTGTATCACTATAATAAAACTCCATGCGTCATTTTCAATATCCTTTTTTCCAGTTTACGAAAGTATTACTCTTGATTCACTTCTTTTTATACAAAAGTAATCGACTCAGTTTGTTAACTATCAAATACTTTTGTAAAACAATTTTTAATAACATAAGATGTGTTTGTTGGTCAAATAAAATTAATATTGTTACTTTTGAATGTCATTATAACATACATAAAAACCATCGCCATCGCATACTAATGTTATGATTGGTAGATAATAAATTATGTTCAGTGAATATAAGTAATTCAAATTGACCAAGTACTTACTACGTATGTTGAAATAAACTTGTGAAAAATAATTTTATTGTAACTGTGATACTTAATTTGTTGTACTGCCTGTAAATATATGCCATGAACGTTTTGTGTTTTCACTTTTTCTTTTAGTTTAGTAGCACCTCCTCATGAAACATTCCTTCAACTTTTCATTTCTTCTCTGTGTCGACTACTGAAGCATGGGAAATATGTAATCTGTATTATTATTTATTTTGACAGTTAAAAAATCAATAAAACCCACACTATATCATTTCATATGACTCCTCTGTTCATCATACATATTACAGTTATTTTTGTCAGCTCTGTGGTGCCGTGACTAACGGGCCGTATAAGGTGGACGAAGTCTTTACTAGCGTGAGGCGACGCGGCGTAGCTCTAAAATATCAATTGATATTCGCCAATTTAAGTGTCCAACGTGAGAGTGACGAAAAAATGCGACACGCCGGAAAGCGCATCAACGCCGCGCCACCTCACGCTCACAAAGACTTCCTCAACCTAATCTGCCACTTAACATCGTTGACTACGGTTACAAATATATTGGCTTCAAGTCCCGGTGCGGACAGTTTCATGAATTGATTTCAATTTTCAATCGATTTCTGTTCGTAGTCATGAATGTTTTTGATGTCTAAAATTCTCTCCCATCCACCTGGTTCTAAAAAACGAGGCAAAGTGAGAGCAATTAGCTAACCACTAGTCCTGTCCTAGCTCTATCCCTTTATCCCTACTATCTTCGAAAAACAGAGGTTGAGCAAACTGCGTAAGAATCAGTTCTCGTAGAAAACTGCCGTTGAGATACCTCTCCATTAGGAGGCTATATGCTCCACACTGGGAGCGGACATTGTTGAAAAAATCAAAAGCTACTGGAGCGATGATAATTAACACTTAATTTTTAAGAATTCCACTATCCCAAAAGACATTATTTCTGAAAGTATTTTAAAATAAAGTAAAAAAATTAACTGAATTATTCATGTTGTTGTAGTAAAATAAAAGACTTACCCTAAATTTTTAATTCATAATATAGGATTTCATTTTCAACTTTTGCATGAGAAAAAAAGATATTTCGAATGGACTTACCTTTACTTTTTTTTTTTTACCAAGTGTTGTCCCATGATTGTATTTTTGATGTCCCCTGGTAACAAGTTTTTTTTTATCCAGTAAATCGGAGATAATTACAAACCGGTTTTTGGTATTTTTGTTGACGAAAAACCGATTAACCGGCTTAAACCGAAATACCTCATTTCATTATGTTCGAAAAAAGTCCTATGGAAGTTTTTAAATTTATATTGGTATAATGTTAAATATAAACAATATATCTTTAAAATTATCACTCAAAAGGAAAAGGAAATATTCATAAAACAACTAGCACATAAAGATGTGAAAATATTTAACGTATTGTAGGTTTTAAATTTTAAAATTGCTTACTTGTGTAATATTACAAATAATATTCTAGTCAACGATTTCTTCAAGATTTCTACTGATGATTTCTCGCATTCACAATAATAGTCATTGTGTCAATAACATGTGCCTTATTTATCACAAATAGTTTAAGAATCTTTGTGTCTTTCGGTAATGTCGTGTAATTGCTTATGGTATGAAATCGTTTCTGTCCGTAATTTCGGTAACTTTGTGACACAGGTGATTAAATAACAATACCTACATTTTTCCCTCTGAAACACGTTTATTTTTTAAAATAGTGTAAATAAAAGGATTTTAAAAATATTTTTAAAAAACGCGGTTAACCGTGTGAAATAAACCGAGTTTTTTTGAAGACACGCGGTAAACCGGTTAACCCGTTTCGGTTTAAACCGGATTGGAAGCCCTATCCGTATAATCTTAATGCACGGGTGCTCTGCCAGTCGATATTGACGTAGTAACTTACTAGTCAATAATGTAGTAATCTGGTACTAGCAAATCTGAATCATTCAGTCTGTCGTGTAGTAAATAAAGCAGAGTATATAGAAAAGATGATTCATAAAGTACATTTTTTGAAATACACTGAAAATTTAGTAGTCAATCTATCGTTTGTCTCCTGATGGATATGAAATTTGCAATACATATAGGTATAACACAAATATATTGTTAAAACATTTAGCTTACCTCACAAAGCCTTCATCAGGAGAGCGATTACCCCCATACCCTGTTCCAGAACAGAAGTGGAGTATCTGAATTACAACCAGTTTTTGTAAAAATAAATTCTGTTAACATATCAAATAGGAGTCCATATACTCTGCACTGAGAACGTACTCTGGTTAAAATAGTTTCCATTTTTGTTTCTTTATTAAAGAACATAAATTTTATTTTCCTTTTATCAATTTTGAAATTTTTCTGAAGCAAAATTTTTGTACAATTATTCAATTCACAACCACTTTCTCACATGCAGTATTTCTACAGGTAAAAAATATTGTGTACAAACTTTAACCCTTTAGATGCCCGTGACGTACGGTATACGTCATGTGTATTCGATGCTCACACGCTAGTGACAGATAATCAATATAATATTATTTTTTTCAGTTTGATATTAGAAGTGACATCTGTGTCCATGGTTTGAAAACAGAAAACAGTGATAAGTCTAATAAATTACGGAAATTGTTGTGGAAAGAGATTGTCATTAGCTATGTATTCAAGTATTGAATGTATGCCGGGACTTAAAGGGCGTCCAAATATGATATCAAAAGATTTTAGCTATATGCAAATTACATACAGATGATATCTTATGATATGTTTACAAATTGTTGATCATGATGACATTAGTAATGACAAAAGTGGCAGTAATATTTTAAATACCAGGTAGAATCAAAAACTAGTTTTTAAGAGGAAGTAAATTATAATGCCAGGCAACACATCAAGAATTCGAAAGAAATAAACGTATTTTTTTTCTAATGCGCAAAACGAGGCAAGTATAAAAATATTATTAAGTGTAAATGAGGCCCCAGAAAAATTAGCAGATGGGTCTCTTAATTGTAGCTACAAATTTAAATATTGATTGACTTATTAACAACTTTATATTTAATTTTGAACTCAGATATTAGTTTTAGTTATTTATTTCAATGACATTTAACTTTCACGAAACTCATCAAAATGTATGGATCATTGAAAGCATTGGTAAAAGTATGCTTGCACTAAATTTAATGTTGAATATGATATTATTTATGCACCAAAAAGAAATGGATCACAATAAGTCAAATGATGATTCACTAATTTTTCTTACTGATTCGTTTATTTGAGTCACTTCATTGCGCAAGGCATATTCCATATATATATATGACATGGACTCCCTAATATAATATTTCTAGAGAAACTGATTTAACTAGAAATGGATGCTGAACAGTTGTTTAAGTTCCCTCTTCGAAGAATATGAGGATAGAAGCATGGAAACGATCGACTGAGCTTCAGCATAAGAGAGCTATATGGTAATCTTGATGACGATATTAAATTCAGATTCGGGCTCGGAATAACATGTATTGTTTGAAAAGTATAAATGAATTACTATATTTAAAAAAAAGGGGCTTTTTTTGTGCTGAGAAAAATAAATCTCGGCTTTTGGTCGGTTCGGGTAACAAGTGTGATATTGAGATTCGGGCTCGGACCGGGTAATTTGTTAAAATTTCGGCCCGTGCAGACCTCTAATATGTATAGTGATTTGCGTTATGAATCTTTGAAATGCAGTTCTGTAAATTCTCATGTTCGCAGATACGGGATTATACGTAGGGAGTATCGCTATAATAGCGGCCGAGTCAGAATTTATTAACCTAAAACCAATGTAAAATGATGTTTCATTTCCAAAACATGGTCAATTTATTTTCCTAATTTACATCAATTGGCCGAGACCTGCTCTGTCGTTTTTAAAATGAGATCCAATCATAAGAGCGAATAAGTAGGTTTTATTATAATTTCGCAAAAACGTTAATCGTTTTCGGTCGCCTAAAAAATATGAAACTTCGAAATATTTTTTTTTTTCTTTTAATAATTCCTCTCTCAAAGTATTTGTTTAAAGTATTGAATTTTTATTTAAATGGAAATAATAAAGTTTTCAAGCCTGTCTAGCAAAGAGTTGACACTTGTTTTTCAGAAATGCTTTTGTTTGCTTTACGCCGTGATTGAATTAGGGTTTACTGTAGGTTAACGAGATTTGACGTCTGAGACAAAATCGTAAAACAAAGTATTTTTAAGAAAGTGATATGAAGGGTATTTGCAATTTATTTATTATAAAGATTTTTGAAATATACAAAAGAGTTCGTTTTCTTGCACTTTTCTCACTGATATTTAAAGTAGAATTATACTGAATACATTTTTTTTCAAAAATAGAGGAACAGGAAATTCTATTATATACGTTTTTTAACAAAAAAATCTCAAAAAAAAATAATAAGAGTAATAAATAGTAATCATTTTATTGCGACGGAAAACGATTTTCTCGACATGAGAGAAAAACCTACTCCTTCCTCTTAACTAATTTCCGTATTTTTTGAGGGCTACATCAATTAGCCAAAACACAGTCGATATTATTTAATTTATGAAAAGGAAAAACAATTATTAATGCACTAAAAAAATTATATTTAAGATTCGTTAATATTGTATATATTAGTTACGTAGCAAAAAAATAATCATATGAAGTTTTACTAGAAGATTATTGTATATTTATGTAAATTGCCTTTCAATTTCACGAGAATACGACAAGAAATGTTCGTCGTTCAGCATAGAGATTATTTGACACTCATATTGAAAAAATAATAACAGCATTCCTTACGAAACAATTTGTTAACATTACATGAGCGTTGACAAAGACGTATATTGACTTAAGCGCGGGCTCCTAACCATTTTTGATCCACGACCCTATTTTATAATTGGAAAAAGAGCAATGTTTTAATAGAATAAAAAAGCACGTCGAGAATATTTTTTTATTTAGAATTTTAAGCGTAATACGTTGATTGAAATCTTATCTTGGTGAACAGCTTCACGGGCGAGAGTTAAATTCAGGAACTGTAGAGTCGTTAAAAAACGCAACTTTGATTTTAAAAAGTGTCAAAACACTTTCCTACGATTCCTGATTTTAACATCCATTGCGTGCAATTATTTTTATTTATTCTTAGTAATAAGAAAATTGACTATAAAAAAAGAAGTCGGTTTCGCTCATATTTTCATAATTCCGTTTTAGACTCCACAACCCTTGTTAAACTCAATATTAGTTTTATTCAGCTTAATTTCAAATCCTCTACAGTCTCTAATATTCCACTTATGTATTATTAAATCCCCTTTCTATTCTTTGATGTTAATGTACGTTGAGGGTAGCGACAGATTAAACACGATTTATCTGACAATCCGAATCACAATACTATCGGTGAGATGCTAAAATCCAAGTGCATGCATCCGCATACTAACTGTCATACGCGATGCATAGCGTACATCGGATTTTTCATTACTGCGCATGCGCGTGTAAAGCCAACTTCTTAGCGCATGCATGCAAAATTTCGAACAAACTTAGTTGCCTTAGGCCGTACGTTTATTGAGTGGTCACGGCTGAATAGAACGCAGATAAATGCCAATTAAGACGCGCACACTTTCTGAATTTTGTGTATAAACGTGGATCTTTGAAGCAGTTTTGTTTGATAATTACGTAAAATTATAACTTAATAGTCTTACAAAGATGAGAAAAAAAAGCCTTTTCACTTTCGAATTGTAAGGCATGCGGAGCATCTACCGCATGTATGGACGCCACGCCACCGCTATATATATATATATATATATATGTATTTCATTATCTCTGTCTTTAACCAATAAACAATAGAAAAACCTTTTTGACAAAAACAAATAGTCACTTGGCGACATTGCTGCGATTTCAAAAAAAATCTTTCACGGCGACGATTTCTATCGTAATGAGCCGCAGAATGTTCTTTATTATTTGCAAAAACTATATCGTACAGACCGCCGTGAGCCGGTGCATAAGTGACATGTAAGTTTTGAATGTTTCACAGACTCAGCACTGAGAAAAAATTTGCAAAAAACACATTGCGGCTACATTTGAAAATTAAACACAATGACATTATTCAAATATCAAAACACTAATAAAAAAAATTCGTTAGAGTAAATTTATTTTTTAATTTACTCTCTCAGTTGGTGACTAACAGAGTGTCCATCATGACTCATAGTTTGGGAGCTCGTGGGCCACACACAGCATTTAAACAAAATGAAAAAGCAACGTCAAATATTTTAGTAATGCACGGAACGTTTGATTACATACTTATTGAGTGATTCACTTACATTTAAAAACTATAAACTTGCGAAAAAAGAACATTTGGCAGCATGTTACTTTGCTATCAACGACATGCTATTATAGAAAGACTCTTCTTACGTATAATCACGTAAGTGCCACATACGTGATTATACGTCTCTGCATTTTCGTTGTGTACGCACTCAGTTTTATAGGTAGGCATCAAAAAGCATTGAGAAAAGCACCTACTTTTCCATTTTTCCGTTAAGTATAAACACGTAACTAGTCACTTAAAAAAAAGATCTTTACCTAAACTCCAAAGTACCTACAATTTCAAATATTTAAAATTTCAAAAATGTTAAACTTTTTATAAAATAAAAACTATATTTAAAATAGTACCACTGTCCCAATTTTGAAGAAGATAAATGCAGCCGTTATTTTGCAACTGCGTTTTGAATCTTTGAGACGCTCTGCTGTAAAATGTCGTGTTTGCAGATACGGGATTATACGGATCGAGATAGGGAGTGGGATATTCTCGATTCCTCTTTAGATTCAACGCGAAGTAGATTTAACTCTAGCGCTAAGACAGATTCTCATTATACGGATACACAGAATACTTAATATCGCTTAAACTAAATGGCTGAAAGAGTCACATATTCATTTTTTTTCTTTCTATCTTTTCTTTTCTTAAGCGCAATAGTGCGTGGTTAAAAAACCAGTCTCGTGCAGCTCTGCATCGGGTCAAGAATATGAGTGGTAAATTCGTTTCTTTTCTTGATCGTACACATAACGCGTGGAGGGGGCAACCAGTTTTTGTTGAGAAAATAGTGTCATAATTCAATAATTTCCAATTTCTAAAAACGGATTCTACTCTTTGTTATTAATTTATAATTTAATACGAGTCACAACTTTTCAAATGAAAGTTGACGGCAACTGTAAACAAGTTATTTAAGTCAAGTTAAGCCACTTCCAATAAACATCAAAGCATTTAGATCACAATAATATATCATTTGAATTCTTTATATAGTTTAGACCAGTGTTCTTCAGCCTGTGGTCCGTGGATCGACACCGGTCCGCGAAAATTTATTGCCTGCCCATGAAAACTTTCATCCGACTACACCACTACACGATTCGGGGAATTTCTACTGTTGCGACTAACTCCATATAAAAAAAAACACTAGTAGGTGTATGGCAGCACTTATTTGTAAATAGATGCACGGCTACTAAATGCTGCTACTGCGGGAGTTCGCCTATTGACGACACTTATTTTATTGCGTTCGTGTGTATTGTTTTTTTTTTATGCTGTGTTGTTGAAATGAAAATCATGCTCACTTGATTCTCGTGAAAAAAAAGCTTATCGAATTGTCTTGAGATATCACTCAGGTGTCCAGACATAAAATGCAATCACTATCGCTAATTTTGGATATCTCACGATAAATAATATCTGAAGCGATAACCAGTCTGACCGTTTGTATGTATGTATATCTGGTTGACGCTGGTCCGCAAAATATGTTTCCCATTTTCATCGGGCCGCAGATGTTAAAAGGTTGAAGAACACTGCTTTAGACTCTTTAGAGAGAAACAGCTGCATAACTGTATGCGTGGCAATGCTAAAACGTCGCAGTTAGTAATATTCGCAGCAGATATTTTGTAAACACTAATAAAGTTTAATGTCTGCGTGAAAAGCGACATTTTGGTCATAACATTCACACATAAAACCAATCTTAAAGTTCATTCATTCACAATAAAAAAATTCGCAATAAAACCAAGAATAAACCAAGACTGATATGAAAATTATGATACTCGGCAGTATTAAATACGTTAAATTTAATGTCATTTTTCCATACCAGTGACATCAAACCATCAAACGAAGAAATAAATGCAAGAATACAATCACTTCTCACGACTGTACCTAGACAGTAAAACCCTAAGACCAATCTTATTTGACTGAAACACCACATAAGGAATTCAGAATGAACAGCGAGCAGTAATCAAAATACCACTTTAAGATATAAATTATTTACTATAATGAAAAAGGGAATTTCATCATAAAATAAAAATAAATGATTCTTTAATAACCAACAATTTATTGAGACGAATGAGCCGGACAACTCAAACATATGCATCGGGACGTAGTTTGTCCAAGCCTGGTCTAGACGCTTTCATTTGAAGACAGAATAACAGGGATTGAACTATTTTGTAGGATTGACGTAATTAGATGATATACTTAGCATTGTTTTTGAACACACAAAGTATTAAGGTTATTCATCGTTACCTCTGTGCATGGTACAAAGGCCCCGACATTCAAGTGACCCTAAGTCTAAACGACGCCAGCTTCGTGGAGAGCTTAAAGCAGGGGCCTCACCTCGCTCCAACTCTCAAAGATGCGAAAATAAAGAAATTTAAGTTGAAACTCAAAGTCTCCAAGAACTTCGTCAAGATGATGTCAAAATCCTTATGCTCCCCCTCTCCCTCTTTTACAGGAAATTCTTCTCTAACGAAGGCGGAAACGGAAATCGCCCTAAGAGATAAATCTTCAATTTAACGAGCCAGACTCGTATATTCAGATATGGACTGGGCATGTCTAAAAATAAGCTTAGTAAGTTCTTCAAACTTTCCTGCAACATTACGAGCAATTCTTGGCAAGAATTGAACTTTGTTGATGATTCAAAGACAATCATTCTCATATTGGGTTTTCCCCACACAAAGCCTTCAGCTGACAGAATTTTTTAGATAGCAATACTTAGCTAGCTTACATGCGATAAAGGGATATAAAGACTTAGTCTGTACCCACCCTAACACTGACTTTAGCCAGGAAACTAGGAGCCCGCCTCCCGGACTCCACATAATAGTTTCAGCAGGAAAATAGAGGTAGGAAAAAAATATTCATTGTTATTTCACTCAACTATGCAGATAGCTAATTTCGAAACTCTACGTATAATCCTGTATATGCAACATTAGATTTTACATGAGAGTATTTTAAAGATTCATAACGCAATTGCAAAGTAACGAGTTCATGTATCGTCTTCAAAATTGGGACAGTGCTACTATTATTAATTTAATTTTCTCTGATGTTTCATTCCTACCCATAGAACTGAATGCGTAGACAATGAAAATGCAAAATACATAAAATCGAATATTTTGCACTTACGTGATAATACGTAGGGAGTGACGACATTAGTCGCTATTCTAAATTAAAATGGCGCATTCATTTTAAATGGTAGATTGTAAATAATATTTAGATAAATAAAAAAACTTCTTATTCTTTTTCATTTGACAGGATGCCTTAGTATAGATAATGGCTTAGACAGCTGTCATAAATTGAGTAAGCATTCAGCCTTTATGTCCAGATTAAAAAAGTGACGGATTTTGACATGAGATGGACGATAAACAAAGCTTATCCGCTGTAGATCTCAGAAATATTAACATTATTAAATGGTAAAAATGTTTAATTTGAATTCGAACGACATATTTATATCATATAACTTAACATGTTTTTGCAACACACGTTTGTCGAACTTTTTATTCATATCCTGTGTATTTTCATATGTGAAGAGAGAAGTTAAAAAACAGGATAGAAGTCTCAAAATTTTAGAAGCTGTTAACTGTCAATTCTTGGTAGAAAGACATTATATTTTAAAATAAAACACAATTTTTTCATACTTTTTGCACATGTTTATAACGATCAGGACCGGATTCACTCAACACGAATATTATCAACTGATAAAAGTAAAAGGATAACATGGCTATCTATATACAATTGGATGTTAACAAATACAAGGTAAATAAACAAGTAGGTTCATGAACTATGACAAGCATTTACAGGTAATCAAATAAATTGTATATAAATAAATTCTTAATCAATTCATGAAAACCTTACATACTTTTATTTTACTCTAAACACCTTGAAAATTTGAACGTAATACTGTAATATATATTATTTAAAATTATTCTTAATAAAGCCTAAAAGGATCTGAAATAAAAGATTTATCTACGTACACTGCTAATCGTCCATGGCAATCTTTAGATCTAGTATACCGAAAAGCGAATCCCTTTTTGCTATACCTGCCGTCAAAGTAATCAGAAATTAATCTCCTAGATTCAATCTATTACACAATTCACCAGAGATGAGATTATTTCTAATAGGATAAAATAACAAAGTAAAAGATAAAATAAACTCACTTTTAAGGTGTTAACTGTCAATTCTTGGTGGAAAGGCAATGTATTTTAAAAAATAAAACACAATTCGTTTGTACTACTTCCACATGTTTATAACGATCAGGACCGGTTTCGCTCATCACGAGCATTTTCGACTGATAAAAATATTAACATTACAGGGCTATTTATATAAAATTAAATGTTAAAAATTAAGGTATATAAAACATAATTTAAGACATCGACTCAGGGTGCTTGATGGAATTTCAATATCAAATTTGAATCATGGAGATTTTGTACACTTCCATGTATTTTGTCACCAACGACCCGGGTTTCGCCTTTCGGAATCTTCAGGCATTCGAGCGCACGAATGGACTCGAATTGACTAATGAAGGTCAATGCGCTCGAATGCCTGAAGATGCCGAAAGGCGAAACCCGAGTCGTTGGTGACAAAATACATGGAAGTGTACAAAATCTCAATAATTCAAATTGTATATAAAACAGTTGGTTCATGAACTAAGACAAATAATTACTGATCATCAAACAAATTATACATAAACCAAATAAAATAGTCTACAATTAAAATGTTAAGGACCTCTTACAAATCAATAAATACTAATTTGAAAACACATATATAGCTACATTGATAGTCTATTAACTAAGCAAAAAAAAAAAATTTTTAGCTCTATAAAATTTAACTAATATAGATTTGTAGAATTAAATACTTTGATATTTTATTTTATTGTCATGGATTCTACCAAGTAAATATCAATTCAATCAAGCGAGTATCTCTTTTGAAATATTTATAATAATTATTATTATGAACTTTGTTGACCTGGTAGTAATTTTTTTTAAATAATTCGTGTATTGGAAAATTACATAAATTTTAACATTTTTACCGATAAACATAATGATGAAAATATCTTTGTTTCTTGAATTAGCTTAATTATTTTTTTACTTGTTACAAAATGACTAACATTAAATCGTCGAAAGTCGAAAAACATTCTTTTAAGAAAATCTTGAAATTTATATATACCTCTCTATTTACATACTTTTTGAGATTCGATAATCATTTACGAATTCAATTTAATTATTAATAATTATTTTTTACAGTTTTTTACCACTAATACTATGAAAAAAATTGACTTAATTCACATTGATTTCTTCAAATTACTCAAAAAATACATGGAATATGATTGAGCTTGTTTTTTCAGACGACAGGCCGTTTTAAAAATATATCGTACTGCATTCACAACTCAAAACAGCCGATTTTAGACTAATCACTTTCTGCCACTATGCCGACGATATATTCTACACCAACGCTATCGTGTCGCTCTCTTGATGTTTTTTAATCCTGAAATTTTCTTGACTATTAACATACATGCTTCCAATTTTTTTTTTCGTGGCCGAAACTATAACCAAATTTAATTTTTAAACTTGTTCTTCGCGTCGGTCATATGAGTCACCAGTTGCAAGAGCCGTTCGGCTGATCAATGCATCGTCCATAGAGGAGTGCTTTTTCAGCAACGCATTCTTTGTATTTGTTTTTTAGTTTTTTTTATATATGAATTTTTATGTTTATATTTTTTTTGTTCTCTATCTCATTTTGTTGTCTTTTAAAAATGCTTTTCTTGTAATATGTATTCTTTAAATACATTGCTCATTAGCGTCAGTTCTGTAATGCCATGTACTGTAATTTTCATTTTTCATTTACATATATATAAACATTGATTTAAAATTTTTGTTATACCACGATTATCCAACACAATTGAACAAGTTTCATTATGATGCTTTTTTTATTCATCACAATATTAGAATTGGAGTCATAATACTTTAAGAACTAAGTATTTAGTTCTAAAAATATCATGAAAGTAATTGCTACTTCGGGATCTTGCCAATGTCAGCTCTATTCTTAAAAAAATCTTTGTTCACCATCGTTTAAATTCGTTTAATAAAAAAATATTCAACATAATTCCTGTTGAGCTAAGTAATTATGTCATTTGTTAAATGATATCACATTAGAGTTCTAAGTAAATAGAAATATTATTAAAAATATTACTTAAAATCGCTCACCACTCGTAAACCGTTGTGTATATAGATTATTATCATAGACTAGTGGAAATGTCCTTTAAGTGAACTTTGCAGCAATTTTGTATACGCCAATTCTATTATCGCTTTAATCCGCGTAGACTAAAGACACAGTGAATGCCATCTGTAATTATTTTCGAGACAACAGACGAGTTTTTCACTGTGGGTAGTATTTGTAAAAAATAATATCATAGACAAACAAAGTGTAAAAGGAAATAGTCGGTTTTTTTCCACTTAATGAAATCATTAACCGTTTTCCATCGCCTAAATCTCATATAAGTACCAAGTAAGACGGTGGTCACCAAATTTTGAGAACAGGATTGAATTTCTTAAAACTCGGGGGGCTGGGTGACAAATAGATTCTTATTGGAATCCGATTTGAATATTAATTTACATATCAAGCACAGAAATAAAGCGATTTGTACTCCGCAAACTTTGAAATATAGCTGAATATTTTTGATAGGGGTTATTATTTGGACATTTCTGTTGATCTATTTTGCCAGCACTACATTCTAATAATTTTATAAATGAGAATATCCGAGAAATTTTCAAGTAAGCTCCTTTCAGTTTGGGTCCAATACCTAATAGCTTTACCCCAATTAATGAATTGAACTTACAACCAAATCATGAAATTTTATAAAATGAATATTTTCTATATGAATAATTAATATACAATTTTTTCGGGGCAAATGAAAATCTTAAGCGGGCCGTAGTTTGGTGACCGCTGTATTAAGCAATTGTTTTTATACTATTGTTCGTTGATGTAATATAAATATTTTAATAGTTATCATACACAAAACGGTAAAATTAATTCTATCCACATGTTTTAATCTAAAACTCTGTACCTTAGAGGTTAATAGTGTCATGTCCAAAAATAGTGGAATTGAGTTACGAATCTCACATTATTTGTAATTTCAAGGTCTATAGAAGGGTAAATAAAACTTTTGCGTATGTGGGCTGGTTACCGAAAAACCCTATCCAAAATCAGTCCTATATCACGCTCCATTTACGGAGTAAACAATCCTATGTCCATTAAATCCTAAAAAAAACTCATGATTTCTCCTTTAAATGAAACTCTCCAAGGCCATATCTATCAACTGAAAAATAACGTTAGTAAAAGTAGAACAACTATGCTAATTGATATAAAATAAAAACCGCTTTAGAAACACGTTTTTGCTCCTCCTGTAAAGTTGATAAAATGGACAAAGGACTATTATCCTCTCTGGTACAGAACAATATTATATATCTTATAATTGAGCATCTACTGGTGCTGAATAATTGTAGATTCATACTCATATCGATACCTCCGTTCCATAGAGTAACAAGTCAAAAAAAACACCGTTTTGAGTTAAGTATGAGGAAATGCTTACAATACCGATATCTACCAGTCAGAAAATGAAACAAGTGTTAATCTGTGGTTATGTTAGATTGATAGTAGTTATTGTACTTTCGGTTCAAACTGTTACAAATACGAAAATCATGTGAGACTGAAAAAAAAAGCTGTTAAAAATATCATAATTTTTCTAATCCTAGAATTTCAATAAAATGTACAAAAACAGATGTCTGTAAAAGATTAAGCCTGGTCAAAATATTTCCTTATTATTTCAGTACTATGCTTTTTGGGTTGTTACACTATAAAACTGAGGTATCGAATAATCTATATACCTTCTCATTTAAAAGGTTGTTGTTTTTACTAAAATCTTTACAATTCATTTTTAAAATCAATTACAAATAAACGACAATTTTATATTCATAGTAACGTATATGTGTGACTGTTTTTATGTATGCGAATTCAATATGTGAAAATTCATAAAAAATATCTCGCGCAATATTTATGATGTTGAGAGTTGGTCTCACGGTAGAAACATAAATATTTTCTGACATTTTGAGTTGCAGATGTGCTTTCAAAAGCTCTTGCTGAAGGCTGCTGATGCTATCTTGTTTCCAAAGTAGGTCTGGCGCCATCTACTGAAAAGCACTCGTCACTCAACTGTTTACATTATGAATATCATGAAATTAAAGCACAGTTTCTGGCTGCTAAAAAGCTCTAGCGAAAGCACTGAGGCTAAAACTTGAGTTTTATACTTGCAATCATGTATATTTCGTAATTAAAATTCACTTTAAAACGTTGCTTTGTGAGCAGCCTTATTTAATAAATAAATCCAGCTTTCATGTCGTCTCAAAATTGTTAAATTAGTCAACATTTATTATTAATTATTATTAGTTTTGTATTAAAGAACAGGTTTAATGTTTCTGCTGATTTTAAAAAATAGATTAAAATTTATTCACATTAAAATAATAATAAGTCGTTAACATCGTTGGCTATGGTTACGGACGCCTCGGGTTCAAGTCCCGGTGCAGGTTTCATAAATTGATTTTTCAATCGATTTATGAATTTCTGTTCGTAGGCATGAATGTTTGTGATGTCTAAAACTCTCTCTCACTCATCCGATCCTAAAAACGGAGCATAGCGAGAACGAACAGCTAACCACTAGTCGTGTCCTAGCCCTATCCTTTTATTCTTACTCAATTCTATGTTACAAATTTGTCACCCGAGTGATTTAGAAAATGAATATAATACGATTCCAAATACTGACGTAATTTTTCCCAAACTGACTTCGATATAGATGAAGTGATATTTCATGAAAAAATAACTGTACGGTCTTCGAAAAAGGGAGGTTGAGCAACGGAGTAATAAGCAGTTGTCGTAGAAAACTTCTGTTGAGATACCTCCATTAGGAGACCATATTCTCCACACTGCGAGCGGACATGGTAAAAAATGCCAAATTTAATAGACATCGCCGTATAATTATGACTATTTCATTATATTCAAAGTTTGTATAGAATTTTAACTGTCTTCAATTAAGGAAAAATCAAAAGATAATCATGTTTTATTTATTATATTTTTCTACTTCATTTTATTTTAATCAATCCAATCCTTACACCAAATAAGTTATATCAAAGACCCTATGATTACAAGCCATGGTGTACGGCCCGTCAGCAGGTATTTTTGCAGACGAGTGGTCCATTACATTTACTGCAAAGTCATGAAATCAATATTTTGCGCTAATTACTATAAATTCTATCATATTTTTATGATGTAAAATAGTAAGTAATTAAATGTAGTATCTTTATTGTTAATAGGAATAAAGATAATTTTGGTAACTTTAGTGTTTTAATATTACATTAAAGTTGATAACTCAGTTGTTGTGCGCACAACCGTGAAGGTTTTTAAAGAAAATCTAAAATCTAGTAAAAAGGATCAAATACGTATAAACAGTAAGATCTCGGTGAACCTTCTGATTAATCCATGGACGCACGAGACGGAACAAAAAATATTTTGTATCCAAAAGCACTTCAATAAACACAATTGAAACGCTTTCTTTCTTTGAGTGGCGTTTCAACACATGCCGGGCACTCGCTAGTGATAAAATAAAAGAAAATTATCGTGTTTTAATGAAGTCTGTTAAATTTCGCAGAACCACCAATCCGAAGTAGGGGTTAATTGCCACCTTATTTATAATAGCCCAGACCGCTCTGTAGACGCTTTATTATTATCACAAGGTAGGTATTTCTTATGACGTAAGCGTTTGTGGTGTAACCAATGCAAACACATTACCGACGTACTAGCTACTAAACTTTAGACATTCAGTATTTCAATTTCAATACCTATCTATGACGGGTACGGTTTTACTAGTTTTTAAGTAGAAATTCAATTACTTTAACAATAATCACTTTCAAAAATAAATGGACTGCAGGATGTTAAATATCACAAACCTCTCTCAATCTACTAGTGCAATTAAAGATATTGGCTTGAAAACAAAAACGTTTACTTTTTTTCATTTTATTGTATTTCATAATTCCCTGTTTATTGAACAAAGAAATATTTAAAAAAAAATTAAGTCCCTCAAGACAGCTCTCAATAATATGCCGCTTGTCTAAAACCATTAAATAGTCCGGGCCATTTTGTATGAAAGCAGTAAAGGTCTTTTACAATCAAGATATTCCTTTTTCACCCTCTTCTGAACAAAATGAGTTGTAACATTTGATGTTTTTATGCAAAGATTTTCAATTATCAACTGAATAAATAATCACATTGGTTACATTTTTTTCCAAGTCCGCTCCCAATGTGGAGCATATGGTCTCCTAATGGAGGTATCTTAACAGAATTTTTCTACCAGATCTGCTTGTTACTCAGTTGCTCAACCTCTCTTTTTTTCGAAGAGAGTAGGGATAGGAGGATAGGGCTAGGACAGGACTGGTGGTTAGCTAATCGCTCTCGCTACGCCCCGTGAGGATGGTATGGGTGAGAGGGAGGACTCAGACTACGAACAGAAATCCATAAATCGATTGAAAAGTCAATCTATGAAAACCGTCCGCACCGGGAATTGAGCCCGACACATCCGTAACCGTAGCCAGCGACGCTACCAACCGCGCCACCGAATTGGTTACATAGGAATGCTATAATATCATTATTTTACGAATCTACCTACACATATAAACGTTGTTAATTCATTTCGTCGCTTGGCTTAATGAAGATAAACTTAGAAAAAGCAATTAAGGCTTGCATTGTTGATTTGACTAGAAAGTTTTACGGTGCTAAGCTTCGCGCTCAGTTCAACATTGAATCAGGAAACTTTTAATTCAATTATATTTTTATTCAGAAAAGATTATAACTAAATGAATCCACGAAGAAAAAAAAATATACCATCGCTGCATGCAGATTTCATTATATCGCTGAAAATATTATTAATACTCTCTAATTGACTCACTAATCCAAGATCCAAGAGATATAGTAGATGTCTGCACAGGCCGAAATTTGATGAAATTACCCGGGCCGAGCCCGAGTCTTAGTACCACACTTGTTACCCGAACCCGACCGGAAACCTAACTTTATATCTCTCGATCATCATAGCATAAAATTGATTAACATTTAACACACTGAACGGACCTACCCAACTTTTTCACATGTAGAAAAATCTATTATTTCACAAAATGATTTTCACACATCACCACAGTCATCACTTTTCAACTTTTTCTTTACATCGTTAAAACTCATTTTCAACGAATCTTTTGTATTTTTTTATGATGAATTTTTTGGTACACCAAACTGTCAACTATCTACCAGTAGTAATAGAAACCAGATACTGAATAATATCACACTTTATTTATGTACTAAATATTTTAACTTACTATCGGTATTTCTTCAATAAAAAAAGCATTGCTTAGACTTCTCACCAATAAAACACAATTTAAAAATTCAGTTTCAAGATACCAAATTATAAAATGATACTTCCAAATATATTTTTTATTATTTCCGATGATATTCAAAACCTAATAAATTGTTTTAATTATTACCTCTTTGTTATCAACAGTATTCAGTGTTCAATATTACTCATGAACGAACATAGTCCGAAATATTTTTCTGAATAACAACTCCCGTACCCACTCCCGGCCTGAGCCCGAATGTCAACTGTCTCTACACGCCCGAACCCGGCCTACGGACCAAGTCTGGGACCATGCAGACCTCTTAAATGAAGCATAAACTAATGATGAAATATCAACTTTCTGGTTCGAATGTCATCTCAAAACAACCTTAATATTAAAATGAAAATTTCAACATTGTATTTCGATCTTTGACATTCGATCTGCCAAAAAATGAGTTCATTATTTGCACACACAAATAATGAAGCCTTGGATGGTTGATATATAATATTTAAAAACAAACCTTTTACATCTATATAAAATAGACTCAAAAAATACCTACTACTCTAATCACCGAAAATTCATGATGTATATGCTTCACAATATTAGATTGACTTAATATAGTAAACAAATTAAACACAATACAAATTTTAATTAACAGTGCTATTTGTTTTTTAAAAATAAATCACAATTCGTTTGTACTACTTCCACATGTTTGGAACACTTGGAAAACATGTGGAAGTAGTTTAAATAAATTGCGTTTTTTTTTAATATACTTAATGCCTTTCCACCGAGAATTGAAATCTTATAATACGGTCAATCTGGATAACTTTGAGCCAGTTTCTGAGGGTTTTTGTATTTTTATGGTTCACCACGATTGCATTTATGTGTGGTATTGTTCTACATAAAAATGTCTTAAGAAGAAAGATATATTATTAAGAAGTAGTATCTCAGTAAATTTTTCAGAGCATATTCTAATAACTTCTAGTCTAAATACGGTCAATCTGGATAACTTTGGCCCAGTTCTGAGGGATTTTTGTATTTGTATGGTTCGCCATTGCATTGATGTGTGGTATTGTTCTACATAGAAATGTACTAATGTCTTAATATGATATTTAATTAACATAAAAATAGATGTTTTGTTATAATTGATATATAAATATAGATAAAACAAGGTGAGCAAAAGCTTTATTCTTATCTGGTAACTTTGGCCCATGATACAAATAATCATTGTAATTACTATAAATTCAGTGATTTTAAAGTCTTGACAACTATCCTTTATGCTTTCATATATTCTGTACAAAATTTAGATGGAAAAAAATATACAGCATTTGGTTTACAGATTAGTAATTGTAAGTAACAAATTGAAAATATGGCTAATCCGAATTTATTTCAAGATACGTTTTTAAATTGTGTTTTATCATTCCAAGCTAACAGCTTACAAATTTGGCAATAAAACAAATTATGTTGAACATTAATTTATATTTTTACCACTAGGGGTTACTCAAAACATTTTCTTAACTAAAAAATATTCATATGGCATTAGTATTATCATAGTATTACAACAGCACCTTTATGCATGTAGTGGGCCAATCTTTGACCGATGGGCAAACTTACTCAAATTGATTAATTGATTTTTTTAATTTCCATGCCAAATCTGTAATAACATCGTGGTTACTTTTTTCATAAAAAAATAACCAATCATTAAGGGTAAAAATTATTACAATTATTTAAAATTTTGCATTTAGCTGATATATTCATGCCTCATATATTGCTGAACTAACACGTTTTTATTTGTAACTACTGAGTACCCGGCATGCGTTGCAATGCCACTCAACGAAAGAAAGGGTTTGTGTTTTAATTCTGTTTATTGAAGTGCTTTTGTAATTTTTGGATATACAATAATTTGTGTTTTAAATCAGAAGGTTTTCCGAGATGTCGCTGTTTGTATGTTTTTGATTATTTTTTTTTAGATTTTAGATTTTTTTTTCTTCAGAAACCTTCACGGGTGTGCACACAACAATTCAACGAAGTTTCATCGAAATCGGATGAAAGGTAAAGGAACACATAGAGGACAAACAAAGAAACAAACATTCATTTTTTATCATATAAAGATTAAAATTATTTTTTATCAATGTGCAACTTCTACATTTCGTTTTCGAAAAATGGTTAGAAAGAGTCTGGCTCACTGAAATCCCGAAGGACGAGGGTAAAACTAGATCCATTTATATGTGTCGTCACCACTTTAAAATTGTTTTTCCGCTACGTGCATCTGCATACATTTACGAAAAATTCAAATGGCAGCCATAGTGTTTTATTTTCTCATACATTCTGAATAAACATTACTATGCCTTATTTTTGTGAAATAGCTCATTGCTATTTAAATAAGCATAACCTATGATTATTACAAAAATACTATTTACTATAAAAAATCAGTTAAGTACAATAAAAAAGCTTTGCAAAAGTAAAACTTATTCTTTTGGGACTGCTAACACACACTTGAAAATCCTGAAAGACATATTATTCTTCATTTTTATGATGATATAAAATGAATCGGTTCATGAGTTGCCTGGAGAAGCAGGTTGTAAATAAAACGTATACACTCGTAATTATATAATAATATTTATTGACAGTAAACAAGGAGATATAATTATTTTACTTACATGACATAACTAAGTATACTAATCCAGAATGGCATAAGTCCGCGATTTACAAAAAAATAATATAAATAACATATATTTAAGAATATTAACATTAAACAGTAGGACGGATGATGATGCTGACGATTATGTCGTTCAGAATTCGTTCGGCAAGTTACGACAGGATCACGTTCGGTGGGCGCTTACAGAATGAATCGCGTCGACTGTCTGCGTCCTACTTTAATCGTCATGACTTGCTTTTTCAGAGAGCCGACCTGTATCACAGCGTCTGCAGATTCCGTGTCGGACATCGGTCAAATAAAATATTGTTGTCAATTAATTATGCTTAGTTAATAATGCTGACGAAAATGACAAGCATAATGTTTCGTAAATGCAAGTATTACGTTTCGTAAATCTGCAGTGTCATGTATTGCTATATATTAGATGTCTGCACTGGCCGAAATTTCATAAAATTATCCGGTCCGAGCCCGTCATCTTCAGGCCCGACCTGGCCCAAGCCCAAGTCTCAATATCACCGTGTCCAAGTACGGACACTTTCTCATAATTTTTTTTTTAAATATGTTTATAGATTCTTGGTGAAGTGTAATCTCGCAACCGTAAAGCAGCACCGTCCGAATGCACGTCTTGCCCTGCGCTCATCAGAGGGTAGTCTAGTTCCAGACAGAAACTGTTGCAGAGCACATTGGTTTTACTCACATTGACTTTGAGGCCAATGCGATACGAGTTACGTACATTTAAAACTTATTTTATTGAAAAATCGCCAGAAGCGTCTTTAGCGACCAATAGCGTTAATCACACCTGGTTCATTGTGATATTTATAAAACAGTTGAACGAGGTGGTAATTAAAACCATATATTTTTTACCCATATAGTGTCATCTCGATTACAATTCAATCTGTCAAAGAATACTTAAGGAAACACTAAAAAATCTGTCATATTGTTTAGGTCTATTATTCTTAAATGACTCTGAAATGGGAGGATACGAGAAGGTAATGCTGGGAAACGATATTAATGCGGCAATAAATTTTATCTACCAAAATAAAATTGGAAGGAAAAATAGAAAGCGCATGATTTATTACCCGTGGACGGTTGTTGGCTTCACGTATACTTCTGTTCTTGGTTTCCCAAGTGAATTGTGCTTTTAAAATATTGAGTATCAGAAAGCTTGTTTTTGTCTTCCAAATTTCTATTGTAGAATTTTGCACATTTCCCTAAATCGCATCCTATATTTTCATATTTTAATTCCCGTTACCAGTTTCATAAATTGATTTTCCAATCGATTTGTGAACTTCTGTTCGTAGGCATGAATTTTTGTGATGTCTAAACTTCCCTCCCACCCATACGATCCTAAAAACTGGGCGTAGCGAGAGCGATTGGCTAATCATTAATCCTGTCCAAGCTTTATCTTTCTAACCCTACTCTCTTCGAAAAATTGAGGTTGAGCATCTGAGTAACAAGCAGTTCTCACAATAAAACTTCGGTTGAGATACCTCCATTAGGAGTCCATATGCGTTACATTGGTAGGGGACATCTAAAATAAAAATATATGCATACATTTTTATTATGAAATTATAAAATGCCAACATACAAATAATGGCATATTTGACTTTAAATGCTCGTTGCGATAAAAGTGGTTGCAATTATTAGTTATTTCTCGAGTTGGCGTCAGAAAATTTGCTTCTAATTTTATTTTTTATGTGCTTCCATCTAGAAAATAAATGCACACAAATAAAATGCGTAGCAAGATTTTTTTCACTGGCAAGATGGGTCTTGCAAAGAACATTCAATGTCTCATTTCAAATGTATGAATTACATTTGCGTATTTGCAGGTAACGTAGTTATATCGACTGAAAATTGAGTCATAAATATTGATGACGGTATACGATTTGGTGTTTAACAAAGTATTTATTATATTTTCTAGCAAATTTGAGCGACAATTATTGATCTTATTGTGTATCAGTAATATGTACTCTCCAGATAATGCAACGTGTATTTTCTTTTAGCATTGAATTGACCTTTCTTCAGTGATACTTAATAAGCATTTACAAAACATTTTTATGTCGATAATAAAGATTGTCGCTGTGGCAACACAGCAGCTGACTTATATTGCATGACACACCCCTGTGTTGAATCTTCTCAGAACCTTGCCGTACAGTAACAGTAATCTTTCACCATGGCAATTCCCTTGTAAAAGCATAGCAAACAAATAGTATTCATCACTTGTAAGGTGTTAACTGTCAGTTCTTGGTGGAAAGACATTATATTTAAAAAAAATAAAACACAATTCATTTGTACAGCTTCCACATATTTTTTTTTTAATAGTATTCAGTTTTACATCAAAGGGATATAAAGACAGTCTGTACCTACCTTAGCAAAAATTTTTGCCAGGAAACTAGACTCCACATATAGCTTCAGCAATAAAGCAGAGGTAAGAAAAAATCTTCTCTCTCGTCTTGCATTCATCTTGTCCTTAACTTCTTCTTGTTAGGCTGCCGTTCGCTAAGTAAGGCTGTGAAGTACTTCACCATTATTCGATCTGACAGCCAGTTTATTTTTTTTGCTAATCGATTTGTTGCCTTTTAATTCTTTCGCATATAACGTGTATTCATTTTGTCACTGTACATATGTACATAATGTAAACATTTTCTTCTTGTTAACAACCAACTGTAAAGAACAAACTTATGTTTTTATTTAAATTAACCTGGAAGGCTGGAATCCTTTCGATTTCAAGCACCTTATCCAAACCGTTCTTTCCAATCGGTATCTCTTGTTGACGATTCTTAATACTATAGAGAATATAGACTTTACAGCATAAACTATTTGATTTAATACTTCACATAAAAACCAAAACTAATTCTGAAAAAATAATGTCGGTGGTGTCTTGGCCAATTGATGGAACCCTCAAAAAATACGAATATAAGTTAATTATTAGATCTCATTTTAAAAACGACAGAGCAGGTATTAGGTGATATAAATTAGAAAAATACCAAATGATATAAATTATAAAATAAATTGACTGGAAGAGAAAGTATTGAGTCGTGAGTTACAGCTGAGTGTATTGCGCGTTTGTCCGTGTCTATGCTTCTACCCTAGTATTGCCTTCTCGTATGTATTTCCATCCGTATTGATTCATCCCCTTCATCTACAAACTATAATATATTAAGAAAACATTTAAACATTAAACTAAATGTTTCAGATAAAAATAGTTTTTGATTCAAAGGAATGAATTAAGAGTCGAAGATTGCATTTATCAGTAGCATTTTGTATTAGGAAGATCATCAAGCTTACTACATTGTTGAAAATAGACAAAACGGTAATTTTTTTTTAAAACAAAACCAAAAGTAGTTTCTATACGCTGAAGTTTATTTTCATCTTTTTTATGATAGGCAAAACTATTACTGTAGAAATATTGTAAGTATTTTTTTATAAATGTATTCATTCCTTGATTTTTCAAGGACTGCAGACTAATTATCTAAATTGTTCACAAACTATTTGTTTGCTTTGATTCCTTTAAAAAATGACTGACATTATCTAAAAATTATTAATGATATATCATTCCCATATACATAATGAACGCTTAATCAAGTAACTTTAAGGGTCTAACATATTAGCGTCGCGATGATAAACTATACGGCAATTTGAAAGTTTTCAATTTCGTGATAATAGCACAATTAATGAGACACCAGGGATATCAAGAATATCGAAAAGTTTTAGTAGTTTGGATATTTGAAAGGCTAAAAGCTGAATTCGGAAAGTAAAATTTTAATTTTAATTGTTAAAATTCTCTACATTTCCATGTATTTCATCACGAACTACCGGCTCTTCGCCTTTCATCTTATACATAGAAATGTACAAAATTTCAACAATTGAAATTTTATATTGAAATTCTATTATAAATTTAAATAATTATTTTTCCTAAATTTGAGAACAATAATCGAAAATCTCACAATCGGGTCCGTGGTGCAACAATCAATGTCGTTGGCTACTTTTACGAATGTCTCAGGTTGAAATCCCGGACAGTTTTATAAATTTACTTTTCAATCAATTTATGAATTTCTGTCTGTAAGCATGGATGTTTGTGATGTCCAAAATTCCCTCCCACCCATCCGATTCTAAAAATGAAGCGGATCGAGAACGATTAGTTAACCACTATTCCTGTCATACTTTCTACCCCTAATTTCTTGAAAAAAGAGAGGTTGAGCAACTGAATAAAAATCAGTTCTCGTAGAATACTTCTGTTAAGATATTTATATTAAAAATCCATATGCTCCACATTGGTAGCGGACATGGTAAAAAAAATTAAAATAGTTTTATTGCTTTTATTTTTAATGTTATACCTATATGCTTTTAAAATAATACCAGGTACATATTCTACTCGTATTTTGGTTTTTTTGACTGAACTAGAGTGCTCGGGGGCTCGAAAGCTATTCTGAACATTGGATACAAATATCGCAGTAATATTTATTTACATTTTTGGAAATTCTCATAAATAAAAAGATTAAATTATGTTTTTATGATATCTATTAAAATTGTAGTTCGCAGGGCTTGGAGATTTGACTTAGTCCTACGATATTCATAATTATTATTTTACCTTCAAGTTTTGAATATTTTTTTTTATTCTATAAACGTATTTAGTAAATGAGGGCTCTAGTAGTATTACTCAAAAACTGTTTTCATGCTACAGTTACAAATGCATAAAACAGACGCTTACATCATGATATGTAAGCAAACACTGGTGACCACGACAGTACAATGCCTGACTTTCATTGGCTGGAATGGAGATTATTAGTTTAGAAAGTTATAGGGCATTAGGAGAATATGAGTATCGAAAACGAACAAAATTTTCACATTTATTTTAAATGAGAGTTCGAAAGTTTAGAAAGATATTTCATAATTGAAATTGTAGGTGTGCATTCATAGCTCATTTTTTACATATGCTGGAGATTAAGGATTATAGCTACTAGACCACTCAAGTATTTATTTAAATGCAATATGAATAAATTTTTTTGTATTCTCAATCTTAAATTAAAAAAAAAGGTGCATCGGTCTTTGCGAGCGGGACCTCTGCGCGCTGTACCAATATTTTTTGACATTATAATAAAAAAATATTTGAAAATAAAAAACTTTTAACATTGTATTTACATAAAAAAAGAATCATAAAAAAACAATTAAAACAAAACGGCCTTAAATTTACATTGAAAAATCTTTTATTTTGAAAACTTTAAGAAAACTCTTGAAAAAATAACGATAAGAAACAATTAAAAAAAATATGTACATTGAAAAAACAGACATACATAAGCAAAATCTACGGGATAAGCGTTAATCATATCAAAGTAGACAAACATGCATATTTATATGTATTTTATATACAATTTGAAAATTTCACATGGTGGAATTATTTCCTTGTGGTCTCTATCTTATTATTTTTTTCCAAATCAATAATTTTTTTTGGATAGGTGTGTAGAAGTACTAATTAATTTCAAATAAAATGTAAGCATTATGCAAGTATTTTTTTAAATTAGCAGTCAATAATACAAATAGTTTTATATTACGCGCAAACGTCGGCGCGCTAAAGTCGCAAGTGCAAGGGTTTTACTGCGCGCTAGTTTTCTGCGCGCAAAAGTCGGTGCGCTAAAGTTCCGCAAGTTAAAGTCGGGGTCTCATAAAAAACACTCAAGGTCGAGAATAAATTAAAAATATCAAACAAATAATGAATTCTCGTTAAAACAATTCGAATTTATTAAGAAATAAATTGTTGGAATAAATGTTGAATTCTTTAATTAAAAATAATACAAAAGGCCTATTGAGTGTTTCAATACGATTTTCGTCTAGACTTAATTGCAAAAATAATATCCATGTGTTCTAATGCAAGCGTTTGAAAATGACATTTAATTTTTCGTAAAGACCTTTTGTAACAACGCGAATTTTTTAATTGTAATCAAGATTCAAGACAAACATCGTCATGTATATTATTATTTTAGTATTGAAATTAAAAAAATACGCTATATTAAACCTTTAACCTTTACCACTTGAGCCTTTTTTTGTATGTACCTACCCACCACTCGAGACGTTTTTCGATGAAAAGCATATTTAAAATACAAAACATTGGTGAAAAACATGTAAACGAAAAAAAAACAGAAATTATTATTTCCGTAACATAGATTTATAATGAATATACTGCACTTATTTTAATATCATTTTTAATTCTTCAATGTGTGATATTTCACATAGCAATCTTCTATATGTAATCCTGGCTTATTGATGTAGTTCTTGGAAAATAGTCGTGTTTCCGATCTACCACCTGTGATTTTTCTATTTGAACATACTGCACAGTCTTTTTTAGTCCAGGGGACCCATAAAATGTAACATATCTTCAAGTCGGTATTCTGTAGGAACAGTTCAATCGGGAATGCCTACCTACATGTGATATGAGAAAATAATAAAACGTCTATAGAGCGGTCTGGGCTATTTTACGTTTAAGATGATTTTTGTAACTTTGTATTGGAAAAACGTTTTGTTGGTGCCTATAGTCACTATATGATCACGATATGTATATCACTGCGGATAAGGAGGGTATTAAAATATTAAAATAAATCAACGCTTTTTTATTTAACACTACACCACTGGTAAAATTCCGATAGCTATATGGAATTCACTTTATAATACAGTTATAATAACATGTTTGTCTGGCCAAAAAATTCAAGCACCGAAATTAATAAACAAAATGGTGTTCCTATTTTAATAAAATTTTCAAAACAAATGCCAGTGTTTATTCGTGGCTGGACTTTTTATTTGTTCTTTGTAATATAAATCCACGTAGATGCGATGTACGGACAATATATGAACCGCTTTTCCAGTTTTGGATTTCATTAATTAGAGTTCAGTTCAATAGAAAATAGATATTATAGTATTATGTACCAACATTACTTGGCCGCAGCCGAATTTGGAACCAGAATTTTCAGTCTAGAATAAATTTCTCCAAATGCCATTTTATGCATATAAATATCTTGTCTACTTTTAATAACCGTCGCTAAAATATCAGTTTTGGAATTTATTGAAATTTCAGTTTTGGTTGAGTATCGCAACACTACTAAAGTGACGGTGGCATCCTCACTAGCAGCCAAGTTAAATTGGCACATCTATAATGTATTGTTGCAAATAACAGACTGATTGACTGACTTTGATTTGTTTTTGAAATCTATACATAGATAGACTAGTCAATAATTTACGATTATTCGTTGTTTTTCAAAAAAGACAATTCATTTCTTTTACCATGTCCGCTCCAAATGAGGAGCATATGTCATCGTAATAAAGGTGTCTCAACAAGAGTTTTCTACGAGAACTGTTTATTACTCAGTTGCTCAAACACTCATTTTTTCGAAGAGAGTAGGGGTAGAAGGATAGAACTAGGACAGGAATAGTGGTTAGCTAATCGCTATTCATACGTGCTGTTATAAAAAATCTAGAGATGTAAATCGAATACGTTTCCTTAAGATTTTCACTTTTCCTGTATTATTATATCAATATAAAATTAAAACTGGTAACTTTGTTATTCCACTCTTATATAGCCGTTGTTCTGAAAGAAGACACAGACTAAAAAATATTAGTTTTGAGTAATTGGGCTTTGAAGTTTGTCAAATGTTTGAAATGATGTAACATTTTTATTTTGTTTGATTCTAAGAAAAAGGAAAATTTGGTATAACTAACTCAATATGTCATTTTTTCGATTTAATGTTTTCTTCCAGAAAATGTTCATCTTGTATTTTCTTTAATTCAAATATTAACATTTCTAGTTACAATTCTATTAACCTTGCGATATAGTTCATCTGAAGATACATTATAAAGATGCGAAACGTGTTACATTGGTAACACAGCCTGTAGAATAACAATATTACCAATTTTAATTTTATATTCAAAACTAGTCAGTACCCGGCATGCGTTGCAATGCCACTCAAAGAAAGAAATGCTTTGTGTTTTAATTCTGTTTATCGAGGTGCTTTTCGATTAGAGGTCTACACGGGCCGTCTGTCTGAGCCCGTCATCTTCAGGCCCGGCGCGGCCAGAGCCCAAGTCTCAATATCACACTTGTTACTCGAAAGGGCCCGAAGCCAGATTTTTTTTTCAGCCCGAAAAAAGCCCGTTTTTTTTTAAATAGTAATTCATTTATACTTTTCAAACAAGACATGTTATTGTTTCCATATTTCCAACGATATTCATAGCACATGTGAAATAAATTATTTAAGTTATAAAAACTATTGCCTTATGGCTGACTTATGACCCGAACATAGTACGAAATATTTTTCTTAAATTTTAATTCCTTACCCGGACCCGGCCCTAGCCCAAATCTGAATTTTCTTTATCCGCCCGGGCCGGGTAAAGGTCCGTGGGCCAAGCCCAAGCCCGTACAGACCTCAATTTTGAATATATACAATATTGAGAGTTGTCGCTAGTTGTACGTATTTGGTTCTTTTTTCAGACTTTTTTATTTTAGGTTTTAATTTTTTTTCTAGAGAAATCTTCACAAGTGTGCGCACAACAACTCACCAAACTTTGATTGAAATCGGATGAATTTTAAAGTAATGCATAGAGGACAAGCAAACAAACAAATCTTCACTTTTATATATGTATAGATAAATCTCCACAAAGTTACCGCCGAATCCATAGAAAATATTATTATTTCGTTTGTAAATTCTGAACAGACAGCACTTTTTTATTGATGGCGTGATGAACAGGTTGCAATTTCCGGTCACTGGAAATACGTTTACACATCTGTTTTTAGAACTGTGAACTTTTGAGTTCAGCAATTCCAGTGGATTTATCAAGACTAGCGTTAAATACCGGTCACGATGTGAAGCAGAAGGCTTTCATCGCTGAACATCAACAACCGTACCGTGAGCTTTTACTGAAGCATTCACTCACTTGCTATTGCGAAATATTGCTTTTATGTTCGAACATGCAAGAATTTCAAATTTGAAAACCGCTAATTACCGTTAAATAATACTCTCGTGGACTAGCGAATAAAAATTGAATGGTTTTAAAACCGAAGTTGATAAAAAACAAATAGTTAATATCAACGGTATTGTTGCCAATTTATGTAGACTAGGGCATCCATTGCCAGACTCTTTTAATGATCCAGTATTTCAGTATTCGTAATTTCGTATTCAGTATAGTTTCATGTGTGAAATTGTAAATTTAAAATTTAATTTGCATTCAATATAGCTTCAATTGGAATGTATAATTATATGATTTAATATTTTTTTTGGCATTAGAATGGTTATTTTTATTGATTTTTGAATCTGACAGTTATTTATAAAACAGAAAAAATTTGATCATCAAAATAGTTTGTTATTTTATTTATTATAAAAAGAGGACATGTCCTTTAATTCGACTTTAAAATATTGACCCCCATGAATTATTTTATAGCATCCATAATTAGTCACGAAATCCCGCTATCGATATTTGGGCAATCTTGAGATTACGGGATCAAATAATTGACCGGGATTGGAAGCCCTAGTGAAGACCTCAAAATTGACATTTTTCAGGAGAGAATAAAAATTGTTTTTACCGAAAACATTATATTGATATAATTTAAGACATCGATTGAGGGTGCTTGATGGAATTTCAATATCAAATTTTTATGAAACCCTAATATATCAAATTAGGGTTTCGCCGGGTCGTTAGTGACAAAATACATGGAAGTGTACAAAATCTCAATAATCCAAATTTGACATTATATTGAATTGCGTTATGAATCTTTGAAATGCACTCCTGTAAATTCTCATGTTTTCAAATACGGGATTATACCTAAGGAGTGTCGATATCATAGTGGATTACATCCAGTGGCTGGATCAGAATTTTTAAACCTAAAACTAATGTAAGATAATTTTCCCTTACAAAAATTTGTCAATTTATTTTTCTTATTTACATCATTTGGCTGAGACCTGCTCTGTCGTTTTTAAATCTGCATTTTTCGAGGGTTACATCGATTTGCCAAAAAGCTATCGATATTGTAATTCGTTCATTTACTTATTGACGATACAGGCAAATTATAAGAGAAAAAAAATACCAAGCCAATCTGCTATGATAAAATATTATGATATTTTTTACCATGTCCGATGTGGAGCATGTAGCTTTCTAATAGAAGTATTTTAACAGATTTTTCCTACGACAAATACTTGTTACTCAGTTGCTCAGCCTCTCTTTTTCAAGGACTATACTAGACACATATTAATCTTTGTTATTTTTTCATGACTCCTTCACTCCTCCACTATTACACCACATATATTGAAGCCGGTTTGGGAAAAATTGCTTTAGTATTTAGTATCGTATTATATTCATTTTTATATTTTCTAAGCCACTCGAGTGACAAATTTTTACGTTTTAATTATTTACTAGTAAGTACCCAGCATGCGTTGCTATGCCACTCAAAGAAAGAAAGTGTTTGTGTTTTAATTCTCTTTATTGACGTACTTTTGGACTCACAATATTTTCTGTTTTCTGTCTGGTACGTACAGGAATAAATCAGAAGGTTTTCCGAGATGTCGCTATTTGTACGAATTTGATTCTTTATTTTAGATTTTAGATATATCTGGATTGTGAGATTGATTTTTATATACAATAAGACCTACTGTAAGTTAAAAATTAAAAAATTGAGAGTCGGGCTCGGGCCGTGCCGGGAATAATTTTACAAGCCTATATCTTTTGCGCAAGCAAGTTTTATCGGAATCGGATGAACGGTATGGCAGTACATAAGATACGAACAAACCACATTGATTTTTATATATTAGATTTCATTGTTGCACCAATATGGGAAACTCTAGTTTAATATTTTATGTATATATGGATAAGTATATTAATTAAGATATTCTCAATACCTTGTAATACAATCGTTTGTTAAGGAGTTATTCAAATTTGTTACGATTTCATATTTTCTTTTATGTTTTTTACGAAATAAGCCGGACTTGATAGTTAAGTTCCACCAGAAATTTCGTGTAAAATTTGATTCGATAAAAACATTTACTCTATAAGAATCAAAAAACGTAGAGATAGAAGGATAAGGCTAGGACAGGACTAGTGGTTAGTTAATTACTCTAGCTACGCCGCGCTTTTTCAAATATACATGCCTACGCACAAAAATCAATAAATCGATTGAAAAATCAATTTATTAAACTTTCCGTATCGGGATTTGAACCCGAGACATTCGTAACCGTAGCCAACGACGCTGACATATTTTATACGGATTTGGCGGTAACTTTACTGACTTTTTTATTAACGTGACGCGTTTCTCAAGGAATTAGAATCATTGTTTACCTTAGAAATAAATAGGCTTGCGATACAGTTAGTCTCAAGATGCTTCTTAAAGAATCGAAACGCATCACGTTAGTGAAAAAGCCAGTGGAATAACTATGTTACCAATTTTAATTTTATATTAAGACTGGCTAAATTTTTTTCCATGTCCGCTCCCAATGTGGACCATATGGTCTCCTAATGCAGGTATCCTAACAGAATTTTTCTACGAGAACTGCTAGTAACTCAGTTGCTCAGCCTCTCTTTTTTCGAAGAGAATAGGAATAAAAGGATAGTGGTAGGACAGGACTAGTGGTTAGCTAATCGCTCTCGCTACTCCTCGTGAGGATGGGATGGCTGGAAGGGATGACTCAGACTACGAACAGAAATTCATAAATCGATCGAAAGGTCAATCTATGAAAACCGTCCGCATCGGGTATTGAACCCGAGACATCCGCAACCGTAGCCAGCGACGCTACCAACTGCGCCCCGGACGCCGACAATTAGTTAATTTTAATAACAATTAACAATATACCACGTATTCATAAAATTAAAATTAACACTCCATATGCGCTCGTAATGTGATTTTGATAATTTGAATATAAAGGGCATACCTATTTCCAAATACACTTCAAATATCCACTTGAATTTTCCATAAATGTATAATGCCACCGAGTTTATTAATAATGTTTTCGTTTGAGCAGCGTTATTTCGACCTACTCGAATCACGATGGCTGACTCTTTGCTCTCAAAGTTGTTGGCCCAAAAGCATCTCATCAACCTCCCAACTTTAATAGATTGGTGGATTTAATTGCTAGGGTAGACATTTATGCAATCATATATAATATGTATTATGCTGTTTTAATTTTATATAATCTTGTATAAGTATAACATTAATATAATAGTGCTATTTCGACATATTTAACCCGATGAACGCGCCGGACATGTTTAGATGTTGAAGAATACTGTATCTCGTATTTCCGGCCAAACTAGAAAGAAAAACACTTGTGGATATATGCTTTAGTTCAAACCTTTAGGTAGAGAAATTAGGCAACAGATTATGAAAATGTCAAATAGAACACAAGAAAACAAATTTTTAAAAAGAGCTCTCGACATTCAGTCTTTCGAATTTCAGATTTAAACTGCCGATACGCAGCATTAATCGTCAGCCTTATGTATTACACATACTTATACAACTACGCGATTGCTTGGGTGCATGTTGACGGTGTATATGAAGACTGGACAAAGTCATACATTAAATATTTTTCAGCTTCTTCATTTCTTCGATTTATTTTGGCAAGAATGCAATGATTTTATATTTGGATTATTGAGATTTTGTACACTTCCATGTATTTTGTCACTAATGACCCTGGCTTCGCCTTTCGGCATCTTCAGGCATTCGAACACACGAATGGACTCGAACTGACAGACAGTAAACAGTGTCTAACGTTTATATAGAAGATACAAATACGACAAATATTATTTACGAGATAAATTATTATACGTCTGGGATCCACAATGATACCTGAGTTAACATTTCGAGAATCGCCTTAATCCTTATTTTGTAAACAACACATTAACAGTGTGGCGAAAACTACTTTTAGAATTACCTGTGATTCGTAAATTATAATAGCATTGTGGGTTTCGACGGGATGCAATTCGACGAAACGGTAAATATATACAATCATTCCACATTTAGTGACATCTGTTAGGTGTTTCAACGTATAGGATATAATAACGGAGAATAAGAAGGTTCAGCTGCTTTTTAACTGGGCTCTATTAATTTCCAAAATTTCTTGATAAAATAATTTATGATCTCCCATGTTTTTATGCAACAGTTTAACATGATTTTAGTTTACTTCTTGATGTATTTGAGATAAATAATATATATTTCAAGTAATTCTGCTTTTTTTACTGTTTAAATTGATCTTATTTAAGGTATAGTGAGCGTTTTAACAGATCAATTGACTGAAAACTAATTCTTGCGAAAACTAATAAGTAAGGGCTAAAGATCTATTTTTACATTATTGGATTTCTCGAACAGTACTTTAGACTATTTTTATTCCAAATATGACCCATATGAATTGCTACGGATAATCAGAAAGTCTATGTCTAACGAGAACTACCTGGAAACGTTTCTATTTAGAAAGGACAAGAATAGAATGATGGAGAAAGAGAAGGACAGGTAGTTAGCATGTATGTCTTGTTTTTGTAATGCAAAAAATGTCGCAGAAATCCATGTCATCGGATGCAAATAAATTCATAAATCGTTTTATAATAAAAGTATTGCAAAAATTAGGGATTCAAAGCCTTGGCCAAATAATTTATTAACTTATATTTTCGCCGGATATGCAGTTGCTTTTTGAAAAACGGGCTGGATGACAAATAAATTCATATTGGAATACTATCAGAATGTTAATTTATATGTGCTTATATAAATATAATGAGACACTAAAATTCAAAACACATCACGGGAGATGGCAATCCGCGTAAAAAGCTCGCAATCCGATTAGGGATAGCTGGAGTGACTTTTAACTCAATGCGGAAAGTCTGGGATTCACGGTTGTACTCGCTCAGAACCAAGTGCCACTTATTCATCGCTTGCATCCTGACGGTGTTGTTTTACGGTTGCGAGTCATGGCACCTCACCAAGCCCTAGGGTAACCGTATACTGTGATTTGAAAACAGATGTTTGCGGCGAATACTAGGGGTACGGTGGAGTGATTTTGTCAGGAACTCGGAGGTGAGAGAGCGGACGGACCAGCCTCTTATTACTTCCAAAATAAAAAAGCGACGATGGACCTGGCTTGGACACGTGCTGCGGATGCCCCAGGGGAGCCTGAATCCTGCCTGTCTCTTCTACCAACCAAATGGATTCCGTCGCCCTGGAAGTCCGCTGATGACCACCCATAGGATGTATTCGGCGGAGCTACGGGACGCTGGGATGACCTGCGAGGAGGCTGGCGGGGGACAAAGAAGCTTGGAGGAACCGCGTGATGGCCATATGCTTCGAATAGGGAGCGGATATGGTTTAAAAAAAATTCAAAGATGTGCGATTGAAATTGTAAATACAAAAATTTTCACATTCTGTTTAATATAAATTGTGAGAGTTAACTACCATAACATACCTCAAATAGGGAAATCACTAATAATCCACTTTAAATAATCACAAAATTCAATGTGTTTTCCGCAACATTGAAATACAACAAAATTTTCGATTGGGGGTTATTATTTGGATATTTTCAAGTAAACGAACATCTGGTGGCCTTCAAAAATACATTTCTTATCTACTTCTTTCACTTTGGGTTCACTGTTTGATAGTCTTATCCCAATAATTGATGAATTGAAATAAATAGTTTTTTCCGCTTTTCCAAAAATATTCTGATAGTAGAAATATTTACTATTTTTTAAATATTACGCTTCAAATTTGATATCGTATTTTCAAATTTTATTACTTCTTTGAAAGGTCGAAGTCACAATTTGTTGAAAAATTATTATGCTGTGCCTTATTTATATAAAATCCATTATTCTAAAAATATAGGACATGCCAATCGTTGTTTTTCAATTTCATTTTGCATTCCATGTTTTTTTGTAAAAGCTTTGTAGTGTATTTTATTACCTTAATAATAGGTTAATGTTAATGTTATAAACACTATCTATTTTAATAATAGTTCTATTCTAATAATAGTCTAAAATGTCTATTTTAAATTTTATCTAAAGTATTAATTTTTATCTAAAGTATCTATTTTAATAATAGTCTAAAATGTTATAAACACTATCAATTTTAATAATAAAAGAAATGGCAATTAAATCTAGATATTTTTAAATATCACATTTTGCGTTTCCGGACTGTTTTATGACTTCTTTGCAAGGGTGACGCCTACATAAATGTTTTGAAATATTATTCCGGTATTGCCTCATTTCTGTAAAACTAAGACTATAGGAAATTCCAGTCCGTTTAATTTATTTTTAATATTACATTTCGCATTCAATGATTTTTGTAAAAGCTTTCCAGTCTCTTTTCTTATCCTTTAAGTGTTTTTTTTTTTTTTTTTAATAATATTTAATCTAAGAAGAGAGGGATATTTAAGTGTGTTTAATATTACCTTCAGTCTTATTATTAAATGTTTTTAGATTTTTATAGTTTTACAAGTAATTATTTGTTTATTTATAAAAATAATTGGGTAGATAATTTGTTGTTTTTTTCCAAAAGTTCTAGCAAAACCGTCAAAGTCAGTGGCCATAAAATCCATTTAATGAGTCCTAGACTTATAATATGTAGTCGTATTCTTATTTTAATAAATATAAACGTTAGACACTTCTTTCCATATGTCAGTTCGAGTCCATTCGTGTACTCGAATACTTGAAGATGTTGAAAGGCGGAACCTGGGTCGTTAGTGACAAAATACAAATAAATGTACAAAATCTAAAAAATTCAGATGTAAATCCATTTAATTTGACATGCATTATACTCTACAGCAGTGGTCAGCATCTTACTACCAATTCTTCTTTGAAAGAATTGAAGATGTAGGTGTGAATATATATGTGAATTATATTAAAATACCAACTGTCGAATGCGTGACACGATTTAAACAGTAGGACGGATGATGATGATGACGATTATGAAGTTCAGAGTTTGTTGAAAGAGTGACGACAGACATCAAGTTCAGAGGGCGATTACAGACTAACGTTCGACGGTCGATACAAAGTGAACTTCTGCTCCTCCTTCTTTGTTTATTTATACTTTTGTGTTTACTACATTTAATCGTCATGACTTACTTTGATGAGTGAACACCTGTTACGCAGCGTCTGCAGAATCCATGTAGAATATCGACGTAATTAATTAAGCTGAGTCGATAATTCTGACGCAGCGTCATATTTCGTACATACGAGTATAACGTTTCGTAATTTGCAGCATCATATATCCTACACATAGAATTCAAATTTTCACTTAAATGAACAAATAAATTTTAAGATCTTCGCCAGCATCTTGAAAATACAGAACACGATCACATGAACGCCATATCATCGTTCGCTGCATCATTACCATATAAAAAAATACATTAGCTCCATTATCAGCATTTAGTTTAACATATTCTTATGAGCAAAAAATTTCTCAAATGAAATATGTTCAGAATACTTGCCGAAATAAACTAACTACATATTTACCAAATTTTGTTGAAAACTTTCAAAAAAAATTCAAACATTCAATTTTACATAAATACCATTAACTGTGCCCGTTATAGATGACGGTATTTAAATTGAAATACTGAATGTCTAAAGTAGCTAGTACGTTAGAAGTGTGTGTACATTGCATAACATTTTATTTTATTATATATGTGATAATAATAAAACGTCTCGAGAGCGATCTTTTATATTATTTATAAAATGAGTTTATTTTTATCAGTTGATAACGCTCGTGATGAGCGAAACAGGTCCTGATCACTATAAACATGTGGAAGTAGTACAAACAAATTGTGCTTTATTTTTAATATAGAATATGTTTGGCTTATGTTAACTGTTCGGCGGGGTTGTTTGGCACACTAAACCGCGAAAGCTATCAATCATTTGAATGCATTTAATGTATCTATGACAAACGCAGGCCAGGGTTCACATTTGGGGGATTACGCAAATACATTACGTACTATATAATATAATATGCACTTATATACGCCACATAAGCATAGGTTTCATCCAAATTCACGCAAACGTTGATTGAAATAGCTTGTTCAATCTGAGCACATTTAAAAGATGAATCATTTAAATTAAATAAAAAATTGTTTTGAAAATAACTTGATAGGGTGCCCATTAGGGGTTCCAACTGTTTGTCATTTTCAACTAATGATGAATCAATCGATCGAATATCGAAAAGTGAAACTGAAACTATTCGGATTTCTGAAATATTAAAATATTATTAAAAATTCGATTTGAAGAATTAGTAATACGAAATTATATAAATACACATTCCAATATTGTATTACAATATTTGAAATGTGTATTTTTTCAATTACTGATATTACGGCATGTTTAAAGAAATTTTTTTAGCCCCGAGTCATTCGTCAATAAAATAACATTTTACAATGAAATTTTTGTATGGATTATACAAGGAAGAGAAGTCACTATTACATATTTTTGAATGATATTAACACTAAAAATACTGAATTATACAAATAAAACGATTGTAATGTTCAAATAGACTTATTTCTTTTGATGCGCGTTAACACAAAACCACTCAAGATAATTACAAATTTTATACCTGCAAAATAACTACATTTAACTACTAGTAATTAAATTTGGATTATTGAGATTTTGTACACTTCCATGTATTTTGTCACTAACGACCCGGGTTTCGCCTTTCGGCATCTTCAGGCATTCGAGAGAAATCAACTAACACAGTGTATTTGTTACGACAAATATTATTTAACCTCTGAAACCTGATACCTGAGTTAAAATTTCGAGAATCATCCTTATTTTGTAAACACCATATTAACGATTGTAATGTTCAAAATAGATTTTACTCATTTCTTTTGACGGGATGCAATTCGACGAAAGGGTAAATATATACAATCATTCATCATCGAGTCCACTCGTGTGCTCGAATGCCTGAAGATGCCGAAAGGCGAAACCCGGGTCGTTAGTGACAAAATACATGGAAGTGTACAAAATCTCAATAATCCAAATTTATATTGAAATTCCATCAAGCACCCTCAGTCGATGTCTTAAAGTATACAAGTAATTAAATTTTAAAAATTAGAGTTTTAGAGCAAACAATTCATTAAAAAGTTAAACTAAAATACTGAATATTTATAAATGAGCATTTGAAAGGCACAGTGGTGTAAGTCATGTTTTTTATTTTGAGATACAGCGAGTTTTAATAGAATCGCTAAAATAAATTCCAGAGCCTTGAATTCTTTCAACTACGGTATTGAATATTATTAAAAGGTCTGTTCAGAGTTTTAGAAACTGATGATTTGTGTATTCTTTACAAAAAGAGTATTCTTTGACTCATTTTAATGAAACTAACACCATTATTGATTTTTTTTTAAAAATTAATTGAAATATAAAAATACACTTTCGTTTGATAAGGACTTGGAATAATGATGAATTATGTAATAATTGACAGTATAAAATTTAGTTTTTAAAACTTTTTGCTGACCACAATCAATGCAATAAATAAGTCACGATTCTTAATTGAATTAGAAGAAATTCCCAAAAAAAAACTTTTTAATGAATAATAATTGTGGCAATGCCACAAATATGTGTATAATGTGACCAAGTGGAAATAATTATCGACACACATCTGTACATGTTAGACTTACACCACTGTCAACGAAATCAATATTTAGCTTACCTATGAAACTTGTAGTGTCATCTATTGATGACATTTTGACCTAGCTGTCTTTTACTTTTAATAACTTGGCATTTATGAATATATCAATTTTGAACTTAAATCAAAATCTTCAAAAAGTGAATTACACCTGTGTTACTTTGAATGGCTCAGATATGAGAAAGTTTTTATTTAATTTCGCTATTTTAATACTACAAATAAAACACATAACTAATATCAAATAAACTAAGCAATAAACTTTGTTAAATAATTCGCATAAATATTGAATAATAAAAATAACCGCTAAATCACCTCCGATATGCTTACATTTGTGTGAAAAAAGCCTTAGACTTAATCTTTTGGAACAACTCGAAATTAATAGATACAATCATAACAATAATCTCCTTAATGACCAAACACATATTAACCAATCACCCTTACTGAAACCATTACAAGAAGCCCATGAATTACGCACAATCAGTCAAATTTAAAGACACTTATTTTAACGACTAATTTATGACACCAGGTAAGCTCCTTTTCTAAAAACACAATTATTATCATAAATGATTTAATTTCAAATAAACATTATGATGTATGAATACGTGAGATGACATGATATTGTTTATCTCTTTTAAACAGCATATATAGCTAAGCAAAAATAAGTTTAAGTATAGTTCTGACGATGCCGTAAAACTACCTGATATAAAAATTTTGTCGAACTAAATACTTTATTATTGTATCCTATTATAATGGAGTTCTACCAATTAAATGCCAATTCAATCAATAATAAAAAAATATTCAATTATGCTGCAAAAAGGATGCAAAGATCGCCCGCCGACGATATGTGAAAATCACGTTCCTTAATTATCCTGCGAAACATCTACGAAAATTTCTTATGCGTGTGTAATGATTTAAGTATTTTTATTGTAGAATTATACTGTTTTCGAAACTCAATTATACATGCCACAAGGAGGCTATTTATGGTGTTTGGCAGCAGGCAATGGCGAGAAGTGGCGCCTGTCAGCCAGTTCCCGCCCACATCCACCTCCAGCCGCCTACTGTGTCGTCTACTGTCACCCACTTCCGCATCTGCAGTGCGGCCATGTCTTGCACACATCCGCAAAGTCACACGTTCACCCTGAAATTGCAGCAAACATTTTCTTCGTGAAAATAAATAAAAATAATTTGAATTTTGTTTATACCAATATTTGAATATAAGTAAACACATTCAATGTATGTTTGAATGAAAAGATGGGCTTAACCCGTCCGTATTCATGGTATAACAATGCGCTATTTCAGCTATTAAACCTTTAAATTATCTGTAAAATAGGCCATACAAAGAAATTTGCTATTTGTAAATAAAAATTCCTACATATAATAAAACATTAAAAATACATTACTATCTACGTATTTTTTGTATAATTAATCATAATTTGAAAACCTCTTCAATTTTACCATCGAAAAATTCATAATTATAGTATAGTAACCATCCGAGATGCATGACCGTACTGTATGCAACCGTTTTGTTTAAACGGCACCGATACACGTCTCGACCTTGTTCTGCTATGAAGAATTTCGATTATTGCGTCTTTCGATAATTCGTTTTCAATAATTAAAATAATTGCATAATAGTATATAAAACCATACTTTACTTTTTTAAATTGTCATTTTTCTTTATAAATGTTTTTATTTGACAAAAAACCCACACGGTAACGAAATGTGACTGCATGAGATCCAAAGGTATTTTTTTAGCATGAAAACTGGAAGATTAAAGACTTGCGATGTATTCCTAAATTTAAATAAAAAACACACCCACAATAGTACAGGAAGGTCTGAATGCAATACATCCTTGCGTTCTTACTTATTTCAATTAATAATATTTAATAACTAAAATAGATTCCCGGTACTGTACCCTAAGGGATCGCAGGACATGGCAAAGAGTAGTTGTTAATATATGAGCACAGCAGCTTGCAATTTCTATAGTTGTGCCTTCTTGACTGTAATTACTTTTCACATTCATGTTGGAATTTGTAGTTGGAACTCGAATTACTTTAAGGTGAAATCGTTAATAGTTCTGCTAAATACAAACTAATCTTATTTTTTAACAGCCATGTTGAGCATAATGTGTGGTGGTTTACCAACACGCTCAATATTCAGTCTCGTTACTTATTTGCTTGCAATTCATTTTAGTTGAGTTATAGTGGTGTACACAGTAGCCACAGAATTGTATTAAAATGACAAATTATTATTAAAATCGTAAAGAGCGGACAGACCCTCCCCCCTTAAGAAGTTCAAAATAAAAAAGCGACGCTGAACCTGGCCTACACATGTGCTGCGGATGCTCCAGGGGAGCCTGAGTACTGCCAGTCTCTTTTACCGACCGAATGGATTCCTTCGCCCTGGAAAGCGGCTGACAATCATCCATATGATGATGGGATGACCTGGGAGGAAGCAAAAAGACTGCCGGGGACAGAGAATCTTAAAGGAACCGTGTTATAGCCATATGCTCTGAGTAAGGAGCGGACATGATATAACAAAATTAACAATAAAAATGCTTACTTTTAATTCATTAAAAACAGCTGGCACACAGTTTTAATAACTGCGAAACGTTAGCCATATATGATTTTTTGAAATAAAAATCTTACAGTCGCAAAATTACCAGCGTTACATTAATTTTATTTTAGTGGTTGCACATTTAATGTTTTATGGTTCACATACAATGGTAGGCAGTCATGAATGCATCTTTATTGCGCTTACATGCAAATTTATTTCCTCACGTATTACTTAAATATTTTGCTGTACTTCCAGAAAACTAGTTTATTCAAATACTCATGTTTATAAGCATCGTCATTTCCATGTATTATAGCACTGTCTAAGTAAATATTCACTGATAATAAATAATAATTGATACACTATTCTTCACTTAAATATATCGTCTTTTCCACCGGGAATGGGCTAGTTATAATACATAATAATTTATATCTTCTATATTTTTATTTATATATATAAAAATGATGGTTTGTTTATATGTTTATTTGTTTTTCCTCTATACATTCCTTTACCATACATCCGATTTCGATAAATCTTTGGTGAGGTGTTGTGCGCACACCCGTGAAGGTTTCTGAAGAAAAAATTTAAAATCTAAACAAAATAATCAAATACGTACGACTAGCGACATCTCTGAACCAGACGGAAAAACAAAAAAATTGGAATATCCAAAATAGTGATCTGCATGAGCCGGGGCTTGGCTCACGGATCTTTACCCGACCCGGCCCGTGGGCTGGGTTCGGGCGGGTAAAGAAAATTCAGGGCCCGGGTAAGGAATTCAAATTTAAGAAAAATATTTATAATAACTATGTTCAGGTCATGAGTCAGCCATAAGGCAATAGTTTTCATTACTTAAATAATTTATTTCACATGTGCTATTAATATCGTTGAAAATATGGAAACAATAACACATATTGTTTGAAAAGTATAAATGAATTACCATATTAGAAAATAAGTCGAGTTTTTTTTCGGGCTGAGAAAAACAAATCTGGGCTTTGGGTCGGGTTCGGGTGATATTGATACTCGAGTTAGGGCCGGGCCGGGTCTGAAGTGCAGACCTCTAATCCAAAAGCACTTCAATAAACAAAATTAAGCTCAAATCCTTTCTTTCTTTGAGTGGCATTGCAACGCATGCCGGGTACTCAATAGTTATATATAAAATTTCATCGCTGTTCTGGAAGAAAACACTAAATTCAAAAAGTGACACATTGAGTTAGTTGTATCAAAATATTTCTTATTTCAAATTCTACCGTACGAAAGAACACACTTATATTTATAAATTATACTTTTTCTTAAAACCAGTTTTGTATAAACACACAAAATGAAAAAGGTATAGCATTCCAAACGTTTGACAATCTTCAAAGTACAATTACTCAAAATTAGTATTTTTTATTGATTGAATTGGCATTTACTTGGCATTTACTAAAAAAAATTGAAGAACCAAATACTTTGTTATTTTATCCTATTAGTATTTTTCAGTTAGTGTCTTCTTCCGGAACAACGACGATTTATAAAATAAAACACATGTTCTGGTCTTGATTGTGTGTAACTATATTAACCTTTTCATTGTTATAACATAGATTTTGTTTCTATTGTAACCGGTGACACGGTCCAATTTTATCGAATGAATCCTAGGCATTTCCAAAACAGCCATCGATCAGCTTTCGCGAGACAATTTTGATATGCAGCGTTCTAAGAAAGAATCGGTCATCGAGAACGTCAACCGCTGAAGGCTAATTACCCCGGCCGGCCACATTCCGAACCCTTGACAAAGAAATGGAGCTGCGTAAAATATTTCGGGATATTAATTGTTTCTATTTTTCATTCGTTTTCCAGTCTTCTCGGCGAACGGCACCTGCTTCATGGTCACCGCTCTAAAATTCGTTTTGCAAACGCTTCTATTCTTAACCGTGTTTGTTGTTTTAAATTATCTTATTAATACTTGTGCTTAAAGGGAAATGTAAACTAATTTTTTGTTTTAAATTGTTTAATTAATAGTTGTTTTCAAAGTGACATATAAGTGTTAACTCCATTTTGTATTTTTATAAACTTCTGCATCTAATAAAAGAGATTAACCGGACCGAAGTAACATTCGTACTCAGATCCTCCCACATATTCTGGTTGTTGATGACCAATTCATCGCCTCCCTTTAACGTGACTTTCTTACAGGTTTATAATATTTATAATATAACTTTAATTTAACAATATAATCCATAAATTTTTAGATGAGTAACTTACAGTACACTTTAAAACGGTCATCGCGTAAAGCATTTCAAAAATATCTGAAAAACAGGTGTCTGTCTACTCTTTGCTGGATGAAAAGCTTGAAAATCATAATATTTGAAGCCTTTCAGAAAGAAAGCCTTGAGAAAAATGCAGCAGTGTAAAAACAGATTCTAAAAAATCGACATTTCATGAGATTTTAACGGTGGTAAACGATTAACGATTTTTGCCATTTCGACGTAAATCTAGTATTTTCTCTTTTAACGACTTAATAATACACAACTGTACAAATTTCTCGTCCCGTGAAACTCTCTACCCGTGATATTATTTTCCCTATGTATTCATTTGTCGACTACGTGGTATCATCGTTGGCTACGGTTACGGATGTCTCAGATTCAAGTCTCGGTGTAGACAGTATCATAAATTTGTCTTTCAATCGATTTATTTACTCCTGTTTGTAGTCATAAATGTTTGTGATGTCTAAAACTTCCTCCCACCCATCCGATCCTCAAAAACGGGGACTAGCGAGAGCGATTAGCAGACCACAAGTCCTGTCCTAGACCTAACCTTGTATCCCTACTTTTTGTAAAAAAAGAGAGTTTGAGTGACTGAGTTACAATCAGTTCTCATAGAAAAATTCTTTTTAGCTATCTGCATTAGGAGGCTATATGCTCCATGTTGGGACATTGCAAAAAAAATGTATTTCTTTTTCTATTTTCCCACTACATTTATGGTAAATGACGATAATTAGATAGTTTGTTTTACTGTATAAACAAAGCAATTTTACAAAAGCCTTTGGAGAGATCTCTATTCACTCTTGACAGCATACTTCTATATAAATAGGAAATTTTAAATTTTAAGTTTTCTTTAAGACAGATACACCACACACTACACATGGCTGTCCCTGTTTTATATTTCTTAGTTTGTTAGTCAAAATACTGACTGAAATGAAGGATTTTTCTTTATCAGTGAGAGAAATCATATTATATATTCAAATATGAACCCGCAACACATAAACTAAGTTGACGGACCTCGTTAAATACCTAATTTCATTCGACACGTTTCGGAGAATCGAATGCACGAATATACAGCGTATAAAAATGAGAAGAGATGTCTCATGAAATATTTTGTAATTAGCTTTATTTATTAATATAATAATAACATTATAATTGTACAAAAAGCAGCTCGCGTTACAGAGCAATAAATTTATTGTAATTAATCTTTCATTAAATATTATTATTATTTTGTAGCCAGAAAAACAACTAAGGTGAACGTACCAGTAGTTGACCGTTTAAGATAAAAAATCAACAAAAATAACGATTAAAGTTTATCATTAGACCGAATGATGACAAAGCAAGTGTATTCATAATGGATCAAAAGTCTTAATTAATATGATAAGACAACAATTAGGAAAGGGACTCTTACAAAAAAATTGGGTTCAATTTTTAACAATCATGTTAATGTGTTAGTAGTTGACCATCTAAAAAATTGAAAATTCTAGTAGATGACCACTTTTTTCAGTAGTTTACCGTGTCTAATCAAAAGATTTCATGACAACCTTTCATCAGAGTTACATCAGAGCTTCTTGTAAGAACACTCTTGGTTGGATCAAGTAGCATATGTTTACATTCACTTATATCCTTAAGAAATTCAAAATAAAATACGAACTGCACTGTTGTTTTCAAATGGCCGCTATGACACCCCAATGACATATATGGTGATGTGTTAGTTCGTCAATCGGACAAAAGATGGTTTTATTTGTCTGAACTCTACAATTTAGAGCAATCCAGCGTACACGTTCTTATATTGAGCACTTTTATTGAAAAAAGTCAACTAGTGGTACATGGTCAACTACCAATACATTTAACCTTACTTAAATATCGGATTTCAAGAAATTTTATCTACTGGCTTTTTTGAAATTCGTATTATTCTTCAAATAATAAATAAACTAGCATTTGTTTTCACACTGAAGAAAACTGATTTATAACAATTTTTAAAAAATAGGCAAAAATACATCGATTATGGTACACAAATTAAGACAATGTATGTATCTTGGTGTTGCTGAAGATCCATTCAAATACTATCGAAAATTTACGACTTCAGCTCGATTAATAATCAGCTGCAGTTCAATAAATTCATAGCCACAAGTCATATTATACGATGATTTATAGCTTGTTACACTGTACAGGAATGGACTGTACCTAATGGGAAGATAGATACATTTCTGCACTAATGTCATCGTAGCTCAAAAGAGAAAATTGGCTCAATGATTTACAGTTTTAAGTACGAATAATTCGAGTCAATCTATAACAGCTTACAATGTGGAACCAAATCAACTATAAAAAAGATATACAATATAAAAATACATTATATTTCTTCCCTTCTATAAATATTTTTTCATTTTCTTTTAGTCTGTCATCGGGAGTACAACTTTTAAATATATTATTTATATGATTTATATGATTTATGCTAGAAAATTAATTTCCAATACAAGTGTCAATTATTTTAAAAACACTCCGTTTTAAGGGGCGGTATTTTTGAAAATGAATAGAAAATTTTGGGAGTAATAAATAAATGTTTTCATGTAACGTGACCTTACGTAATAAACAAATATTTTTTTATGTAAACAGAATCAATGCAAGTTTCTGGTAGAGTAAGGAGAAAGAAGAAACTGTTGTCTGGTGAAAAATCACAATATGCTGAATTATAATTCGAAACTGAATTGGGTTGAGAAATGTTTTCTTCACTAGACAGTGCCTCATAACAGCATTATAAACTTGCTGAGAAACACGATTTTCTTACTCCATTTGAGTGAAAATTACGAGAGTCAGTTAAATTAACATCTTGATGATGATCTGGAAGAATTAAAAATTATGTTAATACAATGCTGTTTAATGCAATGAAACATTTGGAAAAGGATGACGAAAATTGAACATTTGCAATTTATTCAAAAATATTATTTTATCCTTGCAACTGTGTTGCTAGGTATGTAAAGAGTTTTCCGAAGTTGAAATTAATAAAAAAGTATTTAATATCGACAGTGAGCAATTTTCTATTAAATATTTTTTGCAATTTTTTTAATAGAGCACCAACTGGGAGATAAAATTGATTTTGATATTGTTGCTGACGATTTTGCTAAGAGCAAAGTGATGAAAAATAAATTATCAATGTGTTCTTCACTGGACAATGACTCATGCAAAAACTCTGAGATTTCAAGAGTTTCATAATCTTGCTGAGAAATATGGTTTCCTTTCTCCAGTTAAATCAAGATTATGATAGTATAAATCGGCAAGAGTTTAAAATTATCCTCCTGTTAAATATAATGAAACAGAGATGTGAAAAGAATGCGAAGGCCCAACTCTTGCAATGTATCTTATATATAAAAACCTAGGCCGGTTTGTAGGCGTAGACGTTTTATTATTAGCACGTACACATGTAGGTATCAAATTTTCTCATGAACTAAGCGTGGTTCTATAAACAATATACACAATTCCGACGTGATGCTATAACCGGGGCAAAAAAACTTTCAAATTCAAAAACTCAAAAACTAAGAAATTCAGTATTTAAATTTCAATACCGTCATCTATGACGGGCGTTCCCACTAGTTTATAAATATAAGTTTGAAGACTCAGTCCTAAATATTGAAATATGTACTTTTTAAAAATTAGCTGTGAAAGAAGTTTTTAGATGTTGAAATTAATAAAAAAACTATTTAATATCGACAATGGACATTTTGCAATTCTTTAAATAAAACACCAACTGGATGATAAAGCAGATTTTGTTAAGGCTTATAATTATATGCACTTTTGTATAGTTCATATTCACATTCATAAAAACAGTTTTCACTTATAACAAATACATTCCACAAAAAACAAATTCTTTCACTGAAAATAAAGTACTTTTACTGTGAAATCGATAGTTGTACAAAGCTGTAATGAAATGTCACTTATTCCTTTACTCTATATTAGGTTGCCTGTATTGTCTTTGCTCCACGCATTAGGATACATTACACAAACTAAACCAGACCAACCCTAACATAACCTACTACACTTAAATCACTTTTTTAAAAGAATCCGTGACTATGTGGAAAATATAAAAATAAAGTTTGAGTATACGAAGTTAATACTATCTAACACAAAGCGCAATTATTTATAACCCTTTTTTAATATTACTGATGGTTTTTTAAAAACAGATCAAGGAAGAAACTTTGTAAAATAAAGTGTTTTTTTTGCGAATTGTTTGTTTAATGTTGGAAGTAAAAAATGTTGAATATCTTGTCTGTTCGTTTTCATGTAAAAATAAATACCTATTAATGTATTGTAAATAAATACTTTTGTATTTTTATATAATAAATATAAAATCAACTTCAATGATTAATAGTTTTTTTGGCATATTTTAAAAACAAACCTGCGGAACTCTTCGATAAAAATAATACATATAAATCTTTACTTATTTCGTAATAAGAAGTCAAGATCTGTTGTTATTCCCGCTTGAACTTCAAACTTCTTTCCGTTATAAAACATTCCGTTTCCATTTAGGATCGTTTTATATAAAAAAATGCTGAAACCGTGTTATACGAGGGCCCAAGTGTCTATATTTTCTTTGCAATTAAAACTACGAAATTAAATTGAAAAAGTAATAAAAATAGAATTTAGACTGACAGTCTTTTGAAAGATTACTTGAAAGAATTAAGACTTGCAAGATTTCATTCATCTTCTAAATTGCCGTCGACAGCGATACCTTGGTAGTTTGGTATACATATAATAACATACTCCTTGAATGTAGGTATCTGCAGTCAACTCGGTTTCCCTCAACGCAACCATACAAAAAGGTTAATCGGGTCGTAAAGCTTACACCAAAATAAAACAGCATTTAATCTGAAGTTAGACCCTTTTTTATAGTGTCACGTAAAACATTTTTCTTTTATTTTATGATACAATTTGGGTGAAAGTGTCAGCACTTGGAGCAACCTAAATTTATTTGACGAATATCCATTTTGTCGCAAAGAGCCTCGTATCTATTTTGTGCTAATATTATGACATGTCCAATGGTCAAACACTCCTAGTTCCAGGAATAACCGCGTCACGCTCCACGAGTGCGGTTACACAATGAATGTCAGTATTCAAGATCTATTTACCAAACATGTTAAATGCGCTCAAAATTCATTGTCTAACTCAGGGGGTCTCCAAACTACGGCCCGGTAGCACCACCAATACGCACTGGTATCCGGCAAGGTATAGTTTTTTTCACATAGATAGGTAATGCCGAAAACGGAAAAAAGACCACGAGCAAATTTATGCAACTGATCAACCAAATGCAGAACTATCTGACGATGGCGTAGAGCCAAAATAGCTATCAGCTACCGGATAAAAATTTTTGTAAAACAAAATACTTTGTTATTTTTTCCTATTATAATGGAGTTCTACCAAGTAAATGCCAATTCAATCAATTGCCCGTAAGTACCAACCAAAATTCGCGTTTAATTAAAAACTACAGTATGTTGATATGATGAGCTAGCTAGGTATTGACCTTTGGGACTTAGTGGAAGAGCCAGTGCGGCCCTAAGACTAAAATGTTTGGAGACTCTAACCGTTAAGTGATTTAACGTTTAATTGTTCATCTGCTTTGTTGTATTTGATTACAAATATAACAAATGATACACCATAGTTATGCAACATGCCCAGAACTGTGCGTTGAGTCACCTTTTAAATGTGACAATTTATTTTTGTACCGCTTGGCGAACAAATATTATCTCATTTAGTTTGTTTTGCGTAAATCGACATGGTAACAATAACTAATATTAAGTGTGAATATTCAGCTCAAAATATACCCCTCGGTGGAAAAGTAATATACCTGAAAACAAATACAAAACGATAACCGTTTGAAATAATCTTACCTACTCGTCAAAAATGTTACACATTGCAACATTGCATTGTGTTTTCTAAATCTTTAATTAGTATTAATTTGAACGTCAATGCGCAAAGATCGTTGTTTTTTTCTCGCCCTTTCGGACGGTTGCATATCTTGATTTTTTTTCCAAACCGGCGTGGCGTTATCAATCTAATTGTTCTGATGCATAATTTGATCTTAAGTAAAATGTGTTTTAAACTTGCGTTGTTGTTATGTAGCTTCTGTGTTCTTGTATAATGTGCCCTAATTTTGTAACTGTAATTACTTCAAAGTAAATGTAATCTCGATGTTGAATCGGAATCGAAAATTGTTTTAGACTACTGTGTGTAAAGTGGTGTTTATATTGTGATCTGGATGCTGGATGCGGATAAGCAATAATTTGCCCCCCTTTTGTCCTGACTTTCTAACAAGGTATGTTTTTAACTTGTATAGCTTATAAAAGTTAGATTTTTACGAAGCAACACACGTTCTTTCCGATTGCTACGTTACAATTAACGAGAAAATGTGGATTATATGGGGTAAATTGACATGTTATTAAGAGTTTCCTTACGGCTTGTATCGATGTTTAAGTAAATTGAAATTTATCGAAAATTGGAAATAACAGAAATCTTAAATATCCGATTTCCTACGGCAATTCATTTTCAAAAATTAAAAAAAGAAATTACTGATATACAACTTTGAAAAAAATTTTCTTAGATTAAATCGAAATTTGTAACATAGTTATTCCACTGGCTATTTATGTTGCAATTAGTTACTAATTAACCACGTTTATTCATTTAAGGTGTCAATACTTGGTGAAAAGTTGATTCATTTGTACTACTTTCACATGTTTATACTGGACCGGTTTCGCTCATCACGAACATCGTCAACTGATTGTACGACTGATGTTTATACTTGTTGCATTAGTGTTACTAATTTAACACGTCTCGCATCTTTAAGAAACATCTTCTTACTGACACATTAGTAGTACAGCCGGTTGAATAGTTACCAATATTTATTTTATATTGAAAATGAATTTCCACAAAGTTACCGCCATATCCATCGCAAATATTAAATTTTCTGTTTATTTTTTGGTTCACTTATTTTTAAAATCATGGAGCCCGAATACATGATAAATCAAAAGTAGGTATTATAAACACTAGCGACTAGTAAGTCACTCTACCTCTATTTTCATAGGTGCTGGAACTGTACGAACAATTAATTATTTAGAATTTGAAGCTTAGATAAGAAAAACATAAGGTTGTTAGTTAATAGGCCTAAACCACGTAGATTGGCTTTAAAATATAATTGTACTTATACATTTAGAAACAAATTCAATTATTTATATTATACTATATGGGTGCACAAAACAATATATCATATAAGGATCAAGAAAAGAAACGAATTTACTCTTAACGTTCTTTAACCGATGGGACCGATCTTTCAACTATGCACTATTGTGCTTAAGAAAAAAATTTACTTGCTTAGCCACGTAGTTTTAGCGATATTAAGTATCCTGTGTATCCGTAAACTGAGAATCCGCTGTAGTGATAGAGCTTAATCTGTTCACTGTTCTGGAAGAAAACACTAAATCAAAAAAATACATATTGACTTAGTTGTACCAAAATGTTCCTTGTTTCGAACTCTACCGTATGGAAGAACACACTTATTTTTATAAAATATGCTTTTACTTGAGAACGGTTTTGTACAAACAAACTAAATGCAGCAGGTATAGCATTTCAAGCATTCGGAAAACTTTAAAGTCCAATAACTCAAAACTAGCATTTTTCAGTTACTGTCTTAAGCCAGCGTGGTCTATTGGACTCGTATGAAGAATGATCACATCAAAAAGCTCTGCTAGTTCTGCATTCATCTCGCGGCGGTCCCACAGAACATACAAAACAGTAATAATAAAACAGTGGGACCCCGTCTATCATTGCCGTATTCATCATTTTCCCGCATTTATCGTTCCCTTTTTATAGTCTCAGCCAAACACCTATAAAAACAATGGTTTTATAGTCCTCCATTCATCGTTCTCCGATGTATCTGTTAAAAAGTATGGTCCTGTCTCAAATATTACCTCGATTGATCGTTTTGTTGAGCACCTGTCATCACTCTCATTAGCACGTGCGACCCTATTCAAACATTTTCGCAAAAAGACCGAGATTGCAAGTCTACAAGGGTTGTCTTGATGTTATGATGCCAGCCCATCATGTTTCCCATGATGATTCACCTACCGACTAGCAACTGAAATGCTCATGCCCCTATGGAGAAATTTAGGACTTTTTACCATGTCCGCTCCCGATGTGGAGCATATTGCCTCTAATGGAGGTATCTCAAAAGAAGTTTTCTACGAGAACTGCTTGTAATTCAGTTGCTCAACTTCTCTTTTTCGAAGAGAGTATGGATAAAAGGACAAGACAATGGCAGAACTAGTGGTTAGCTAATATCTTGCTAATATATGCCCTGTTTTTAGAATCGGATGGATGGGAGGGAATTTGAGACATCACAAATAATCAAGACTACAAACACAAATCCATAAATCGATTGAAAAATCAATTCATGAAACTGTCCGCACCGTGACTTGAACCCAAGACATCATTAACCGTAGCCAACGAAGTTAAGCACTGCACCACGGAGTCGACATTTAGGACTTTAGCTAAGAAAAAAAAATGCAAGAATTTTCCACATTTATCGTTTTTTATTGATCCTCGAAAAACGAAGAAATGTGGTTCCACTGTACTGTAGTTCACTTATATCAAATAGTCAGGTCATAGTATGTGATCCTTATGTTTGAAGATCGTAGTGTGTGTTGGTGATTTTTGACTTTACGCTAAAAATTGTAAAGACAATAATTTAAATAATATTAAAAATATGGATTAAATTATAAACAAATGGAGAATTATTCTTTAATCTATAAATAGCACGGAGAACTCGGAAATGCTCGGCCAAAGTCACCGCGCGACAGCGGGGTGAATGCGGCGTTGAACTGAAATGCAAAACCGCTCAACACAAGACGCGCAAACTTCCAGTCCCTGCGCATTAACTACGGACATTGCAAAAGCGTGCTATGCATTTCACTTTTAAGCGCTATTTAATTATTATCACATAGTAAGTACATGTAGGTATTAAATTTTATCATGACCTAAGCGCTGCTGTTCGCGGTGTATAATATAAAATAAAATTTTATGCAATGGACACACAGTCCCGACGTACTAACTACTTTAGACATTTAGTATTTCAATTTAAATACCGTCATCTATGACGGGTACGGTTATACTAATGTTATATAATAAGAACAGAATTTAGAATAAACTTTGTATTTTAAAAAATAAAACACAATTCATTTGCACTACTTCCACATATTTATAATGATCATGACCGGTTTCGCTCATCACGAGCATTATCAACCGGTCATGTTCATTATAAATATGTGGAGTTAGTACACATGAATTGTGTTTTATTTTTTGAAATATAATGTCTTTTACCAAGAATTGATAGTTAACACCTTAAAAATAAGCTTTGTCAAATTTGATATAATTTAAGACATCGACTGAGGGTGCTTGATGGAATTTCAATATTAAATTTGGATTATTGAGATTTTGTACACTTCCATGTATTTTGTCACTAACGACCCTAAGAAAAAAAAAACGACCCTAAAAAAAAAAAAAAAAACGAATGGGTAAATATACACAATCATTCCACATTTAGTGACATCTGTTAGGTGTTTCAACGTATCGGATATAATAGCGGAGAATTAGGAAGGTTCAGCTGCTCATTCAATATCGGTAAGGAATTTAACTGGGCTCTATTAATTTCCAAAATTTCTTGATAAAATAATTTATGATCCCCCATGTTTTTATGCAACAGTTTAACTACCCATTCGTCGAATTACATCCCGTCAAAACCCACAATACTATTATAATTGTAAAATCACTGGTATTTCTAAAAGAAGTTGAAAAGCGGCAATTCGCCTTCGGCAATTCGCCACTCTGTTAATATGGTGTTTACAAAATAAGGATTAGGGCGATTTCCGAAATTTTAACTCAGGTGTCGGTGTGGCTCTCATACGTATAATGTATTGCCTCGTAAATGATATTTGTCGCATTTGTATCTTCTATATAAGCGTTAGACACTGTTTACTGTCTCTCAGTTCGAGTCCATTCGTGTGCTCGAATGCCTGAAGATGCCGAAAGGCAAAACCCGGGTCGTTAGTGACAAAATACATGGAAGTGTACAAAATCTCAATAATCCAAATTCAATTTAATTATTGTTTACAAAGCAAATTAAACGACAATCAATGTTATGAAGATGTTACATGAAATATGTGTGAGTTTATTTTAAATCAATTAGTTCTTAGTCGAGGGATTCCAGAATTATGAACGTTTTTTCAATACAGAAAATACAAAGTACCGGTATTTCAATATCTGGTACGTGAAATATATCCATGTGCCTAGTTCCACTGTGATACAAATCGAAATTGATAGTTTTGAGATATGGCCGATCAATGTTTTGACTCAACTAAACTGACTCGTTAAAAGTGATGCCTTATTATTTGTATTACTTTTTTATTCAAATAGGTTGTCAATAGTTTATAAAATAATGGTCAATGGTCAATAGTTATATATATCCACAATACGATATTTCGATATGTATGTATATGAATGTGAGAAATTATTTAATTTTGCTGATTTCCATATGCAAATATCTGAATTTTAAGAGAAAACCTGTACATTTCATAAGCTGTACTTTTGTGAAACTGTAGAAGAGCGGTGTTCGAATATAATAACCAACTTTATTCAAAACATCACATTTTTGACTATCGTCCTATGGAACTTGGCCATCAACATTTGCATTTGCGTAAAAGATATTTTATAACTCTTTGAACGTTAAATTTCAGTGAGTTTATTCTGTATCCGGTTTTATTTGCACGAAAGTCTGATCAAGATTGACAGATTCCAGCATTGATGGACCAACCTTTTTAGGCCATATTTTAATTTAAAGTAACAATAAATTCTATGTTTTTTATGAAAATCAGCCTTTTATTCACCCCGACAAAACCGTCGAAACATTTCCACCAAAACAAAACAGCCCCCACCAATGCTTGTCAATACCGCACAGACAAATCCGTATAGAAAAAATCGCCGGCAAAAAATAAAAAAATAAATACATCAATTGCGTTTTTGGTCATTCGAATTGTTTATCAATATAGATTTATATACTCACGATAATCAGTGAATTTTAGTGAATAGATATTGCCTTTCCTCGGTGGTATTTATAATTTAGAATATTTTAGAAGGTTCCTACAAAATATAAAAGCTAATTTTCAATACTTGATGTTTTATTTGTACGTATCATCTTTATTTGAATATTATTTTTTTATTTGTACATCTAAACTATAATAAAATATACAAATAAAAATTGTCTCATTTCTAAATAGTATTGGTCGTTTTGTTATGAAGTATTTGTCTCGGAGGCAATGTCCCGGCGGTTTTGTCGGGACCCCCTTCGATGCTTATGATACGCATTATTTAGATATACACTTGGGCCTCATATAGCACGGTCATATGATTCCACAAAAAAGTCGTGTAATACAAATCCGTGTTACACGAGGTTTGAAGTTCATACAAAATTAGAGTATGCGTTCCAAAAAATATCGAAGATTGTTAATATCCTTTATTTTTTTTAATAAACAATCGAAAAAATATACACTTACGTATTTATTGACAAAAAACTTAAATAACGTATATATCATTCATTCACCATCGCTATCACTTACAATTATTTATATCCGACTCTTTTTCACTATCGGAGGACTCTGGAATATTTTTTTTTAGGGTATAAATCTTTACGTATTTCGTGATAAGGGGCCAAGATCTGCTGTAATTCCCTCTCGAACGTCAAACTACTTCCCATTATAAGGCCGTATTCTATGAAAAAATGCTAAAACCGTGTTATATAAAGCGTCGTGTACAAAAATATGTCACAATTTATTAACCGTATCGTATAAAACCGTGTTATACAAGGCCTAAGTGTATTGTTATACAGTGTGCTTTATATTGCGATCCCAATTGGTCGTGATGATTGTTTGTTTGTTTTTTTCATATTTACCTATTTACGGAATGTCGGTATAAATATATTTGTCCATTTGGCGGCAATCGGGTGTGGCAAGCTCCATATAACTGTATAGATTTAGTCTGGAGACCAGATTTCTGTCAAAGTAGACTGTCGGCACAAGCACAAACGGTGGGGAAAATAATATTCCAACTTTACATAAATAAATATGTAATATTGTTTTTAAAAATATTGAGCAAGTTGTCTTATCTATCTATATATATATAAATGAATGTCTGTTTGTTGGTTTGTCCGGATCTTATAGGCTCCTAAACTACTCAACCGATCGCGACGAAACTTTCAGGAAGGACTTATTGTGATCATGCCGGGAAATTATGTATAAAATAAATTTTTTTGTCTTTTACGCGTTACTTTACCATTCATACGATTTCGATGAAACTTCGGTGAGTTGTTGTGTACACACCCGTGAAGGGTTCTGAAGAAAAAAAATTGAAAATCTAAAATTGAAAAGAAGAATCAAATACGTACATACAGCGACATCTAGGAAAAACCTCTGATTTATTCGTGTACGCACCAGACGAAATACAAAAATATTGTGTTATAACAAGTGTGATATTGAAACTCGGGTTCGGGTCGGGCCAGACCTGCAGATGATGGGCTCGAACCGGGTAAGTCTATGAAATTTCGGCCTCTGCAGACCTCTAATCCAAAAGCAGTTCAATAAACAGAATTAAAACACAAACCCTTTCTTTCTTTGAGTGGCATTGCAACGCATGCCGGGTACTCACTAGTATTTAATGAAATTGACGTGTATATATTTAGGAATTTATTTCCAATGTTGAATGCGTGACGTGATTTAACTGTAAATACGGATGATGATGGCTATGCAATTCCAGTTCGACGGGTGGCGACAGAGTTCACATTCAGCGGGTGATTTCAGAATGAATCCGATCCTTCCGTCTTTGTTTATATATATACTGCCATCGACTGTCTGTGTCCTAGTTTAGTCATCATGACTTACCTTTTCAGAGCGTTCGCCTTTATTGCAATGTATATAGAATCTGTGTAGTATATCGGTGTCCGTGGCACAGTGGGTAGCGTCGTGGGCTACGGTTATGGATGTCTCGGGTTCAATTCTCGGTGCGGACGGCTTTCATAGATTGATCTTTCAATCGATTTATGGATTTCTGTTCGTAGTCTGAGTCCTCCCTCCCACCCATCCCATCCTCACGGGGCGTAGCGAGAGCGATTAGCTAACCACTAGTCCCTATCCTTCAATCCGTACTCTTATCGAAAAAAGAGATGTTGAGCAACTGAGTAACAAGCAGTTCTTGTAGAAAAAAATTGTTAAGATACCTCTATTAGGCGACCATATGCTCCACATTGAGAACGGACATGGAAAAAAATATCGGTTACCTCTTGATTTCGCTGACTGCATTTTCAAGTGCGTTTACAAATAAAATATTATTAGCATTGCCTATATTGCTGTTAAATAATGACAAGCATAATGTTTCGTAAATGTGAAGTGTTGTGTATCACTACACATAAATAGATTATTTTTATGAGGTAACGTAAATTTTGTTATTTAATAAATATCTGTAATATTTAACGTTTCTTTTACACATCGTTTTCCAGATATTTCATTATTTTTCTTAATTATTCGATGTTACGTTTATGTTTATGATCAAGAGGTAAACATGTTGTAATAAATTGTAAAATTAATAGTAAATTAAACAAACGATGTAAAGGTGTAAAACAGGGATTCTTAACCCTGTGCCGGCGAAGCTATTTACATACGCTCGAATGATTGATGCAAATAGTGATCTAATTACTTAAATTTTCCATTACGCATCTTAAGAAGCTTTTGGACGAATTTAAGAGTAGACTCCGCCAATTTGCTATTATCTATCCAGTGGCTACATTTTTGTAAATCGTCTTTGTACGCACATGGACATTACTAAATTCATAGCGGAAATTCTTCAAGAATAACATTCAAAATTGAAGGAGAGATTTTGAATTATCAAAATGGCTCCTTTTAAAATCTCACAGTCCAAATGCTAATAGACGTTAGCTGAATATAAAACGCATCCTCCTTTGAAAAAGCGAATCTGTGCAAATTTTAATTTTTCACTGTGAACATAATACATTTAAAAAGTAAAGCTCGACTTGCCAATACCAAACTTGATGATTTAATTGGGAATATCATCTTACACTCCTAAAATTGAAACATTAGTAAGTGAAATGCATCGTCGAAGAACGCAGTAATTGTTCTTTGTTATTTTGAATATATTTTTTCACTTTATTGGATTATGTCTCTTTTTATTTTTGTAAATAAAATTGTATGAGTTTTTTATGCTTCTTTTGTGAATGCTGTCACAGGCGTATAAATGTTAATACAAGTATAATTAACCGATTTATAATAATTTAGTAAACATATAATAAGTGTAACATATAATATGTTAATACTCTTTGAAAAAAGAGAGGTTGAGCAACTGACTAACAAGCAGTTCTCGTAGAAAAATTCTGTTAAGATACCTCCATTAGTAGACCATATCCTCCACATTGGGACCGGACATAGAAAAAAAAAACATAATAAATATTTAAATCTTATTTTAAACATGCTGCGTTCACCCGCCACTATTGTCCTAAATCATAAAAGCGCCCCTAGTTAACAACCCCTGGTGTAAAAGATGTTTTTTAACGCTACTTGAGTATAAGATTAAAAATTTATAACCTTCTTTTTCCATTTTTTGAGTTACTATGTTTGACACCTGTTTAGCAACTTTGACTGGCATTTGCAAATTTTGAAACAACCCATACAAAATATTACTCTTCTCTATAAATTATTTCGTTTTATATAAAATACATGCGAGTTTTTTTGTTAAATGAATTATTCATAATCACAAATATACAACAGAAAAGCCCAACAAAAACAGTCAATTCCGTATTATTGTCGTAAGCTCATAAAAGTCGTAAATAATGATAGCAGTAAAGTTTTCCGGAAAAACTTTTTTCGCAAAGCAAAGAAGGCTTATCAATGAAATAATTTAGTGACAACTCCAAACCAAGTACCTTATCGCTGTGTGAAAAAAAACTTCTATAAATGTCATAAAAAAGAGAAGGAGTATCTCGCAAATACGAAATGAGAAGATTTACCAAAACGAAAGAAAAAAAGACAACGTTTATTATATTCAATTTTGATTTATTGAGATTTTGTACACTTTCATGTATTTTGTCACTAACGACCCGGGTTTTGACTTTAGGCATCTTCAGGCATTCGAGCTCACGAATACATGGAAGTGTACAAAATCTCAATAATTCAAATTTGATATCGAAATTCCATCAAGTACCATCAGTCGATGTCTTAAATTGTATATTATATTATTCAGTTTATTTTAAATGTTATGAAATATTAAACTAAATCTCACTTAGTTGTATTGGTTTCTATTATTTTGATTTATCTAATTTTGATAACTTACTTATTCCACCGGCTGTGTTACTAAATATGACACGTGTTTCTTCAAGAAGCATCTTCAGTCTAAAGGCCCTGCCCTGAGATTATGCAATCTCGAGTATGCTGGTGACATATTTGACAAATCTGGCGAAGGTATTCAGGAAACAATGGACATGCTGCAGATCAACTCGTATCGTTTCCTTCATCATTAGTCTCAAAGTCATTGCGAGTAAAACCAATATGGTCTGCAACAGTTCCTGTCCGGACCCAGACTACCCAGGCAAGACACCAAGAGAGTCGACGGCTTCACGTAACATCACGGAAGGTGGCAATCCGCTTAAAGAATTCTCAGTCCGATTAGGCATAGCTGTAGCAACCTTCAACTCAATGTGGAAAGTCTGGGACTCGAGAACATACTCGATCAGAACCAAGTGCCACCTATTCAACGCATGCATTCTGACGGTGCTGCTTTATGGTTGCGAGTCATGCCACCTCGCCAAAGCACAGAGTAACCATGTACTGTGTTTCAAAAACAGATGCTTGCGGCAAATACTAGGGAACGGTGGTTTGACTTTGTCCGGAACTTCAGAGGTAAAAGAGAGGACGGTCCAGCCTCTTATAAAACATGTGCTGCGGATGCCCCGGAGGAGCCTGAGTCTTGCCTGTCTCTTCAACCAACCGGATGAATATCGTTGCCATGAAAGGCCGTTAGTGACCATCCATAGGATGTACAAGAAGAAATGGAGAAAACATGAAGACTGATAGGGGACAAAAAATCTTGGAAGAACTGTGTGAAGATCATATACTCCCAGGAGGGAGCAGATAAGGTTTTCAAAAAACCTTTACTGTAGGAGCGCATGTGAACCATCGACTTGAACGGTCATCACATTCAACACTTTAACTTATCCCATATACAAATTTATTGAAATAAATATAAATCAAAAATTGAATTAAAAATTGATAAATTAGTTATTCCACTTGGTTTATCACTAACGTGTCGCGTTTCGCCTCTTTAAGAAGCATCTTCAGACTAACCGTATCGCAAGGTTATTTATTTCTATGGTAATCGATGATTATAATTCTTAAAAGAGTGGGGGTGGGTTTTATTACATTCTAGTGGACGTGTGGGGGGGGGGGTAAGGTATAAACACTGTTACACTATATACAGGTCAATTACTGGCACCTGAATGTGAAAAACCCAAGGGGAATAAATTTAATAATGGTGAATCGCCTGTTCTTAGAAATAAATAACCTTGCGATGCGGTTAGTCTGAAGATGCGTCTTAAAGAGGCGAAACGCGTCACGTTAGTAATAAACCAAGTGGAATAACTAAATTATCATTTTTTAATTTAATTTTATATTAAAATTGAACTTCTACAAAGTTACCACCGAATCCATAGAAAATAAAAAAAATTAATAAATGAAAAAAAATATAAATCGTTTAAGTCTACATAAGTACCTATAAGCTGATTTCAAATAACTATTAAGTCGCGCGTGGTCACCAATTTGCAACTTTATGAAAACCAGTACTGCAATGATATCTAAGTAATAAGTGCAGCACTGAATGAGTTAAGCTATAATTCATTAAATCAATATATCGTCGTCGTTCTGTAAGAAGACACAAACTGTAAAATACATGTTTTGAGTAATTGAACTTCGAAGTTTTTCAAATGTATGAAATGCTATCAATCCTTTGTCATTTAGTATGTTTGTAAAAAATTGTTTTTAAGTAAAAGTATAATTTATACGCTAGAGCTCGAAATAAGTAATATTTTTTGGATAACTAACTCATGTGTCATTTTTTCGTGTTTTCTTATAGAATAGCTACGATATTTTATTGAAATTTAATAACCAAATCATTAACTGTCCTTATTGTATATTTATTTAACACCGGTTATTGATGATTCTAATCGTTATTTGCCAAATTACATCGTTATTCATGATATTGAATTATTAGTATTATGTAATGGTGCTATATCCTGCTACATTATTGTATGTATTATAATATAATATATAGCCTTACAATCGGGTTGCCACAAGCTGGCGCCGCGCGTCGCCTTTATATAATTTATCAAAAGGCCGACAGTTTATTTGGGTAGAGGGGTGATGTTTTTATTTCCTTCAATTTTCCAACGATTTTTTTGCGTTGTTTTTTTCTCTGTTGAAAAATATTTATTGCCTTACCACATATGACGGTCTTTTTAGTGCTCAACAAACTTTGCTTTATTTACTTAAAATACATTTGGTACACGGTTTATCCATTTCCCAAACTAGCTAAATACACAATATTAGCACGGTTTTTACTTTATATGTTTCACAATCTAAATTGACTTTTTTTTCAATTGATGTAACACTTAAAAAATGTGAAAATGAGTTAATGATTGGATCTTATTTTAAAGACGACAGAGCAGGTTTCGGCCAAATTATATAAATTATAAAAAAAAATTGACCACATTTTGGAAGGGAAACATCATTTTACATTGGTTTTAGGATTAAATATTCTGATCTAGCCATTTGATGTAAGCCATTATTATTTCGGCGTCCGTGGTGCAGTTGGTTTCATCGCTGGCTACGGTTACGGATGTCTCGGGTTCAATTCCCGGTGCGGAAGGTTTTCATAGATTGATCTTTCAATCGATTTATGGATTTCTGTTCGTAGTCTGAGTCCTTCCTCCCACCAATCCCATCCTCACGGGGCGTAACGAGAGCGATTAGCTAACCACTAGTCCTGTCATAGCCCTATCCTTATATCCCTAGTCTCTTAGGAAAAAACATAAGAGGTTGAGCAACTGCGTGACAAGCAGTTCTCGTAGAAAAAATCCGTTAAGATACCTCCATTAGGAGACCATATGTTCCACGTTGGGAGCGGACATGGAAAAAAACTCACCATATAATGTTTTCGATAAAAACAGGTTTTGATCTCTACTGAACAACTTCAATTTTCAAGTAAGCACTGGTTATCAGCCAAAATAGCTGTCTTTATAGCAATTACCATATTAAATTCGTTAATCATTTACAAATTCAATTTAATTATTAATAATTGTTTCTTATAGTAATGTTAAATACAGTTTATTTACATCTTAAAACTGGGAACGAAATTGACTTAATTGAAATAGATTTCTTCCAATTATGTAAAACATACATTTAATATGGTTGAGTTTGTTTTTTCATACGAAAGACCGTTCTAAAATCTATCGTACTGCATTCATTAAAACAGCCGATTTTCGACATTAACAAAATTTAAGCACTTACGTATCTTTTTATATATAATAGCCCAAACGGTTCTGTAGACGTTTATTATTATCACATATCACATGTAAGTATGAAATTTTATGATGACCTAAGTGTTCGCGGTCAAAACAATGCACACACAGTTCCGACGTACTAGCTACTTTAGACATTCAGTATTTCTACTTCAATGCCGTTATCTATGACAAGTACGGTTATATTAGTCTTATATATAATAGCCCAGACTGCTCTGTAAACGTTTATTATTATCAAATATCGTCGTTGTTCTGGACAAAGACACTAATTGAAAAATACTGGTTTTGAGTAATTGGACTTTTAAATTTGTCAAATTGTTTGAAATGGTATACCTTTTTAATTTTGATTGTTTGTACAAAACTGTTTTTAAGTTAAATTACATTTTATAAAAAAAAACGACGTGACGATAATACATGTAGGTATGAAATTTTGTCATTACCTAAGCTTTGCGGTCAAAACAATGCACACACAGTTCAATACCGTCATCTATGAAAGGTACGGTTTCTAGTTCAAAATATAGATCATAATTTGATTTCACAAACAATTCCTGACTAGCCCTCGAAGCCATTATGTTTGTAGTATGTAATAAGGTCAGTCAGTAGGACCAGAGAAGCTCACAGGTGCGAATAATGTTTTCCGAACAGATGCGCCGGAGGCCCAGAGCTTTTGCCATGTCAATGTCATCAGTAATAATAATCATCTCCCCATTGATAATGGTTTTAAGCAGATGCATATAAACGTGGTCGAGGCTTTATTTGTTTCATGACATGATTTATTGAGCACAAATAATCGATATTTACAGTTGGATTTTTAATTAACCAAAACCGAATATATTTTTTATTCCCTGGTACTATCAGTTTAGTAGAAACATGAAGAGATTTACGTTTGAAAGTCACAAATGAATAAATGAACTTAATAAGTTTTTTTTTAAAAAATAAAACACAATTCATTTGTACTACTTCCACATATTTATACACATCAGTTGATAATGATCGTGATGAGCGAAACCGGTCCTGATCATTATAAATATGTGGAAGTAGTACAAATGAATTGTGTTTTTTTTTTTTTTAAATATAATGTCTTTCCACCAATAATTGACAGTTAACACCTTAAAAGTGAACTTAATAAGAATATGATTCCTCTTTATATATTATAGATTGTTTTGACAGGATACGAAAATAAGAATCGGAACATATTTATACAAGGGTTATAAATAATGGCACTTTGTGTATACTATCTAAGTATTCACTCGGTACACTCAAACTTTGATTTTAATATTTTCCACATAGTCACGGATTCTTTTAACAAAGTGATTTAAGTGTAGTAGATTATGTTAGGGTTGGTCTGGTTTAGTTTGTGTAATGTATTCTAATGCGTGGAGCAAAGACAATACAGGCAACCTAAAATAGAGTAAAAGAATAAGTGACATTTCATTACAGCTTTGTACAACTATCGATTTCAAAGTATGAATATTTATATAGAGTGAAAACTATTTTATCTATGTGACAATATTTTTCGTAAGTGTAATATATTTCTTCAATGATAAAATATATTTTATTATGTGAGATCATTTTATTTTTAGTGAAAGAAATTGTTTTTTGTAGAACGTATTTGTTATAAGTGAAAACTATTTTTATAAAAGTGAATATGATGTAAACAAAAGTGCATTTTATTGTAAGCCTTTATATAATATACCGTCGTCACACAAAATAAGCCTCCAATGTTTTGAGATAAATACAAAAAACAGTTTTAAAACATCAGGAGAATGACTTTAAATAAAATAGTTATAGAGTTTATCGGAGTAATATTAATTACACTATTTCAGTTTTTAAAGTGATCGTTAATGGTCAACAGTTCTACAATAAAATAAATAACAAAAATATACTGTCACATTGGAGGTTTTTGCTGCACTGTTTTGGCACATTGGAGATATTTTATATGAAATAATGATTTTTTTTTTTACTTGTTTTTTGTTTCCTGCAAATATCTGTGCTATTATTTCTTATAACTACTGTTGGTATGAGTCAATAAATGTTTTTTTTTCATTAAATGTAAATTTAAAAAAACGATACAGCTTTTTTCAGGTTTTTCATTACAGTTAAATACTGTATAAAACAGTTGTTTAGTTAAACAAGTAAAATAAATTATTTATTATATGATGATTTGGAAAGGTTTTAACTTTAAAACAGAAAGTGATAGCACAATGGGAATTTTTGTCAACAGATACAGAAAAAATCGTAGATTATTTTTACACCAAAAAGCCATTTTCGTGAAATTGGCACATTGGAGGTTGATTTTTTGCAACAACAATACACAGTTACTTTTGTGTTGAGCTGTTTTTATATACCCAATTTTATTTTCACTGAAAATAATCAGAAGTCAAAATTTAAGTCTTACCTTAGTTCTACGTACCGCATTAAATCGATTATTTTTTATTACTGCTTTCCTTTTATTAAAAATTTTAATATTTAGATAAATAACATTACAAATAAAATTCACCAATGCGCCAAAATGAAGTTTTAAATAATATTAGGTGGCTCGCCACTATGGATTCCGACTATTCGTCATTATCAACAATTCGAATATATTCGGATATTCGATTAGTTTCTAAAGTATGAAAATACTATCAAAAATTCGATTTGAATAATTTATAATATAACATTATATAAATACGCGCTCCAATACCGTTCCATTTTATTAAAATATTTAAAATTTACAGCTGCGTCGGATTACAATAACGGTATTTCTTGAGTCACTGAAATTACGGCATGTTTAAAAGTTTTTTAGCACCGTGTCAGCTCAAGTATTATGATAAGATATTGGAAACGCCCGAGTTAAGTAAAGGCAAAAATAGCCACTAACTAAGGTATTCATTATTGTTTTGAAATTTGGAGAAATTTTGATGAGATCTTGGTCAATTTTGTAAAATATTTCATTAAAAATTATTAGGAATACTATTCAAATAGTTCCTAAATATTCGAATATTGAAAATTTAAAAAATAGATTATCAAATAATCAAATATTCGAGTTGAAATCACTACTAGCCACTATCAAATTTATTTCCCATGAGACTTTCACCTCCAACCTCCAAACAATTTATTTTGTAACTAATTACTAATATTATTGTTTTGTCTATCCTATTCTCACGCGAAGTAATGAGAAACGGTTATAAATTTAAAATTAAAATCAATGTTAACCTAACAATAAACACGTGTCACAATTAGTAACTTAAATAGTGGAATAACAAATTTATCAATTTGTATACTAAAAATAAATTTCCACAAAGTTACATTGAATAGAATGTTTTTATATTGAACGCGAATAAACCACAAAGCTAATAAAATAAGTTAAGCCACTTAAAACACAGGAGTGAAATAAGTAAGTCTGTAAGTGGGAATTATATACAAAAATTATGACCTAATTCAGTTTGTTTATTCAAGTTAACACATGTACCGTATTATTTTTTATAAGAAAAATATGTTTCCACGGCAAGATCGTATTTAATTAAAAAGTTTAAGCAACAGTTTTTCCACCAGTGCATTTATTTTCGTTTTTCTCTTAGAGATTTTTCTTTTCCTTCTAACTTCTAACAAAATCGAAAATCATTTTAAAAGTTTTTAGTTTATATTAAACTATTTTAACAAGCAACGATACTTATTTTTCTTTCATTTCCTTTTCTTTTCATATTTTAATCATGAACGAATCTCTATTTTTCCAGAGTATCCATCGTTATATTCGTCACTTACAGCCACACAGCGCTTACTGTTCTTATTCCGTAATACAGCATCGTTAATAGGGCTTCCAATCCCGGGATCCGGAATACAGAGCAATTAGTCAATCCCATAATCCCGGGATTGACTTAATGCCAATATTGGGACTTCGGTACTCACTTAAAGATATTAAAATAATTTATTTTAAAATGCAAATTCTTATCCGATGAATTATAAGTTTCCCGCGGCTGAGTAACTATTTTCGATTCATATATTATATTATAATAATAAATGTATAGTGTTCTCCTTTAAGCTGATATTTTGTGCCTGCTGTATACAGGGACAGACAATTTACTGTTTTTTTGCATCATTATATACAAAAACAATTGACCACTATTCTATTTTTAGATGCGCACTAGTGAAGCTTTGTCATCTAACCGTAACATGTCTTCAACTAATAATAAAAATACAAAAACATTGAAGAAAATAAACGCCCGAATTTAATACGAATATTGTGCTTGGAAATACTTTTTGCATAATTATGAAGATACGTAAGTACCTACATATTTTAAAAATATGTAAACATTATTTTATTTGATTGTTCATAATTATTATTATTTTATAATCTGATGGTACCTAGGTGTTATGTTCTTTTATGTGTTTTTAGGAACATATCTACCTATCCTCCTATTTTGTATGAATTGCAAATGCCTTTTCACGTGGTTTATTTTTATTTTGTATGAGCGTTTTTATATTTTTTTCCTTGGTTTCATTAACACGGTTTATCGTTGTACATATTATTTTTTTTTTTTTAATGCGATAAACTTAATTGTATCACACCGAAGATCACGTCTCCTCTATGATGCATTAAGTCTACAATAAATATTTATAATACACAGCGACAATGAGGAATATTAAAATAACAATTAAAGTGAAATTTGAAGTATTGAGATTTTTTACATTTCCATGTATTTTGTGAAGACATTCGGCCATTTGGTACATATTATCTACAAATTTTATTTTTTTGACAATTTCCTTTTGTTCAATCCTGGGATCAGAAAAGGGGTCCGGGATTGGATGCCCTAATCGTCAGACACTTTCATTTTTTTGAGAACACGTGTTGTAAAAACGTATATCAAAATAAATAAAAACACTGACATCTATGTATAATATCTCTTTGCCGGAATTACCTTAACTGTAAATTAAAAGAATATCATGAAAGTTTTAGAAGGACGCGTTCCATTTGAGTGATTTATTAAATGTTATTTAATGTTGTAGGTACTATCGTCTAACAGATATTGAAAAACGTTTATAATGGTTTGAACCGCAACAAAACACGTGATTCAAATGCTTGGCCAAAAGATTTAGAGGAGATTGACTAAACAAATGGTCACATGTATAGAACCAAAAAACCACAACAATATAGTTTCTATGAATCGTGATCTGCGCCTTCCACTTAGACATTATATGAAAAAAACAAAAAATCATAGATTGTATTTTTATGATAACTTCAGTTTAACTAAACTTCAGTCAGATGCTTCTTAAAGAAGTGAAACGCGTTACATTTGGTAACACAGCCAGTAGAATAACTAAATTATCAATTTTAAATTTATGTTAAAAATGAATTTCCACAAGGTGGCAGCCAAATACATCAAAAAAAAAAGACATAGGATTCTTTATCCCGAGGCTTTTTAAATTTTAATTATGAAGTATGTCTATATCTAGTCTCGAAGTGGTTAAATAATAATGAAAAATGTGTAGAAAAGGTTTTATTGTTATTTTTTAACTATTGACATGATTAATTAAGAATAAAACAATTCTTACACTACATACTTAGTTGATCTGAATCGATAAATGATAATCTGCAATATTTTCACAATTCGGCAATTATTTATGAAACGAATGAAAATTAGACCGTTATTAACTCCATTAAGAGTTCATATGTTCCACATTGGCAGCGGACATGGTAAAAGAACGTTCACGTGAAATTGAAAATTATTAACTTGTCTGCCCGGAAACGGAAATTCAAGTAAATATTGTCGTTATATACCGGAGACAGAATTGTCAGTAAAATGACAGCTGTTCAAAAATTGATCACAGTGAACGAATGATTTCTACAAAAGTTTTCTAACGGAAGACAACTTCCGCAATCGCGCGTGATACAAATCGAAACATCAGTTCCAAGGTGTAACAACTCAAAAAGACTAGTTCTGAAAAATTAAAATTCTGGGATTATCTAAAAAATAAACATTACTAGTGAGTACCCGGCATGCGTTACAATGCCACTCAAAGAAAGAAATTGTTTGTGTTTTAATTCTGTTTATTGAAGTGCTTTTGGACACACAATATTTTTTGTTTTGCTGTCGTGCACGGTTTTCCGAAATGTTGCTATTTGTACGAATTTGATTCTCAAAGATTTTAGGTATATCTGGATTGTGAGATTGATTTTTATATATATAACGAGAACTACTGTAAGTAAAAAATTAAAAAGTTGAGAGTCGGGATCGGTCCGAGCCGGGCCTAATTGTACTATGCCTATATCCTTCGCGCAAGTGCAATTAATAACTTGACAAAGTTTTATCGGAATCGGATGAACGGTATGGCAGTGCATAAGATACGAACAAACCGACATTGCTTTTTACATATTAGATTAACGTAATTTTATTTTTTCTAATAATAGTAATGTGAGATTTTAGCGGTTTTCACAGGATTTTTGTAGTTGTTACCCTGTTGAATCTAAAGGAATAATAACCAATGTGATTGATAAATAACCAGTATTTAAGCTGTCGATTACCTGTTTAAGGGGATTATTTTCATAACTGTAAATTGCAATTCTGTAAAGTAAGGCTTTTCTTGTTTTATTTTTACTAACGTTTCGAATTGTGTATTTTAAAGACGCATTTAGTTTTACAATCTACAAATATATATATATTGAATTGACAATGAAGTTCTTGTTTGAACAATACCATTTACAATATCATAGGCTTTGTCGCGAGTATTCGCAACAAGTGCAACAAAGTTTAGGAATATATCGATGGCCTAGTTTCATAGTGATACAACTAGAAATAGTCAGGTTTTCAGATATGGCCGATCAATGTTTTGACTCATCTAAACTGACTCTTAATAAGTGGTGCCTTATTATCTGTATTACTTTTCTATTCGAATAGGAGGTGAATAGTTTATAGTTTTAGGATTAAAGGTTTTTTCTTTATGAAACGCAAAGATTCACAAAAATATATTTCCACAATATGATATTTCGATATGTATGTATATAGAACTGAGAAATTATTGAATTTTGCCGATTTTCTTACGCAAATATCAGCCTTTTGAGATAAAGCCTAAACATTTTACAAGCTGTACTTTTTTGGAACTGTATTAGAGCTATGTTCGAATCTAATGGCTAACTTAATTCAAAATATTAAATTTTTGACTTATCGTCCTATGGAACTGGGCCATCGATATGTAATTCCAATGTTGAATGAGTGACGCGAGTAAACTCTCGGTACAGAATGACGATGATGATAAGGACAACTATTCAGTTTAAAGGATATGTTTCCAGTTCGACCGGTGGCGACAGAATGATGGTCCTTTTCTTGAATCTTCACTCGTGTCCTCGTCGCTATCTGTATTCCGCCTTAGTTGTCATATTCATGCTTTCAACTACCGCATTTGATAAATCTTACGTTTACAGAAACTTTTCTTTTATAATCACATATTTATTTATATTTTCATTTAGGAAAATGACGTTTCGTAAGTCTGCAGTGTCATATTGATAACTTCACATGAGTTTCATTTGAACGAATATTTTTCTTTTATAATTATTATTTATTAAATCATAATTATACAGTTAAATCTGCAACGTCACGTATCGCTATAAAAGTATCCTTGGTAATTTCCATAATATTTTTTTTTAAAATAAGTGGTTTGTGATTTATTTTAACCATTTGCACTCCTTAATTAATTTAAAGATTTCAACAATATTCGAACGTTATTGAATCAAATGGGTGATACACATCCAATAATTATTTTATAACATATTTTATAATTATTTCATGATTGCTAAGTTGTAAGATATCGAATAAACAAATGTAGCATTTCAAAGTGTGATATTTTTTGAAACATTTTCCTGTGTAAAGGTCGGGTTACCTCTCACAAGAGTCTGTTTTCCTTCATCCTGGAACCTTCCTGTTGGAACATTCTATACAGTCTTTATGTTTTTTTTGAAAATATGAAATAGATGCGTCCATTCAAGCGATGGTCAGTATCACCTGTAGAAAGTCGCTGCGGTATATAATGCTCCATAAATTTGCTTATTTATTACTATTATAATAATAATGTTTTCTTATACCTAATGCCGCAATCAAACTATGCACATCCTGTGCAATACCAATAAATCGTACTTGGAAGGAAAAAAGGCCATAAAATAATCGTAAATTTATTTTCAAAGTGTGTTGTAAATAGGACATATTTTTACTATCAATTCATTTAAATTGGTCTAATCACAAAAACATAATTGTAATGACTTTTCCCAGTGCTCATCCAAATATTAAGTCTTTACAGTCATTAATTAATAGCAAAAAAAATCTTTTTTACTGTTCATGTGATGTAACTACACAGTTTTATAAAAACACATTACATAATTAAGTATTTTAATGAGTTCCGTGAATTCTTTTACACCCTTTTAAAAAGTAATTTAACATAAAAAAAGAAAAGATTCAGTGCTACCTTTTATGCGACCATAAAAAAAATAGCAAGAAATGTTTGTAAAGCTAAATAAATAATAGCCCTATTAAGCATTGCTATGAAAACGGTTGGGAAGCTAGCAAAAAAACGTCCACAGGACAAAAGCAGTTAACCTTTTATGCTGTTAAAATATAGCTACACGCATTAAATAAATATCTTGGAAAGGATTTAGAATTTAGTTGAATATGTTAATTCTATTGCACGCTTAAAGCTTCGCTTTACATATTGTGCTGGCCATATGTTAAAATAGTGAGCTTTCTTTTATTTTTACTACTTTTCAGCATTTTATAGCACTGAAAATTTGAGCTACAGCAGTGATGTTTAATTATGTTAGTACATAATTGGGACGGCGTTTTGGCCAATTGATGTATCCCCTGAAAAATACAAAAACGAGTTAATGACTAGTTCTCATTTTAAAGACGACAGAGCAGGTCTCGGCCATATGATGTAATTAAAAAAATACATTGAGATCTTTTTGGAAGGGAAACATCATTTTACATTGATTTTAGTTTTAGTTTATTTTAGATTTTAGTTTCCGTCAGTAAATTCTGACGGAGTCACTTGATGTAAACCACTATTATATCGACATAACCTACGTATAATCCCGTATCTGCAAACATGATAATTTACAGGAGTGCATTTCAAAGATTTATCGCGCAACTCACCATATAATGTTTTTGATAAAAACAGTTTTAACTCTCTCCTGAAAAATTTCAATTTTGACGGTTACATCAATTGGCCAAAACACCGTCGATATATTATTACAAATTAATGTACCGTTAGGGAAAATTCGTGTAACCTCACTTTATTAGTGTAACAGAATGAAATACAAACCGCAATACAAAAATTTGCGTTGTAGTGTTTAAAAAAATGTTAACAAATAAAATGTACATGCATACTTGTGTCACGTTTTTTTAAAATCAATTATTAATATGAATGATAAAAACGAATATATATTTGATCATGTGAATAAAGTTTCATGTTTTTTTTGAGTAGTAGCTTAGCTCATGCTTGCTCCGGATATATAAAGAGGTATTTTGAATAGTTGACAAATAGTTAATATTATAAATAAGTTTATAATCTTACTACAGAGTTATTATTAGAACTCAGGTAATGAATATTAAGGAAGTTTAATTTTAGTTAAACAACAAATCATTAAAATATTTTGCCCCAAGAACAATAGTAAGTTTTCTAACTATATGTTCACGTGCCACAATAGCGACTGTTACAGAGTTAACACGTTTATGAATTCACCAACTAACTTCTTTATAACCTAGTGTAAACAAAGTTTCCATGGCATCGTAAAGAGCACAACATAAGTTATACTAGATAAGAGACCAAATTTAATCAAGCAATGTTATAACATTGCTTCCAATAAAACTCTGATCAAATAGTCAATATTTACCTTTTATGATTTATCTCACTATTTACACAAGTGTACGCTTAACTTAAAACCACCTGATGATTCATTCCAACTTCACATTTTCTTTTTAATCTCTCACGAGTGAGAGTAGACAAAAAAAATAGTTTTTACACTATTATTTAAATACTTAGTTTATAATTCACTATCCCGGCATGCGTTGTAATGCCACTCAAAGAAAAAAACGGATGGTTTGAATTTTTTTCTTTAGAAACCCTCACAGATGTGCGCACAACAACTCACCAAAGTTTGATCGAAATCGGATAAATGGTAAAGGAATGCATAGAGGACAAATAAACAAATGTCATGCGTTGCAATGCCACTCAAATAAAGAAATTTTTGTGTTTTAATTCTGTTCATTGAAGTACGTTTGAATACACAATATTTTTGTATTTCTGTTGGGTGCGTACACGAATAAATCAAATTTCCGTGATTTCGCTGTGTCTACGTATTTGTTTATTTTTTTCTAGATTTCTTTTTATTTAATTTTTTTCATAAACCTTCACGGGTGTGCTTACAACAACTCACCAAAGTTTCATCGAAATCGGATGAATGGTAAAGGAATGCATAGAGGAAAAACAAATAAACATTCATTTTATATAAATATTGATATAAAAATTCAATATTTAAATTATTTTGGTTAGAGTCATGGTGTATAGGTGAAGGTGAGCTAGATCGTTTTTTTGCAAAATATGTGACATCATTTTGACGAAACAAATTTTTACCACTGTTACCAAAACATTGTTGTAAGCATTTTTTACCATGTCCGTTGCCAGTGTGTAGCATATGGCATCTTAATGAAGGTATCTCAACAGAAGTTTTCTACGAGAACTGCTTGTTACTCAGTTGCTCAACCTCCCTTTTTCGAAGAGAGAAGGGATAGAACGACAGGGCTAGGACAGAACTAGTGGTTAGCTAATCGCTTACGTTTCTCCCTGTTTTTAGGATAGGTTGGCTAGAAGGGAATTTTTGATATCACAAACATTCATGCCTATTAAAAGAAATCCATAAATCGATTGAAAAATCAATTCATGAAATTGTATGAACCGGGACTTTAACCCGAGACATCCGTAACTGTAGCCAATGACGTCATAAACCACAAAAATTTTCGAATGTCATTTTTTATCCAGCTCACCAATGTATGTTATTGTAGTCTCCCTCCTAATCATATTTCGTAACAGCCGCTCTTAACCAATTTGAAATGGAGGACAAATTAGGACTGCTTCTTAAATGAATGGAGGACTATTTTTTTAATTCAAATTGAAGGACATGTCCTCTTTTTGGATACCATTTTGTAAAGCAATAAATAAAATAAAACATAAAATTGTTTTTTTTTTTAAATATTTTCCTCTTTTTATTTAAATAACTGTCTTATTTTAAATCAATAAAATAACCATTGCAATGCCCAAAAAAATATTTGATCATATATGCATTTAAATTGAAGTAATGTTGGACACAAATTAAATTTTAAATGAACAATTTAACACATGTAATTACAATCCCGATGATTGGATGCCCTATACACGATCACACATGTTTGGGAGCAAATTTCAGTAAAAAGTTGGTCGTTTTTAGGCCGTCTAAGAGTATTTTCATTTAGTTTCAGCTCCTTGTAACACATATAATATATAGGTGTCCCAAAATTCATGCAAAAAGTAATTTTGATGGAAAACAGAGATTTTTAATTAAAAATTGTAATATTTTATTGATTCATAAATATGCAGTATAATGCTATGAATGGAGTAGCATGTCAGGTAAATAGTCTACATTACTATCCTGGCGCATACGCATTCTTTTGTCAAAATTTTCCATGGCAGTTTTGCTTAATTGTGACTGAATTTCGTTGATGTAGCGCTCAATTTTCTTATTCAATGCGTAGGTGGTCGTGGACTTGTTGGCATAAAACTAAGACTTCAAAAAACTTCAAAGAAATAAGTCTGACGGCGTTAAATTGAATGATTGAATGATCTGGGCGGCCAATTCAGATCACAAAAATAGGAAATTACACAACCAGGAAAGGACACATGCGGCAATTGAATTTTTTCTCGGGCTGTATGGCATATGGTACCGTCTTGTTGAAACCATATGTCGTCCACATCCATATCTTAGGATTTAATCACAAAAAACTAGATTATTCGTATCGTGATAGCGAGCAACATTAACTGTTATTTCCTGACCAGCCGTATTTTCGAATAAGAATGGTCCGATGATGTCTCCAGCCAAAAATCAGCACCAACCAGTGACACGTTGTAAATGAATTTGTTTCTCAACTATGGATTTCTATTCATGGATTTTCTGAGCTCCAAATGCGACAATTTTGTCGATTAACGAAGCCATCAAGATTAAAATGACCCTCATCGCTGAAGATGATTTTGTTCGAAAAATAGCCGCCAAACCTTCATTGTTTTTCAAATATTGCCAACGATAAAAAAGCGTTGTTCTTTCGTGTAGCGTTTCATTTTTAATAAGCCTATACTGTATACTTTATGAATGAATAAAAAAATTACGAATTATAGTTAAAAACCTGTGTTTTCTATCAACATTACTTCTTGCGTGAATTTTTGGACAGCCGATATATCTAATATGAAAAAGGATTTCATAATAGTTGTCAAAAACGGAAATATAAATTGGTGGCACGTGTGTCCTTTGTAACACTGCATTATGTAACTAAACCAAACACGTAGAAGCAATGCGCAACAAGATTATATGAAGATACGATTGTGTTAAATTGAATCTTCTAGAAGTGTGCACATTTTTTCTTTGTATTAAAGGTTTGTTTTTATTGTACCCAAAAAGCACAAATGTCTATAATGAAAAACCGAGAATTCTTTCTTGCGTACGATTAAAAAATAATTAATAAATTGGAAATAAAAAATAAGGCACTCTATACCAGCGGTCGCCAACCGGTGGTTCGTGAGAAAATTTTGGTGGTCGCAGCCAAAAACACCAAACTAATTAATTTGTTTTTATGAACGAATTGTTATTACTAATTTCAAAATATAAAACTAATTATTTTATGGATATCATTTTTGTACCTTTTTTAATAAATCATGTCAGTGATCAGTAGGATTCAATATTGTGAGTTTAGTGCTCTTCAAAGTCAGAAATGTTGGTGACCGTTGCTCTAGACAGTGAAGATTAGGAGTGGCAAACCTTTGCGTGTCATAAGGTCGCATTTAAGAAACAGAAACATAAAAATTAATGTACACAATTTTAAAAATGAAGGAAAACAATGAAATTTATTTATTTACAGCTTTACTTTTCAAAATTTATCCATACATTATAATATATCGCCGTTGTTTTGGAAGAAGACACTAACTGAAAAATACTGGTTTTGAGTAATTGAACTTTGAAGTTTGTCAAATGTTTGAAATGTTATACCTTTTTCATTTTGTGTGTTTGTACAAAATTGTTTTTAAGTGAAAGTATAATTAATAAAAATAAGTGTGTTATTCGATACATTTGAGTTTGAAATAAGGAAAATTTTGGTATAACTAACTCAATATGTAATTTTTTCGATTTAGTGTTTTCTTCCAGAACAGCTACGACATATTTATTTACGTAAAATAATACCTAGTAAATATTTAAAATGAATTCGACGAATGGGTAAATATATACAATTGTATATATTTACCCATTCGTCGAATTACATCCCGTCAAAACCCACAATACTATTATAATTGTAAAATCACTGGTATTTCTAAAAGAAGTTGAAAAGCGGCAATTCGCCACTCTGTTAATATGGTGTTTACAAAATAAGGATTACGGCGATTCCCGAAATTTTAACTCAGGTATCAGTGTGGCTCTCAGACGTATAATATCTTACCTCATAAATAATATTTGTCGCATTTGTATCTTCTATATAAACGTTAGACACTGTTTACTGTCTCTCAGTTCGAGTCCATTCGTGTGCTCGAATGCCTGAAGATGCCGAAAGGCGAAACCTGAGTCGTTAGTGACAAAATGCATGGAAGTGTACAAAGTCTCAATAATCCAGATTTGATATTGAGATTCCATCAAGCACCCTCAGTCGATGTCTTAAATTATACTTATACAATTATTCCGATAAATATCAAAATAATACAATATTTGTTTGAACGAGAATAATTTAAACAGAGATCTTAGCCACGAAATGGCTATAATCTTTTTCTAATGTAAAAATACTTGATTTTTTCTCATTTTGGACGCACTGTGCTGTGGAACATCTGAGATCGTCTCGTGGTGCACTGGTGTGCCACAGCACACAGGTCTCGGAGCACTGGTAAAAATGAACAAAGAATGAAGAACCGGATTCACTCTGTAATTGCTCACCAAGAGGGATTCTATGTCACTCGCCGTACGAACTATTAACTGCATAATCTTCATCAACAAAATCTCTGTCTTCATCTTCACCATCTTTCCTACTGTTTAATCACGTCAAGCCTTCAACAAGAATCAAATTCCTACCTAAATTTCTGCTCAATGGTATTCATTAACTAAGGAGTAATGTTCATTCTGTGTTTCTTTTCGAAGAAGTGTTTTTAAAAAGACAGCTTTTTCCGAAATGTTTGGATTTTTTCACATACATGTGTAAACAAGTCATTATATTTAACATGATATCACACAAAATTGCAACATTTATATATTAAATTCATTTTCAACAACACACATCGCAGATACTGCTCTTCCTAAAATTCAACTATCTGTTCTCGCAGAGACAAAATTTTTGCTAACACCTGTATCCGCGATTACCAACAAACTTTAGAATGATACGGCAAATTCACACTGAATATCTATCTCATTGTTCGACTTCGGCATACTTTGAAACTGTCGATGCGATCGTGCATTTGCACGAATTTACTAAACAATACTTATAGCTTCTTGCAAAGTGTTGCTTAACATAAAAGATAGTAAAGATTAACACAGAGATTTTGTTGATGAGAAATGAGGGCATTTTCTTGTCATTGAAGGTGCACCGTTTGAACATAAACTCAATAATTTAGTCAAACTCAGTCTAATTTCGTGACATTTTTCTTTAAAGTTCATAAATATAATACGATGGTTCAGTTTCATAGCACAATATGTAAAAATTTGATTTTTTGAATTAAGTTAGCCATCATATTTGAACACCGCTCTTCTACAGTTCCACAAAAGTACAGCTTATGAAATGTACAGGTTTTCTCCTCAAAAGACAGATGTTTGCATACGGAAATCAGCAAAATTAAATATTTTCTCAGTTTAATATACATAAATATCGAAATATATTTTTGTAAATCGTGGCGTTCCATAAAGAAACAACCTTTTAACCTAAAACTGTAAGCTATTGATCACTGGTTTGAATAAAAAAGTAGTACAAATAATAAACCATAAGTCAAAAACGTTGATCGGCCATATCTCAAAACTACCAATTTCTGATTGTTTCACTATGGAACAAGGCCATCGATATATTCCAAGTGTTCTGCCTGTAACAGTTATTAAGGCGAGTGACTTTTCGTTGTAAACAAAATCTTTTTTTATAGCCCGAATAAAGCATAAAACCTACTACTGTTGATCCACCAAAAACAACCGAGTAACAGGAATGTCTTCTATTTTAGAAGAATTGCATGGAATTATATGCATGCTACTTTTCAGTTATGGTTGGTCTTGAAAGAAGCAACAACTGTTTGTAAACATGAAAGGATTTATATTGTAAAATTTGGATTCAGTCAAATGGCCGCACTTGACACCCTAAAAGACCGCAGGTTGTTGAGTTGTGAGGATCTGCCAAACAATAGTGATACCCTATATACGAAAATATGAAACTCCGACTTTTGATTGTATGATGTGTGATACACACATAATTGTTTACTTTTGATTAACGTATTTCAATATTCATTTATCATAATATTATGTAGATATTGAACACAGAATATTAATTTTACTATCGATAATTTCATCTTTTGTCTTTGTGGTTTATTATATTCCCAAAATACATTTATACGCCGTGTGTAAAATGATTTATGTATTTAAATAAAGGGTTACCCCTTTCTTCAAACCAGTATGCTTCGAACGCGATAATAATACCCCTCCCTATCTAAGAGGAAAGGTTGTGTTGTGGAATTTAATAATTTCCTCCCTTCCGAAAACTGATTCGCCGGATATTAAATATTCCATAGGGGTAGCAACACTGTTTCACAGGAAAGAATTGAAAGACCAACGCCGATTACAAGTTTTATTTCGTAGTGATATTTGGAATCTCTACTACTTAACACAAAATACATATAGAAATCTGTATGTTTGTTTGTATTTCTGTCGCTCACAACAACTCCGCCCAAACTGTGTACAGTAGCGAAGCGAAAATTTTACATGTCATTCTAGTTTTGCCATTTATAGTTCAACTGTGCTATTTTCAACTTTCAACTCTCAAATTTTAACCGTAAACTGAAAACGCTGTATTTTTGACGTTTCAATGCAGAATAAAAAAATCAAAAAAATTCGAGGAAGACAGCTTAGCGACCGCTCCATACCAAATATTCCGTGATTGTCAACGTCTTAGCCTACCCTATACTAGGTTGCCTATTTTGTCTTTGCTCCACGCATTAGAATACATTACACAAACCAAACCAGACCAACCCTAACATAACCTACTATAACTTAACTCACTTTGTTAAAAGAATCCGTGACTAAGTGGAAACTATTAAAATCAAAGTCTGGTGTACCAAATGAATACTATCTAATACAAAGTGCAATTATTTATAATCCATAAAAAATATAACATCAGACGCAACTAATCAGATCCTAACGCTAAATAGATGAAAATATAAAATTTCCACCGCTGACAATTTATTAATATTATGAAGTGTTTAGCAAAATACATTTATTTAGTTAAAGAGTTACATGAATTATTATCGCTGCTCATCACAGAACACATATAAGTTAACTTTTCATTCAACCCAATGATGATAGTAAAAATTGTAACAAGAAGAGTTCTGCCGCAAATTCTTTTGTGTGTTAGGTACGTTAACATTATCATGAAGGCAAGTAAACAAAGAAAAATAATAATTTTCAGATGTTCTTACTCGTTTACAAACATTTCAAGGCGATTTCTGTATTTTTCTTCCGTTTACTTAATTGCCCGAAAAAGTAAAACATAACGACTTTATTGTGGCGAAAGAAAGTGAACATATTTATCATTTTGATTGCTCTGCAAGCATTTGCTTAATAATCCAAACTATTAATTATTTTCTTTTCCCTCTTTAACGTAGAAAATAACTACACCAGTTTTTTTTTATCATTATGGAATTCTGTTCGTATAATGATAATTCAACCATTAATGTCACAATTAATTTTCTCTTTTTTTCTATACATATTTTCTATGTTTGTGCATATAATATAATATAATAAATCATATGGATCATTTTAATTCTCTATTGAATACAATGATAATAAATACTTAATTAAGCAAAATGATATTGCTATTATAAATTTAATAAAATTCATCGCAATAATTATTACAAAGGCATTAATAATGGATGCGTTTATTGAAATGAGAATTTATCCACAAATAACTAGTAATAATTAGGGCATCCAATCCCGGACCCTTTTAATAATCCCGGGTTTTCGGGATTCACAATTCTTCAATCGCGGTATTGACCTTAATCATAATTTCATATTGTAAATTGCATATCTAAAATTAGGATGGTGTCCACTATTGCTTAAATTGGAATGAGTAGATACATGATTTTATATATTTTTTTAATTTATAAGATTTTATTTTTAGAAAATAATGCAAAAAAAAAACAAAAAAAAATTAAGGCAGTTACGAAATATGACAAAGATTGATTCCACAATTCATAATTACATGTACTGATTATGTAGGTATTATAAAAAGGTATGAATATTAACAAATCGAGGTACCAACAAGTTGTAATTTATCAAAGAGTATTCAATTTGAAATAGTGAATCCCGAAATCCCGGTATAATAAATAGGATTTGGGATAAGATGCCCTAGTAAATAACGGAAAAAACTCAAACAATTAAAAACCATAATAACTTTTCCAAGACCAAAGTGTCTATTTTTGCTACCACTTATTTTCTAGAATAAACAAGTTTCTTTATGCGAGTTCTGTGAATATCGTCAATTTTTTTATGTTTCAATCGTAAAATTGTCACGCCACTTTATCGTTCTGATTTCGTAAATATTTATTATCTGTTAAAATTTTATCAAAGTTAGTGTCTGATAAGCGAAGTAATCTGGCATATCGTATTATATGTCACTTATAAGAAAGATGGAAGTACATATTGAATACCAAAATTTTGTTCCCCAATCATGTCTTTTGGTTGGTATTTTTACAGAAGTTTTTTTAATGCTTAATTGAATGTTAAAGGTTTAATTTGATTCTTCCATTTTCAAATGTTAAAACACTGATGAATGAGCTATATTTGATTATTGTACAATCACAAGTAGGGATTGCAATACTGTAATCATCAAAACCGGGATCCCGGTATTTTGGCTGTTTTAGCGAGCGTTCGCCCTGAAGCCAATATATTGGCTTTCCAGATGCTAAACACTAAACGGCAATCAATATTGTGAACAGGATGTTACATATGTAGACGTTAAAGCATAAACGTCACTGTCCACTAAAAGTTGGAAATTACATGAATGCGGAAATATTCTCCATGTTCTTATAGACGTATAATACTTGATAGATCAATTGCAATATCACTATATATATTATTTCTGAGCCTCGGGGCTGTAAAACTAGTATCACCGTCACCAGGACTCCAATATTTCAATTGTTTTTTTAATACCGAAATACCAGTTTTGAAAAAAAAAGTACCCTTTTTCTATATTCTGAACGTGGTACATATTTACAATTTGCAAGATTGAAAGATTACGGCATTGACGAACTAGCCTTTTCGAGGCCATATTTTAATTTAAAGAAGCAGTAAATTCAACGTTTTCTTATAAAAATCAGCCTTTTATGCTAATGATATCATTTAGATATTTTAATACTGTGAATTCTTGTTATAGTTCTTAAGCCAACTGTTTGGTATAGCTTATAATTATTAACATTCAATCTTCAATAAATATTTGTCTCGTTATTATTTTTATTTGGGCTATACATAATTATTGCACTTTGTGTTAGACAGTATTCACTTGGTATACTTGAACTTTAATTTTCTTAGTTTCCATTTAGTCACGGATTCTTTTAACAAAGTGAGTTATGTTGTAGTGAGTTATGTTGTAGTGAGTTATGTTGTAGTGAGTTACGTTAGAGTTGGTCTGGTTTGATTTGTGTAATGTATTCTAATGCGTGGAGCAAAGACAATATAGGCAACCTAACATAGGGTAGAGTTTCTATATTGAGTGAAAACTATTTTGTCTATGTGAAAATATTTCTTCAATATTAAAATACATTTTATTATGTGGGATCACTTTATTTTCAGTGAAAGAATTTGTTTTTTGTGGAATGTGTTTGTTATAAGTGAAAACTATGTTTATGAAAGTGAATATGATCTAAACAAAAGTGCATTTAATTGTAAGGTTTTTATTTTTATGAGTTGATAATGCTCCCGATAAGCGTAAGCGGTCATTATCAAAATATATGAAACTGTCTGTACTAGAATCTTAGCTCCTGAGTACCGCTACTGAAACCAACGACGTTGACCACTCGACCACAGCTCATGATATAAATTACTACTTATAAGAATGAAAAATTGATGCAAATGGCGTAAGAAAGTATGTTCTTCTTTTGTATGACAATTGTTTTTTAAATGTCCGTTCTCAATGTGGAGCATATAGTCCCCTAATGGAGGTATCTCAACAGAAGTTTTCTGCGAAAACTGTTTGTTACTCAGTTGCTCAACCTTTCTTTTTAGAAAAGAATAGGGATAGAAGGACAGAGCAAGGACAGGAAAAGTGACAAGCTAATCGCTCTCGCTACGACCTGTTTTTAGGACCAGATGGGTGGGTAGGAGGAAGTTTTAGACATCAAAAAACACTCGACTGAAAGATCAATTGATGAAACTGTCTGCACCGGGAATTGAATCCGAGACATCCGTAGCCCTGGCCAACGCTAATTTTGAAATTAATTTTAGAAATTTAGAAATCACATACATCCATACCTACGAAAATAAATTCGTAAATCGATTGAATAAACAATTTTTGAAACTGTCCGTACCGAACTAGACATCCGTCAACGTAGCCAACGACGTTGACCACTGCGCCATGGACCCGACAATAACCCGAAATTTGGAAAGCTAGTCACACATATAAAACAAATCAATATTTTTAAATGAGATTGAATTTTATATCAATCGTAAACTAATATTATCCCTTAAAGCGTGGATATTTTTAATATCCTCGAATTACATCTTACAGTGAAAATATCAATATGTAAATGCAGAATGATAGGTACTAAACAACATTATTGTATTAATACAAATCTGAGTTCAAAGTTCTCAAATTTCAACTTGTTTTGAAAACTTCGATTTTGCACGCACTGTACAAGCGATGCACAACCCGCGACTCAAAGACTTATTACTATCAAATTTGGATTATTGAGATTTTGTACACTTCCATGTATTTTGTCACTAACGACCCGGGTTTCACCTTTCGGCATCTTCAGGCATTCGAGCACACGAATGAATTGAAATTCCATCAAGCACCCTCAGTCGATGTCTTAAACTTATTACTATGTTTCTCAACACAAATTCACGATATTGGCATGTTAGAAATATATTTTAATTTAAATCCATGTCTTTTGTGAAATTTAGAATTTGAAAGAAATTTGTTATCATTAGGGATTTCAACTATTCGTCATTATCAACTATTCAAATATGTTCGATTAATTTCTGAAAGTACTATTAAAAATTTGATTTGAAGAATTAATGACATAACATTTCTATTTAATTTTTTAATGCATTCCATTGTATTACAATATTTAAAATTGCAGTTGCGTCGGATTATTTATACGGTTTTTCTTCAATTACGGCATGATAAGAGGGCTTTTTTAGCATCGAGTCATTCGTGAAACTCAAGTATTATGATATTGAAAGCGCCCGAGTTAAATCAAGACAAAAAAAAACTACCTTGGGAATTCATTATTGCTCTTGAATATGGAGAAATTGTGATGTGATCTTTTATCGATTTTGTATAATTCATTAAAAATTATTACGAATTCTATTCAATTGTTGCCCAAATATTCGAATACCGTATAGTTAAAAAAAGGGTCGAATGTATTCGGATTTCTAATATTCAAGTTGGAATTCCTAGTCATCATTAATAGAAAATCAGTATTCAAATGAACATTAATATACTTTCTAGACTTATATGTAATAGTACCACCAATCTTTTGTTATTGTCTCGTATAATCGATACAAACAGTTAATTCGAATTCGTCCGTTACAAAACTTATAGAAGTGTACGTAATTAATAAATTGAACAATTCGAATTTCGGTGTTCTGCATCACTGTTTAATGTTTACGGCTGAGAATATTGCGAATACAACATTCGGGATATAAGTGTCGTGAGCCTAACTATAGGGTAAAGTAGTTGGAAATTATAAGAGGTTATCCAAATAGTTGTCAATGCTGAATACTTTTATCAATAAATTGAACCAAACAATGAATTTCAAGTCACGCACTATTCTCGATAGTTTCTATTATTTGTCAGGAACAAACACGTAATTTTAGATTGCCTGCGTGGATTTTCTGTTTTTGCACAAAGGGGGACAGCTATTCGCCCCTCTTCGTAAACACACTTTCCAGTGATGAGATTCCTCCCCTGCGAAATATAAAAAAAGTATGGAAGGTTAATCGCTTCAAAGGGCAGGGGAACAAATATCGGAGGGTAACTATTCGATTTTATTGATTTCAGATTTTGACAATATCCAGAATGCGAAAAATGAGAAATAAACTAATAACTTGGATAATATAAATTTTTGTTTTATAGACGGGTTGAATATTGTACCTCCCAAAATGTTACCGTCGTAAAAAATTGTCTGCTACTTGTGTAGAAGTTTTTACAAATTTATTAACCAATAAACGAATTTGGTTACTATAGATTTCAGATAGGTACCGAATAAACGCTAAATTATATTAAATTAACAATAGCTTCAGGCCTCGTATAACAAGGTCTTTTTACAACATGGTTTCAATATAACTCGATTGAAGATTTATGACATATTCTTGTATAACACGGTCTTATAAAAAATAATATTTAACGATATAGATCCCAATAAGAACTTAAGAGTCACTCAAGCTTATAAAAAGTTTTCTATTCGCAATCGGGTAGAAATTGTGGTACAGTGACCTTTGCGCGCTGACTTTTGCGAGCAGTACAAATATTTTTTACATTTTATTTTAAAAATATTTATTTTAAAAACTTTAAACATTATACATAAAGTATTATAAAAAAACAATTAAAACAAACAACAAAAACAGAACGACCTTAAATTTACATTGAAAAAAACATAAGAAAATAAAAAATATTTATTTTAAAAACGTTTGATGAATGTAAAAAGTACCATAAGAAACAATTTAAAAAATATATGTAGATTGAAAAAAACATAGAGATATATAAGAAACATCTATGGGTAAAGCGTTAATCATATCAAAGAAGATAAACACTCATATATGTATGAAATAAATATTTTAAATTTCACATGGTGGAATTATGTTCTTATCCTCTTTATCTTAATATTTTGCTCCAATCGATAATATTTTCTTGGATAGGTCTGTAAAAGCACTAATTAATTTTAAATAAGATGTGATTTTAAAATTAAAGTTATCATATCCAAGTATTTTGTTTTTAAATGAGCAGTCAAAAAAATCTGAAAAAGAACTAAGACATTCAAATTAATGCTTGCTGTAAAAAACATGATCAAATATAGTCACAGGAGAAAATTTTGTACCACCAATAGAAAATGATTAAGAACCGACAGTTAATATTATTTGTCATGGTTTTGACGAAGAAGGTTTTAATGACCTAAATATTCAAGATATTTAAGAGATATTGAAGGAATTGCTGTTAGTGAAGAAGAAATAGTCGAAATGTTGAACCTAGCATGATTAATGACACAGAAAGCGATTGCAGCGAAGCAAATACATTGAAAACAATACATGAAGACTTTGGATTGCCTGATAAATTAGAACGTTTTGTTATAGAAAATGATCATAATTCGACGGTGTTTTGGCCAATTAACTGTAACTCTCAAAATTGAAATTGTTCAGGAGAGAGTAAAAACTGTTTTTATCGAAAATGTTATTTGTTGAGTTGCGTTATGATCGTATCTTTAAAATGCATTCGTGTAAATTTTCAAGATTTCAGATACTTGATTATAATAGTAGTTTACAGCAAGTGGTCGGGTCATAATTGTTAAACCTAAAACTAATGTAAAGTGATGTTTCCCTTCCAAAAAGTAATCAATCAATTTTTTTCCTAATTTCCACCATTTAGCCGAGACCTGCTCTGTCGTCTTTAAAATGACGTCCAATCATTAACTCTTTTGAGGGTTACATCAATTGGCCAAAGCACAGTTGATATGATGGAAGTAAGTTAAAATTAAAGAGTGTATTACAAAAGCGTTTAGCCGCTTATCATGATATATATATATAAAGATTTACACGCTAAAAGTAGGCGATCGCTTATTATATAGTTTTCAATGGTTGAACTCTAAAAATTACGGAATCTTCCAGTGATGAAAACCTACAACCGATCCCGACTGTGATGATAAATGATCGGTATAATTAAAGTATTTTAAAATAATATGTTGTTTTTGGATTTTCTGTATTGTCTATTGAAAAAAAAAATTTCTGTTCATATGCATACACTAATTTTGAATGAAATTTACATTACACGGCGTTATCATGGAACAATATAACCGTGTTATACGAAGCCCGTGTGTATATATTAATTTAATTATTTGGGTAAACGCCATAGTGTAGAAGTATATATAGGTGAGCTGGATCGTTGTTTTTATACAATATGTGACATCACTTCAACGAATTAAATTTTTATTGTCACTAAAACATTCTTGTAAACATAGCAGATTGTAATTAAATAAGCACATAGTGATGTCAATAAATGGAAAAATGGTTTTACTAGACTTTATAAAATATTTGAATTACAATCTGAACGATCAATAACTCGTCGTCTTGAATAAACATGGTATCTGCTATTTTTTCACAAAATCGCTTTTTAATGCAGTTTTATTCGCATTCAAAATACGGCTATATCTGCATTTAAAAAACTTTAAATACATCGAAATTCAAATTAGAAAAATGTCTATCTGAAAAACATACAAATTGTACAGTGCATCAAGGTTCCATCTGCATACATAATTATAAATACAGCGTGAAGGAAATCACAGTCTCTAAAGCGGTTGTTTCATTCATTCACGTATGTGGATGCATAAGTGTATTTTATTCTGAAAGTAGCATTTTCTGAAATTTTGCATTCCTTCTCCTTAACAGTTTTACTTTTTGCAGATAGAACCTTGTTTACCCAAGGTGACGCACTATTAAAACACACTTTTTTGCACAATGCGTTGTTTATTATGAATCCGAAGTTTTTTTTAACTGTATTTAATTTAGCAGCCGCTAATTTAAGTGTGATTCTAATTTATTAAATCAATAATATTTTTTACATTCATAAATATTCAAAACATTATTAAATTGATAAATTGGCATTCAAGTTTTATTCCAATGAACATGGTGGAAATACTGGTCGGGGATATTTAATCGATCTGTCAAGTTGTATGTAAATGAACTAATGCCACAGTTCTTGCCAAGACGAGGCTTTATTGGATTCAGGATATAGAGTGAGAGCATCAAATTAGGTCCTCTGTCAATCAAATATGGTTTCATAAAGCGAGTCAAGAATATGTTAATATCTGAGAAGGTTCATCTATTATATTTTACATTACAATATGTAACATAACCTAAAGCTATTATTCTTGGATATATAGTGAATTATTACTCATTCAAACGATGAGAAATACTGAAGGGAAACGACCCAAAACTAGTTGGAAATGAATGTTTCAATTTTAATGAGTATACATAGATAATATTTACATCTTCTTCTTCGAACATATTTGTTTCCTATGTGGAGCATATGCCCACAATTCACCTTTCATGATTCCTTAACACCCGCCAATCGCTTTTCTTCCTCCCATAACGTGTCAGAGTCTCTCCTGTGGATAGTACCTGTTGATCTTTCAGGACACCGGAATTCGCCAGTTGGAAGAAGAGGCAAGCAGGATAAAAACTCTCAGACACATACGCAGAACATGACCCAGACAGTTGCAACGTCTCTCCACGACCGCTGATGTAATAGGTCGCTACCTGCCACTTTCCCTAATCTCCAAGTTCCTCACGAAATCAAACCACTTCACCTCTAGTATCCGACGCAAGAGTCTTTGACAGGTGCCATGATTCATTTCCGTAAAGCAGCACAGGTATAATGCAGGTGTTGAACAAAAAGCATTTGAAATTTTGTACATTTCCATGTGTTTCGTCACTAACGAACGGGGTTTCACTTTTAGGCATCTTCAGGCATTCAACTCGAAGTAGATATGTCTTTAATAAATACTTTATCGGGTCCGTGGTGCAGTGGTCAACGTCTTTGGCTACGCTTACGGACGTCTCGGGTTCAAGTCCCGGTATGAACAATCTCATAAATTGATTTTTCAATCGATTTATAAATTTATTTTCGTAGGCATGTATGTTTGTGATATTCAAAATGTCCTCCCACTCATCCAATCCTAACAACGTAGCGTAGCGGGAGCGGTTAGCTAACCACTATTCCTGTTCTAGCCCTATCCTTCTATCTCTACTCCTTTTCGAAAAAGAGAATTTGAGCAACTGAGTAACAAGCAGTTTTAGTAGAAAACTTCTGTTAAGATATCTTTCATATGGATGCCATATGCTCCACATTGGGAGCGTACATGATAAAAAAATACTTGATATTTGAAAGTGGTGTGCGGTAAATATTTTTGTAATAAATGCAGTTGATTATAAAACGTAAACAACATATCGAAAGAGCTTTGGCCAATTGATATAAACCTCAAAATTGAAATTGTTCAGGAGAGAATAAAAAGTGTTTTTATCGAAAACATTATATGGTGATTTGCGCTATGAATCTTTGAAATGCACTCCTGTAAACTCTCATGTTAGCAAATACGGGATTATACATAGGCAATGTAGATATAATAATGACTTACATCAAGTGGCCGGGTCAAAATTTTTAAATCTAAAACCGATGTAAAATGATGTTTCCCTTCCAAAAAGTGGTTAATTATTTTGTCTTTAAAATGAGATCCAATCATTAACTCATTTTCGTATTTTTTGAAGGTTACATCAATTGGCTAAAACATGGAATTATTTTCTACGCTATATCATACGACAACGTAATATTGCTTTTTTTTAATTTGTATGAATTCTGACCCATTCTCTGATGATATTATAAGGGTTTAAATCGCTTAAGATTCTCTTATTACGTACGTGATGAGCAAAACTTAGCTATTCCGGAATCATGTACTCAAGTGAACGTGGATACTTAAATATTTCAATGAAACTGTACTACAGTACTTCGTCTAATTTACATAAATGTAAAATTGTTGGATTATGGGTCACTACTCGTGCCTAGAAGATAAATGTATTTTATACACAGTGCTTGTATCTATTCAACAACAAAGTTAGTGGTGGTAAACGATATGTTTTTTGACAAAAGAGTAGGTATTAACATTTTAGTGTTATTATTATTTTAGTACGCCTATTATTCTCTTGAGAAAACGAGCTTTTAGAGGAATCATTAGAAGGAAATTTTGTATTTTACGATGAATATACGGAATTATATGCAACTCATATTTTCAATTTAAGTTTTATATCCTTTTTAATTTATGGGAAACCTTTTAGTGTGTCAACTACTGTTAAAGTAACAAAGAAAAAGTCATTAGACAATTTTCAATTTACGAGTAGTCCTAGGAGTCCCAGTCTCTACCAACAAATTGTATGGTGGTTGTACGAAGATCGTTTCTCAACTCCGTTTTTCGTCGAATAAAACAAATATTTGAAAAGATTTCTTGTGAGTTTATTCAGTGTTTCTTTACTATAATCATTATATTATTTACGATTCATCGAAAATCAACATATTTGCATGGTAATAGTTAAATTGTCAAAATAAATTATATCATACCATCGTCATAATGTATGCAGCGAATGGCACGAAATGCGATGTGTGGCTGGGTAGATTTATTAGAATCGTAATTTATCGCAAAATACACACTTTGAATTGACGATTAATAACACAGTCATTGATTACGACTAGGCTTTATAATTATACTCTTACAAATTTAGTAAAAAACTTAAATGGAATCAAAATCGATAGCTTAGTTTTTCCACTGGTTGTGTTACTAAATGTAACGCGTTTCGCTACTTTAAGAAGCATCTTCAGACTAACTACATCGATAGATGTTTTAAGAAACTAATAAAATCCTTAACACCAATCGATTATTAGTAAATTAAATACTAAATAGGGCATGTGGCTCAATACTTCTTCACGTCCTAAAACTAGTAATTCATTTGATAATTAGTACTATCATTGTTTGGGTCTTAGCCTCTCCCCGCGTCCAGTAGAAGGAAGCAAGCCCACTCTACCATGACGATTCTTAAAGAAGCGAAATGCGTTAGATTTAGTCACACAGCGATTGGAATAACTAAGTTATCAACTTTTATTTAATATTAAAACACCAAAGTTACCGCCGAATTCATCGAAACTATCATTATTCCTATTAAAACATTAAAGATTTTTAATTTAATTACCCACTATTTAATATTACTAAAATATGCTAGAATTCAACGTAATTAGCCCAAAATATCGATTTCATGACTACGCAGTAAATTTAATGGACCATTCGTCTGCAAAAATACCTGCTGATGGGCCGTACAGCATGGATTGCAATTATAGGGGGCTTTGCTACTGTCAATTTTTGGTGTAAATGTACAATGTTTATATAAATAAAATAAAGTTATTTAAAAAGACGTCAAATACTTTCAGCTATTTATTAAAAATAAAAAACAAAGATGACGTGAACTGTAATGTATTTTTAATTTTTAATTATATGTAGAACTATTTTTTCTACAAACTTTTGAGAATACCGTATCAATGAGACGGGAATGTTTGGTTATCAACGCTCGGGAGGTCTGGGATCTCAAGAAAACACCATTTCAAATCCACTTAATCTCTTATTTAATTAACAAACATGCAGTGGTTAATTACACAAAAAACATCAGTAACACATAAAATTGAGTCTACATTTACATTTACTTAACACATGAATTTACCTTTAAGGTTTAATGCAATTGACACAATAAAAACAATTTATAATATCTTGCGATGCCAGCCAGCTCCCTTGAGCTAAGGCCTCCGAGAGCCGACTGTCAGCCAAAAATCAAATTAAACTCCAACCACTGTAGGTTCCTCTCTTTGTTGTCAATAATAGGCTCGTCCGCTGAACGCTTTCTAATTTTTAGCTATAGCCTTAAGGCAACCGATTGCTTATAACGATAATAACTCGGTTTGACTACCAAGAATCATTGCCATTAAAGCTGTGCGCTGTCAGTTATGAACCCTAATAAAACTTAAACTTAACAAACAAAACCAGGGTGTGTCACTTTCAATTTTTTGTATGACCTATTTCACAGATAATTTAAAGGCTGAATGGCCGATGTAACTCATTGTTACACCATGAGTACGGGAAGGATAAGGCAGATTGAATTAATAAAAATCGCATAGTTTTTGACCGATTCGCTAGACCAGTGCTCCGTGACCGCTTCTCCTGGTGCGCCGCAAGACGATCCAAGATGCGTCAAGAATGAAAAAAATCGTGTAATAGAACTAAGAACTATTCGATTAACATTATTCACACTGAAAGATATAATTTATTGTTTTGAGTTTAATGAAATAATTGTATTAGAGTTTGTAGGGATAGTGCAACGAAATTGTTGGGGAATAAAAGGTGGTTTGTCTTGTGTTTAAAACAGAAAATCTACGGTATTAATTACAAATTGCTGTATAAACCGAGAAGCAATAATGGTTAGAAACTTGCTATAGGAATTATTACAAACAATGATGGAATGTATTAAATAACGCATCAAATTAAGAGTCTTAAATTAATAAATTTTTCGATCGACGATACTATTATTGAAAACAGACTGATTATTTGGATTTTGAAAAATAATTGAGCAATATTTTATTGGGTTATAAATAATTGCACTTTGTGTTAGATAGTATTCACTTGGTACACTTGAACTTTTATTTACATAGTTTGCACTTTGAATTAGATAGTACTAACTTAGTACACTCAAACTTTGATTTCAAAAGTTTCCATTTAGTCACCGATTCTTTTAACAAATTGAGTTAATTTAAGACATCGACTGCGGGTGCTTGATGGAATTTCAATATCAAATTTGGATTATTCAGATTTTGTACACTTCCATGTATTTTGTCACTATCGTCGAATGTCGAATGCCTGAAGATGCCGAAAGGCGAAACTCAGGTCGTTAGTGACAAAATACATGGAAGTGTACAAAATCTCAATAATCCAAATTTGAAATTGTGTTAAGTTGTAGTAGGTTATATTAGGGTTGGTCTGGTTTGGTTTGTGTAATGTATTCTAATGCGTGAAGCAAAGATAGTACAGGCGGCCTAATATAGAGTAGAAGAATAAGTGACATTTCATTACAGCATCGTGCAACTATCGATTTCAAAGTGTGAGTATTTATATTGAGTGTAAACTGTTTTTTCTTAGCGATTTATAAAATCCAATCGAACGTTTTCCATCATTTCGAAAAGGTTAAGAACAACTTAGCAGATTTAACTAGAAATGATAAATAGAGTAAAATTAGTTATTATTAAAAATATATATATATTCTACTATTCTCTATTCATAAACTAAAATAAAAAAAAATGAAAAATGAAAGTTTTGTTAATGAAATTTACATATTTTTGCCTGTGCTGTGCCGACGAGTGCTTAGGTGTGCCGTGAATGAGAAACGGTTGTGGAGCACTGCGATAGACCCCAGATAGAGGTCCGCACGGGCCAAAATTTGATGAAATTACCAGACCCGAGTCTTAATACCACACTTGTTACCTGAGCCCGACCCGAAGCCGAAATTTACATATCACGGCCCGAAAAAAGCCCGATTTAAAAAAAATTACCAACTGCACCACGTACGCCGACAATGTCCATTATCAACTATTCGAATATCGAACAGTAAAGCTGAAGTACGAAAATAATAATATAATCTTCTATTTGAATAATTAATCACATAACATTATACACGTTCTAATACTGTTCCATTGTATTATAATATTTAAAACTTTCAGCTGTGTCGGATTACTACAGCGGTATTTCTTCAATTACAGAAATAACGGCATGCTTAAAGTAGTTTTTAGCCCCGAGTCGTTCGTCAAACCCATGTATAATGATATTGAAAACGCCCGAGTTTGGTGAAGGCAAAAAAATCACTACCTAAGGGTCCTAAGGTATTCACTAGGTTCTTGAAATCTGAAGAAATTGTGATGTATTGAGAGAAAATATTTCATTAAAATTGTAAAGTTAAAAAAAGGGCCGAATATTCGAGTTGTAACACCTAATTCGAACTGTGAAACATATCGCTGAGGCATGGTGCTAGAAATATAGATGGGTTCGATAGTTGTAATGTGACGTCATTTTGACAAATCAAATTTTTATTGTCACCAAAACGCTGTTGTAAAGAAAATCAATCGTAACTCAATCAACGCGCGATCACGTCAACAATGACAAAAATTGCAAACTCTTTATCCAGCTCGTCTGTACTTCGTGCACCACGGTGCTGAGGTATACAAATCTATCAGCGCCCTCAAACAAGGTTAAGGAGGAACATGCTTCAACAACATGGAAGAACATAATTTACCAATGATAAAATACATCGACAGTGTTTTGGCCAATTGATGTAACCCATAATTGAAACTGTTCAGGAGAGAGTAAAACTGTTTTTATCGAAAACATTATATGATGGGTTGCGCTATAAATCTTTGAAATGCACTCCTGTAAATCCTCATGTTTGCAGATACGGGACTATACGTAGGAACTGTCTATATAATAGTGGCTTACACCAAGTGGCCGATTGTGATTAAATTGATATTTCAATCTCCGATATCGACATCAGATAATAAGCAAGAGTAAAGAATCACAAATCAGACATATTGTGCAAAATTTATTTAAACTTATTTATGATGATAAATTATACAATGTTTAAAAAAGTGAAAAGGAATAACACTCAAATTTCATTTCTCTGTGTTGATTGAACATTTTTCCGGTGTTCAGTTATTCTACTAGAAAACTTAATGTTATTTGTTTTCACAGCAATGCAAGTAGTAGGAAAGCGGCTATCACAAATTGTCCAATTAAACATCACCACAAAATAGCAAAAGTATACACAAGTCTTCTCCATACAATGGGGTAAATCAAACACAATATGTCCCTTTAATTAATTAGAATTATGAAATAACTGTCGAACATAAGTGGCACCTGGATTGAAACCAATAACATTTTCTGATTTAAGAGAATAAGAGACGTTTTAAAAGTTGAAATAAACTGGCTACATATCGCAAGTAATGAAGATTTGGTGGTTTAAAAGGGTGATAAAGGTTAATCACAAAACATTTCGTCGCCTCAGGTAAACATGGTTCCATCTGCTGGTTTTTTTAAAAAATCGCTTTTAAATGCAGTTTTATTTGCATTAAAACTACGGTTGTATCTGCATTTAAAAAATCTTACAATTGTCCGTCAATCCATCAAAATTTAAATTAGAAAAATGTTCTATCTGAAAAACATACAAATGTTACAGTACATCAATTCAATATAAATATAAAATTAAAAATATCGCGTGTAGGTAATCACAGTCTCAAAAATGGTCGTCTATTTTATTCACATATTTGAATGCATAAGTGTATTTCATTCAAAAAGTTACATTTTCTGAAATTTAAAATTGCTTCTTCTGAACAGTTTTAGTTTTTGCAGATAGAACCTTGTTTACCCGAGGCGACGATTTAATAAAAACGTTTACAAGTATGAGCATACCAAACAAAGAAATATGCTTAAATGAAGAAAGCAGAAAACTAACGATGTAACTACGATGATAACTAAATAAAAACGATGGGTCAGAAAAGTGGTGGTTTGTATCCTCCATTACGATGATTTTTTCACTTTCAACTTTATATCAAGTGGAGATAAGAAAATGAATAATTATAATATAAAAAAAGAAGCAATGGAATAAAATAATATATCAGTATATTTTTAAATCTATACTTACCTATGTAGAGCCTGCAGAGCGGGCCCCAAGTTTCCTTACTATTTTTATTTATGGGTTAAGTAAAAACTAAGTGTTTTCCTCTATACTTCATCTATTTTAGCTTACTAAAGTATTTGTTAAGATTCTGATTTACTTCTTATTAATTCTAAGTAATTATGTAAGCTACAAAATATTTTTTCGTAAATGAATTTTATCTATCCCATATAGATTTAATATCTGGAAAAAATTTGGATCAAGTGTTTTATATTCTTTTGTCAAGTTTTTTGTATTGAGTTTTCTACAACGAAGTGATAAATTAATGAATATTTCGGAATTTTTGTACTACAGAAGATAATTTTTTTTAATAACTACTTTAATGTTAAATCCACATATATATTGGAAAGTTAAAAAGGGCTTTGAAAAAATGCAATTTTCACTTGAGCGCTGTTATTTATATGTTCCATAATTGTGTGAGGACCAAATTTGATCAGCGAAGCCACTTGACAAAAAATTTAGTTCTACTTATTTAAAAATCAATGTCTGAAAATGTCTATATGAGGATTAAAATATTAGATGGTGCAACTGACAAATTCTTAAAAAACACTAAAAAGTTGCCACTCGCCTGTAAATAAATTGTAGCTTTTAATTTTAAAATACCCTATTGTACAGTAGATTAGACTTTAGAGGTCTGAATTGTTTGGTTTAGCAAACAACGTATTCCCTTAGCCAGGGGTGTAACAATGCAATTAGGGAATGCACGAGAACTTGCCGAGCTGCATAGCATACATAGGATGGCGTCGCCAACAATCGTGATTCAAATAAATAATTTAAATGGTCTTCTATTAACATAAATCCGAGGAGTTGTTAAATCCACAAAAATTGTTTATTTTTTCATGTACTACAACAGTGCCTAGCAACCTTTTTTCACCCACAGCACACCTAAAAATTCATAAATATTTTGCGGCACAATACAAGCCAAAATATGTATCAATTTATTAATTTGTTTTCATTTTGATGAATTTGAAATAGTGGCTAATATATTTTTAATAAAAGCTAATTAAACTCTTTTACCTTTTCATAGTGATGGGACGTTTAGCACACAAAAAAAAGTATTTGTAAAAGTTTTAGCTAAAAAATGTAATTAAGCTTAACTACTAACAATTATTTAAGATAAGTTGAGTGGATAAAAGTACTGCCTATTTTTTTTGTTTCGCCAAATCCAAAATAACCTTTCTGTTTTCAATAAAAGTCTCGTGTTCACATTCTGTGCGAAACAATCGCGATTGATATTTTTTCAAAAGAAAATGCGTATATAAGGTCCATGGTTTGACAATGTGTATTATTTTAATGCATTCCATCATTGTTTGTAATAATTACACTAGAAAGTATTTCGCCATCAATACTTCCCAATATATGCATAAATGTGTAATTTGTACGGTACTAGAATGTTGGATGCTTTTCACATTGTGAAAAGCCGTTTTCAACGGCAGGTAATAGGTAATTTTTACATTATAATTAACATAGTTTCAAGAGTAAGTTGAATAACCATTCAAAGGGCAATGTAAAAAACCAAAAATCTCAATCATTCTTCTATTAATTTATCGGGCAGATAACTTAAAAAAATAGTTCAATAATAAAAAAAAAAAAAGTTCAATAATAGGTAAAGTGAGAAATTGCCCTGCTGTGAGTCTTTGACTTGGAAACTGCATTTAAAGATACTACAAGTTGATACCGTCCGTACTTACGAGGCGGACAGGAGTCTTCAAAACCCGTCTACAGACTCTTCCTATTAATGCAAATTTAATATGTAATATCTCTGCTAAGGCGTTCAAAAATAATTTGTCATATTTGTTTGTTTAACGTTAGCAGTGAACATAAAGCGTGCGACACATAAAGAAACCTTCACTTGGCACTGAGCGGATCCGAGGAGCTGTTCGTCGTCGACAAAGCTACCGCGGCTTAGGTCGAAAGTGCAACCCTATCGTAAAACCACTTGTCGTGTATTTTAAACTCTGTTTTTGTATCTGCTACTGCCTTCAAGGAATTTATTAGCATAAACTAACTGCAATTAAAGAGAAATTAAACTGACGGGTGGGTTTTAATAGAGGACGAAAGAACCTGTGGATCATCCTTATCACCACGCTGGACCTGAGGTAGTCAAATTGTGTTGACGCTCCACCTCCCCGTCAAGTAGAGATTCTCTCAAAGCGTATTCGCTAACGTGGACTGAAATATGGAAATGCTAATATATACCCTCTATTTTTATATAAATTAGTTTAGTCCTAAAACATAATATTAGGTACGAGAATGTTTAACAAAGAAATGTTTTGATTAAGTTTTCCACATATAAGGTAAATGCACGGGTAGTTGACCTTCTTCAATAAAAGTGCCCAAAATAAGTAACGTATACGTGGGATTGCTCTAAATCGTAGAGTTCAAACAAGTGAAACTCTCTTTTGGTCAGATTAAGGAACTAGTACATCATCATATATGCCATTCGGGTGTAATAGCGGCCATTTAAAACAACACCTGATGCAGTGAGTATTTTATTTTGAATTTTTTAAGATAATTGCTAGGAATATAAGTTAATGTAAGCATATGCTACTTGATTAAACCAAAAGTGGTCTTACAGGAAGTTTTGATGAAAGATTGCCATGAAACCCTTTGATTAGGCATGGTCAATTACTGGAAAAAAAGTTATCAACTACAGTAACTTTCAATTTTTTAGATGGTCAACTACTGACACAAAAACATGATTGTTAAAAATTGAACAATTTTTTTTTAAAACAAACCCTATTAGAATTTTTGTCTTATCGTATTAATTTAGACATTTGATCCATTATGAATACACTTGCTTTGTCATCATTCGGTCTAATGCTAAACGTTAATCGTTATTTTTGTTGAATTTTTCTCTTAAACGGTCAATTACTGGTACCTTTACCTTATTTTAAAATCCGAAAACAAGCGCAAGAAAAATATTAACTGTGTAATTTTTAATGTTTGAAAAAAAAACATGTTATGATTTTTAATATAATACTTGAACTTATCAGACTAAAAAGTATTCTGGCAAAAAAAAGTTAAATGATTATTCAGTTTGTTTAAGATTTAATATGAATTTTATTATTTTCCATCGTATTTTACTGAGTATCTTTATAATTAAAATCAAGAAATTGTTCATTCAATAATAAATACAATAAGCTGAAAACTTTAATTTCAATACTAATCACCACAAGATATTTGATGAGTCTGTAGAAAATCAAAAAACAAAACTTAATTAAAAAGCAATACGCAAAACCCGCGACGACTACTGGATATAATTCAGTGCTCCGCAACCGGTGCAATGCGAGATGATGCTAGGTGTACCGAGGCACAATGCATCCAAAATGAGAATATTTATAATAGAAAACAATTAAAGTCAATTGGCTTCTAAGATCACCGTTTTGTAAAAACTTCCATAGCAATAGACGAATTTTTCTAAAATTATGGCATTCAATAGAATAATTGTATTAGTGTTGGCAACGACAATGTTGTGGAATAAAAAGAGGTTTGTATCGAATGAAAAACATTACAATCCGACCATAAAAATTTAACATATCTGCAATCGGGAAGCACTGAATGAATGCTTGCCAGAGGAATTATTTGTAACAAATAATGAACGAATGCAACAAAACAATAAAAGTTTTCACATCAAGAGTTTTAATTTTTGAAATATTATATAAGGAAATGTGTCAACTTTACGTACATGGTTGACATCTTCAAGCATTTGAATGAATCGAACAACGAATAAATGCAATTTTTTAATGAAAATTGATTAATGTGTTCTTGCAAATTAAACGGGTTCAAGATGAAACTAGCACTTATAAAGCGAACTACGACGAGGCTCTTTGGAAATGTTGCGAAGAACGATCAAGAATTTTATTCAAGATAAAAGACTCTAGGTGTATAAGGCTTATCGTTTAAAATTCGAGAAGAATTTTTTCAACCTACGTAACGGAGCGATAGAATGCTAAAATTAAAATTCACCAAAGTTCCATTAGATGCTTTATAGATTTTGGTTAAGGAAGAATAAGAAGGCTGTCAGCTCTGCTTCCGTTCTCTAGATATATTTTTGGGAACAATGTTTAGCAACTACAACCGAATATAATTTTTTTGTGTTCTATAAAACAAGCATCATATCAGTTTTAGCAGCGTTTCTTAACCAGTTTTCCGAAAACTTCTTAAAGTATTATGCAAAATTATAGAAGGAAAGTTTTTTTTAATACGTTTCAGTGAACTTTTGTTACGAATAGAATATCAATTGTTATTTTTTTCAATGAGTGTTACTCCTAAAACGAAATTCTCTTAAAAACCTCGTTGGATTTTTAGCAAATCCAAATACCCATCTATATTCACAGGGATACTGAAAATGTATTAGTAATTTCAACACAATTTATCTGATTTCTGTATCTCAACAATATCTTACATACAATCTACAAAAAATTAATAGGCAATAACACATTTTACATATAAAAACTGAGATAACTGACGTTAGCAAAATTTCAGGTGACAAATAAATTTTGGTTTGTTGTAAAGCTTCGTTAATTTTAGTTAAAACTTTTAAAAATCTATTCTTTTCAATCTGCAATTTTAAGAAATATGTATTAACATTTTTTTTCTTAACTTTTTTAAAATGAGATTATCAGTGTTTCATCAAGAATCACTTAGATGAATGTAAAGGGGTTTAGATTGGTAAAAAATTGAAAATTTTTAGCTGCTTTATTAAATTCATCAAACAAATTAATAAATGTAAATGATCATAGTTTTGCTTGTGGTGTGCCGTGAAATTTTAAGGAGTGGCTAGGTGTGCCGTGGATGAAAAAAGGTTTCGCAGCACTGATATAATGTATAACAATACGACCAGACAACTAACTCTGAGCATTCACTTCACTTGACGAGTGAGCCTGCTTCAGGCTCTCAGTGGAGCTATCTTTAATAAGCCAGCGACCTACTTCAAAATTAAAGTTTTCGTGGCGTATGAGAAAACTTTGCGGTATATAACAAATGATCCCGAGAAAGTTTCTTCATACTTTATCGCTTTCACATCACCAGGTGTAAAGTCTTCGAATAAAATTAGTATTTATCAAAGTCAAATACCTAAATTATTCAAAGCGCTTTAAGTAACCGTTTTATAATAACGCTAAAAATTATCGCTGTGAATTCGACGCAGAAAGTTAGAGCAGTATTCCCCTTTTTAAATTAGCTATATAATCCAGATGCCATTAGATAATTTATACATAATTGCTTGACTTTGTAGTGCGATTCCGTAAGCTGCTTTTTTAATTTGTCTATAGAATTTCGTCTAGAATCCGCAATTGATAATTTTAGGTTTCTTAATCAAATTTCAGATAAATATGACGAACTTTCTGTTTATCGAACCTTGAAAAATATTGTGGTCGAATTCAAAAAAGATCGATTAGTAAAATACTGATTCCAAATTTGTCGTATATTTAGATTTCAGCACGTTTCTCGAATTACTCAACATGGGGGCAGCGGTGTAGATATCAGATCAATACAATAGCCCAATGTGTTTCCTTAAATAACTATTTCAAATTAACGCCCACAAATCTTCTGAAATACTTTCAATTCTTAAACTCGAACTGCCGAACATTCGTGCGAATGCCTGAGAAACCCGGGTCGTTAGTGACAAAATACATGGAAGTGTACAAAATCTCAATAACTCAAATTTGATATCGAAATTCCATCAAGCACCCTCATTCGATGTCTTAAATTAATACATTGACAGTCATTCTCGAGTAGTCCCATTGCAAGGCACGCTTCCACGATACATCTCACACTTAATTCCATCGACGTTTCGAAGAACTTTGAAACTTATTCGACCATTGACTTTGTACAACAACAGGCTATATAATAAAATTAATATTTCTGGAGTGCACGGTGTAGACACGACCATGACCGTTGAAAGATCGAATGCCATAACGTCCTTTAACAATTGCACATTGCTTGCATTGGCTGAAAACTTTTTTTGACGTGAATTTTAGAATATCGCAACATAATAATGTATTCACAAAGCTATCATTTCTGTAGAGCTCGATGAATCCTGTCAATGTCGTGTTCGGTGAATTGGCCAGACGATTCCAGATGCTCACTTGTATCCAAGTCACACGAAACTCTTAATGCAGACAATACAAATATTCGCGTTTACGTCATTATCTCAACTATCACTTATGGAATGTTTTAGTATGGAGCGGTTGCTAAGCGATCTTCTTCTGCTATTATTTTTTCTGTCAATTTTATGATTCCGCACTGAAACAAAAAAAAAATAGATTTCCAGCTAAAGGCTAAAAGTTGAAAACAGCACAGTTAACCTAGAAATGGTAGCCAGAATAACTTGAGCAAATTCCACGTCGCTTTTGTACGCCGTTTGGGAGGAGTCCTTGTCACCGACAGACATAAAGACAAACAATCAAATTTAAACATGTGTTTTCTGCTATAATTTACTAGAGATAGATTGTTGTATCAGCCGTCTATGTAGGGGTAGTTAATGTATTCATTGCGCGTCTTGGGAGGTAGGATTTTCGCAAACATATTTTATACATTTCTTTACTTACACATTCCTTATTATTTTATTGAATTATCAATAACCAGCAAAAAACAATACTGTAATCAAACAGTAAAGTTTAATTCAAAATAATATTAAATAGATTGCAAGTTTGTTGAATCCGTTTCCTCTCCATTATCTTGAATCTTGAACTATTTGCAAGCGCTGTGATCTTGGAACTGTAAACTTTTTGTGTGGCGGTAGATTCTCCCCTCAACTATTTCTATGTACCTACTGTAACAAAGGGGAGATTCTTGAGGGGTGGAAAGTAAAGGTACACTAAGATTTATGACCGCAATAAGGGTGGAAAATAGTAATGCCTTAGCTTAGTGGTAAATACGTGTAATTAATAAGCACGATTAGGTACAAAGCGATGTTTCATCGAATAAGCCTAATTGAAACAGATGCGAAGAAAACTGTATGTCATAGTTTGAAGATGAGCATTAATATAAGACTTATTTTATTTATTATTAATCGGATTATTTTTAATTTTATTTAATTATACGTAAGGATTGATATTTTATTACACGAAGTTCGGTTTTCAAATTTTTTTGTTTTAAATCATTTGGAATAATTACTTAATGCATAAAATAAAATATTCTGGATTGAAATAATATCACATTACTACAGTATTACCAATATTACTTGGCCGCCGCCGAATTTGAAACTAGAAATGTCAGTCTAGAATAAATTTCCCAAATTACCATTAAATATCTCTAGAAAATCCATGTCTACTTTTAACAACCGTCGCTAAAATATCAGTTTTGGAATTTATTGAAATTTTAATTCTGGTTGAGTATGACAAAATTCCTAACGCAACGGTGGCGCCCTCGCTAGGGGGCAAGTTAAATTGATACATTTATATAGAAGCTTTTGATATTGCAATAAACTGTCATTTTAAAACAGTACTAAAGTAAAAATAAAACATAATACCATTACGAAAACATCATAATTTGTATGATACATTATTTTTATATATTAGGTATGGGTGTGGAATAAATTTGATATAACTAATGCTTAGAAATGTATAGATATTTCTGAAAAACTAAGTAACAAAATGATCTTATCCCTGTCATAGGCATACTTATGACCCTGTCAGTATTTTTTACATATTTTAAAAGAAATGGTTTTACACTGGCTTTGATCTTTTGACTGATCGCAGATTGCGCATACTGTAGTGTGTTCATTCATCAGTAACAAATTCATGTTTTTATCTTTAGCTTGCTTTCTCTGAACAATTGTTTACTTTGATGCGACAGAAACCGTTTGCAACATTTTTTTAAGCATATAAGTAAATTTGCCATACAACTAACAATGGATATCAATTTATCTTTCTTTTCTTTGTCCTTCTTTCCAAAAACTGCCTTTTGACGAATGCGAACATACAAATTTTCACTGTCGTTTAGTTAAGAAAAAATACAATATTTCTAAACGTGTTTATTAAACAAAACTTTATGCTCATATTTATTACAAAACAAATTGTTTCGGTTAAAAATTTTATACCATATCATATCGTAATTTAAAAAAGGCATTTTTGTATTTGGGTACACACATACGGATTTCAAAAAAGAATCATGAATTTTGAAACAATAATAAAAAAAGCCTGTCTTGTTTTTATTACCGGGTTTATTTCGTATATATTGAGGAACATATCGACACTCCCTACAGACAATGCTACATCTGCAAACATGAGATTTTACAGAAGAGCAGTTCAAAGATTCATAACGAAATTACAAAATAATGCGTAAATCTTTTTCAAAATTGAGACAGTGCTACTGTTTTAAATATAATTGGCCCTGTTGTTTGATGCCTACCCATAGAACTGATAATGCGTAGACAATGAAAATGCAAAATACATATTTTGCACTTACGTGATTACACGTAGGGAGTCTTGATGTGGAACCTTTTAATAAAAGTTGTTCAAGGATGAGTGGTTGACAGCCAGCTGCTCGAGCTCTCTTTTCAGAAAGGGGAAAGGTAGAAGGACAGTGAAAAGAAATTACTAGCAATTAACTATTCACCTCGCTTGCAAAAAATGGACAAGAGGTAAATGGGATGGATTGATAACGTTAAATTCAAGATTCAATTCCATAATGTCAATGAGTGATTCTTAATTATAATTATATACATATTTCACTTCTATTGTGCTAACTGTCAATTCTTGATGGCAAGGTATTATAAAATCTCTACTATATAGCACAAAATACATGTAGAGACCTGTCTTGTTTGTTTGTATGTCTGTCAGTCACAAGAACTCCTTCCAACTGTGCTATTTAAAACATTTAACTTTTTACCTTAAACTGAAGACGCTATATTTTTGACGTCTCAATGAAAAACAACGGAAAAAATAATATCAAATAGTTGCTTAGTACCTACTTCATACTAAAATAATCCGTCATGTCATAACTACTCAATTTGTGTTTATTTTGTTTAGCGACTATGAATTTGATACAGCATCAATGTCACAAATAATTTCTTATCATGCGAATCGTAAAATTTGTAAAAAATCAAAATATTGAGGGGAAAATTATCCGTAATTTAAAATTATAAAACTTAAAACAGTGAGATAATGATTTCGTGGGCTTAACGAGAAGTATGCCCAAAAGGAAGAGAAAAGTGTTAGATGAATTAATATAAGCGACTTCTCTAAATCGGGTAAAAATACTATTATATAATAAAACAAAATCTGTTTTGTACTACTTCCACATTTGTATAATGGTCACGACCGATTTCCATCACCGCGCATTATCTACTAACAGTATACGGAAAGAGTAAAAACAAAACAGAAGAGAGACTTCAAAATCATGATATTCATTACAGAGAAGGATAAATTTGTGTTGATTTTTTGTGATAAAATTGTCAAAAAATATTGATAATCTAAGTCCACCGCTTACCAGTCGACCGTTACGAAGAGACTCTTATCAAACATAATATGTTATACATGTAACTGACTGATACAGAAACAGCCGAAATTATTTAACACTGATTATTGTACCCATATCAAGGTTCAAGCTGGATTAATTTTGAATAATCAGCCTGAAATAATAGCGTAGTTATAACAATTTGTGCAAAATAGTTTTGTAAATCCTGAAGAGTCCATCGAACGTTTTGATGGATCGGGAAACTCTCTGGATTATGGAAATGAGCGAATTTGCTGGGATCATAATCCTACCGATTTTTTTACGTTCAGATAGCCAGTGTCGGAGAAAATTTTAAAGCTAAAACGGAGGAATTGTACATGGTTGATATTTTTTCACGCGTTTTGAACATAATAAATTAATAAATGTCTCCTTGGTTCAACACACACGCACATGGATTCCAGCTCAAATATTCGAAATCCGAATATATTCGGAAAATTTTTAACTATTCGATATTCGAATATTTATGTTTCTATTCGAATACTATTCGTAATAATTTTCAATGAAATATTTTACAAAATCAATGAAAGATCACATCACAATTACTCCAACAACAATAATATATACTCCAAGTAGTGGTTCTTTTTCGTTTGAACTCGCTCTCTTTCAGTATCTTATTGTAAATCATAATACGTATCTGAGTTTGAAGAATTACTCGTGACTAAAAAAACCTTTTAGGAATTATTTTTTCCATGTCCGCTCCCAATGTGGAGCATATGGTCTCCTAGTGGAGTTATCTTAACAGAATTTTTCTATGTGAACTGCTTGTTACTCAGTTCTTCAACATCTCTTTTTTAAGAGAGAAGGGATAGAAAGATAGGGCTAGGACAGGACTAGTGGTTAGCTATTAGAAAGTTTTAGACATCACAAACACTCAGACTACGAACAGAAATCCATAAATCGATTGAAAAATCAATTTATGAAAACTGTCCGCACCGGGATTTGAACTCGAGACATCCGTAACCGTAGCCAGCGAAGCTACCAACTGCGCCACGGACGGTGACAATACCGTTAATAAGAAATACTGTTGTAGCAATCCGACGCAGCTGCAAATTGTAAATATTTTTATACAAAAATGGTATTGGAATGTGTATCTATATTGTCTCTTTCTGATAGTTGACAGAAGTGGGAAAAGATTTAGTCGTCGGAGAAAATTTTAAAGCTAAAACGGAGGAATTGTACATGGTTGATATTTTTTCACGCGTTTTGAACATAATAAATTAATAAATGTCTCCTTGGTTCAACACACACGCACATGGATTCCAGCTCAAATATTCGAAATCCAAATATATTCGGAAAATTTTTAACTATTCGATATTCGAATATTTATGTTTCTATTCGAATACTATTCGTAATAATTTTCAATGAAATATTTTACAAAATCAATGAAAGATCACATCACAATTACTCCAACAACAATAATATATACTCCAAGTAGTGGTTCTTTTTCGTTTGAACTCGCTCTCTTTCAGTATCTTAACGTAAATCATAATACGTATCTGAGTTTGAAGAATTACTCGGGACTAAAAAAACCTTTTAGGAATTATTTTTTCCATGTCCGCTCCCAATGTGGAGCATATGGTCTCCTAGTGGAGTTATCTTAACAGAATTTTTCTATGTGAACTGCTTGTTACTCAGTTCTTCAACCTCTCTTTTTTAAGAGAGAAGGGATAGAAAGATAGGGCTAAAATTCTGTTAAGATACCTCCATTATGAGACCATTTGCTCCACATTGGGAGCGGACATGGAAGAAAAACAGTACAAAGAAAATTGTGTTTTTTTTATTGTAATACTTTTCCGTCAAGAATTGGGAAGAGTTACACCATAAAAGCGAAAACAAATAATTTTCAATGCTACCAATAATTTCATAGTATTTTTCACTGTCGCGGGAAATGAGTGGAAGTTGATGTTAATACTAGAAGACTTTCACACAATTTCTTTTCTAAATAAATATAATAAGGGATGTCTATTTAAAGGATATTTAAAAAAAAAAAGGCGAAGTGGTAGTGTAAAACTGTTATTTTTTTCTTTAGTGTTTGTAATTGTTTTCAAAGTTTGCAATGAAAACATTATTTCTCATTAATTAATGGTTGTCTCTACCAGAGAAATTTCAGCGTAGTTCGTTATAATTCGAAAGAAACATTCGCAGCAATCACGTGCTAAAACGACGCCCCACATGAAAACGAGCAGCAAGCTTACGTTATACCAATCCTGGGCAAACTTTTAGAATGAAGGACTGTAGTCCTTTGGCGGGTACCAAGTAAAATACTATCAGTAGATGTACATTCTCTATTGTAAATTGTAATACAAGAGGAATAAAAGGCATAAAAAATAAGTAATTTTGTAGTGACCAACAATTTTATGAGAAGATTGAACCGCACAGAATTACACTTCGGGCCACCGTTTGTCCAGTCCTACGTTAGACCATGGTGTAAGACAGGTGTTCTTAACCTTAATTGTGGTAGTGGGCGCATTTGAGATTTAAGATAAAAGTGGTGGGCGTACACCTGATGTTTAAAAATACAAGACAATTATGTGTTACATGTATTATATTGTTACTAAATTACTATAAATTGTACCTTTATATCGACGGTGTTTTGGCCAATTGATTAAAAACTGTTTTTATCGAAAACTTTATATGGTGAGTTGCGTTATGAATTTTTGAAATACAATCCTGTAAATTATCATGCTTGCAGATATGGGACTATTCGTAAGGACTGTCGATATAATTGTGGCTTACATCAAGTGGTCGTCAGTGGCCTGCCAAAAAGTGATCAATTTATTTTTATAATTTACATTATTTGGCCTAGACCTGCTCTGTCATCTTTAAAATGAGATCCAATCATTAACTCATTTTCGTATTTTTTGAGGGTTACATAAATTGGTCAATACACTATTGATATTTATGTGACGGTATTTGCAGAATAAACAAAAAAAATCGGCACAGTATCATATAAAAAGAGATTAATTGCAATGAAGTATTTGAAAAAAATCAAAATAACTAAGCACAATTAGTGCTATATTTGATATTGCATTTCACTTTCTACCACCAAAACACTATTGTAAACATAGTACATTGTAATTCGATAAGCACGCAATGACGACAACAAATACAAAAAAAGCGACTGTCACCTTTTATCCAGCTTACCTATACTTCTTACATATCATGTAATGTGTAATCCATAGAAATCATCAGTAATGTAAATATAGTAAATCGTTATTCACTATGCAATGTATCGGCACGCAATATCTTCAATTAATTAATCGGCTATAACAAAAAACCGAGACCATCATATTTTTTACCCAGATCTCCTATAATTCTCGCACCATAACGGTTGGCCACATTGCCTAATCCCAGTGTGCCGCTACGATTAAAAATTGATTGAAGATGTTCTTTACTTAGCAAACGTCTGATGGGTCGATTTATTTATTTGATTTGGTCGACACTTTTGAATCTTTTCGAGTTTCATTTTATTAACCATGCGGGTGTTTGGAAAAATAACATACGCCACTGACATTGCCTGCCACTTTGTCCAGCGCTGTCGGGCTTGATATATTTTACTCATAAATATCCAACATAAAACGACTGAAAGGTATTATTACACGACGCACTGCAAATTTGAATAATCCTAGGCAAATTTCATGTATGTGATTTCATCATATTATTTAAATGTAGGACCTCCTTTATATTAATCGCAATATAAGCCTTCAGAAGAAACTTTTCAGAAATATGTACAAAGAAACCACTATGCATAAATATTATATTGTAACATTTATCGTGTAACGACAATTGTAATTGGATTTGATAGTTCCAAATATTCGTTAAATAAATTATTCGATTATTTCATAATTTAGAACATGAAAAATACAATCTAATAGTACCTTTATTTTTATCAATACATGGAAAACTACTATATATTACATTACATTCAAGATAGTTTCTAAAAATTTAATATACAACATATTGACTGTGGAAAGTTAAAAAGACGTAACCCACACACAAAAAATATTGTGTATTAAATTGTATATATGTGTGATATGTCCTTTTGCCTTTCTACGGTCGATATTATATATGTGAATGTACTGCACTAACACGTTTTGTGAGAGTTATACATAATATTTTTGATGTGGGTTACGTTCTTTTGCCTTTCCACAGTCGTATGTTGTATATTAACTTTTATGGTATACATAAATATAGTGTATTGACATGTTTTGTGTGAGTTATACTCAATATCTTTTGGTGTGGGTTACGTCCTTTTGCCTTTACACAGTCGATATGCAATATAACATGAAAGTGAAAAAGTACTTACATTATATTACCTACCTGTTTTACACACCAGAGAAAAGCATTTCTATGCATGTTGAGCGTTTCTTGGAGCGTAAAATTAACAGCAACGAAGAAACCCAGCGATGCTCGAAAAGTGTAAACTCTTTTTTGCTTTTATCTAAACATCGTTTTTTTAAGTATGACACGAAAAATAATGTGTTTTCAATATAAGTGTGAAACTGTTTCTGAAACATATATTTATGTGTTGTCTGTTATTTTGATTGGTCAAATCCATATTTAGTTTTTTTTACAACTGAATGTGCAGTGTGAAACTCTGGTTCATCATCTACTGAAACAATTTAACAAACTTGAACAAATCCAACATTATTCAATGAAAAACGAAAGTAAAATATTTTTTTTTCATATCAAATGTAGTCAAATTTGAATCGGTCAACAAAATCCACCAGCAGTGTGTGACTAGGCTTGACCTAGGCTTAGTTCATGGTGTAAAAAGTATAGGTGCGCTGGATCGTTGTTTTTATATTATATGTGACGTCACTTTGACGAACCAAATTATTATTGTCAGCAAAACACTGTTGTAAAGATAGTACATTGTAATTCGATTAGCACGCAATGACGTCAACAAATACAAAAATGCCTACTGTCACCATTTATCCAGCTCACTATACTTCTTACATCATATAATGTGTAATTCATAGTAATCATCAGTAATGGTTGACGACTTTACAGTGGGCGAGTAAAAATGTTGTATAACAGGTAAACAAATCCTCATGATTGTGTTTCAAAAATGGTCAAATCCTCAATTTCAAATCAGAAATGGTCGAATCCAAAATTAAATACATACTTTATATTAATTAATTTTACGTGTAAATAATAGTAACTGTAATTAAAATGTTAAGGACTACATAAATAAGACTTCTTATATAGCTTTTATTAATTTATTAAACGTTTTTTCTATTTATCTAATTTTCTGTAAAAAGGGATTTGACCACTTTTGATACCAGACAACACATATGATCTTTTGTAAATCTACTCTTATAAACGAGACGAGAAAGTTGTTTTTAAAAAGCTGCTTATTAATATTTTTTTAAAGTTTTAACCAACTTATACTCAAATTTCGTCAACTCAGTCTTTCAGAAAATTTAAGCTCTATAACGCTGATTGTCAACCTGCCCCTACAACATGAATCACTAGTGGATGATTCAACCCTTGATGGTGGCTGGTGAGGGTTTTGTCCATTTTCTAAGCTTTCTTGCACTCGAATTTTCACATTTCCTTTTATAAATCAGTTTCCGCACTAATAAGCGCAGTGTTGATGGAAACACATAAATAAAAAGATTTATTAAAAGAGTAAAGTTGGCGCAAAATGAAAACAAGAATATGTACATATAAATAAAGCAATAATAATAAAGAAATATTTTAAACTTAAACCTAATTTTATATTTCCAATTTATGCACTCTATTGAATTTGGAGTGAGTTCATAAGAAATTTCTACATAATTTTTATTTTAAAAAATTCAACAATGTTCCCTTTATTAATTCGCTAAAAGAGTACTATTCAACCAAATTTCTTTTAGAAATACATCGTTTCACTATCTTAAAGCTCGAAGATCGTTTTTGATTAAAACTTTCGAAATTCTCAAGACTATTAACTTATATGCTGCCAATTTTTATCTATGTGGCCGAAATCATAACCAGGTATTTTTTTTTCTTAAAAGTTATTCTTCGCGTTGATAATTTGAGTCAGCAGTTGCAATCGCCGTTCGGCTGATCAATCAATGCATTCGTGGATATTTTCAGCATCGAACTTTTTATATAGTTTTCTTGTATGTTAATACTATGTTATGTTCTTTTCTTTTTCTATTATAAAAAATGTTTGTATTCATGGCGCATTGGTGACAGCTCTAATACCATGTATTTTAATTTACAAATAAATATAAAATACAAATATTACAAAAATATTCTAACAGAAGAACGGTGGCAAAAAATATTGTAAATCTGATAAAAATTGCATTTTTACACAAAATTTGCATCGTGCTTTTGAAAAACCTGTTCCGCACTATAAGTTATTTTCAACGTTCGCCATAAATTACAGTGAAAAGTGACGCAGTCTAATCTATGCAAATTGTTAATTAAAATAAAACCACACGAGTGCAATAGTGAAGGGGAGTCGCGTCGAGAATAGCAACCCGAGACCCCTCATTACACGTTTGAAAACACAACAGAAACTTATTTATATTGCCAAAGGCTATGTTAAAAAACAAACCAAGTCACTAATTAAATCTATTATTAAATGTGTTGGGATTTAACCCAACTCTAGGCTTTAGTAATGCGATCCATGGTTCCTATTGACATTTTCGTATATAAGTCGCTAAACACGCTCCTAGCCATTTTTCAATTACATAAGTTTTTAATGTACGTATGTTCTCTATCAATTTTTCCAGTTTCTATTCTAAAATTTCTTTTTATTTCGTCACCTGTTAAAATTAAAATTTTTACCACACATTAAAATGTCGTTTTTTACCCGATTTCGATCTTCGTTTTACACGGTCGACGCGCTTCGAAAAAACGACAGTGTATAAGAATATTTTACTTTGCATTATAAACCGTAAAATACAAGGTAAATTAAATTATAGTTAAAATTATCATACTGTTCATAACAGTTTTTCATTATTTACTCAAAACTATAAAAACCTTCGGGAGCGGGTTTAGTGACTCAGCGACTCATATCATCGTGATTCTGCAAAATGTCGGATGTCAAAATTATACTATACGTTAAACACATGTCAGCAGATGGTTTCAATACAACAAAACTACATTAGAGATCTCAAGAATGTATGTACCTAAATAATAAATATTGGGGGCTTATTGTCATAATATGCTTGACCTTTTGCAGTATCAACGGTAAATCCAAAATATCAATTAATATTTCTTTGTTTACAACATATGTATTGGGAACGAATAAATAAGAATGGCAGCACAGACGAGCTGGCAACAATGGAGAAAGCATAAACACGGCAGAATGCGTTATATCTTTACACCGAGAAAGGCAACAAGAGAGGCAACAATAATTTCTCACTAGCCGTCGACCGCACTAGGTCGGCGGCAGATCGATTCTTAAGTTTAAATTTTTGTATTACTTTACAAGTCAAACAAACGGTGTACAGTAGCGATGTGAAATTTTCTCATGTCATTCTGGCCGTCATTTCTAGGTCAACTATACTATTTTCAACATTTAACCTTAAACTGTATTTTAAAGTCAAACAAACGGTGTACATATTTATAATGAGCGAAACCGGTCCTGATCATTATAAATATGGCTGTCAAATTTGTATCAACTATACTATTTTCAACATTTAACCTTAAAAGTAATGAAAACACTATATTTTTAACGAATCAATGAAAAGCAACAGAAAAAAATAATAGCGAATAGTTTCTCAGCAACCTCTCTATACAAAAATAATCCGTCGTGTCATCATGAAAACTCAATCTGTGTTGAATTTGAGTAGTGTCAATAAATTTGTTATAGTATAAATGTCACAAATAATAACTATTCATGCGAATTGTAAATTTGTTAAAAATCAAAAAATTGAGCGGAAAATTATGCCCAAAAGAAAAAGAAAATATAAGCCACCCCTGAGCGAAGCTGGGTAAACAAATACTGTCCACTCCCAACGAGGAGCATATGGTCTCCTAATTGAGGTAACAGATTTTTTCTATGATAACGGCTTGTTACTCAGTTGCTCAATATCTCTTTTTTCGAAGAGAGTAGGGATAGAAGGATAGAGCTATGACAGTACTAGTGGGATGGGATAGAGTTTTAGACATAAACACTAAGACTACAAGCATAAATCTATAAATCAATTGAAATATAAATCTATGAAAACCGTCCTCACTAGGAATTGAACCCGAGACATCCGTCATCGTTGCCAACGACGCTACCAACTGAGCTACGGACTCTGACGAAAAAATACTAGTTTTATTATATAACAATTACTTTTAATTTTTATGAGGTCCATTTAAAAATAATTATATCGTAAAATAAGTAACTCTCTGTAAATTGTAAGTTTTTTTAAAATTTGTTTTCATTAGCGAGGCAGTTCCGTATATTTTATATATAAAAAATCCTGGTTACAATCCTAAGAGACATAAGCCGGCGAGGCCATTATTTAAAATTTATATAAACGGTTGTCATAACCACGTGTGTTTGAATTTAAGTGATAAATTTCAGTTTAAAAGTTGGAAGCAGATGTTGCGGCAATTGTTTTAATGTAAAATGATAGCGAGTGTTCATAACTTTGGAACAGTTTTGGTGAATGTGAGAGATTCATTTCCTGCAAAATGCTTTAATCGCTGATTTAACTTAAGCAGTTTTCACACAAATGAACTGATAATAAGATACTAACAGAGCTTACGAAAAATGCAAACATCGTGATTGAATTTATTTTATTTTATTCTGTAATCAGTGGCGTACTAGCCGTACAACCCAGGTTACCTGATGGAAAGTGGGCCCCGCTTTATGTTAGGGGCCCTCAGTAAACTCAAATAACTTTTTAAGCATTTAACTTTACGTGTTTAAAATATATGTATTTGTAGGTGTCCGTGGCGCAGTTGGTAGCTTCGTTGGTTACGGTTACGGATGTCTCGGGTGCAATTCCCGGTGAGGACAGTTTCATAAATTGGTCTTTCAATCGATTTATGGAGTTCTGTACTTGGTCCCTCTCACCCATCCGATGCTCAAAAACGAAGCATAGTAAGAGCGATTAGCTGACAACTAGTCCTGTCCTAGCCCTATTATTATATTCCTACTATATTCGAAAAAAGAGAGCTTGAACAACTGAGTAACAAGCAGTTTTCACAGAAAACTTATGTTGAGATATCTCTATTAGGAGGCCATATGCTCCAAGTTGATAGCGGAAATGGTAAAAAATTATAAATATATAAGATAAAGCTCATTGGGTATTTCATCAATACATATAAATATGTTTTCTTACGACATACACAATAAACTAACACCTCATCATGATTACAAAATTATTCTCTATGTCTGTTTTAGCTGTTTAAAACATGTGAATTTTTGTAATTTTCAATTAATTATTGGTACAGTACATAGGAATTAGTATAAATGTTAGGGCAGTCTCCCCAAAATAAGGATGAGCCCCCTTAAGTATTTTGTAATTAGTATATAGGGTAAGGACGCCATCTCATTTTGGGCCCCCACTGATTCCTGGCAACCAATATTTTTAGAGCCACTGTCTGTAATCATAATTTCATAAATTATTCAGTATTCAACACTCTTATCGCTTATTATAAATATAAAGTAGGGCTTCCAATTACGGTCAATTATTCAACGCCGTAACGCCAGGATTGTCTTAGTACCAATCCCGAGATTCACTGTAAATGCTAAAAAGTAATTATTCATATATCAAATTAAAACTTTCTGATTAACTACAACGTGTATGTCGGTTTTTTCATGTACATAGTTTTGCGTAATACTTATTTAATATAAATGTATTGTGGTCTCCTTTCTTCTAATATTTCGGAACAACCGTTTTTGACTAATTTCAAATTGATGGTTATGATTTTAATTCGATAGACTTATCACGGAAGAATATTAATTGATTGTTAGAATTCCATTAAAATAAAAAAAGCAAAGTATCTAAGCTTTCAACTATATCGCATAATTCTTGTGGAACTAAATATAATATTACTTTACTCTTTTACCTTACTCTTAGAATATTTAAACCACTACAATGTTATGACGGTGGTGTATTGTGGTATTCCTCCTTTTCATATTTGTAACAGATGTTTTTAACCAATTCGAAATAGACGACAAAAGAAGACCGCTTCTGAAATGAATGGAAGATAATTTTTTTGACATGTCGAACTGACATGTCTTCTTTTCCGATACCATCTAGTAAAAAACTTACTTTAATAATGAAATAAATAAAATTAAATATAAAACCATTTTTATCCATATGTT